>OY855903.1:61859349-62577813 GCA_963693305.1 Meandrina meandrites
GAAAGCTTACAGCTGTTACTCGAGCATGATTGCTCACGTAATAAAGCTAGTACAACAGCAGAAATGGTCACTGAATGGAAAGTTTTACAAACAGCTCGCATGTTTCTCTCGTCATTCGAAAGTGACACTTGAACTCGTCAGGAAAATACACTGGTATCTGATCGTATACTCTAAGTAGTCGCGGACTTGATTTAATATTCCTTGGCATGTATCAGCTAGCTGCACTGAAATCAAAGGCCCTTTGGGCTGTCTCGTGTCTCTTTTCAATATTTTTGTGTAATTTGTGATTTTAGTGTTAAAACGTTAAACCACAAGGTATAGCGTCGTTTTGGTGCTGTTTGTTTTCGTTCTATAATTTTATAAAATGACTGTTCTTTTATAATTCTTTTTGATGTATTGATGTCTTGTTTCTTTGTTTTTGTAAAGTTCTTAGGCTCATAGGCTAGTTTCTACCAGGTAGTTTTGTTTCGTCTTAAACTCAACCTGACAGTTGCAATTCGCTAAGGGTGCAGAGGATTACAAAGAAGGGGCATTCCAAATTAGGAAAAAATAGCTGCCCCCTTTCTTTGTCCGTGGTATATGCTAAAGTGTAAGATCAATGTAAGATATTGACTTTGATCAATGGTAGAGAGTATTCTGGTCTCGAATTGTCACTATTCGTTATCGTCGCTATTTAGGACTATTCGTCACTATTTGCAACTATTCGTTAGTATTTGCAACTATCAACTATACTATTTGTCACTTTTCGTTACTATTCGCCACTATTCAACTACTATTCGCTACTAGTTGTCATCATTCACGACTTACGACTCGTATCAGGTCGTGTATATTGGACATGGATGACTTATCACATACTATTCGCGACTATTCGGGAGTATTCGTACTATTCGCGACTATGTGCTATTCGATTTTTCCAGACATCTATCTAGACCAAGCCGTCATTCAACACAGGAGAGGGGACTGCTCAGAAGCTTTTTAGTCAGAGAAGCGTGTACTCGACATCAGACTGAGGCTGTTTGGCTTAAAGAGATTGAAACATTTATGCCACATTTACACCAGGTTTACGCACGGTAGCGTAAATGTCAGGTTTAACCACCTTTAAGAACCTTTAATTGATGGCGTAAAGTTGGATGACCAGCTTTAAGGAGATTTAAGCCACCTTTATTTTTCCGTAAATCTCCATTTTCGTGCTGTGAAATTGTCCGCTCTTAAGTCCAAGAAGCGAGCGCTTTATATCAGATGGAAACTGTTTGGTGAAGGATATCGATATACTGTCTCTGATATTCAGAGACAGCTGACAGCTACCATTCAGTAAGGGTGTTACACATCATTCACTGGGTGACTACATCTCTGCTCTGGATCCGTATCCAAGCTTGTACTTGATATCAGTCTGAAACTGTTTGGTGAAGAACATTCAGAGATGGCTGAGAGCTATCATTCAGTAAGGGCTACACAACATTCACTGGGCAACTACATCTCCACTCTGAAGTCCAAGAAGCGCGCGTATGATATTAGAATGAAAGTGTTTGGTAAAGAACACTTACAGACTGCTGACAGCTACCATTCAAAAGGGGTTACACAACATTCACTGGGAGACTACATCTCTTGTCTCTAGTCAGACAAGCGTGCATTTGACATCAGAATGAAACTGTTTGGTGACTGAGGACACCCAAAAACGGTCACAGCAATCGTTCAGTA
This sequence comes from Meandrina meandrites, assembly GCA_963693305.1. Taxonomy (NCBI): domain Eukaryota; kingdom Metazoa; phylum Cnidaria; class Anthozoa; order Scleractinia; family Meandrinidae; genus Meandrina; species Meandrina meandrites. Next base: position 61,861,048 of record OY855903.1, read on the forward strand.
TTGTTTCTTATCAGTATTGTTTCTCATTTTTAGCTCATTACCGGGGTGAGTATACTGAATCATTACGAAAGTAAGTATATGAAACTTTATTTAAACAGGATGGGTCATTCAGGTGGAAGACTGGTATCTATAGGTGCGCTGCATCTAAAACTTACATCACATTAAAATGTAAGATTAAAAATAGTACTCCTTCTTACAATGCTATTACAAAAAGACGCTAACATATACTTTCCCAAAAAGCTATTATAACAGGAAATGTTTCTCTAGGCTGTAAAAGGCTTGTATGTTATCTACGCTTGCAACTTTCGCGCCTCTAAAAAGAAAGGCGTTTTTAGAAGATTTAACATTTCCGGGGATGGGGAAAGCAGAGACCGGGGAAAATTTTGCTGGGATAATTTGAAGTCTTTTTTTTTTTCATATGCGAGAAATAAAAATGGCGAACATGCGGGAAAACGAAATGATAAAACACTCGGGAAACAAAATGACAAAACAGGCGGGAAGACAAAATTACAAAACAGGCGGAAAACCAAAATGACAGAACAAAATATTATTTATGATTTTTTTCCAAAAAAGAACGTCCTCTCTATTTTTGACGCAAATGAACGTAAGAGAAATTGAACGTTACTCGAAGCACTCGTCCCCCACCTTCTTGCGCCGACCGTTAAATTGCGCTGTTTTCCATTTCTTTTGTGATTTATTGCCCGCTTTCTAAGATCCAAGAACAATGTCAGAAAATAGAGTACATGTTTCTTGCGATGAAAACGCTGAAAATGGAAATACCGGAATGTTTGTAACGAAATAGCATTCCCAAGGTAAATTACACCAAGGTAAACTCACCGCGGGAATAAGTTACCGGGGTGTTTGCCGACACAGACTTAATACTTTACCAAGGTCATTAATCTTTCATACTGTTTTCGGCGCGAAATGCGAAAATGGATAATTCGAGGGTGCTTGCTAGCATCATCTCGCTTTTATTATTTATACTGTTTCGACAGTCCTCTACTGCTTTGTTATGTCAGTATTTCAGTCACCGAAGAATTAAAAGGCGAAGACTCCGTTTTTATAAGTCTCCTTGTTGGATGTTTCTAGGCCTAGAGATTAAATCGAAATACATATAAGAAAATGCACTATAGATCTTCCTTGACTTGTTTTGTATTTAAACGCCAAATTTCCAAAAAAAGTATCTTATACTTACAAATCAGCAAGACATCCAGCCATGATTCTAATAAGAAAGACCACGCTTTTGCTGCCTTGAACACGCAAAGTTGACCTCCGGAAATCTAAACCATATTTAATTTCAAATTTCTCTGTTTATTTTATTTGCTTATCTTTGAGGTTTGCCTCGCGATCGGTCATTTTATCTTGACCTATCTTGGGGTACGTCTTTTTGATGTATCCATGGAAATACACCGCGATAAATTTACCTTGGGAAATGTTGGTCACACACGATTTGCGAGTTTTCCGAGGTAAAGAGCCCATTTACCACGTAAAAGGACGATGTGTAACCGCAACTGTAGAAGTTTGACACACGACACTTAACACTAAGCTATTCCGTACTTGAAACCTTACATTTAAGGAATGTCTATATTTATTCTCGCGTTTCGTTTACTAATAACGCAGCTGACTGATTTTATCTCAGTGTGCTGATAAACATTTCTCGATTATCAAAATCTATAATCAAAGGGCTAGTTTCGTGGTCTGTATGTTTTTTTTTTTCACTTCTAAAATAAAAGTTGACTAAGAATCTAACATTTCGCAATGATTGGAAGTAAAATCATAAAACGCATGGGTCTATTTAGAAAGGAAGGTTTTTTTTAAAAAAAGTTAATAAAATAGTTAGGTGCCATGTTCACGGCAAAGCCACTGCCCGCGCCCGGCTACTTTTCACATGCGAACAGAAATCAAGTTAACTATCGCCGCGTAGAACACAAAGCAAACTACTCCCCGGCAGTTAGAAAGGACTAATACAAAGTATAAACGAAAGACATAAATTATATTTGACGAGTTCTATTAGATTCGGTAGACAGAAATTTCTTTTCAAAGGTGTAAACAACAGTAAACAACTGAAGGACTAATTATAACTGAGACCGTTTGACCTTGTATCGTTTGTCGGATGCCACGCTACTTTAATACGCACTATCAAAACAATTTCAGGAAATTAAATGTCAATCAAATGCGTTTTCGATGAGGTATCTACAAACCACGCATTTTGTTCCTTTAGCGAAAACTTATTAATATCGACGGTTTGCAAGAGTAGCAAATCCAGATCAGCCAATGAATGGCGATCAACATTGTCCATTTTCATCGACAAGCGCCATATTTTATCGTCCAGCTACTACTGGCGAGAAGCACGCCTTCAGTTCCAAGTGATGTCGAAGTACTTGCTACGGCAAACACAAAAACGAAAAAACCTCGCGTTAAGTCTGCTGACTGGACTGAGGAAGAAACGCACGAAGTTCTTGAAGCGTAGGCGCCAAAATTTAGTAAGCTGTGGGGAGTTTCACAAAGAGAAAAATCAAACTCTGGAACGATATCTATTCTTTGTATAAAGAAAGGTGTCCAGAAAGCTAGAGAATGCTACAGCAGGTGAAGTAACGGCAGCAGAATCTAGAGTACGAGTTCAAGCAGTCTCGCTCGACTGGAGAAGCTGGAATTCAGAAAATTATAGAAGGCTTCCCCTATTTCGACATCTTTGTTGAGGTGCCGGTGGTGGGACATCGATCCATTTAAAACGGCAATCAAATGAGTCACTACCTTTACCTCAGAGCCGAGTGTTAACGAGGCTTCGCAAATCGAAAGTGTAAATTTGTCTCTCCATGAATCAGAACCGCCTGAGAAAAGAAAGGCGAGAAAGTACGACTCCAGACTGGCAGAGTTCTTTTATTGAAATGTTTGAAAAGAGTATGGAACAGGACAACGCAAGATTTGAACGAAAATGTTCCGTGACGCCCAGAGCAGGCAAATGGAACAAACAAACGCGCTGGCTTAAAAGACATTTTTAAAGATTTAGCATCAACATAATTGTCTTTATCTAATCGTTTATTTTCTGTTATTGGATCGTTGTTATCCGTGCCATAGGTCGCACTTTTCAAAACAAATGTTGTGCAATACTCACGTTAGTCTCCGTCGCAGCCGTTGTTTGGGGAGGGAACCCTTGCGTGACGAGCCCAAACAACGGCTGCGAAGGAGACTATACTCACGTAGCAATCACTGCACAGTCTTCTTTAGGGTCTCGTTTTTCTGTTCAACCCTTTTCAACGCACTTTTGGACAGCTAAGAATTTGCTCGTTCACTGCAAGTTCATAAAAGAACGTCATCTCTTCTGCGTGCATTGCGTGTCGTTTATTTACAGATAACGTCAACGCTTTATATAATCGTGCGAGAGCTCGAATTTGTTGCGCTTGATACACCGATCAGAAGAAGCGCACAAGACTGTGAACTAACTACAGCAATAAACGTAAAAGAAAAGAAATCAATTTTAAGAACAGTAAAGCGTGCCTGTATTTCACATAATAAGCCCTTTACAATAAATCCTCCTAACCTGCAGTTTGATAAACCAGCGGGCTGCGACCTCTTTGTTAAAGAAACATTATCTGTTCTTTGATATGAAATTCCGGCGGCCTCACAAAGCAAATGTTGACATGGCGGGAAAAATATTGACATGGCGGGAAAATTCCGCGGCCTCACAAAGCAAACACGCATGGAATGGTCCATGGAATGCACTTTCTCCCCCTCGCATATTCTCGTGTCGTCATGACAACGTCATGACGACACGAGACAAAAATGAAATCATGGTCCTCGCTTAAAATATCATTCGTCGCCTTTTTTTTTGCTTTGGCTTATTTTGTATTTTCGCACGAAACTGGAAGGTGACCGGTTGGCGCTGTTCTATTCGCCACAAGGAATATCCGGAATTCAGTTCAAACCGAAATTTTTGGTCGAATAGACATGAATAGAAAGCGCCCTGAGCTGTTATTGACAATGGAGATTGTTCAGTTCTAGTGCATGATGGGATGACGGAAACAGCCTTCGTGTTTTGCTTGTGAAATATCTCATAGCATCGAGTATCAGCCAATACTAGAAGCATGCCAATCACAATCGTGAGCTCAACTCAAAACAACCTCGACTACTACAACAACCGGGCTTATCTAGAAAGTGCTCTACTAGCAGGTCATGTTCAATTCCTTGAAGAACCTTACATCTGTACGCCCGAGATAAAGTTCAGCGACAAAGCCCGCCTTTACGACTTCACACGCTCAGCCAGGGCTACAGTAAGAGAACAAATGGTCAATTATCTCAGCATTGCCCTGCCGGCACTTACTGTAGGAGATGTTCAAATGATCAGAGGAGCATTAAACTGCTTCTTTAACTACCAAGAATATAAAGAATGTTTCAACCAAGGAAGTCCACAGCTATTCGAGTCCATGGAGATGCTGATCTTCAATCCAGTTCAGTACGTGGCCCTTGTTAAAATTGCATGCACTTCCTGTTTAACCGGGCCAGCAGAATACACCGTCTTCGCCGCCCTCACTTGCCAACGCTTCACGTACTTCCCAGTACAGACGACAAACCTTGAAGCTGTTCTTCAGGCGCTGCAACAAATGTACCTGACTATAGGAGTGCCCAGATAAGTCACAAGTCAAGAGATGGACGGACATGGATTCTTTTAAACGACTGTTGGATGTAAACTGCATATTGCTGCATGTTTCACTTAAGTCGTACGGCACTGAGTAAGCTTATATATGTCAGTTTTGCGCGTTTTAAAATACGAGCAAGAATCAGCCGAGTCATGGTAACCTTTTTAATATTAAATCTGTTAGCGGGTCAGAACTGAACGAGGAAAGAAAGACCTCAAAATCAAACAGCTAGATTTACCATCAGTTCAATGTAAGCCAAAGGAAAAGCGTAAAAACGCGTATATGTTTGGGGACATATGTTTGATTTATGTTAATTTTGTTTTCGGTGAACCGGAATTTGGCAACGTATCCGCGAAATAGCAGAAGCTTTTATACATTACTCTTATCGAAATAGAAGATATAGTCAAATTCAGTGATGCTAGTTACAGTGTGTAAGGATTTAAAAACAGATGATTGCGACTGAAATAATTTACGGACTTTCACGGTGACGGTATTTCTTTCTTGTTCATGACCTGCAATGTCTGGTGATAGACTGATCAGTAACGCCATTTACGCTTGTTTTCCTTTCCTGCATGAGTATCAAAGAGAAATAGAAGGCCGTGTCCAAGTACTGGTTTCTGGAATTCGCAATCTCGAGGTAATTCTAGATCCTAATAAGTATATAAAGGGTCGGAGAAGTATTATCAGTATTTTTCTTTATTTCCTTGAGCACACGTCATGCAATGTCAACGTGGCGCCAGTGAACAAATCTTTAGCGCCGGCAGTGAGTAGGGAAGAACAGGTCTGGGAATACCATGTAAGAAATTCACAAGAAATTTCAAGTTTTATAATCGGTATTTTGTTTGCTAGAAAACGTACTGAATAATTGCAATTTTAACTAGAGACATTTTTTTTCTTGCAAGACGAGGTTTCGTGAACATGAAACATGATACAGTCTGGTAAACACCAGTATCCGTTGTTTCTAGGAAATCCGAAAGCCCTCCAGGGCTATTCGATAATGACTCGGGATTATCGATTTGCATGTGTAATCAGTTTGTACCTCTTTAATTGAAATTGCAGCAAGAAAACCAGTTATAAACACCTTTGCAGAACGAAGTAAAGTCGTATAGCACAGATAACAGTAGTATAGGCCCTGCAAAATAAACCTGTTTTGAGAAGGAATCTTGTCAAGGTGAGGAGGAATACGCGGGAATTAATCTTCTTAATTTATGTAGCACATGACAAGTAAACGAGTTAATAGTAAATATGTAAGGCGCGTCAACGCCTTTAAAGATTATTATTATTCAAGATGATTGTACCGTAGATTGGACAAAGTGACTTTTTAAGTTTATAAGATTCCTTTATTGTAGACTAGATTAGACAAAGTGACATTTTAAAAGAAATTGAAAGCAAGAATGTCAGAATAACTGAACTTGCATGTCGTTGCGTCTTTGTTTTCCTTGTTACGCCGAGTGGGTTAATTAATCAAGAACGTTTTTCTAATCTGTCCTATATGCCTTATTGATACTGCTTACAGTAGACAACGTTCAGATACGGGCTCGGCTAAATTGTAAATGGCCGTTGAACGCGGTTTTTATTTACACCTTTGCTATCTCTCTGCACCTTTTACAGTAACAACCGACGCACGTTTAACAGACTCGAGCCCGACGCACTTTAAACTGACTCGAGCCCTCTTATCAAACGGTTTAACTCAAGTAAAAATAAAAAACTAAATATAATTTCCAAATGCGTTTATTGACAACAAAAACAGAAATGGCACAACAGTCACAGCTTGGTCTAGTCCTCCTCGGGAGAGTTCGGCAAACAGTCAATTGAGCAAAACGTTTTGCATTTCTGAACACAATAAAGAGTTTCGAATCTTCGTTTTCTCCGTGTTAGTTAATCAAAACGTTTCGGAGTGGCATGTGAAATGACTAGCAGAGTAGCATGTAATTATGCGGAATGTAATACGAAGAGCTGATGATTCAAAATCGATTCAACTGAAAAGCGCGCCCTTTTTTGCCGCTTATTTGCAGAAGCAGCTGTTTTTCAGTTTGATGTTGCTGGCTCGACTCCGAAGACAACCGAAACGAAGGACGGAAAGAGTCTTCGATTTTAATTTCTTGGGAAGAACCCGTTCTTTGACCAGACTTGTGAGAGGCTGCTTTCTTCACTTCTCTTGCTTTTTCAATTGCATATGTTCTTACAGTAAATTAAATTGCTGCTCTGAGTGGCACTTCTTTTTTTTGGCAAAGACTCAACATCGGCCTGACATCGACTTGATATCGACCTCACAGTTTATCCGGAATTGCGTTAGTGCTAGAAATGAAAGTTACCACTGACTAAACGCGTTTACTCGTGTACTACCACCGTCCCTTAACGCTTAAGTGCCAGGGTCTTTGATAACAGGAACATCAGGCTTAACTAACACCAAGATGCACGTATGTAAAGTCATAATAATGCCAACCCTGTATATATCTGCGTTGCCTCCGCCGCCAACCGCAACATCGAATGGCACGACAGACGAACCAACAACAGTGTCTTGGAAGAGGCTAATGTCAGAAGCATCGAATCCTTCGTTATCATGGAACAACCTCGTTGGCCTGACTGACCACACTGTTCGTTTTGCCTTCGTCCAGGCTACCCAAGAAGATCTTTTACAGTGAACTGGCCATTGGGAGACCAAACGATGGGGGCCAAACAAAACACATCCTTAGGCAAGGCAACACCACCGAGTACTGGGAGCCACTGGTAGGTGACAGACCTGGCATATGCTATCGACACTGGTGTACATTGGCGCACAGCTAGAGCAGCAGGGGGAGACAGAGTGAGATGCCAACGCAGCGTTAACCTCTACAGAGTTCAGATGTCACGTCCGTCTGCGAATTTGCTTTTCGGAATTGGATTGCCTACCCATCAACGAAGTCTTAGCCTGAACACTACCAAGTAGACATGTTACTCGCTGTCGAGGGATTGCCAACAACAACCACAACATTCTTAGGTTCATCCATTATTTTTTTTCCCCAAAATCCCTTTCAAAATACAAGCCAACCTATCTTTTAGAAGTCTTCTCAATCTCCCCTTCCTCTCTACCCAAACGGATGAGACTCGGCAGATGGTCTACCGCCATCACTGCCACTCCTTTTCATGAGAATAAGAAATGACTCTGAGAGAACTTTCTAACAGTGATTTTTAATGAGCATTCAGTGTTAATGATTTTCGACTTTTTTTAATATGTTATTTCCTCATCACAGCGAATCTGACATGGTAAACACTGAACTAATCAATATTCCCTTCTTGATAAAACGAGATGAAGCATCTTATCATGAAAGATATAGTCCAACCCCTTAAAAATGAATACACTTAGAAGTCAATACACTCCAAAACGTGCATTGTCACGCACATTGCACATTTTTTTCTTAAATGCGGTAATATTTATCCCCTGTTGTTGTAGAAACTATTGCTATTACTATATCCACGGTTAAAGTTAAATAAGGCCACAATAAAGGCTAATAAATAGACTGCAAACAACCTCCCTTTTCTTTAAAAACCTCATAGTTGTAGAATGTGCATGAAGCACGAGCTGGTATTCTCGTATTAAGTTCGCGGGACAATTTCACTTCCGGCATGTCTACATTTTTACACCCTTTTTTCAGAGGCCCAACCTCGTTCCCAGGGTCTCTCTCTCCCCACCCGGCCGTGATTGAACCCACGTACAGAAGGCTGTTTTTCAGTCTTGTGAAATGCGGAAAATCTTTGGAAATAATTTGGTTTCCCTGTTATGAATATTCGAGGTAAGCCGTGTTCTAGACAGATATCCCCCCCAATATGTAATAATCAATGCCTCATAGAATATCACTAAATATTGTTTTGGTACGTGGGGCTGAACACCTTTTAACCGTTATATCTAAAAAAAGTCCAACATTTCTCTTTGTTAATAGTATCCCACACCCGCATTGCAAAAATTTAAATAATCCTTTGTATCATAATTATCATAATTAAGAGTCTGTGTAGGCCTGTCACTGCTTTTTACTCTTTTGTTCTGGATTTAGAACAAAACCTAATTCTTTCGCAAGCGCATCCAAATCAACTTCTCCCATTTCGTTCCCGCGATTCTGCTGTCAAATTGATGCGGCGTTGAATATCGTTTGACGAGGTGCGAAGAAGATTTTGTTGACAGGCAACGTCAGAATTGACCAATGGGAATTTTCCTTTGCTGGGCGAACGGGAAATTCGAAACGAATTCAGTGTATGGAATGCCGACAGTCGTATTTTTTAGCGTCTCTCCCCAGTCTCACACTCCGTTTTGACTTTGAGTCCAGACCTCTCGATTCGAAGACCGCTCGAGCGCGTTCGCAAAAAATACGGCTGTTTTGCAGTATAGCTGAGAGCAGACTGTCTGAGAGTATAGAGCGTTTTCACTCACGTGACCAGCGGCCATTTTGGTTTTCTGAAACAGAGACGATTTTTGCATAAAAACAGAGTTTAATTCCCTGAGGAATGGCTTGGTACACTAAAATGGCCGCCGCTTCTTTGTTTTGGAACACCAATATGGCTGCCGTGACGTCATACGAAAACCCTCCATACAAAAGGAAAGGGAAACTGTTGACGTCATTTAGGCACTTAAAAGGACCTTTCAAAATCCCTCAAACAGACACACCGAACGGTCGATTCATTTAAGTATTTTACGATGTTACACAAACGAAAAATTAACAAAAGATATGCAGTTTTCCTTTTGTAGATTTGTGAAAGAGGTATCATTTTTCTATCGAAAGTATATTGAAAGGTTACCTTTTCTTTCGTAAAATTGTAAATGAACTGAAGAGTAAGGGTTTAGGCAGAGCCTGGGCGTATAAAAGCTTTTTTCGAGTATTCCTCCTTCCTCAACACGATCAAAACCGACTTCTTTTGCCATTTTTGTAGCGTTCATGTTTAGCTTTGCGTGGTGCCAGTTATCACCAATTCAAAGCTAGTGCGACGTTGAACTTATTCGATCCTGGCGGGCCTCATCACACTGGAAACAAGTCAAATAAAGCTTCCCACAGAATTGTTCACTTTTGAATTATTTACTTTTTTCCTTTACTGTTTATTGTACAATATCCAAATGTTTTCAAAGTATACGTACGAGTGACCTAACTCCATATTAAGCGCAAGTTTTGTTTCAGTTTTGTCCTTCACTTGATTGCCTCGCATGCCTCGCTGCCGCGCATATTTGTAAGACTCATTTAAGCCAAAGGGAAAGGATAAAAACGCATATAATATGTTGCATTGGGGAACATGATTCTGATTTATGTTAATATTTTTTTTCAGTGAACCCGAATTTGGCAACATGAAAGTAAATCGAATTAGATAGCTTTTAAAAAGCTCTCCTATGTTACTCTTCAGGAAATAGCAGATATAGTCGAATTATGTTATCTGTAGTTACAGTGTCTAAGGATTTAAAAAAGACGATTGCGACTGAAATAATAATATACGAATTTAAAATGATATACAGACATTTTTTGAGGCGGCTTGGTCTAGTGGTTAGGGCGCTGGACTTGTAATCTGGAGGTCCCGGGTTCAAATCTTCCTCGATCCCTGCCACCAGATGGATGTGTTCGGTGGTCCCAAATTCCTCCTACACGCTTTGTGCAGAGCCGATTGGTTGGTCTGCTGCCAGTTGGGATTCTTAACAAGTTAATGTTTGATTTATAATATTTGTTTCCTCAGCTTTACAGTGTCTTTAATTAGCACAGCAGACAAAATAGGGTACCTAAAGGTGACATGTATGGGATACAATGCTGCAGCTCATTCGCATAGCTCATTTGTAGAACTCATTTGCATAACTCATTTGCATTAACGGACTTATCCGACAAGAAGCCGCTTCAAATGCATGATGAGATAAAGGCAACACCCTTTTTGTTTTCCCGGAGAAGTATTTCATAATATCGAGTATTATAATCAAAGACGTGCGAAAACACTGTACTGGAATTTAGCATGGCAATCAGAATCTTAACCTCAATTCAAGACGATTTTGGCTACTACAACGACCTGGGTTATTTACGAAAACGTCTACTAGAAGATCATATTAATTCAATTCAAAGGCTTCGTTAACCACCACACACCCGAGGCGATCGTCTTCTACAACAAAGCCCGCGTATACGACTTCACACGCTCAGCCCACTCTAGAACTAGGGAGGACATGACCACTTATCTCAGTCGGGTGGTGTACTGCCGGGACTTGCAATGGGAGATCCTCAAATGATCGCTTTTGACTGCCTCTTCAATTTCTGCACATATAAAGGGTACTTAGACCATGTTAACCAACAGCGAGCCGAGTCGATGAAGATGCTATGAAGATACTGATCTTCAACGCAGCCCAACAGTAGGCCCATATTTATTTCAACATCACTTCTTGTAGAACCGGGCTACAGCAGTTGACCGTCACTGACCTTGCCCTGCCTTGCTAACGCTTTACATATTTCCCTGTTTAGCAAACAAACTTTGCAGCTGTTCTTCAGGTGTTTCAAAACCTACATGTATAACGATCAGAGTGTCTCCAGACAATCAGAGATCATGAAGTCACAATTCACAAAGCTCGGATATGGGTTTGGCCAAATTGTAAATGGGCGTTTGTACGCGGTTCAGTTTATTAACACCGCGGCTATTTCTCTTCTTTAATTTTGAAATATTATGTTTGTGGCAACCATGTGGAGAATCAGTAGCGTTCTTCAATCTGATTGATTAATGAACAGCATAAGAGCATCAACATCAACATTTGCACGCGAATGTTGCCAGCTTTGTATTGAAGGTGCGCACATGTGTGAGATAACAAGAAAGTATACATTTCTGTACTGAATTGGGTACATTTTTAGTTCAAGCTTCCAAATAACCATGTAAGGGTCGAGTGACAATATTACAAAACTTTGACAATGGAGATTGTTTCTAGTGCATTATGGGACAACGGCAACAGCCTTAGTATTTTTCCGCTTACGTTTTCCATCAGAAATACTTCAAGCATCGAGTACTGCTGAAAGCTTAAAGACGAGTGAAAAGACTGAACTGGAACCATGGGAATCAAAATAGTAGCATTAAGTGAGTACAAACCAAGTAATGGCTACCATTACAACTTGGCTTACTTATTAAAAGGTGTACAAGCGGGTCGTTTTCGATTCCAAGGCGACATTCACAGTTACGCATCTGAAAAGTACGTCTTCAACAACAGCAGCGTATCAAACTTCACTCGTTCAGCCAACCCTAAAATAAGAGGGAACATAACCACTTATCTTCGTGATGTACTGCCGGGAATTACAATTAAAGATCTTGAACAGATCGAAGAAGCGTTTGGCTTTCTCTTCATGCACTGTGATTATGAATGGTACTTGGACCAAGATGGTAAACAGCGATCCGAGTTGATGAAGATGCTGATCTTCAATGAAGCCCAAAATTACGTGGCCCATGTTGACTTCAAAAGCTTTTCTCGTAGAAGCGAAGCAGAGAAGTTCACCGTCGACTTTGCCCTAACTTGCCAACGCTTTACGTATTTCCCGTTACAGGAGACAGACTTTGCAGCTGTTCCTTACGGGTCTTGGCAAAACCAACAAATGCCGATGCCGTCGCAGACGATCTCTAATGAGTTCCCAGCCCAGTACGTGGCCGCGCAATACTATTAAACTATTAAACAGCTAGCATTTCTGGTGGAACCGCGCCACAGCAGTTCGGTAACGTTGCAGTCGGGCCTTTGTAATCCACAAGATCAAGATAAGTCACAATTCAAGTAGATGGACGGATAGGAATTCTTGTAAATGACTGTTGAATTGTTAACTTCATATTGCATGTTTTGCTATGGTCGTGGTGTGCTTTAGTTGTTGGAGTTTCCTCGGTTTTCATGCGCTTATTTTAATATTATTCAATTATTATTATATTATTATAACTATTCAGAGCCATTAATTTTCTTAACTTGCGCTGCATTATAACCTATATTACTTGTAAGCATCGATAAGCGGATGAGCCGTGTAGAAAGTGAAAGTAGGGAAAAGAACGAACCGTCATCAACCTCGTTTTACGATATAAGCCACAAGGAAACGCATAAAAACGAATACCTTGAGGGACTGCTGAGATTTACTTGATTTATGATGAGTTATTTTGTAGTAATTCAGATGTGTCTGTAGCTTTCGATGAATTCGAACGACCGTAGCAGGAGCTCTCTTATATGTATATAAATACATTACACATGTTACATTTCTGGAAATAGTATGACTGACGTTTGTAGTCAAATAACCGTAAGTTTATAGTGTACAGCAGCGGATTGTGACTGAAATAATTTACGGACTATTTCTCTCTTCTTCATGAACTGCAACCATGACGCGTTTAACATTACTGCCTGATCGAAGGTTTGTTATCGTTTCCTTAGTGTCCATTGAAGAGAAATGGAAGGCCGTGGCCAAGAACTGGTTTCTGCAATTCGTAATCTGGATGTAATTCTAGCCTAATAAATATATTAAGGATCACAGAGAAGTATTCATCAGTGTTTCTCTTTATTTCTTTGAGCACACGCCATCCGGTGAGCAGGCCTATAGCTAGGAATACCATGTAAGAAGAAAATTCAAATTTTATTTCTTTGTTTATATTTGGCTTGATAGAAAGTGTACTGAATAAATGCAATGACAACTAAATAAATTTTTTAAAAACATTTTTTCTTTGCAAAACGAGGTTTCATTCTTTATCCAAGAAAACAAGTTACAGTCCGGTAACTACAGTGTAACTACCCATCCGGTATTTCTAGGAAATCGGAAAGCCCTCCGGGCTATTCGCCGATCGACAATGATTCAGGATTTTTGATTTGCATGTGTAATCGGTCTAATCAGTCTCTACCTCTTTGATGGAAATTGCAAGAAAACCAGTTATCTATATGTACACTTTTGCGGAACGAAATAAAGCTATAGCAGTACTGATCGGCCCAACAAAATTAACCTGTTTTTAGAAGGAATCTTGTTGACGTGAGGAGAAATCAAATTAAAACAACGTGGGAATCTAATTACTTTATGCATCATAATCACGCCAAGTAAGCGAGTTAACAGTAGACATTGTTGGGCGGCACAAAGCCGTTAAATTTGGGAATAGAAAATTATAAGTTTTCAAGATAAATGACAAAGTGACTTTTTAAGACAAATGGAATGCAAGAATAAACTATTAGTACCGACTCGCCGAATTTGCATATCGTCGCGTCTTTGTTTTCCTTGTTATGCCGAGTGGGTTATTTTAGAACGTTTTTCTAATCTGCCCTATACCCCTTCTTGACTGTACTGCTAACAGTAGACAACGTTCAGATAACGGTTTGGCCGAATTATAAATGGCCGTTGAAAGCGGTTTTTAGTAACACCTTGGCTATCTTTCTGTTTTAATAACCGACGCACAGACTCGAGCCCACTCACCAAAGCCTTTTCCTTCAGTTGGATTCAAAATCGTCGTCTTCACTCCAGATTCGTCTCAGGCGTAGGAGTTGGCTGTAAGGAATTGAATTCTTGCAACGAACTGGATGGGACGATGTATAGTTCAGGTGCTCGACATCGCACAGACTTTCCGCTTTAATGGCCCTCGCAATTACGTATTCACCATGGACGTGAAATCGTTATACACAGTAATTCCGAACAATGATGGTCTCCTGGCACTCACTCACTTTCTGAACAATCGCACCGTTCAACAGCCACCTACACACGTCCTGGTCCGCATCGCAGAACTTGTCCTCACTCTAAAAATACCTTCAGCTTCAATGGCAACTATTACCAACAGATCGGAAGTGTCGCGATGGGAAGTAGATTTGGACCAAACTATGCGTGCTTGTTTGTTGGCCATGTCGAGGAACAGATATTTCAGCAGTATAGCGGTAGAAAACCAGACCTCTACAAACGCTATATTGACGACGTAGTCGGCGCCGCTTCCTGCGATAAACAAGATCTTGAAGAATTCGCCACATTCGTCAACAACTTTCACCCTAGTTTGAAATTCACGTGGCCATCTCAGAAGATAAGTTCCCCTTCTTGGATTTATATCTGAAACCATCTGCCAACCGCCTTATCACGACGATCCACTATAAGGAAACAGATTCACACTCTTACCTGAATTATACATCGTCCCATCCAGTTTGTTGCAAGAATTCAATTCCTTACAGCCAACTCCTACGCCTGAGACGAATCTGTATTGAAGACGACGATTTTGAATCCAAGAAGAAGGAAATGACTGGTTTCTTCGCACAACGCGCCTACCCTCCTGCTGTGGTGAACCGAGCGCTGAATAACAAACCATCCCTCTGGTCCTCACATACCACCCGAACAACGAGAAGGTCAGAAACATCATAAACAAGAACTGGGACCTACTGAAGTGTGATTCTGATACCAGAGATGTTTTTCGATCAACAAGGATCCTGTGTGCCTATCGCCATGATAACAACTTGCGTGACTCCTTGGTTCGTAGCAGTCTGTCCACAACCAAACCAAGGGACAAGGAGGCAGGAACCTTCCCTTGTGGCCGGCCACGCTGCTTTACCTGCCCCCACACCAACCCATCGCGGACCATAAAAACCCCAGGCGGCCAACTCACAATGCGACATAGGTATACCTGTACGACAAGCAATTTAGTTTACATCATTGCTTGTCGTGCCTGCCCTATGTCGTACATTGGGGAAACGAGGAGACGCCTCGGAGATAGTTTTCGCAAACACTTAAGATCGGTGAGGAACAGCGCAGACCTCCCTGTCGCGAAGCACTTCTCTTCCACTGGCCACACAGTCAACGACATGTTGGTTTCGGTAATCTGCGCGGGATTTAGAAGCACACGGGATCGACGCCGCGCGGAGGCAAGGTTAATTTTCCAACATAAGACCCTGCATCCAAGCGGGATAAACATTGACTTTGCCTTTGTGTGACTTTCAGGCGCGCGGTTATGTCAAAGGCGCATTTGAAATATTTTTAAAAAACACTAGCGCGTGCTGTCGTTTAACGGCATTTTTACACTGATGAAGAGACAGTAGTCTCGAAACGTCCGTAAACATTTTTCGTTTTTAGCGCATTAACAAAACGTTTATTTAACTTTGTCCATGTCATACATGCGCTACACAGTTTTACCCAATTTGTGCTCTTCGAAGAGCTGAGCATGCCATGTTCAAGACTTGAGAGATTTCATCGAAGTGGAGCGGAATATTTTGCTCGAGTCAAACAGCGTTCACGGACAGCGCCGCCATTTTGGCGGGCATTGAATATAAGTATATGTGTTTATGTTTCGTTTTAACCATCTTGGCCATTGTTTTCGAAATCAAGACTTATGTTTCCTAAAACTACAAGATGTAAGTGGTGTTCAGCCAAAGTTTCATCAATAGCAACAACCTAGCAAAAATGGCAACCACCTACTGAAAATTGCCAATACAGCGAACGGTAAACTACTGAAGAGGGCTTGACTTTATAGGGCCCTATAATCATGGCATGATGTATCGCTTTTACTTGGAGGTTTGTTCTAGGCACTTCCTGTATTACTCTTCGACTCGAAATAGTTAATTTGAATTTTATCATAGTCATAACAGCGAAATCATTCAAGCTACTAGCTGGTTATGTGTGATTTTATCTTTATAAGTGTGTGTAGAAGCACTGAAGATTATTATTTGTGGTATGACTCTGATGTCTGTGTGTTTGATAAATATAAATTTATTTTTCTTTTCTGCTTGTTACAGTAGGCTGTCCATCCAAAATATGGACAAACATTTCGAAACATTGAGAGTATGTTGTCGTTTGTGTGCCAAAAAACTTGTTAAGAGGGAACGGAAAACAAATGCTCAACACTTCAACAGCAAGTTTTTACACTATGGGGACAAAATGTGCATTTGGATTCGCCTGATGTGCACCCACAATTTGTTTGCAACAGTTGTTGAGCAGTGTGCTCAAATGCAACCCCTTTGGCATTAGTCTCAAGAGATGATCCCTTTCTGGTCATCTGGTTACTTAATCATGTTTCCCTTTCTTATTTTATCCATGTTGTTTAGGCATATTATTAAAATATCAAACCAATCCACCATTAGTGATCGTTAACAAGTACTACAATCAGGTCTGAATTTTGGTCTGTATGATTTTGGGGTGTCTCCGAACAAACTCCCAAACCTCTTTTCATGCCACCAAGAGTTGAGATTTCAAAATGAGCATATCATATTGATTTTTGTCTGTTGCATTATTTTTTTTTTTATATAGTGTGGTAACCGGCTTACCAACTACTTTTTCAGCCCCTCCCCCATCCCAGAAGTGGATGAGGGATAGAAAAGTTGGAGGGGGAGCATACATTCTGTGTGAATGGAAACTCTCTCTCAAAGATGAGAGTGTCATGGATGGTATTGTATCTCTCATCAATCGACGAGGAGGGCATCATGGAAGTGGAGGTTTTCTGGCATTTGCAGTGAATCACTGTTGATCATGTTGATACCATATATATAGATGGTATGAAATTTCATTTCTACTTTCCATATTCTAGATATTTACAATAAGTACGGTAGACTAAAACGGTGGATAGCATTGTTGGTGCACTCTGATTTGCTACTCCAACTCTGTTTATCCTTAAATTTCACCTCCGAGCAACTTGTGGGTGTAAGTTGCGAAAACATCATCTTTTGGGGTTATTTTATCTCAATATTTTAGTATATACTGAAGTGTTGATGGCTAAAGGTGGATATATACCTCAACACTTAGCGGCTTGGTAAATATGCACAACTAGCCTGCTCCACTTCAATCAGTATATAGTTAACTATACTTTTTAGTCTAACAAACCTATACCAAGGTGACAAACACCTATATCAATCCTGTAGCCCAATGGATCAAGAAAGGTGGATAAAAAGTAAATTATTGTTACAAAGCTTAATAAAACAGATACCAGTTTGTACATTGGGCAAATTAGCACAAAATAAGTGCTACATTTGCTGTATTTTATTCTTTATTTTGTGGATGACAGGCTCAAACTTCCTTTTTGTTAATTTGTTTTTGTTGTTTTGTTTTCAGGTGCAAGCAGGACAAAAGAAACCACGCCTCTGACTGGCCAATATAACAATAATTTAAGAAAATATCAAATAAATGTTTTGATTTTCATTCTGATCTGTGCCCCTGTGATAATTTGGGAAGGGTTTTGAACAGAACCATTACATGTGGATGAGATCATTCTATAACCAAGCTGGATGGGATCATTCTATAACCTAGCATATACATTATGTTAAGTAAAAGGAAAGGGTCGTCTTTTAGTAATCGCAGATGGTATAAAATGAAAAACAAAATCTTCCAAATTGATCAAGTCTCAAGAAGTGACGAGCCTCATCTGTGGTAAAGAAGTATGAAGCAGGATAAATATTGTATTCTCAGCTACAGCTTGTATAAGTACGCAAACCATCGCATATACACTTCGCTTTTTGGAGTGCTTGTCGCCTACTGGTGAAAGAAATGACATACATACAAGCTATCATAATGTAAACCAAGTTCTTTAATAAAAAGGAAATAGGCGCAACATTGAAATTCGGCTTTTTGTGGAGAAAAATTGCTAATCACATTCACAGTCGACGCCTGAATTACCTGTCTGAAGTAAAAATAAAAGCTCGTAGTCGCAACACATTTATTCTCTTACACAGTACACATGTATTTGTTCCACTCGCCAAAACTGAAAAAGGAAACAGAATTAAAACTTATCATTTCAAAGGCATTACAAAAATGAAAATGTGATCGATCGATATGATTCTCAAAGGTCGGCTGTGTTATGTAGACGACAGACACCACGCCACGTTGTCACAACCTCGTGCTTTTATTACCCATCGTGCCTTTATAACTTTACACGGTGATAAACGATGACGCATACATGACAGGCTGTAAGGGAACTTGGGAAATATTCACGAGTTTCGAACGAGTTTCTAAGCACTATAAACGTAAAATAAAACAAGATTGACACTTAGACTTAAGCTTCAGTTATTTTCAAGTGAAAAAAAAAACATAGCGAATACACAAAGAACAGCGAAATGCCTCCCCGCACGATCATCCTCGCATGTCCGCCATTTTAAAAATATCGTGTTTTGAGATGTTCGTCGCTATGGCGACCGTGTTATGGTCGGTGACGTAGGGTGACGTAGGCCATTGTTTTTCGTTCTTCCAAAACTGGCATTCAACTGAACTGGTATAATCTATACCATTTTAGGGGAAAATACCATAAACATCCAAAGTCTTCCTCTTCCCGACTAATCTAGGAATATCCAAGAAGACTCTGCTCGCAGGGTACTCACATCTTCTGCTCGCAGGGTACTCACATCATCGAGTATCAGTCAACACTAGAAGCATGACAATCACAATCTTGAGCTCAATTCAAAACAACCTCGACTACTACAACAACCGGGCTTATCTAGAATGTGCTCTGCAAAAAGGTGTTGTTCAATTCCTCGATCCACCTTACATCTGTACGTTTGAGAAAGTCTTCATCAACAAAACCCGCCTATACGACTTCACACGCTCAGCTAAGGCTACAATAAGAGATGAAATGGTTACTCATCTCATTTATGCACTGCCGGGAGTTTCAATCGCGGGAGATATTCAAATGATAAGGGCAGCATTAAATAGCTGCTTCTTTAACTACCAAGAATATAAAGAATACTTTTACCAAGGAAGTCCACAGCTATTCGAGTCCATGGAGATGCTAGTCTTCAATGCAGTTCAACAGTACGTGGCCCTTGTTAGAGTTGCATGCACTTCCTGTTTAACCGGGCCAGCAGAATACACCGTCTTCGCTACCCTCACTTGCCAACGCTTCACGTACTTCCCAGTACAGCCGACAAACGTTGAAGCTGTTCTTCAGGCGCTGAAGCAAATGTACCTGAAGCCGATACTGTACGTAGTGTGCCCAGACAAGTCACAGTTGAAGTGATGGACGGATATAGGTTTTTCTAAACGAATGTTGGATGTAAGCTGCATAATGCACCATGTTTCACTTTAGTTGTACGGCAAGTATATACGTCAGTTTTGAGCGTGTTTAACACGAAATGTCCGAAATGGCGGAATACCGAAATGACGAAATGGCGAAATACAGAAATGGCGAAATTATTATAGTAAAGATAAGAGCCATAGTTTTAGGTATGTACTCAATCAGTCAACTTCATTCGCCCACAATTCGAAACGAAACGAAACTTGCTTGCGGCTAGCCTTTACTCCGGTATGCTTGCGGTCAGCTCTTCGGTTTTGATGCGGTTAGCTTTTATTTGTTGGTTAGGGCAGTACTCTATAATTTGTTTCGTTTCGTTACGTTTCGCCGTGGTTTCGTTTCGGGCTTTAGTACATACCTATATAACCACGGTTCTTATATTTCGGTTTAGGCATTCGTCATTTCGCTATTTCGCCATTTCATGTTTTAAACACGCCCGTCAATTTAGCGCGTTTTAAAATACGAGCAAGAATTCGGTGATTTCAGAAATATTCAGTTTGTTTTTGTTATTTGGCTTTATTGTTTCGACCGGGAGTCTCGTACAGGAGCAATCGATGAGTATTCTCGAAATGTTCGGTTATCACTTATGTAGTTATGGATAAAGACGTTAATAAGCAGGACGTAACATGTCGATAATTTCGATACATGTAGTCGATAAAATTCGATCATTGTCGATCGAATTCGATACTAATCAATCGACAAATATCAGAGTCGATCACGCAATTCCTTGTGATTATCAACTTGTTCGATTTTGATCGATTTTGATCGGAGATACAAAAAAAACGAACGATATATGGCGGGAGGCAAGACGTCAGTTGCCGCGCACACTTGCTTGAATTTCGTGGCCGATTGAAAAATGCGCCTGCTTTTTGTCGATAAAATCGATAATCATTTGAAAATCTTGTGATTATCGACTTTTATTGACAATTTAAACTTGTCAATTGACAATTATCAACAAATATCGAGTATTATCGACTTATCGACTACGTTTTCGATGATCGACTTTGATCGACATGTTACCGTCGATTGCATCTACCCGTGAACGCGCCCGCCAAAAACATGTTTTCAAATGACGTCAAACGTCAGCGTTTCAGTTTAGCAGACCGTAACGCGAACTTCTGCACTCAAAATACTCACCATAAACACTGAATACGGGCGAAACTTTACACTAGAAATGATCCAAGTGAACCTGTGTATGTATATCGACACAGAGCAGCATCAGTTTCTCAGAAGAAGTCTCTATATCTAATCTTTCCGCCATTTCGAAACCGGAATGTGTTGAACTTTCGGCGCGAAAGTTGCCGTTACGGTCTGCTAAACTTCAAAGTTTGACACCTGAAACGCTGACGTTTGACTTCATTTGAAAACATGTTTCAGTTAGCGGGCGCGTTCAATAAGTCATTCATGGACGAAAGGCAATCGTAATGTTTAGCCGCATTTAATCGTTCTCGTTAGTACAGTATATTCATATTTAGCCGCATTTACTCGTCCGCTGAGATACTATAGTTGAGGAAAATTTAGAAAAGCCAACAGTCGTTTTAACTTGGAACAAATGCTTCTGAAATACAATCTTGTTTTATTATGTAACTCCTTGTATTTTTGTACAGCTGCCTTTGGTTAATTCCTTTGTTAGATGTTCGTTTGTACTGGAATGTGTACTTTTGTACATGTGCTCTCCTATAATTTCTTTGTTGAAAATTCGTGTTGCGGATGTTCTACGCTCGTTCTATTCAAGGGAAGTTTCTCTCTGCTATCAATCATTTAGTGTAGCAAAGAAAATTTAGGAAGTAAGGACAGATTGTAAACTTATATTTTCCGTGGCTGCATTGTTCATAGGTTTTCCACGTTGCGAAATGTAAAAATAGAAACCTACTCAGGATGATATATAAGCAAGCAATATTGTAAAAGTTCTTTGATTACATCGGAGATTCATTGTTGATTACATCGAAGACTACGAGTGTGTAAGAATAAACTACTGTTGGACCCAAGTTCTGTCTGATCCTTGACTGCCGTAGCAAGATCCTTGAAGTAGATCGCCGAGTACCAGGAATTTGTGACGAAATTCCGTTCCCGCAAAGCGAAGATTGCTCTACCGAGCTAAGTTTCCCCCGTATTTCAGGACCTTTCAGTGAATTACAGAGTGTTCCCCGCTACAGTTCAGAAGTTGTCCATTTATTCCGAAAACCTAGTGCCGACCGGACAAACTTATCGTCACAGTGATTGGAGAAGTGTGGTACTTCTTGGATCTTCAAAGGACGTTATCAAGGCAAGCAAGAGAAGAATAAACCAGCCAAGTTGACGCTAAACCGATGTAATCCGTTGAGCGTGGAAAGAGAAAGACCGCTCAAGTAACGTGAGTTCAGATATTCTTTGTTCTATTTATGAAGTCCGTAAAGAAAGTTTTTACGAAGAGATTAACGCCGTACAATTTCCCGTACGATTTGCGAAGACGAAAAGACACTGTTCGTGCCGTTACGACTAGAGCGCCAAAAGTAAATAGAGAAGTACAGGCCGCTTTGTCCGAGGAAGAAAATTGTACTTTGCGGTGTGAATTGCCATATTACCAAAGTTCCCTTCAAGCATCGGCGCACACGATAAACTCCGGCGACGAAATCCAGTCCAGTCCACCCAGTGACCCCACAGGCTCCCCAAGCTCAAAAGTCGTCTTTTTGATGTGTTTTTGAGAGCCCTTCGGCGGCCGACTCTACATACGTGGTGTATGCGACAGCTTGTGTATATAGAGAAATGTATGGGAAAATCACGGATTCTCTAAAATCGGGTAAATAGCTATCTGTTTTGAAATAAAGTTTAACTACCTCAAATGTGTCGCTTACTTGTGTCTTGTGCCGAATTTGAAGCCATTCCGACGCCATTTAGCGAAGTTATTCGAAGTCGTTGTCGCCGAAGGGCTCTCAAAAACACATCAAAAAGACGACTTTTGAGCTTGGGAAGCCTGTGGTGACCCACCAAAATATTCCACAGCCTTTTCCGATCTAAGTCAAGCCGACCACACAAACCACGAAACCTTAGATATCAGTTTGGAACCACACGAACGCTTACCCAGTGTTCAGCCAAGTCAAAACAATCGACTCCTAGCGGATCGCGAGTAAAAAGCGAAGGTAGTTCCCTCGAAGATTTTTCGCCAATTAACTCCAGAAATTTTCACAGAGGTCCCCACGTCGCTTTAGAAGTTGAAGAAATCAGCAAACCTTGTAAAGGAGAAGAAAACAGATCACATCAAAACCAAGAAACAAACGCCGAGGTTAAAACAGCCCCGGTAATTAATTCACAAGCGAACGCTCGCAGTCAAGTGACAAAGAGTAAACCAAAACAAAGCGAAACCAGAACTCTCGTCGAATCTGTTTCTATCGACATCTGAGACATCTATTTACAGATTCATCTAT
The DNA here is from genome assembly GCA_963693305.1 of Meandrina meandrites. Lineage (NCBI taxonomy): Eukaryota > Metazoa > Cnidaria > Anthozoa > Scleractinia > Meandrinidae > Meandrina > Meandrina meandrites. The sequence continues at coordinate 61,884,026 of OY855903.1, forward strand.
TTACATCGACATCTATTTACAGATTCTGAAACAGAAAGTGAGCGAGAAGATTTAGAAGGGAGCGAAGACGAACTGAGAAGATAATCCAAGCGGATCGAATCAACGCCAAAGATACAATCTTCGCTGAGCAAAGAAACCCGATAATTAATTCACCAGCGAGTGTTGGCAACCAAGTGCGAACTCGCATAAATTATAAAAAATCAAAACAAAATAAAACAAGGACTCGCAGCGAATCTATTTCCAGCGACGAGTTCGAAGAAGAAAGATCCTAAATCTCAAGTATTAGTGGTAGTAGAGGAGACAGTCCCGAAAGGAAGCTTCCAAAAGGACAAGTATTTTCCACAAACCGAAGAAAACATGGATCCACATCTTATTCAAACTTTGACAGAAGCTTCACAAAAAACTGGACAGCAACAGCAGACGTCCATAGTAGTTCCAGAAACTATCAAAATCCAACCATTCCGTGGTTTAGACGGCGACGACGTAGTAGAATGGTTCGAAGTTTTTCAAAATCGTTTGAAACGACGACTCATTGCTTTGGACAGCGAAGGTGAGCTAACAGAATTGGTGCCGGACCAGCAAAGGAGTTTTATAGCGATCTGTCCGCCGAGGAGAAAGCAACACTCGAAGATGTGAAGCGAATAATGATAGAACATTACTCAAGCAAGGATCATGGCTATGGTAAGCGAGAGTACCTATTAAAGTGCCTATAGCCCCCCAATTTTTTTTTTTTTTTCAAGGAAAAGAATATTTACATTCCTCTGAGCAGAATGCCGAAAAATTTTTGATTTTGGTTGAAACCTCGATTTTCTGTGAATCGTCAAAGTCGAAAAAAATCGCAATAATCAGAAACACGACCGAGCCGAAGATCCGGTCAAAAGGGTCTGGGTCCAATAAAATTCGTGACGTCAACCCAGTACATCAGTCGAACGTGATATGATCTTGAAGACCTCCCTGAAAATAGTATCGCTAAAAAATAGTATCGCTAAACAATGTCTCCAAATGTCAACTCAGTTAGCACAAAATAACACAGCACGAAAATGGAGATTTACGGAAATTAAGAGTGGCTTAAATCTCCTTAAAGCTGGTCATCCAACTTTACGCCATCAATTAAAGGTTCTTAAAGGTGGTTAAACCTGAGATTTACGCTACCGTGCGTAAACCTGGCGTAAATTGGCTTAAATGTTTCAGTCTCTTTAAGCAAGGTTTAAACATGAGTGTAAAGCTGGTTTAAAGGTCAGCTTTAAAAAAACGTAAAGGTCGCGTAAAGCTGATTAAATTACAAATTTACGCCTGCTTTACTTCAGCTTTACGCCACATTAAAGTTATGTTTTCATGCTGTGATAGACGTGAAGAGAGAAAGAGAATTGTGAGGTATAACTTTTCCCCGTAAAGTGTCAGCGGTCTTTGTAGTTGATCCTGAAGACCTCATTATATCTCTTGCACAGTAATAATAGTAATACAGTATGTAAAGTCAGTCGGCTTATAAATTTGACTCGTTCGTGGCCACCTGGTGGTGAAAGGACATCATTAAGTCCAGAAACCCGTAAGTCCAAAGCATATTTCAAAGAATCGAAGTATGTTGTTGCTTTAAGATCGCTAAGAGCGTTGATTAACGCTGGCGGTAAAACTTAGCAATCGTTGGCAACATGGATCCAGGCGGAGAGACTAAAAGCAATTCTCCGAAAACTATACATTTCCGGGAGTTATGGCTCATTTGCCAAATGCTGGCGTGTGGGAAGTTTGGAATTAAAGAGTTGCTTTTAGACTCCAAATAAATTCTCATAAGGTTGGCCGTTAAACTTCCCGCTTCGAATTAACTCAGAGATATCCCATAATATTCTTCGGTACTGTATTTTGTTGCAAACATACTTCGAATGTTTAAGCTGAAAGCGGTATCCAAATGCGTGAAAACGATCAGAAAGGTAATTTTAGGCGGAAGAAAGTAAAAGATTGCTTTGTTTAGACCAATAAGTAGCCCTTTGTCCCTTATTTGCAAGACGGAATTGCGGATTGAAGTTTAATTATCGAAGTTTAATAGCTTGCATTATTTTATTGCGTTACAGCGTGACTGCCACGTGACTTCCACGTTTGACAACTGGGAATCATTCGATCAGACAGCTGTGCGGAAAGCGTGTTGCTTTAGCTGCGAGCTGTGCATTAAAATGGCTGCATGGAACGTTGAAGAGAGCAGAGATCGATGTAAGTACCAATTTCGCGGTTAATGCACCATTTTCTTGCCTAGTTTCTGTTTGTACAGCCTTGGTTGTGTTAAGTTTGATCTCTCACGCTATGAACAGCATTGTGTCAGCCAAGGACAACATGTGCGACATTACACAAGTTTAAAATAAGCTTAATTAAGCTTTGTTGTTTTCAAAACGATCAGTTTTCCCAGTTTTAAAACGAACCGATGCATTTCACTGAGTTTAACTAATCTGCACTGTACCTGTTTAGTATGTAACTGTGACAGTAAAGCTATTTCGCTAAGCGGCATTCAATCTTCCAAACGTTCTCGTTACACGTTTCACTGTAACATTATCTCACCTCTTTTGAAAGAAGATTTTGTCTATAATTCAGCTGTCGAGCTCTCGTTCTTTGTATCTCTAGCATTCTTAGTCGTCAAATGCGACGTACATTTTTCAGGTTGAACCCATTTAACCGTCGATACTTGAGATTGTAAGTGTTCGTCACTGACAACCATGCACTGACAACTAATAGTTGCTGAGTTCCTTACTTTTTGCTGTACATTTCTTCTCTTACTTCTGAGAATTTAGTAGTTAATTAAGACAATATATCCCCACTAGCTACGAAAATGTTTTGTTTATTCTCATCGCCTTCCCCCTTGATAGTTGCAAGGTGAAATAGGCTGTGCAATCACTCTTTAGAATGAAATGGTTTCGAAGAGCTGTTGTATTTTAATTTATTACTCCCTCCCTCCCTCCCTCCCTCTTCTGGCACCAGTAAGAAAAATGTGCTCGCTCTTGGTTTTTCTTGGACAAAATGATGCTTTATTTCTTGAGTTATTACTTTAATTCATGTAAGTTGAAGCTCTCAATAATACATACACTAAAATGAATGAAATTTTGTCTGACATCTTCTGAATTAACTTCTTTAAAAGTGGACTATAAAAGGCAATATCTTCGGAAAAGTAGACTCGTTCAAACTGGGGATTGTTTTTTTCACCTGAGTTTATATATATTTTAATTTTGGGATAAATCTACATGAAGCAAGGGACTCATCTTGCCTCTTTGCTAAGATAGGGCCTTGATGCTAGCATACTGTAGGTTCTAGGCTAGGGTTTATTTGCATTAAATTTGGGATAGAATAAACCCCTGGGCAATGTGTTAGGGTAATAGTTAGCCCTAACCTTAACCGCGAAACTAACCCTAATCCTAACCTTAACCCTAACCGAAGGTTTAGGTTTAGAATTTTAACCCTAACCCCAAAGGGTTAGGGTTAGGGTTTTAACCCTAACCCTAACCAAAGGGTTAGGGTTAGAATTTTAGCTCTAATCCTAAACCATAACTCTAACTCTAAGAGGTAATAGGGTTAGAGTTATAACCCTAGACATAAACCACAACCTTAGGGTGAGGGTTTTAACACTAAACCCTATAGGGTTAGGGGTTAGGGATAATAGTTTAGAGTTTAAGGCTAGGGCCACCATTAATCTAACCCCCTATAGCCTCCAAATCAAAGTAAAAACATGAATTTCAATAGTCTTTCTTTAAAATTAAAGTGCCTTAGCTCCTTTGATTCTTTAACTGGAAGGAACCTCAAAATGTTGATCACAGATGGGGTTAAAGCTAATTGTTGAGACAAATATATTGATATTATTTATTTATTTATTTATTTATTTATTTATTTATTTATTTATTTACTTATTCATTCATTTACTTCCATTGCTACATTTGTATCAGTTTGTCAATACTTTATATTTATTCAATACTTTGTGTTTTCTTTATAGGTTTTCTTGTCTGATGTTCCAAAGATTGCCCACAGATAACCTTTTTACAAGGTAGAGCAAGACCACATTTCTCTAAAAAAAACACAAACATGACCAAAGAAGGTTTGTAAAGAGTGTTTTGTGATAGAATAAATAATAGGAAAACAGAAGTTGCAGACTCTTAGTCTCTTTTACATGTATCACAGCACGAAAATGGAGATTTACGGAAATTAAGAGTGGCTTAAATCTCCTTAAAGCTGGTCATCCAACTTTACGCCATCAATTAAAGGTTCTTAAAGGTGGTTAAACCTGAGATTTACGCTACCGTGCGTAAACCTGGCGTAAATTGGCTTAAATGTTTCAGTCTCTTTAAGCAAGGTTTAAACATGAGTGTAAAGCTGGTTTAAAGGTCAGCTTTAAAAAAACGTAAAGGTCGCGTAAAGCTGATTAAATTACAAATTTACGCCTGCTTTACTTCAGCTTTACGCCACATTAAAGTTATGTTTTCATGCTGTGTAAAAAGACCTCCTTTATGCTATCAGTTAATGAAATTCTTAAAGTACATGGTAGTATTTATCACGTAGAAGAACAAAACATAAATGCACCTGTAAACTACAGTGCTGAGAAATTAAAAACTAACTTACCCAAAATAAAACAAAATATTATCAATAGCTTACAAATGCATCAATCTGACATGATAAAATCTAACAGGAAACTACAATTCTATTCTTCCTTCAAAACTGACCGAAGCAGCTCTCATCAATTAGAATTAATTAAAAATATGCAACATAGACAGTTAGTAGCAAAATTAAGGTCAGGTAATCATGATTTAATTAAGAATTGAAACTGGGAGACATTGTATACCAAAAGTTCCTGAACACCTAAGAATGTGTAAATTCTGTTCATGTAATGAGGTAGAAAATGAATCTCACTTCCTCTTTTCCTGTAACTTATATCAAGATATACGAAAAAAGTTCTTCGACGATGTAAGTTTGAGATATCCCAACTTTAGTACCTTAAATAACTCTGATAAAGTAGTATTTCTTTTTAATAACATAGATCCTTTTATTTGTAGGAAATTAGGATACTTCACTTTTGAAGCATTCCAGAAAAGAAAACAATGATCGCGATTAAGTTAATTATTCTATAATTTTACTTTATCATCCTACTATCAATGTAATTATTATTATTATTATTCATTTATTTATTTATTGATTTTTTTTTTCTTTTCTTTCTTTTCTATGTTTACTTAAAATGCAATACCATCTATGTAAATGGGAATGCAAATAAAATTGTTGTTGTTGTTGTTGTTGTTGATCTGCGTTGTATGTAGGTCGTGACTTGGGTCGGAGCTCCAAAATGCGGAAAAAAAAACCCGGGAGACCATCAAGTTCTCGGCAATGTAATCGAAGCACATCAGAGTTTAAGATTTCTTCGTCACCTATCTTAGTTCGATCGGCGAGTGTTAGCAGCGAAAATGAAAATCAGATTTTCGATCTTCGCACACAAACTTCAATTCGCTGCGTATGGACTCCACAGTTTTCGTAGAATTCAAGGTACATGTAATTATCTTCTATTCCCGATCCAAAATATTACCACTATTTATTTGAAGCATAAAGCGATTCTAGTGAGCGCTGCTGATTTTATTCAGACTTATTCACTCCCCTGCATGTACATACGATGCAAATTAACAATCGACTCATTCCGCGACACTTTGTTTACATTACTAGCAGCGAAGGAAAACAAGTTCTTCACTGATTCTTACCGCAAAGATGCGGCGTCTTCGGGCTTTACTTTAGTTAGCACAAGTGTTAAGCTAAAGGGTTTAAAAGCAGGGCCAGATATGTTCAGTTGAATGTTCTTCAGTTGAATGTTCTTCCTTTAAGAAGATCGTACCGGCCGCTCCCGCAAACGAATAGTTGACTGCAAATTGTTCATACGCAATAGAATTTACAGTAAATACTGATAATAAGTCAATAAATCTTATACCTTTTTAAAACTCTGAGGCAATTCAATTTATTTAACTAAACTGTGCATGCTGTGCGAAGGTCAAGAATTCATGCTGTGTTGTGACTCTGCGTGTTTAAGGTTCTCTGAGTTTAGAATGCTCAAGCAAAAATGTAGTACTTGAGTTCTCCTATAATAAGTTGTTCATTGATGTTCTACGAAAGTTCTTTGGTAGCCATCATCCAGATCTAGGATCTGCTCCTACAATTAGCACTTCAGAGCGATTACCAATATCCTGGGTTGACGTCACTAGTCCCAGTTTTCGCTTCACTCGGTCGTGCGCAGAAAAATCTCAATTTTAAAAATTCGTAAAAAATAGTGGTTTTAACCAAATCGAAAAATTTTTGCGGCATTTTACTCAGTATAATGATGCAAAGATTTAATCTGGCCGAAAAACGTTTTTGGAGTTATAGGCACTTTAAATCGCCGCCAAGCCCCAAACGAAAGTCTGGATAATTATCTCACGGATATCTGCTCGAAATTTCGTCGCCTCGGTTTAACAAACAAGAAAAATATGTCTTACTTCTTACAAGGACTGCGCTCCAACATCCGTCAACTCGTTTACATGAAGGAACCCAAAAACATTTGCAGAAGCTGAAAAGGCCGCCCGGTTCGCTGAATCTATTTCTCGTGTGCCGCAGTCCACCACTGGTAAGGCCATGGAACATGAGTTAATCGCCAAATTATTAAACCAAAAAACCGTTAAAGAAGGAAGCACTGCTCTAACAAAACGTAATGCGCTCATTGATGGAATAAATGCCAAAACGGGAGAAGAACAAGTGCAGTCCTTGGTCACCAAGCTAAATGGCCTAATAGATAAAGCCACGCGCCATTCAACCGGTCCAAGCCAAGAAACAAAAACTGTGAATCTTGCAGCATACACGGAGCCTAGCAAAAGAGAAAATCCTGATTACATGCGAGAAATTCGCCGAATGGAAGACAAGTTAGAAGAACTTTATCGTCGAATGGATGCAAGGATAAATGGTTTAGCCCGAAGAAATTCTGCAAACAGAGATGAACCGCCGAGACAGCGTTCGCGAGAAGAACTGCCTAGACAAAGAACACGTGAAGGACGGCCAATTTGTTATAACTGTGGAAGAGTAGGCCATGTACAACAAAATTGCAATGAAAGATCTTCGCGAGAAACTAACAGCAATCCTAGCCTGCAGTGCAGGTGTCTCATTTGGGAGTGCGAGCGCCATCGTCCACTGATCCGCCATGTTTGATTTACGGTTAGAGCGGACGGGGTGGATTGGGACACGCGAGAAGACGCCTGCCAGAAAAGTCCTGGCAATAATGGCCGGGTCCAGTCAAATCAGCCGCGACGCCAGCAATATGAAAACTATCCTCACCAAGGCTATAATCAACCACAGCGAAGGGAAGACTTACCTTCCTTGAATCCAAGAGGCCCACGTTTAGCTGTTCTTGAAGAAGGACTCTATGACGATGAATTTATAGCTCCATTTCAGCAAAATGAAACTAAAGAGCGCCAAACAATGCCCACAGAAGATTCCAAAATTCAAGCAGCCAGGTTGAGCGCGTCCGCCCCACAAACTGGTACATTGTTGCCTTCATCTTATGAAGAGATGTTGAAACTATCCCAGAAAGTTGTCCAGCAGCCCGCCCTTGGCGAAGCTAAGCTGAAATCCATCCTTAAATCTCCACAATTTGGCGATAAACGAAAAGTGACCTTCCATCCTACTACCGCTGACCACTCAGAGCGTCAGTTGCCCAGCAACCTGATACTGGAAGTACCACAGCTGGAAGAACTGCCTGTGGTCCTTGACACTCACATCCTCGGAGACCCAGGGGCAGTTAGTGGGGGCGAAGGAAAGTCGTAACGGGCGAAAAAAAATTTTCGGCGAAGAAAAGTAAAGTACGAAATGAGGAGCCCCTGGGGACACAGTCTTACCGGACCAGTTCCAAACGGTCGGAGTCGTTCTGGCTTCTGATTGGTGCCACAAAACCTTTGTTTTTTTGTGCCCAATCAGAGAGCAGCAAGACCAGGGAGTCGTTTCGTGTGTTCTTACACGGATTGATACAAGAAGGCCAGTTGCTCGCCATGTCTGTTTTTGCTCGAGGAGAAAAATTCTAATCACAGGACAAGATGCAGGGTAAATCGTGCGGCATATCCACAAAAAGCCTCACTGGAAATACGCTGGATCTTCGCAGGTATTGTAAGAGTCGCGTAGATTGCGAGTTTTAAAATACTCACCGATTCACTGATGTCGAGAGACTATAAATTTGCCAGTCCTGAGTAAGTTTTCGTCGCACAGGGCAGGCAGGTGTGTCAACCAACTGGAAGCTTCGCGTACACATGCAGCACGATCTTCTCTGCACACCAAAAAGACACTCCAGCTAACGCTATCGAGCGCGAGTCTTCGGTCAACATGGCTAATAAATTTTAGTATTTCATGATGCAATTCACCCAAGTTTTACATTTTTCCCTTGGCATACTGAGTACATATGGAAGTGTACATAATTTCGTTTTTAATTTTATACTTTTGTATGATATCACCAGTACTGTGATTGAAAGTTTATTTTGTAACGTGCAAGTAATTCTTATATGAAATTTGCACTCCAAGAAAAGAATAATATTATAATAATTTAATATTCCATCACACAGCTCAGTCTACATAAATATTCCAATGTCTGAGGTTTTAAGGGCCTCCTCATCGATGTAACTGACTGTTTTTTTATAATGTAGTTGTATAACTGTATAACTAAAAACAAGTATTAGCCACTGTAAAAGTATACAATGAAGTAAATTGATTGATTGACAATAAGCATTCAGAATTGATCTTAAAATTGATATCTTTATTTTGATAATACCAATCAGAGGTGCAGGCTCTGATACTATATATTAAAATGAAGTGGTCATTCGTGTTTACATGTAACAGGGTTCAAAATAGCAGCCGGCTGTCGGCGGTAGCCGGCACTTTGACGACACTTGCCGGCTACTTTTCACCGAAGAAACATAAAATATCGTGCCTTGATCGGCCAACTGAATTCAAAGTTGCTGTAAGTTGAAGGAAACATTTTATATCAGACAATAAAGCAGCTACAGGGCTAGAAAGTGCGACTCACTGGTGGCTAATGCGACCAAAATTTCATCTTTGGCGACTAAAACTTCTGGTTTTGCGGTTTAGTCGCTCGCAAATGTGGCAACTTCATTTATGTGTTAAGATGAGTAACGCGCCGCCCCACTTTCTCAGGTATTGTGTCCCTCCAGAAAATTATATTGGAAGATCTTATTTGCTTCTCAAACATTTAAAATAAGAAAAGAAGTCAAATTGCTCCAATCCATTCTTTTGCTTTGCCGTAAAATATTTTCAGTTCGGAAAACTTGCAAATGGACAACTGTATTTGAAATTGCCCCAGAATGCATTGCAAGCCTATGGGTACGTCATGTATGCATATGCATTGTGTCCCTTGAAAACGCATGGCCGGGAAAAAATGAGCCTTGACAAAAAAAGCCGACAAATTCAGGCTAAAAACGAAATTTTATTTTGAACCCTGCATGTATGCTTTTTTATAATTCTGCACATGAGCCTAGTGGCCCATCAGGCTGGAGCTTATCACGGTTTCCGTAGCATGAAATGACTAGGAGCATTTTTACTCCCCCCTAGGTGGGATGCTAGTCCATCACAGGGTTACCCCCAGGAGTAAATTTGCCGTTACCCATTTGTACACCTGGGTGGAGAGAGGCACCATGAGAGTTAAGTATCTTGCCCAAGAACACAACATAATGATCCCGGCCAGGGCACAAACCCGGACCACCAGATCTGGAGTCCAGCAAACTAACCATTAGGCCACCACGTGTCCTAGTTTTTTTTATACCAAATATATCAATAATAGTCTGCAATGGAGGCGTACTTCAGCGAGCGATCGCTTTTCCTTTTTGATTGGGTAAGTGCCATGTCAAATTCAAATTTAGGAGATCAGGCTTGGGGAGAGAGAAAAAAGCATCCCAGGGAGTAGGAGTGACTTGGATAATACGATCCAAAACTCAGCGTGTTTTTTCTCTAAACCTTCGGAACACGGTTTGCACTCACAGTTCGCCATGTTGAATGTGTAAACTCTCAGTCGGGACATTGAAAACCCCGAATGAAAGTTTGGTAGCCGTGATATTTTATAGAGTTTTGGGACACGAGTAACTCGCATCGAATGTTTTTCGAATTTTCAGGGAACAATGGGTAAATCACGTGACACATATACCCTTTTCTGGGGATAAACTGGACTGATGAAGAGTACAGTAGTAAGGAGGTGGAGGATGGTCTCAACAGTTGATTGATCTATAAGAGACTTGAGGAAGCTCAACCATTAACCTCCACTGTAGGTCCCTGTGACAAATATCTTGTATACTGCTAGAATTGATGCTATGAATTATTTTCAACTGCATTCATGAAGCAAGTAAACTACAAACCTTTTTTTGTGCTCCACCAAGAAAACGAGAAGGTCCAATGAGGTGTTGTGTATTTCTTGCCTTTAACAGTGTGGCACCAGCTGAACTAGTGAAAGGCCCGAAAGACTACATTTTCCTCTTAAAAAACTGTGATAGCATTACAATTACCCTTAGAACCTTTTATAGGGTAGGTGCCTCCCTTTCCAACTCTTTCATCAGCTTAGAGTATTTAATTTCTTGACATCTAGGGAAGTGCATTTAACAGTGCAATAAAAACTTCTTTGTCTTACAATTTTTCTGTGTCCTTTGTCCAAATCCAAGCAAGAGTGATTGATCAGTGCCCGCTTTAAACCTTTGAATGTTTATGCTGTCAAAGTAACGGCTGAAGTAGTCTTAAACCCTACCCCCAGGCTGTGCAAATTTACAGGCAATATATTCCTCATGATGGTTTTACTGGGGTAATTAATTGACAGTAATCAGGTATATGGGTTACACGAGCATGCAGCAAAGCATATAAACTAACTATTTTATGAGGACTTAATAGCAAGCAGGGCTGTCATTACACATTGACTGCAGCATTTGAGATAAGAAATATGCCCATGTATATTTGTTATTTGCCTTTTCCAACAGGAACACAAAGCTGATTTATTGTATCAAAAAATCTGCAGTAAGATATCTTTTAATTCACATAAAATGAGTTTGGAGGTTGTGGGCAGCACATACCATCCACGTTTAAGTAGCCAGTAAGCTGCAGAGTGGCCAAAAAAACACAATCCAATGATTTGGTGTACACTAAAGTACTACAGTATTTGATGCATAAGGCGAAAGAAGCAAAAGACTGGTACAGGACATTAAATTTTAAATACAAATGTATTCAACATTACTGATTAGTTTTGGTGTCAAGGGTAATACATTTCAGACAGGTTCATGAAATACTACAGGATTTAAACAAAAAGAAACAGCAGTAAATATCACCTTTGAGTTGTGTTCCACGAGTCAATTTTCTCTTTATGTTATACAAGAGCACACGATCCGACTTGACGGTCAGGAACATTTTCTTTTAGATTAATATTACTCATCGTAAACAACTCGAAAGAAAAGTTTCAGTCAGAAATTTCGAAAAACAATATTTATTTCGTCCAAAGAAAAGCCTCTCGAAATCAGTGGATCAGTGAGTGCATTAAAACTCGCAATCTACGCGACTCTTACAATACCTGCGAAGATCCAGCGTATTTCCAGTGAGGCTTTTTGTGGATATGCCGCACGATTTACCCTGCATCTTGTCCTGTGATTAGAATTTTTCTCCTCGAGCAAAAACAAACATGGCGAGCAACTGGCCTTCTTGTATCAATCCGTGTAAGAACACACGAAACGACTCCCTGGTCTTGCTGCTCTCTGATTGGGCACAAAAAAACAAAGGTTTTGTGGCACCAATCAGAAGCCAGAACGACTCCGACCGTTTGGAACTGGTCCGGTAAGACTGTGTCCCCAGGGGCTCCTCGTTTCGTACTTTACTTTTCTTCGCCGAAATTTTTTTTTCGCCCGTTACGACTTTCCTTCGCCCCCACTAACTGCCCCTGGGTCTCCGAGGATGTGACACTCAGCGCCAAGTACCAGTAGATGTGCAGAGAGAGAGAGAGTTTCCAAGGAAACCACGCCGGAAGCAAGACTGCTGTTAACCAGGCCCCTTTCCAGTTCGCTGTGTGGTGTACTGGACCTAGGGTTGACGTCAATGAAGACGACGATAGTGATACTGGAAGTAACGACGGAATCTCAGGACCAGTTCCTTCTCAGCCGATACAAAGCTCTTCCGCCGGAAATGACCCTGCAACAGATGCCAACGAGAGTGACTTACCTCACAGCGAGCCAAGCCCCACTCCACCCCTCAGTGAGGTAGTAGAGGATACCACTGACCAGTGTAATCTTGCAGAGACACACACGAAACCTCGTGATCTTACAGTTTCCGCCCAGTTGAATGGCCAAAACATCAAGCTTCTTGTAGATAAAGGCGCGGGTGCGTAGGTGATTGATGAACAGTTTGCTTGTGATATATATCAAGGAAACCTTCCAAAACTAGAAAAAAGCACTCTCATTAACGTCAAGACAGTCAGTGGCGAAGAACTTCCAGTCCTTGGAAGGTTAAAAACTTCATTACAGATCACCGGAGGAAATTATCCCTGCGAGCTACAAGTAGTTAAATATCTGACTTATGAAGCAGTTCTTGGTAGAGACTTCCGACGAGCTAACGGAGCTGCAATTGATCTGCGAAACGGGACGTTACAGCTAGAAGAACCACCACTCCCTACAGATCCAGCCCTTGTGGAACCCTGTCCTATCCCTCCGAGTTCAAAGGTGGTACTTCCTGTTGGCGTAGACGCAGATATTTCACCAGGAACCATTGGTCTGTTGGAGACATCCACACATTTGATGGAGAGATATCAGTTAAAAGGTGCTGCCGCTTTAGTGACAACTACCGCTGACCGCACAGTTCCATATCGCCTGATCAATCCAACCTGCAAGCCCGTAACCCTGTTTAAGGGAGCCAACCTGGGTACTTCCACAAGCACTGACAAAGACCTCCAAGTCTTTAGCCTGGACACGGAGCCACCAAAACCTGATCAGTTAAAAGATACAACCTCAGATGAACATGTGCCACTTGATCTCTCAGAATCTGATATGACAGAGGAACAAAAGAAGCAGCTCCAGCAATTAGAGAATGAATATAGAGATATCTTCGCACTTTCGCCTCAAGAATTAGGAAGAACCAACTTAGTGCAGCATACCATACATACAGGAGACGCCCCACCCATACGTATGCGACCGTACCGTGTACCAGAAGCTCAGAAAAAGAGAATAGAGAAATGCATCGATGACATGTTGGAACAGGACATTATCAGGCCCACAACTTCACCCTGGGCGAGCCCTGTAGTGCTTGTTAAGAAGCCCGACGGCTCTCATAGATTTTGCGCCGAGTTTTAAATTCCATCACAAAGAAGGATTCTTACCCCTTACCACGCATAGACGAAAGTTTGGAAGCCCTGGCTGGTAGTCAGTTCTTCAGCAGTATGGATTTACTCAGTGGCTAGTGGCAAATCTCCATGTCACCTGAAAGCCGAGAGAATCAGCCTTTGTCACACACGTAAGCCTTTACGAGTCCAACGTTATGGCATTTGGCCTTTGTTCCGCGCCATCGTGTTTCCAGAGGCTTACGGAATGTGTTTTACGAGGGTTAAATTGGCGAATAGCGCTAATTTATCTGCATGGATGATGTACTCGTATACTCCCGTTCCTTCGATGAGCACTTACAGCATCTTCGTTTAGAATTTGATCGATTCCGTGAGGTCGGTCTTAAACTCAAGCCCAAGAAGTGTTTCTTTGGAAAAAAGGCAGGTCAATTTCCTGGGTCATGTCGTTTCCAAAGAAGGAGTACAGCCAGATCCCGCCAAGTTAAAAGCCATCAAGGAATATCCAGTCCCCCGCAGAGTGAAGGATGTCCGAAAATTCCTGGGACTAGCGAATTATTGTAGAAAGTTCGTCCAAGGCTTTGCGAAGATTGCTTGTCCATTGAATGACCTTACAAAGAAGGGACTCAAGTTCAACTGCACAGAAGAATGTCAAACTGCCTTCGATACTCTGAAAACCGCCCTAACCCAAGCTCCTATCCTGGCATACCCAGATTTTCAGCAGCCTTTCCACCTTTATGTAGACGCTAGCGATGAGGCCCACGGTATGGTGCTTGGTCAAATACAGAACGGTAAAGAAGTAGTCATCGCCTATGCTGGAAGAAAATTGTTGGCTGCAGAAAAGAATTACAGCGTGACGGAGAGAGAGGCGTTAGCTGTAGTTGCGGGAATCAAGCATTTCCAACCATATGTGTATGGTAGGAAATTCACAGTCCATACATATCACAATGCATGCAGTCCGCTGGCTAATGAATATCCGTGAGCCGACCGGCCGTTTAGCACGATGGGCAATCCTCCTCCAGCAGTATGACTTTGACATTGTCCACCGATCAGGAAGCAGTAATGGCAATGCTGACGCCCTTTCAAGGAGGGAGTATGATGCAATCATTGCCGCATTCGACACATCGGGAGTTCAGACAGAGAAGATAAAGGAACTACAACGGAGGGACCCTGCCCTTGCCGATATCATTGAATACCTGGAATACGAACAGCTGCCAGCAGACAGTAAAGCAGCCAAGACCCTCCTGTACACTTTTGAGCAATAGTTCCTTGACCCTGACGGAATTCTCTGTCATATTTGGATTCCAAAAAGAAAACGAGTAACCACGCCCAAGTCACAGTTGGTTGTACCAACGGCCTTACGTCATGAAGTTCTCATTAACGCCCACGATCTCCCAACCGGAGGTCATTTGGGAGTTAACAAGACATACGCCAAGCTCCGTGACCGTTATTTCTGGCCTAAAATGAACATGGACGTCCAACATTGGTGTCTAAGCTGTGAACACTGTGCCATGAAAAAGAGCCCCAAGCTGAACGGATGACTGCGCCACTCTTGCCGATACCGGTAGAAGGCCCATTTGAAAAAGTAGCAACAGATATCTGTGGTCCATTTCCCGTCTCTAACAAGGGTAACAGATACATTTTAACGTTTCACGACATGTGCACTAAATGGTGTGAAGCCTTTTCGATCCCAGACCAGGGAGCTCGAACTATAGCCGAAATTTTCGTCAAGGAAATAGTGAGCCGCCATGGCGCTCCCCGTATGCTGTTGTCAGATAGAGGGGCAAACTTTACTTCCAGTCTGCTCCGAGAAGTCTGTTCTTTGATAAACACAGACAAAATGTTCACCAGCTCTTATCGCCCGTCCACAAATGGGCAAACAGAACGCTATAACCTCACATTACTAACTAGTATTTCCATTTTCGTGAGCTCCCACCAGAAAGATTGGGTCCTGTTCGCTTACCGAGTTTCTCCATCAGACGTCACTGGCGAGTCTCCATTCTACATGTAATATGGACGAGAACCATTGTTGCCTATGGATACTGCGTTGCTAAAACCAAAAGAGATGTCCGTATCTGTTGCCGAACATCGGGCTCGCGTCGTGGAAAACTTAGAGATTGCGCGACGAATCGCAGACGAGAACAATACTATTGATGCATTGAGAAACGGATTTGCTTTGATCATGGAGCCCTTGATTAATTACGAACTTGCTAATTCACGAACCTTGCAGCTGCAATTTCTTCTCACCTTGCCAACTTTGGATACATCTCGCGCTTTTTGTACAATGGAACAGCTGGTCCCAATCGCCTATCAAGTTAACAATAAGTGTTTTGGCGGAACAATAGCTCGCCATGATCTGGTTTATTAACTTGCAAGAACAAAAGGTATTTTGTCAAAAAGGCTGACCTGGAACAATGTTTACATGAACAAACTACAGTACTTTGTCCGGCAAACGTTTTGTCAACTGTAGAGAACCCGTTTTGGTTGGGTATCAAGTGGACACCCCAAACTAAGATCCCTTTTAGTCACTCTCATACCCCGTGGACAAATTGCCACACTCTGCGTCCCTTAGTTCACCTTGGTGGGCGTTATTTTCTCTCCGGTACTCGTGCTAACATTTCTATTCATACCAACAATGACTCGAAGTTATTGTTATTACAGCCACTGTCTATTTATCATTTTCCATGTGATATGTCCTTTTCGTACCAACGCACTGGTCTGGGGGTGTGTCCAGAAAGGTTTCGTTTTCAGTTTCCTTTGTTTCAGAACGGGGAAATAAAGACCTCAAAATCAAACAGCTAGATTTATCATCAGTACTATGTAAGCCAAAGGAAAAGCGGAAAAACGCGTATGTGTTGGGGTTAATTTTGTTTCCAGTGAACCCGAATTTGGCAACATGTTGCCACATGAACGTAAATCCGCGAAATAGCAGAAGCTCTTATACATTACTCTTCTCGAAATAGAAGATAAAGTCAAATCAGTCAGTAATGCTACTTACAGTGTGTAAGGATTTAAAAACAGATGATTGCAACTGAAATAATTTACGGACGTTCTCGGTGACAGTATTTCTTCCTCGTTCATGACCTGCCATGAG
This sequence comes from Meandrina meandrites, assembly GCA_963693305.1. Taxonomy (NCBI): domain Eukaryota; kingdom Metazoa; phylum Cnidaria; class Anthozoa; order Scleractinia; family Meandrinidae; genus Meandrina; species Meandrina meandrites. The sequence continues at coordinate 61,900,438 of OY855903.1, forward strand.
CTGATAAATATCACCATTCACGCTTGTTTTCCTTTCCTGCATGAATATTCAAGAGAAATAGAAGCTTATAGAAGGCCGTGTCCAAAAACTGATTTTTGAAATTCGCAATCTCGAAGTAATTCTAGATCGTAATAAGTATATAAAGGATCGGAGAAGTATTTATCGGTGTTTTCTTTATTTCCGGCTTGAACACACGTCATGCAATATCAACGTGGCGCCAGTTAACAAATCTTTAGCACCCGCAGTGAGTAGTTTTAGAAGTTTATAAGTAGTTTAGAAGTTTTAGAATCGGTATTTTGTTTGCCAGAGAACGAACGGAATAAGTGGAGACATTTATTTTTTCCTCTTCTAAGGAAAGATGATAAAGTCTGGTAAACACCAGCATCCGATATTTCTGGGAAATCGGGTAGCCCTCCGGGCTATTCGATAATGACTCAGGATTATCGATTTGCATATGTAATCAGTCTGTACCTCTTTGATTGAAATTGCAAGAAAACCTGCAGTTATAAACACGTCGTATCAATTTGGGTAAAGAAAGTTGTAAGTTTCATGATTTTTGTACTGTAGATTGGACAAAGTGACTTTTTTCAAGTTTACAAGACTTTTTAATTGTAGATTAGATTAGACAAAGTGACATTTTAAGACAAGTTGAAAACAAGAATAACTGAGCTCGCATGTCGTTGCGTCTTTGTTTTCCTTGTTACGCCCAGTGGGTTAATCTAGAACGTTTCTCTAATCTGTCCTATATGACTTATTGATACTGCTTACAGTAGATAACGTCCGCCAAATTGTAAATGGCCGTTGAACTAGGCATTTGCCGATTGTGCTAGTAAAAGTGGCATATTATGCTAGTGGCAGTGCTCGTTTTTTGCCCAAATTATGCTCAAATTATGCTCGCTTTTCAAAATTATGCTACTTTTTTAAAAAATTATTCTGTGCACAAACTTCACAACTCACAAGACAAGTTTGTTTGCAAGAGCCTAATTACTCGTCCCCCTCCTCTTGTATTTTCCAGTGGTGGATTCGAGGCGTCTATCCCGGGCAAGTTGTGCAGGCTTTGGTCTATCCTCTCTGTTCTCGCTTCCTTGTAAACTATCTGGATGTAAGTTCACTGCACTTGACTCGTTTGGCGTGGCGGCCGCCATTTTGAAACGAGCACTTGGAGAAAGACTAAGGAGTCTGGGACCGAGACACAGACTTCCGGTTCCGTTTCATCGAATTCCCGCGGTATCTCAACACAACTAAAAAGCAATCGCAAAATAGGAGTGGAACCAACTGTTAATAGTAATCTATCGTTTTTAGTAGCTGAGATCTTCGTTTTCTTGAATTATTTTAAAATTGTACTATTAAGACAAGAAAATATACGGATTATGCTAGCAGTGCTACTTTTGGAAAAAGGGCAAAAATTATGCTCAATTCCTCAGATTATGCCAAAAATTATGCTAGCACAATCGGCAAGAGCCTACGTTGAACGCGGTTTTTATCTACATGTTTTAATAACGGACGCACAGACTCGAGCCCTCTTATCAAAGGGTTTAACTCAAACTAAATAATTTCCAAATACGTTTATTGACAACAAAAACAGAAATAACACGACAGTCACAGTTTGGTCTTCCTCGGGAGAGTTTGGGAAACCGTCAATTGAGCAAAACTTTTCGCATTGCTGTACACAGGAAAGAGTAAATTCTATGATCTCGGCCTTAAACGCGAACCACGTTTTTCGAATCTTCGTTCTCTCCGCATTAATTAATCAAAACGTTGAGCTGCGGTGAGGGTAAAAGGCGGGATAAATTTTCGGAGCGACATGTGGAATGGCATGTAATTATGCGGAATGTAATACGAAGAGCAAATGATTCAAAATCAATTCAACGGAAAAAGCGCGCCCTTTTTAGCGCTTATTTGCAAAAGCAGCCGCTTTTTTGATGTTGCGAGCTCGACTTCGACGATAACCGAACACATCTACCTCGTCCCCAGGCCTTTCTCCGCTTTTCAAAATGGCGCCATTTTGAAAATCGTAGCGGAGAAGGTCCTGGGGACGAGGTTACCGAATAAATCAAAAAACCCGAAACGAAGGACGGAAAGAGTCTTTGATTTCAGTTTCTTGGGAAGAACCCATTCCTTGACTAGACTTGTGAGAGGTTGCTTTCTTCCCTTCTCCTTTGCTTTTTCAATTGCATGTGTTCTTAGAGTAAATTAAATTGCTGCTAGTGGCACTTCTTTTTTGGCAAAGACTCAACATCGGCCTGATATCGACTTGACATCGACCTCACAGTTTATCCGGAATCGCGTTAGTGCTAGAAATGATAGTTACCACTGAGTAAACGCGTTTACTCGTGTGCTACCACCGTGCTTTTATGCTTAGGTGCCAGGGTCTTTGATAACAGGAACATCTAAACTAACACCAAGATGAACGTATGTAAGGTCATAATAATGCCAACCCTGTATATATATGCATTGCCTCGACATCGAATGGCACGACAGACGAACCAACAGCAGTGTTTTGGAAGAGGCTAATGTCACAAGCATCGAATCCTTCATTATCATGGAACAACCTTTAGGCCTGGCCACATTGTTCGTTTTGCCTTCGTCCAGGCTACCCAAGAAGATCTTGTACAGTGAACTGACCAATGGGAGACCAAACGATAGGGGCCAGCCAAAACGCTTTAAAAGATAGTCTGAAACACAACCTGAGGCAATGCGACAACACCGAGTACTGGGAGCCACTGGTAGGTGACAGACCTGGCTGGGATATGCCATCGACTGGTTTACATGTGGCGCACAGCTAGAGCAGCAGGGGAAGAAACAGTGAGAGACTCAGCTCAGCGAGAAAAGAGAGACGACAACATGCCAAACAGCCTTAACCTCTACAGAGTTCAGATACGACGTCCGTCTGCGTATTTGCTTTTCGGAATTGGATTGCTTAGTCATCAACGAAGTCATAAACTAAACACTACCAAGTAGACATCTTACTCGCTGTCGAGGGATTGCCAACAACCACAACATTCTTAGGTTCATCTACTTTTTTTTCCCTGCAAAATCCCGTTCAAAATACAAGCCAACCTATCTTTTAAAAGTCTTCTCCTTCTCCCCTTCCTCTCTACCCAAACAGATGAGACTCGGCAGATGGTCTACCGCCATCACTGCCACTCCTTTTCATGAGAATAAGAAATAACTCTGAGAGAACTTTCTAACAGTGATTTTTAATGAGCATTCAGTGTTAATGATCTTCGACTTTTTTAAATATGTTATTTCCTCATCACAGCGAATCTGACATGGTAAACACTGAACTAATCAATATCCCCTTCTTAGAAGCATCTTATCATGAAAGATATCGTCCAACCCCATAAAAATGAATACACTTAGAAGTCACTACACTCCAAAACGCGCATTGTCACGCACATTGCACATTTTTTCTTAAATGCGATAATATTTATCCCCTGTAAGATTATTATTAGAAACTATTGCAATTTCCACGGTTTAAGTTAAAAAAGGCTACAATAAAGGCTAACGAGTAGACTGCAAACAACCTCCCTTTTCTCTGAAAACCTCATAGTTGTAGAATATACGCGAAGCACGAGCTGGTATTCTCGTATAAAGCTCGCGCGACAATTTCACTTCCGGCATTTCTACATTTTTACACCCTTTTTTCAGAGGCCCAACCTCGTTCCCAGGGTCTCTCTCTCCCCGGCCGGCCGTGCTCGAACGCATGCACAGAAGGCTGTTTTTCAGTCTTTTGAAATGTGGAAAATCTTTGGAAATAATTTGGTTCCCGATTATGAATATTCCAAGTAAGCCGTGTTCTATGACAGATATCCCCCCCAATATGTAATAATCAATGCCTCATAAAATATCACTAAATATTGTTTTGGTACGTGGGGTTGAACACCTTTTAACCGTTATATCTAAAAAATGTCCAACATTTCTCTTTATTAATGGTATCCGCCACCCGCATTGCAAAAAATTAAATAATCCTTTGTATCATAATTAGCTTGACTGGGGACGTATTTATACATTAAATACCATGCACTTTTAATAAGACCCAGCGTTGACCAGAATTCTCTCTATATTTTTCAACGCAAAACGCACAATGATGAATAATAAGAACTTGGGCCTTTTTAAAGTATTCTTTTTTCAGGTAACCAGGATAAAAATGGACGGCCTAGCCTCGTTTTCGACGCTGGATTACGTACATCTAGGATTAACGTCAACCATTTAACTCAAAATTATAAAATCTGTTATAATACAACCCCTGTGAAGCCATAGCTGGTGGTACACCGTACAGGAATTGGGGAGGGGGGGGGGGGGGGGGGGGGGGGAGGGACTTCGGAGTTAGGGGGAGGGGAGTTTAGGCCGCCACCTCCCCCTTTTTGTATACCTCTCAGCTCACCCCGAACTCTCCCATTTCAAAGTATATCTTCACTAAGCCATAGAAAACGCCTTTTTGAGTAGCTTTAAATCCTAGATAAGCGTGATCTCCTTTCGAAAAACCAGTTCTATATTTATGCCATAGTTTTCTATGTTCACGTGATGTCAGCTCATATAGATCTTCGATCGCACAATGTCCTTCTCTTTAAAGCACTCTGAATAAATTAGTTTAGCCAGGTAAAGATGAAAGCCCACGATAAGAAAGGCGATCGTCACCCAGAACTTTGCCGGCAGTCCGGAACGGTGGTGAACGTGATGGTTCTTGAGGGATTCTGAGAAAAAGAACACAATCCATGTCAAAATCGACAATACAATTCTGGGGAACAATGACATACCAACATGGTTTATTCAAGATATAATTCAGAACAAAAAATAGCAAAACTATCAAGCAGCCCGCGGTTTTTCTCAGTCATGTTGCCAAGCAACACAAGCCTCTACAGTTACAAGCTAACTAGCAACATCCGATTGATTGCGAGTGCTTCTGCAGTTCTGTGATTGGGTAACAGCAGTCCGAGACAAAATTGGAATGTTTATGACGACCTGCATGGCGAGAGTTCTCTAAGAGTGTTGAGGGTAGAACGGCTGCCTGCCGAACTGATCTTGAGTTTAATAACTTAAACTAATTTTATGATTCCAGTCCGAATGAAGTCCGAAGTCAGAAAACGGATCGGAGATTCCCACTACCTTAAATTTAAATCGGCTGCCCGCACCTCGACGTGTGAGAAAACGAGTGACATACCATTTGACATTTAAAATGATGTTTGACGCACGAAAGGAGACAGCTTGCCTGCAGCCACAAACGTTATGAAAAAAGGAAAAATTGTTCGGCAAATTAAGTGGTTTAGTGGATAACGCTAAAACGATTTCATTAGCTGACTAATGTACTCACATAATAAAATTGTTCCTACCTTCATGTGCATCTTTTATAAACACATGTTTTCTAAGCTCGAGCAGCTCGGACTTGTTATGCGATATATAGAGCAGCGGTGTGACAGGCCTGGTCATGCGCACTGGGAAGGTCACTTCAGTTCCACTACAATTAAATAATGGGACAGTTATTCCAGTGTAAATGTTCAAGTTCTTTTCAAGTGCATAAAACTACACAAGTACTGTTCTTTGTGTGTGATTGCTTGTTCAATTTTACTATAAGGTTCCTTTCTGCTGTGTTAAATTATTACAGAATACAACACAGTTAAATACGAAATGTCATTGAGGTCTTATAAAGGCGATGTTGGCAGAATAAAACATATCAGCTTGTTATCTTGTATTACTTTATTTATTTTGAATGACTGACTTTGAACTTCAATTCTCAAAAGAGCTATCATAACATATATTGACTTTATTTAATAGTCGTTTTTAGTTAGCACCTAAACTCTTGAGGCATGTTACGGAATCTTTCTTGGTCACGAAATCGTTCATCCGACGTAGATTGCGTGACAGGTCAATAAGAAGATACTCACCCGACCTCTACAGGGTCGTACTGGCAGCCTGCCTCGCATGCGTACAGAGGAGTCTTTCCTCCCTTAACCGGTTTAACCAGCAGCTTCTCTGCATGTCCGGTTTCCTCGTTCACCAGTACTGTGAGATAAATATCCATATCTTCATACAGGTGAATGTGACGGAAGATGATTGTGGTGTGAAGCGAGGCAGGATTAGCGGCGAATTCAAAGTGTCCTGCAGAGAATTGCAGGCCTCCAAAGCTAAGCGTGATAGCTTGGACAATGCCGATGACTCCTGCAAGAAAAAGAAATGAGATAACAGCTGCTGTAATCCATCAAAACATCTTTATAATGGACGTCAAAAGACGCAGATAAAACTGAAAAATGTTTCATTAATTTTTTGCCGTGTTAACATCAAAGCACATTCACCAGCTAAGTAACGCATACTGCCGCAACTCATTCCAGTAGGATTATTACGTTACCTACCCTCCCACTCTCCCCCACTCCCACCCCACCCCCTTCTCTCGGCTTCTGCGTTTTGCGACAGACCCACAAGGCTCGATTTTCAACCACTGTTTGGGAAATGAGCCCGCGATCCTCCAAGAAAAGAGACAGGAACAAAGACCGGCCTCGAGGCCCACTAGCTGCTCAAGTAGTACGAGAGTTACTACAGAAAAAGCTGAGCTGTCGTACGACATTGAAGACCTTTTGATATATATTGAACAATGTCATTGAAAACATGTTAGTCACGTGATACCTGTTTTGACCAGCGCACTGCAGCCATTCTGCTCCAGCAGTCTCTGCCATAACGCCGCCATCTTGCTAACACCAGCCTCGGTCCGGGGATTGGGCCAAAGTGATGCTGAGTGCCTTCGAAAGAAAAGAGATTTTGTTCAGGCTCGAGCAATTTTGGCAAATTTCTAAAAAACATGCGTTATAGACAATGCGTAAATTTGTGAGGAAAATGTGATTGCTTATTTCAGCTGTTAAGAAATTAATGTTTTCGACTACCTATGCAAAAAAAGGCATCCTACACTTACATAGTGGGTGGACCACCAAAGCAGTGATCTGGAATATGAAGAAGCTTCTCCATTTCATCCTTGTGCGCTTGAGGGCTGGAAGCGCCATGAGCGAGGGAAGGAAACGACGACAGTACGTAATACATAGTAGAGTTCACTTCCAGACCAGATGGTGTGTCTGGGTCATGATGAGGATCCACAAACAAGCCTGTCTCGGACAACTGCCAATAAAACAACATATCATTCCGTAAGCAAAAGACTCGCAAACGGTGAAAGTGAAAAAAATTGATATTTAACACTGACAGAACTCTCATATCGATTTTTGAAAAACTAATTAGGTTTACGAGAACTGTTATTACGGAATATAAGATCATGGTAATAAGTCTTGTACTTGAGCAGTGTAATGTATTATACATGCGTTAACTTGGCGTCGTTTAATTTTAACAGCAAGACAACTGTACCATTCAGTTTCACATAAAGTTATGTCTTGCCGTTTTGTGGTTTACAATTTTACAAATCCCCCCCCCCCCCCCCCCCAACACTCCCATCAAAATACGCGTTTCTCAGGACTGAGGAAAGCCAAAAAAAGGCTCAGTCTCGCAAACTGGATTGAGTGCGTGATATCGTGGAGTATTCCCTCCCTCCCCTCCCCTACTCTAGTTTTAGTTTGCAGATATCTCGTCACGTGATGATTATCACTGTAATTCTCCACAATTTATCGCCGGAATAGCTATTCTGTGGAAGTTGTCAATGCAAGTGCCATACCTCTTTCCAGGCTGTGGTGTGAGATTCCCTCAAAGATTCAGGTTTGTCTAACGACACAAGAGCTCTGAGTTCCTGACACAGGAGAAAAGTTCACTAAGTATAATTCGGTCCGATCTTTTTTTTTTGACTTTTTTAACAAAAAAATATTTTTTTTTTGATTTTTTGATTTGGCAGTTTTACGCCTGTTCCCAAGACGCAAACACGTATGTTGCATTTCCTAGACGCACAATCCGAAAGTGGAAGTGAGATCTTTGCGTATATTCAACTTAGTTACTATCGTTTTACATTGGTCAGATGAAAGGGTCAGGGGAAAACAAATCTGTTCAACAATTTAAGTTCGCGCAGTGCTATTTATTAGTCCAGCTCAAAGGAAAATACGTTCTCATTAATTTTGCTTTTAATTATTATTTTTCTTTTCTCTAACTCAAATACCTTTTGTGCTTCTTCTTGGAGTTTTTCAATATTGACAGGGGCAGGAACGGGCTTGGTCACGTGACCAAACAAACTAGAAGTGCGCACAACTGTCAAGTGTCGCAATATTCCAGTGCTGCAAAGAACATTAAAATAAAAATTATAACAATACAAATTATACACTTTGGATGAGTACTGGCCCAGAACGAGACTGACATTTCCCCAATACTTTCCAAAAAAGATTGACTATATTAAGATTTGCATCACATTGGTAAGGAAGGGCCTCTTTTGCATTTACTTGAAGACACATTTACATACGCGACTACAATTATACTAGTTTCGTCAGTAGACCTCGTCAGTTGGTAGCATAGCCATATAATATGGCTACTATTATGATAATATGGCTACCAACTGATGAGGTCTATTGACGAAACTAGTACTGTAGTCGCGTATGTCAATGTGTGTTGTCAAAGATTAAGATTTGACTAGTTTAATATTAAAACATTGAATCTTAATTATTAGAACTTTGCTGAGCCCCTCCTCGTATTGGCAACAAGTGTGGTAGTGTGCCCCCCACCCACCCGGCCCCTCCTATAATTATATCTGCCAGTGTAATGTATGTAGCAATATTGTGATGTATTAATGTAATGTACCTTGTTATTGAAATAAAGATTATTAAAAAAAAAATATCTGCCACTGGAGATTGTCTGTAGTTCAAATCCTCTACGCACCTCTGTCCTTGTACAGTCATCTCAGTAGGAACTCTTGATGTCGCTACTGTTACATTGATATCAGGCTCTGATTTAACAACATGTGCAATCTGCCCGTGGGAGAGAGTGTAGTGTGCCTTGGACGGGTCCATGGTTCTCTCAAAGCTGAAAAAAAAGGAAAAAACCCATGTCATTAAAGCTGCAAACTCGGCGGACTTCACTTTGAACTTCCTATTAGAATATTGTTTTTTTTTTAGAAGCAAGGCATATGCAATCTATTCGCAAACCAATAACAATCAATAAATTAATATATTACATTTCAGGCATTTACAAGATTTTGGCTAGTCCCTAGTGAGCACAGATCGCATTCTTAGACACATCTCATTTTTATCCAGATATAGTCTGCGAGCAGGCTCACCCTTGAGCCACACGTGCAAGCGACAAGAACGAGTCAGCGAGCAATGCGACACTGACACTTACACTGTTACGTGTTCTTGTTATAAAGAAGGTCATAGCATTTTAACCGAAAGAACATGTACACTTTCTGTTATTTCTTTCTTGGGGGTCGGTGACAACCAAAAAATTTAGTTTTAAGACAATCTTGTCTGACTACAGCTACGATACCTTAATACTTATTTAATGTTACTGTTGGGTTGGCTGGCCACCTTTCTGTTTTTTGGTTTGACTTGTGCACGTGTGCCATGTTAAAGGAAACACAAACTCGAAAAAGAAAAAAAAATGCAGATGCGGATGCGAAAATGAAACAAAATGCGAACGCTAGTTTACCTGAGTTCGTACTGTATGTAAACGCGAACACAAAGGAAACTGGGAACGCAAACACAATGCAAATTCAAGCTGGAATTCAGCCACGATTACTAACGCGAAAACAAATGCAAACACGAATGCAGGCACAAGCATAAATGCCAACGGAACACAAAAAGACAACACACACACACAAAAAAAAATAAAGAGTTGTATAAATTACATGTAGGCATCTACATCCACGCTTCTTGCTCCAATTACATCACAAATACGCACATGTGTAGAAGTCAAATCAGACTTTTGTTATTGAAACTAATGTTCAACAACAAAATTACCTCAAACTTTTAGTCGTTGAACCTTTCCAGGAGTTTGCTCCTTCATGCGTTAATAAAACTTTGATCCCAGAATGCTAAAAATCAAGGATCATCACCTGTTAGACTAATACATGCATCAAAGAAAACTGTGAAGCAAGCATTTCAATGCGCAAAAAATTGACTCTCGCCCCAATTGTTCGTGCGACCAGAATCTTCACTTGAATGCAACACATAACACTTCACTCTCACAGGAATGCTTGTTTTGCAGGCTATGAATTCCTTAAACAATCATATAAAAATGTGGAGTATTTCATAATAAATGATGCAGCATTCCAGATAACTGAGGGGTCTCTGGTAAAACCCTGACAAGATTGGCTAGCTGACCCAACAAATAAATAGAAAACCTCTGATGATTTAATAATTACAGTATTGTTTGTGAACCCACCCCATGGTTAACAACCACAACTTCTTGGACTAAGACGGATGACAGACTGCGATGGGCATACATCACGTTCTCGACAATAACACAGCCGTGGCTCTAATAACAGAAATACATGTACATGTATTAGTATAGTGATCAGGTCACAACACAAGAAACTTACATCTGGGACTAAGAAAGTGGTCAACACAACAGGTACTGTACTCAGAGAGAGGCTGCACCACAAAGAACAATCAAAATCACTGCCATGAACTCCTCAGTTCTTAGGTGAATCCAGTCATGTTTTGAATAGAGTACAAGTTGTTCCTCATGTTGTTCCTATTATTAGCAATTTCGCAGTTCAAATAAACGTTGTTGTTGTTTGCTAGGGTCAGTCAAAAGTGAGCAAGTTAATAAAAGTTCAATGTGATGTCATCTCGGGCCTCATTTTGATGTTGTCGGACCAAAATGGTGACTAAGTTGGGCATGCCCTTTCAGCATAAAAAGAAAAGAATTGCGGCGTTCACTGTTATTCTACTGGTCCTCTGTTGTTATGGGGCTGGAGCATTGTTCTCAGTTGTTGTTTGTTTTATTGTTTTTCCAAGAGGTCACAAGCCACATGTATTTTTGAGACTTTGCAAGGGCTGCTACCAAATTTGTGCTGTACTTACATAAGAGTATGTCTGAAGTTGATGAACCAAGCCTTGCTTGAAATCAATAACAGTGGCCTCTATAAATGAAATACATGTATTTATCTAGTAAGTATCTTTAAAGTTACAGTATAGCTACTAATATAAGCTTAGGGAAGCATTTAAATTGTATGATAAAGTTAACTTTTAATTTCATTTTTGGCATATTTGATCATTACTGGTTTGCGGGCCCTAGTGCTCTACCAATTACAGCACGGGGCGTGGCTAACACAGGCGTAGCCTATCAATGGGTAAATATGGTACTGTAAATGTGTTTACAGCTTATTGCATTTCGGATTTAATTTTATGTCATTACCTCTTGGCTTGGGAATAACAGTAATTTTTGCAGTCACAAGAGGAGAGAATGGCAGTTTTAACCAATTCATGCTGGGCTGTGTTAATGCTATATGAAGAAATGAGCCATCTGTTGCAACAACTCCAACATTTCCATTCCCTGTGCAGAGAAAACATAAACTAGATCATTAAAATGCTGTGCACAGAATTAAACATGACCCACAAAATAATGTGCTACATGTACATATATATTTAGAAGGAAATATCACATTACAAAAATGAAAACGTTTTGAGTTTATTCTCATGTGCAAATTTTATTAAAAAAGTAAGGAATGCTGTCCAATTTCTTATTAATGTTTGGCTGAACAAAAAATTATTTGTGCACTACAATGTAATACATAATAAAGCTTACTCGTAATATCAATACATTGGAAACAAAAGTCACTAACAAAAAAAAATATTGTCACAAAAACTCATATCTTATATTGCATGCAGTGTAAAAAAATATACTTCAATTGATAATTTCCACAATTCTTACATGAATGTATCCACTTAACAGGTACAATGATTTTTGTTCACATGAGGACAAATTAAAAGTAGACAATAACAGAAAATGCTGTAGGGTGTGCTGCAATCTGTGGTTTAGCAGTTACCTAGTACATTACTAACAATTTAAATGTCAGTAGCATTTAAAAAGTATTCAATGAAACAAGTCAAAGAGTGAAGGCAATGTTGAATACAACTACATGAAACTGCACCATGATTCTCTGCAAGTGCATCTCATAGAGGGAATTGGGCATTGAAATCATATAATTTATAGTGATAATAATAATGATGATGATGATGATCAGGATGATAAATGTGAAAATTATTATTTTCTATGTTATTGTAAGAGAGCTGTGCATTGGCTGAAGATTTGTTGGCATGTTATGTAGGTTATCTACAAAGTGAATATTTAAGGTACATGTAACTATTCAATAGTTACAATCCATTTGGTCCAATTCAATCTCAAAAGTTTAGTAAATTTTGTATTATCTCTGATCCAAGTTTAGTATGTTAGTTGGATTAAGCTATGTTAAGTCCATTATGTGTGATCAATAAACGAGATGCCTCCTCCTATATATCAGGTTTCCTTACTTGTACTAAAGTTAGAAATTATTTTGTTTTCGTTTCACTACAGAGTGATAAAACAACAAAGCGTATAATAATTGTATTACTATATACAATGTAGAGAAATATGTAGTCAACCTTTATATGGACTGGGACTAGCCTGGTCACGTCATGTCATGTCAAGTAGAGACTGGGACTAGCCCGGTCAAACCTCACGTGTAGTTATTTGTAGACGTTCATCATTCGGATTTGTTATGCTCGAATAAATCGTCATTTAACAAAGAAATGGATGAACTCTTATCTATGATGAACGACTACAAATAACTACACGTGAGGTTTGACCGGGCTAGTCCCAGTCTCTACTTGACATGACATGACGTGACCGGGCTAGTCCCAGTCCATATAAAGGTTAACTACATATTTCTCTACAATGTTATTTACTTACCAACAAAAGGTAAGTATGGATTTTCTGATTTTTCCAATGGCTTATGAATAATCACTGCATCACCATCTACAGTCCCTTGCTTCCATTTTGCTAAAACATCACTAAGGCATACCTTATCATATGCTAAGAAAAGAAATGCAAGAAGAAACAGTAATTGATAGTACTCCACACACGATCCAGACTAGCCAGTGATGGTACCAACAACTGAAAATCCACAGAAAGAAAACTAAAAATGGCACAAGTTGGATTCTTCTGTTAAATTAGTTTGAGTAAGCATAAGCACAGCACAGGAGTGGGAGAACACTCACCACCATCATAATAAAAAATAATAAATAAATAATATATAGAGCCTATCCAGTCCTGCTTTACAATAATGTTATAAATTTATGAAAAACACTACTCAGTTTCTTTTTACCGACTAGGAAATAGGGCCTTTATATAATTATGGAGAGAGCACTAAAAGTAAGTCAGTGATTGTTAATAAGCTTGCACTCATGCTCATTCAAACTAATAAAGGTAGTAAAAGGAAGTGGGCTGCTTGCTTGCAGTCTATAATTAAAATAAAGCACTGGCTACATGAGACCAAATTTGTACATTGTATAGATTCATCCATCACACTTCTGAGCTTCTCTTTAACTGAGAAAGGGATGTGACAAAATTTAATTAAACTTTGTCAGTAATGCTTACCAGGAGCTTCAGGGAGTTGGCCTCGTCTATGACGAGGCATGAATCTTGATATGGTCCATATGAAAAACACAGTAAATATTGCAATACCAATTAACGTGCTCCTACGTGATCTGAAAAACAGATTACAAAAAGGAAATAGATTTTTTTAGTTTTACATGTAATATTTTATTCTGTAGTCATCATTGCATGTTCTATGGGCACTATTTGTTTATGACCCACCAATGACTTTCCATGACTGCTCTCAGACAATGGCTATTAGACCTGTCTGATTTGACACCCATCACCCAGTTTTACACAAGTGTGTAAAACAAATGAACAAGTCAGTTTTTCAGGACTAACTTTAGTTAAAGCACAGTCAGTGTATAAAAAAAGTAAACCAATCAAATAGAATTGATTTCACCCGAAATTACGTCATGATCACCATTGCAGCTTACATGTATTTCCTTCTTGCCACAAACAAACATTTTGTAGAAATTAATTTCACAGTCCCCCTTGAAGCTATCTTTCTCCACCAACTGTTCATATTTTCAGACAATCTTTCAGCCTCTGGCATTTAATCCTCTAATACACCAGGTCCTGGTTGTTCAAAGGGTGAATAATGCTATCCAAATGGATAAATTGATATCCAGCAGATAAGTGGTGGCAAAACAGTGGGGGTATTATTTTTTGAAAAACTGAGGCCAGCTGCATAAAGGAGTTTATGTATTATAGGTATTATATGATAATAATTGTAGCAACAGGTAAGGAACATACATGTAAGATAACAAAATGAAAATAACAAAATAATGATAGCAACTTCAGAATACCCGGCCACTTCATTTACATGTGTCGGGGCCTTTTGTAGAACGAGGCATAACACAATAGTCTTATTCAATGACATGTACATAAGTGGCCGGGTATTCTGAAAATTAGCTAATTTAATGAATTAAATACTTGCTTCCAGAAATATTATCAGATATTTAAGGTGTAGAAGGTTAATGCATATTTTTGCAAGTCTTGAGCAGTATTTTGGTGAGTCTGCAGGGGTGAGTCACAAATTATACAGATGACGTGTACATAAAATTTGCACTCGTTTCGCGATTTTACAATGTATACTTATTTTTGTACCTGAAGAGGTATATGTCCATGTAGATAATAAAACAATGATAATTTCGCATGCTATTATTTCTCCACTAATAAGGGAAATGATAAAAAAACATCGCTTTCAATAACCCGACTCACTAAATTTACATTCTGTGTTAGCGTTTATTTAAAATCGCATTAAATAAACAGCAAATGCATGTGACATTCTTAATTACACTGCAGTATGACTTTAATTAAACTCAAATAAATCTTTTAAGTCAGTGGCGACTGACAAAACTTACCTCACAAAGGTGATAAAAGCAAGTCTTCCTTTCATCCATGTTATACAATTTCCAATATTTGATTCTACCCACATAAGAAAACTTCAAATTCATGAATTTTCAAAACACTAATATAGTTCTGCCTTGTTTGGCGCCATCTTGGAAACTGCAGTTACAAAGCTAGCGGTTAACACAACAAATGCAAGCGCGAACGTAAGTTCTAGGGAAAGACGCTGACCAATAACAAAGACGCACCCCAAGTGTTGTTGGTACCCAGGTTTTCTCGTTTTGCGGAAGAACGCCTTGCTTGTTCCCTTGCTTGTGATGGCAATTTTGTTTTGATCGTCTCTTTGGCCTTGCTTCAAAGGCTTGATGGTTTAAATGAATACTTTTAGAACAGCCTACCTTGGAAAAAGGTATTTAATTTTCTGCGCGCAAGGGATAGGATGGCTTCGCCCATTTACCGCCGAGCTTTCCCAGACACGTTGGTTGTGGAATCGGTTTGTTCACCCGCGTTTATATGGCGGGGTCATATCATCGAGGTGGTTTTCCAAGCATAGCAATAACACTCCAGCTTCCTACGATGTCGACGACGATCACCCGGAAAGCACCGAAGTTTTGCACAAGCTTCGAGCTCGCCATCATTACCACCACGATAAAGATGCGGGGAAGCTTCACGAAGTTTTTGTCTTGGAGCCAAATTTTAAATGGGGCAAGAACCGCTTTCGAACTGTTACAAGCGAACATAGATTAGATGAGGCGTGCGCACTAGTCGAGTCGATTGAAAATTGGAAAGTTGCGGGTAAGAGTGTAGAATCCGTCAGAAAGCTTGATGGAAAGACATTTTTTGGAAAAGGAAAGATCGAGCAGCTGACTGAGAAATTCCAAGAAATGAAAAATTCTTCTGCTCCATTTGACAGTGTTTTCATTGATGTGGCCCAGCTTAACACGCGGCAACACAAAGAACTCGAAGACCTTTGGGGTTTGAAGATATTTGACAGGTTTGGTGTAGTGCTGCAAATATTCAAGGAAAGGGCCAAAACTGCTGAGGCCAAAATTCAAGTTGAATTAGCAGAACTGCCGTACCTCAGGTACTATATTGTACATATTTACATTCATTTCTATATCTACCTCCCCTTTCCCCATCTCCTTACAAGATCCACATCCTGAAGGATACCCTGGAAATTGAACATAAAAAGCCTGCGTTGAGCCAACTGGCCCATATATTGCCTGAGCTTATCCTAGTTCCTGGAGTATTAATAAGCAACTTACAGTGGAGTATTTCTACTCCCCAGGGGTTGGATGGGATGGAAGTTAATCACAGGGTTATTCCCCCAGCATTAGCTTGCCTTTCCCATTTATACATATACACCAGGGTTAGGTGAAGCACTGTGAGAATAAGGTCTGTTCCAAATGCCACTCCACTCGTGCGCCAAACCTAACTGATGAAAAAAGTACAATAGAAGATCGGCGTTGAATCAGTTTTGTCTGGAAGTTTTAATTAGGCACTGGAGCAGCGGCTGATTCCTACAGCATTCTTTTCATGTGCTGAATCTACGGTAATGCATGAATTACTGCCAGTAATGTAGTATTTTCGATATAACAGTGCTTATGATTGGTCTAAAGTGGCAAGCTAACCATTTAAGGCAATTGCAACTGCCAAATCTCCTACTGGAAATTGGGCGTACAGTCACATGTATGTAATTGTAATTTGTTTTAAAACGCTTTGCAGGTCAAGGCTAGTACATGCAGGTGAAAATGCTGGTGGTTATGATCAACAGAGAGGAGGGACACACACCAGAGGTGGATCTGGAGAAACACTCCTAGAGAAACAAAAAAGAATTTTAACTGATCGAGAACGAATGCTGAAAAAGAAGCTAGAGGTGATCAAAAAGCGCCGTGAACAAGTTAGACATGATCGACACAAGAAACATGTGCCAACTGTTGCAATTGTAGGGTACACTAATGCAGGTACATGAATCCACCTTTAGTTAAGACCTATTTCAACCAAGTACATTTTGTACATTTTACAGTTGAGAAAATAATAGAAATGCATTGCCTTTGTTTACTTGTTGAAAAGCCCTGGGCTTATATTAATGTTTAGTGACCCTTCCAAGAGGACTTGTAGATCTATGGGAAGGGCTTATACATGTATATATGACCGGTGGCTTATTTTTGGGTGGAAATTGCACACATTCTTTGGGTTTACTTTTGAATGGGGTGCTGTGGTTGAAAATTGTTTGGCACGTGCAAGAATACCACATGGGTTGGTAAACATTTTACGATATGAAATACAAAAACGGTTTACTAACAACAGGCTCTACAAAAGAGTCTTATAATCAGATTTATGTGCAAGTTATTAATATCTTTTTTAAAGAGTAAAACTTATATAAGCCAATGGGGTGTATGTGGGCGGGCTTATTGATATTAGTATCACCCAACTAGTGGACTAATGCAAATCCTGGATTTTGATTGGCTACGCTACTAGAGGACTATTAGTAATAGTCCTCGAGTAGCGAAATTCACGACGCTTTCTTTCGTTTTATTCCTAAATAAATCTTTGTTCAACTTGCATTTGCTAGCTTTATTATTGCTTTTTCTGTCCGACTAGTTGGGTGATACTAAAACAATTAGACCCTTCGCCCTCAAGGGCCACCGGTCAATAGTGACCCGTAGCCCTTTCAGGCTACGGGTCTAATTGTTAATTATTATTATTATTGCTATAATTCCTTAAAGTCTTGCCATTTTTTAACTTATGGTGCCGAGTTCAATCCATGAGCCTAGGGCAGTCATAAGTCTGCTGGATTACTTGATGGATAGAGTCCTCCTCTTGAATTACTTGATGGATAGGGTCCTCCTAAGTATGTGAGCAGTTCCAAGGAGGACGGTCTTCTGTAGCTCTGTTATTCTAATATTGCCTGGGATCTTGCTGATGTAGTTTTCTGTTCCCTTCTTGACAAGCCCGAAAGCTCCAATGATCACTGGGACAGTTGTTGTTTTCATTCCCCACATTTTCTCGATTTCAATCTCAAGATCTTTGTACTTTGTGAGTTTTTCCATTGTTTTTAAGGAGGTGTTCCTTTCTGTGGGGATGGACATATCGATAAACAGACAGGTTCTTTCCTTCTTGTCTTTCACCACTATGTCTGGTCTGTTTGCTTTAATCTCTTTGTCGGTTTGGATTGGCATGTCCCAAAGTATAGTCGCTGTTTGGTTTTCTGTCACAGCAGCTGGTTCATGTTCGTAGTGTTTATCTTGTACTTTGATGTTATAGTGTTTGCATATTGTCCAGTGGAGATATGCTGCAGCTTTATTGTGTCTTTGCATGTACTCTGTCTTGGCAAGTTCAGGGCATCCAGAGACAAGGTGGTCAACTGTTTCTTGAAATTTCCCACAGATTCTGCACATTGGGTCAGTGCCATCTTTCAGGATCTTGTTTCGGTAGTAGTTGGTCTTAATGCATTGATCTTGGGCGACAATAATGAAACCTTCTGTTTCTGATTTGAGGCCAGGTGTACTCAGCCAATTGTGGGTTTTGTCTTGGTCTACATCCTTCTCTTTTGTTCTTTTTGGGTACTGACCATGCAAAGGCTTTTCTTCCCATTTGCTCTTGAGTTGTTCTAAAGCTTGGTGTTTGGCTTTCAGCTTGACCCTTCGGGCATAGTCCGTGGCTGGCTCATTCTCTACCACTTCAGCTTCTGGTAAGCTGAGTTCTCGCCCGTATTTTTCGGCTTGGTGGTGTATGGACATTGTTTTCTTGCCGCTGTCATGATCTCTCGCAATTTTGAGGAGGTTATCATCTTTGTTGTTGAGATATGTGTTTAGGCCAATTGTAGTTGTTTTGTAGGTAATTTCTAATTGTACAAGACCCCTTCCACCTGCCTTTCTAGGGATATATAGCCTGTCCACGTCAGCTTTTGGGTGGTGCATTTTTGCCATCGTCAAGAACTTCCTTGTTTTTCTGTCTAACTTCATAAGTTCTTCCATTCTCCAGTTTATGATGTTGAAACTATTATTATTATTATTATTATTACTATTATTATTATTATTATTATTATTATAATTATTATTATTAGTAGTAGTATTTATTATTATTATTATTATCATTATAATTATTATTAGTAGTAGTATTTATTATTATTTATTATTATTATTATTATTATTATTATTATTACTATTATTATTATTATTATTATTATCATTATAATTATTATTATTAGTAGTAGTATTTATTATTATTACTATTATTATAATTTATTATTATTATTATCATTATAATTATAATAATAGTAATAATAATACGCATAGAATTTTTACAGCTTTTCTTTTCTTTTGTATTCACTATTTGTAAAATTTTGGTTTTGAAATATTTATTAAAGATATAAATGAAAATCAGATTTTTTATGAACAGAAATATGTAAAGAAGTTTATATTTTGTAAATAGTTCACCTCAGCTTGTAATATTTTAACTTGTGTACATAGAAGCTTAGAGCGTGTAAAAGCTTTCAGAGTTTTAATAAATTATTATTATCATTATAATTATTATTAGTAGTAGTATTTATTATTATTATTATTATCATTATAATTATTATTATTAGTAGTATTTATTATTATTTATTGTTATTATTATTATTATTATTGCTATTATTATTATTATTATTATTATCATTATTATTATTAGTAGTAGTATTTATTATTATTTATTGTTATTATTATTATTATTATTATTATTATTACTATTATTATTATTATTATCATTATAATTATTATTATTAGTAGTTCACCTCAGCTTGTAATATTTTAACTTAATTAACGAACTCCGTGACCTCGAGGCTGACTTGCTTAAGATGGTCTGTAGTGATGTCGAAATAGAGCCCGTCCTTCAAGAACTGACTGGAGAGAGGCTACCAAGCGGCGCTAACACAACGCCAGATGCTCGCCTAGATATACATGCCCGGGGGTTTTGGGAGAAGCAGAGATCCGCGTTCTTTGATGTGAGGGTGTGTCACCCCAACGCGGATTCCTACAAGGACCAAACCCCCAAGCAGATATACCGTAACCATGAAAATGAGAAGAAGAGGGCTTACGCAGACAGGGTTCTTCAAGTAGAACAGGGAACTTTCACTCCATTGGTGTTTACATCCACCGGAGGAATGGGCGAGGAGTGCAAGAGGTATCACAGTAGGCTTGCAGAATTAATTGCCGCAAAGAAAGGGGAGGATTACGCAACAACGGTGTCTTGGATCAGATCAAAAGTCTCATTTGCGATCCTCCGATCCGCCTTAATCTGCCTAAGGGGATCAAGAACTGTAAAGAGAAACAGGAACATTGACATTTATGATATGGACTTTCAAGTAGAGAATTCTCGTACTGCAATTTAGATCGAATATTTTTAATATATAGTTCTTCTCTTATTGTTGCTCTTGAAGTCGCTTTTACTATTTTTCTACATTTTTTAAAGACACTGTATTATTATGTAAATAATATGTTTATATACAAAGTTCTTACTCGAATAGTCAAATCATTGTAATTCCTTTAGAAATTGGTTAATATACAAAGTTCTTACTCGAATAGTAAAATCATTGTAATTCCTTATTATTATCATTATAATTATTATTAGTAGTAGTAGTATTTATTATTATTATTATTATTATCATTATAATTATTATTAGTAGTAGTATTTATTATTATTTATTATTATTATTATTATTATTATTGTCACTGTTGTTATTATGATTGTTATTATTTTATTTTTATTTATCTCTTTTTTGTTGTGTTTTTTTTTTTTTTTTTGGGGGGGGGGGGGGTGGTATTTTTAGAATTTTATGGTATACCATTATCACAATGGGGATTGAAATACACTGATACAGTGTAGCAGCAAATCAACATGTTTCATAATTTGGTGACAATTAAGCAATTGGAAGATTCTGATTTAAATATACATGTGTATTATTTTCACACTGAAGGTAAAACAACCCTGATAAAAGCCTTGACAGATGAAGCCAAGATGCAACCCGATGACAGGCTTTTTGCGACACTTGATGTGACATCTCACCCAGGAAGACTGCCATCAGGGATGACAGTTCTGTTTATCGACACTGTGGGATTTGTGTCAGATCTTCCTCCAGAACTTGTTGAGTCATTCTCTGCAACCTTAGAAGATATTGCAGATTCTGTAGGTTTGCTATTTTTCTTGCCTATTTAAAAAGTTTAATCATTCAAAAAGCTGTAGCTTCTAATGTCACTTACAAGATTGAATGCAAGTATTGTTCAATAAGTCAGTGTTCTCCCTAAGATTTTTAGAAGGCCAGGAGGTATTATGATTTCTTCTTTACTTATGGATAGAAATTCCCAGTTACAGATCTCAAATTAAGTTTACATTGGGTAAAATCTTCTGTTTTAACCCAGGCAGCAATGATTTTCCAGTGAATCAAGCCATGCGGCCTGCCTTGTATTTAATACCTAAGGAGAACACTGTACTATAACTAAGTACTTCATATTTGACTAGGTTATTTGCCATTTTCATATTCTTCATTTTTGGCAATTATTTGTGTTTTGGCGGATTTTATCAAAGAGGGCACTTTGTGATGCCTATCATAAAGAGTGCATTTATTTGTGGTTAATCCCTTAAGTCAATATCAAATCTGTGAATGAAACATGGATGGTGTTTATTTTAGTCAAATAATTTGATTATGCCTTCACTGTGCAGAATACCGACACAGTTTTATCCATTCTATTTTGTGTGTGGTTATTGTCAGTGGTGCTCATGGAACATTTTGTAGTGTATACCCCGGGCATAGATCAGATGATGGAAAATTGGACACCAGAAGCAGATGTTTAAATGTTCTTGCAGATAAGCCACACCCCTGATTTCAGTAAAAGGGTGTGAGCTATCTGTGAGTTTTTGTGGTAGGTTGATGTAATGTTGTCACCATGCTATACAAGATGGCTCTGCCTAACAATGAGTGAATAAGACCCTTCCCAACATTTTCATTTTGTCAGAGGTACATCACTTCATGGCTGCATGTTCTTATGATGCTCTGCAGCTGCTAGAAATTTTGCTAGTGCGATGTTGAAAGATATTTTATTCTAAACCCTGGTTTAACTGATATTTTCCTTTTTTCTTTTTTATGTAGGATTTAGTTGTCCATGTGCGTGACATAAGCCATCCTGAATGTGAAGCCCAGCTGGAAGATGTCATGACAGTTCTTGAAAAGCAACTCAGCCTCAAGGCGCCATTGATTGATAGCATGATTGAAGCTCAAAATAAGATTGATCTTTGGTATGCCGCATTGCTAACTATGTGATGTACTAGCTAGATAGTTGCTACAGTCCTGTTCATAACCAGTTAAGATAAAAAGTCAGAGCACTTCATGAGAAAGGAGACACTTAGCCTGAAAAATATGTTAACCACTTCGCCATTTCAAGGCTGCCATTCTAAACAAAACATTTTCTTCGATATGGAAACGATATTGATGACGGGAAGAGAGGTTTGCAGATCATTGTTGCTTTTAAATGTCAGAAAGCAAATGGAAATTTCTTTCAGGATTGCACCCTGCATGGTATTGCCTTCCCCCCGCCCCTCGGTCGGACTCAACTGTCCATTGCAGGTTACACCCCAGTGAGCATTCTATCCTGTCTCCACAACATAAGATCAACCGAAGAACATGGCACTAACCAGTTTGCAAGGGCGAACCTCTGGTGGTCAATAGCTCATGGGAGAAAATGTTTTTAGGCCGCAAAGCTGTGAGGGGGACAAAAGGATTTGACTTCTCCCCATGTTCCTCGCGGCTTCGCTGCTCTTGTTAGAGTCTACGCCATGAAAGCAAAGCACTTGCGCTCAAAATTTCAAAATTCATTCATATATATACTGTGAGCTATTGGTCCTAAAAGGCTTACCTCAAGACAAGTTATCGAATCCCTTTCTTTTTTTTCCGCTTTAGTGATGAGAACAGTTTGCAAGTAAAATCTGGTGTGCTCAGTGACAAACGTGCAAGCATCTCCGCTGTCAGCAAAACAGGCTTGAATGAACTGCGCAGTATGATTGAGCAAGGAGTTATGGCATCCACAGGAAGGCAGATAAAGACACTTGTTTTTCCTCCCGAGGGACCCCAGCTCAGGTGAGATGAAAAGGAATTTGTAATTGCACCCCGCCTGTCAACCGCCACATGCCCAGACTGAAATTCAGTCAATTTATTTCCTGAAAATACCTTTTATCGGACAGCTCCATTAATGCGAGCTACAACTACCCTTTTGGATTGTCTTATTGGTCATGTACAACGAAACCCAATGAAAAAGTCGAGAATGCGTCACTCACCACGCATGCCTCCGTGCTTCACCGGCGGCCTTGTTGCGTAGCGACCCCCCGAGGTAAACACTTGTAATTGGCGATCCGTGAAGGGATGAAAAGAGATTGAAAGTAGAGTGAAATAGCATATTAGGTAAACTGATAACCTTTCTTGGATCCTTGTTGAAGAGTTTTTTTTTTTATTGTAGCTGGCTTTACCATGAGACAGCAGTCCAGAATACATCAGCGGACGAAGAAGGAAATATTGTAGCAACCGTTGTCATGGACGAGGCGGCCATAAAAAAGTACCAAGCAAAATTTGGGAGTTTTGATTAAACACTGTGATTTTGAATATGCGTCATTTACACTACTTAACCAGACTGTCAAATGTAGAAAGTTAGAATTTCCTAATAAACAAGGCTCAAAGCCAATGGTTTTTATGTGTGTGATAACGTTTGTAGGACAAGCCATTTTAACTTCAACTGGTTTTCGTTCATTTCACTGAAGAAACCTAAAGGAATGCTTTTCCAAACTTTTTTTTTGTTTGAGACAGTTGATAACTGTAGCAGCTGAGATAAAATCACGTCGTGTACACACAAGAAAATGTGACAGGGACATGTTACAGTGACACGTCTACTGAAAAGCATCAGCACGTACGCTGCAGCATGACCCTGATGCATGTACATTCAGTTTTTGTTTTTCTACATGTGATTTTATTCATACGGCCTACATGCATGTCCCAGCAACGTGTCCATATTTAGGTTCCTCGGGGTCGTTTAAAACCAAAAAAAGTATAAATTATTTGCCCATTTAAACTCAGGCCCTGTTTATATGGTCTCGCGATCGGGTACCCGAGACAACCCTCCCCTCGAGTAACCCTGGGCGAGCTAACTTTTCACTAAAATGTTGAAAGATTCCACCAACCGTTTATATAATCCTCCCCGAGTTGTCTCGGGAGGGCGAGACAACTCGGGCGGGCGATTTGTCTCGTCTCGGCCGGTAGGGTAACCCCGACAGGCGGGACAACTTTTTCTCGTATAAACACTTTAGCTCGCCTACCCGGGACAACTCACAGCGTGTCGAGTGTCATGTATTTTCGAAATTTCAGGTTTTAAAGCACAAATCTACATTTCAAAAGCAAATAAACTGAGCAAAGCCCACACTGATCTAATAAATGAAAGAAACTTAAACGAAGAAAGATATCTGGGGATTTGAATATTAAAAAAATGCTTTATGAATAATCAAGGACGGTCGACTTTCACTCGGCAAGCAGGGACACCTTTTTCTCATATAAACGCTCGGTAAAGTTGCCTCGGTAGGGAGGGTTGTCTCGGGTACCCGAGACCATATAATCCGGGCCTCAGTAAGTGTAACTGCGCATGCGCTTATGGTGCTACCTTGAAAGAAGCCAATTAAGTTAACACGCTGTTACACCCTCGTCACGATTTTTGTGCGACCCACGTTGCAAGAAAAAATTCCTAGTGTACTTACATACTGAGATAAACAATTTTTCTTGCTTCAAGCTTTGCATAATGTGGAATCGAGTTTGACTTTTCGCTGCGACGTGTTGCCTTAGGGTGTTACACATCGATATACTTCACATTGTTTTGTGCAACGTGTCTCGCAATGGCACCACTAGCCTGCAAGCAGGCCCTCTTTGGGCGCAACGCGCGAGTAGCGAAGCCGCGAGTTACGGCGAGCGTCGCTCGCGCGCGGCTCGCTATTCGCGGTCGCTCGCGCGCTGCTACTAAACTTGCGTCCCCCAGAGAGTCTGCTCGCAGGCTATTGCACCACAGAATTGCGAAACAAGTTGCAGCAAACATTGCCTTTTGTATGGTGTTATAGTAAAAAACTAAACAACACTTGCAGTTTCTTTAATATAGCCTTCCTTTAATAGTTTTGTTTTCATTGACTTGCATCAACAATCCCCAGTCCCTTTTCTTCAAAATGTACCATGCACGTTGATGTGGTTGTTGCATAAAAAGATTGGGTAACTAGTTCAATGAAAGCTAGACTTATGATACCTTTATGTTTTCTTATCGCCGTCGTATTTAAAGTGATTAAAAAAGGCCAGAAGTTTACCAGAACTTACTTTTTGTCGTAACTCTCTTTCATATAAAATTTGTTATTATTAATATTGTTATTGTTGTTGTTATTATTATTACTATAATTATTATTTTTATTATTGTTACAATGTATTATTATAGCTATTACTGTTGTTATTAACTTTTTTTTGCTAACAAGCTTGGTGAAGCAAAGAAAGCAGCCCATTTATTCTTTGTAAGCCAGTAAAGCATTGTCGGTCTCGCTACTAACAATGTTTCTGCAGACGGTTGTACAACGCGTTGTAAGTATTTGGCTTACGCAAATTAATTCCATCATCAATATGGACCACATCCTTTACGGTGAAATCACCTCCCCATCGAAGGTTTGAATCACCCCGGATTTTTCCAATGAAACACTTCGCACCTCTATATTGGTTGAGTCTGTAACGCAAGCATCTGCTGTTACACCAGTAACCAGGCCCTGCCAGATTCATGTCGATTGCGTGACCCACAAAATGGTTACTGCGGCGTGCAGGTGTCACGATGGCTCCTCCTATTACTTGCCCGGATTTTCGGAAAGAACTCGTTATGTACACCTGAAACGGAAGTGAAATTAAAATGTATTGAGATACTGGGATCCATTCCAGTGACAGTTAATGTCGGTGAAGAGTTTCAAACTGATCTTGCGAAGGAGTGTCAACTTAATTTCATGATAACGGTTTTCTTTCAGGTTTGCACATTTTTAGAAAAATAAAGTTTTAACTCGTTTGCCATATTGGTCGCGTGTTTTGTACTGAGTTTGTAATGGAGCAGTGTGCTGTCGCATAAATCTTGATTTTTACGAACGAAGCACCCACAAACAAACCCACAGCAGAACACAAGCCGAACAAATGAGAAACAAAAGCAAACAGAAACTACGATTTTTATTCTTGTGCCTGAGTTTGTACTGCTCTTGTCCTTCTGCTTATCTTTGAGTCTCTGCGTCGCTCATTGAAAATCAGACTTTGCCTGTGAATTGCGCGGACATTTTATTACGTCAGGCTAAGGATCTATACTCACAGTAACAGCAAAATCATACGTTGTGAGAGAGTAAAAAGCAAACCTTCACTCCGCAGTTCGAAGCATAGTTGTTAATATTCTCGATGTCTCTTTTGAAGTCTTTGTGAACACGAGCTGCTTTCAAGAAACTGCTTCCTTTGTAATAAACAAGATCACATTGCCCTGCAAACATATGGGTATGTACTGTCAGTGATTACAATGTTCTTTTATATTTATATATTATTCATTATAGAATCGATAAAGCCAATAAAGTTGTGAAAAATTGTGGTGATGTTTGATGCATGCCTGGCTATATTGTGACTGACGCATCACGGGATTTTGTCGGCTTTATTTTATAAAAGAAATGAAAATGGCGGTTGCTTGTTTATAAAGCTTGTAGTTGATGTAATTCCTTCACCATTACATAAACTCTTCGGTAAATTCTCCTAAACTAGCTACAGGCTGTAGGTGTCTTGTGCGTCAGTTCATCTTGGTGTCCAAGTTGACGCTGTTTATTGAATATGCCTGATTGTAATTATATTTAGTTTGAACAACAATTGAGTTCACGAGATATTGTCAACGACTTGACTATATAACAACTTGGATTAACGAAAATAGATTGCTGTTATTTAGGTTTCTCAGTATTCCCTTCAAAGAAGCGAAGGAAATTTAATATACAAGTGATATTACAAGACACAACTAAACCAGCCCTAAATTGGGTGCGGTTTTAACTTAGTGTAGCCTTTACAAAAGCAGAGACGGTTCCAGACCAGATCTTACCAACAACCACAATCACAGAGGTGGTTTGCAGAAGTATCACAGCAAATGACAGAAATGTTTTCAAATTCATTGCGTTGAAATGAGCTTCCAGCAGAGACGTCTGTAGAGTGATAAACGCGCACCGACTGAAAGAAACGCAACCTAGAAAGAAACTGAAGCAATATATCTTTGCCAATATATTTTTGCAATATTGGTTAAAAGGTGAATAAAGACGCCAACTACAGCACGTTTCAAACACTTATACCAATTTACATACCACTTTTATTATATAGCTGGAATTTTTTCCCAACAGCGCGCGCTCTCATTGGTTACTTCGAGGTCACATGGCATCTAACAATGAAACTGTTTCCCGCCAAAAATCTCTGAGCGGGCAACATTGCAAAATCTATGACGTCAGAGGGTAACCGTGCACTGTTACCCGCGAATGTTGTCTGACTTCGTCTGCGTTGTCTATATGTCTTCGTTGGCTATATAACAAATCACTTAATGACTGGTCCCTCGGAAAACAGTTAATTTTGTTAATTTCCCTCGAATCTCACTGTTTCCCTAAGCTCCGCCTCGGGAAATATTGAGATTCTCGGGAAACAAAATTAACTGTTTCCCTCGTGACCAGTCATTAAGTATTTAATATTGAATATGATTCACTAGAAAGATAGCAAAAGATAAAGTCCTTACCAGTAAGAAAAATATTTGAGCCTTTTTTTGAACTGTATAATGAGGTGTAGCTTACCAATAGAACTAGCACTTTTGGCACGTCGCCTAAAAACTGATTGCTTTGATCTGACAGTCAAAAGGAGCGCTTTGCACTAACTTCTTGGTAGTTATAAAAACATTACTGGCTGCGTGAGTTTATAAATCGATTATGAAGCTCAGCAGATACACAGTAAGCGAAATCAGACTGATTTCCGAAAACACATGCGTGTGTGTCGAGATAAAATCCAATACTCATAAAAGTGAAAGGCAAGAAAACGAAACAGGATAATGATTCATTCATTATCTTTCCTTCGTTCATACGCTCTGAGATCCGTGTTTTTGAAGTTCTAAGTGGCGTTTTTGTGATAGAGCATTTTGCGTAGGCTTAAAATTCTCAGTTGCTTTGATTGGTTTAAATTGTTCACGTGACGTGTCAGCGGTAAGCCAGACAGTGCAGGATCCACATTTGATAAGAAGGGTGAAGGAGGGGAAGTTGAGGGTGGTGGGCGAAGTGAAAAAAAAATCGATTGGCTCTTCCATGAGTGGGAGAAATAGGAGGGGGGGGGGGGGGGGGGGGGGGGGCTGGGCCGGAGTAAAAGTAGACTTTTCCTTGCCATAATAAGTAACGTAATCAGTTAATTTCAGTTTACAGATCAGATTGGTGTCAGAAACGGCCTAAATCAACATACCTTAAAATTAAATGTTGTCGGCACTTTTGTAGAGAACTGACCTTGTGCTGGTTGCTCTATTTTGTGTGGCATACACTCTGCTGACGAGAGTCCAGAATTTGCATTTTTGGCTTTCAGTTTGGACTCTATCATGCTGTTATCACGTTAAGTTTTTTTTTTCATCTCTTCGAAGTGTCAGCCTTGCAGTTATTTCCTCTGTACTTTTGTAATCCGTGGGCCATCGACGAACGTGCCCTGTATGGATTGGCATGAAAACGAGGCTGAAGTTCTAAATTATTTTGCGCGACCACTAAATTGGCTGAAACCTTGCAATTTTCAAGTATTTTGTGATGAAACCTTCCCAGTCTGTTATTTTGAGATGAATGACCATAACTTGCACTGACGTTGCTGGCCACTTGACCCAATATATGAAATCGAGGCTGGATCTATAGCTTGTTTTTGGATCCAAGGCTTTTTTTTTTCTTAAAAAAAAGTTGTCCTGTCTAGCTAAACTGCCAAATAAACACTTTATTCTTAATAGTTAATTTAGATATTTAGATACGATATTTAATAATAAAACCAGGTATGTTTGAGACAACATTTTCATAAACAACAGCTATTGAAACCTATTGGTTGTGAAGTATAAGAAGTCAGGGGAACCCAACGAGGCAATTTCTTAGAATTCATCAGTGAACGTATTTGCTACAAATTAAATAGCAAATAAACGCTTTTTAGACATTACAACGAATTTAAATTTGCAAGGACCACCGTGACGAAATAGAAGTACCGGATCCTCTAAATGTAGAAGATCTAATCAGCTATAACAAAATAGTAAACGAAGAAAAGCAAGGCTGATTGAACAGTTGGGAACTATATATATTTCCAATATTTCGGAAGGCACGGCCTTCCTTCTTCAGGGTGTTACAAAAAATCTTTGTAACACCCTGAAGAAGGAAGGCCGTGCCTTCCGAAATATTGGAAATAATTATATATAGTTCCCAACTGTTCAATCAGCCTTGCTTTTAAACGTTTACTGTTTTAGAAATTAGACATTTTAGACATTTTCAGTTGCTGGGAAGATAATAATATAGGTACCTTTAGTGGGAGATGCGGGGGTGGGGTGAATCTGAGCGTGAAATACCACGATCAATCTAAATATGTCCCCTCTTACGTCATTTTGCATGTCGCGCAAACCTTAATGCTTTCCCAGCAGAACAAACACATCTTCCAGCAACACTCCTCTTCAGGGCCCACTAGAAAACTATATGGCTAGGGGCCGGGAGTGAAATTAGAGATGGAAAAACGCGACAGCACCGCCCGCTGCACAGCGACATGACAAAAATCAGGCTTGGCAGTACGGTTTTCTTGTTGAAAAATATGCATATTCAACAAACTTTCTCGGTCAGGCTCAACTCGAAGCTTGACTGTGCAAAGATTTTACTTGATAGACCTTTGGATACCGTAACCTAGGGCTAAGGTAAGGAACGAACTTCCAAGAAATGTTATTGACTTAATCGAAACAAAATTTCACTGTTTTTTCCCTGCTCTGTACCAAGCGAGACGTAGATTAAAAATCCTGCCTGGAAAACTAAAATCCCTATAACGTTTTGCCTACATGTTAACTATTTGGTTACGTTCAGTAGAAAACCCTAGCTACGTTTTAATTTTTGGGCACTAAAATAGGCCTGCGAAAGTCGGGGGTCGAAGCGGAATCATTGGACTTTGAATATTCATGATTCCTGCTTTGTTTAGTACCTCGATGATTCGTGATTCATTCAAAAATTTCATTCGATATTCATGATTCATTTGTCATTGTTCAGTTTTGAAAATTGTTTCACTCTGTGTAACGTACTTTATCACGGTCAAGTTGATAGGTAAGGGATGAAGATTTGAATCGCGTTTTCAGTGTTTTCCTGAAGGGGGGTCTGGGGGCATGCTCCCAGAAAATGTTCGAAAATTGGACGCTCGAAAATGCTATTTTCGGCCATTTCTTTGATATAACTGTTAAGAAGTTTCGTATTTTGCATTATATATTCACACGCCTCTAATATCGATGGAAGCATATTCATTTGTTATTCATTACTCTTTTAGCCATCTCTCGTTATTCATGATTCCCAAGTTTTAAACACGAAGATTTATGATTATCTGGCTTGGTAGTATTGATCAGTATCGCATGGTGAAGACAGGTTTTTCAATGTTTTGTTTATGCATAAACGGAAATCAGTTAGTTATGCGATTTTTTAACAGTCATCAATGTTCTTTTATTTACAGAATTCCTTTTCGTGACAAATCATGGACCTCAAGTTTATTTTCGGGGTTATGATTCTGCTGGCCGTTCCTTTCACCACAGAGTCAGCTAACCGAAAATTATTTTATGACTTATTCGGATGCCCTGAATCTTTTATTTTGAAGTAAAAGTTGAGGGTTCTACAGGGCAGGGATGACCAGGCATGCAAGATAAAGAAACAGCTAAGCTATCGGCTTGGCTCCATTTATGTAGTTTCGTGAACGATTAGAGAGCTCGAATTTTGTTTTGGACACAAGAGCGAAATCACGAAAAGGGCACTGTGTTCATTCCGTGGCTTAAGCCAGCAACAGTCCTAGCTGATAACTATACACCACTGGGCATTTAAAAAAAATAAATAAATGAACCTCTAAAAGAATATTCTTGGTAAAATTCACTGCAAATTGTGGCGGTGGTGGTGGTTAAAATAAGCACAGAGTAGCTGCTATAAAGCGAACAACGTTTAGAAGTCTCCGATCCCAACTAAACAAGTTCTGAATTATAACTAAGAAACTAAAGCGACTTGCGATCTTGTTAAGTTCCATGGAGGGATTTTTCAAAGATCAGGAATTATCCACCGAGAATTTGAAAGAGCAATTGGAGTGATAAATCACTATGCCATTTCGTGCAAAGTTAAGGTTGGTTTATTCTTGAAAGTAACATAACACGACGTATTTCTTTTTGTCATGAAGTTAAGCACACAACGTGATGCCTGAACAGAACCCTAGCTGATACACTTGCCGATACTATTCATTTTTCCACTGGTTCCACAGAAATAAACCATCAATGCTATAGTTTCTATAATTTAAAAGGTGTGCTTTTGAGTCTCTCAGTTTGAAATTTGGGAACAGTCACTAGCTAGTAAAAATTTAATAATTCAGCATCACCGTTAACAGTCAATCACTTGCGTCGATGCGTTTTGTTTAGATATATCTGACGGACTCCTTCAGGAAGGACGATGGAAAGGTGATGTCTGCTGAATTCAGCAACCATTTCGTTGGTCATGCAATTGACATGAATGTGATCGATGGTTCACTTTGGTGCAAACGTCGATGCCTTGGTAATGAAAGGAAACAAAGCGAGGGAGTGAAGTGCTTCATCGCCAAAATCAGGCAGGATACAGCTTTGCGCTGGGGAGGAGATTTCTCCACTCCGGATCCTGTCCATATCGACGACGGTTTCAACCAGCGCAATAAAGAGCAGTACATTCAACTGTACAGGTCCCTTCAAACTAACTGTGAAATATAACAGTATCAAATGGCACACTAAATAATGCAATCAAGCCAAAATGAAATAAAGCATGATTGTAATCTTGCATTGATTGCTAAGTTTAATTTTTGTATTAATACATGTCTGTAAATCGCATTAGTGGAGCGCGCAACTTTCCACACCTCAGTCGAACGCATGACGTATGCACCTGATTGAAGAAACACTGACCCTGAAAAGTATAAACCATATAAACGATGTGACCGAAATTTTTACTGGGAAGTCGGAAAAATGAATCTTTTATGCTTTTCACATGATCAACGTTTCTTCCATTAGGTGTACATGTAAGTGTTCCATGACAAATCCCATTATTCCTTTCTTTCAATTTGTTCTACACACTGAGTAAAGTGCTTTGGCAAATTGAAAAAATCTCGTCTAGAGAATTTCTCTTTCGATACTTGTCGAGCTTTGTTTGGGCGTTTTCCACGTCCTGCCAAGCGATGCCGTTCGCTTTCCCATCCAACACTTGCTTTGACGAACTACATTCTCTGTCCCGTACAATGGAACTGCCATAGCCTTTGTTCTTCAAATGTCTTTCTCAAACTCATTAATAATTCATCTAGTTAAATCAGAACCGTGAAGGCAGTTTGGAAATCTGATCTAATTAGCATAGATTTTTATGATTTTATTTCTCCGTTTTCTCCGTAGTTTTAGTTTCGATTGAGAAGATACATCAAACACTCGAGAGAGTGTATCATCACATTTCCAAACACCTCAAAGTTCGTCAAAAATACTCCGCTGCGCGTCGTATTTTGAACTCTCTTCTCGGTGTTTGGAAATGTGATGAAACACGCTCTCTCGTGTTTGATATATTACGTCAAGCGATATAATCAGTACTTTGAGGCTGTCTGGTTGATAATCCTCACCACGTTTGTTTTTAAGTTCGACGAAAAATCGCTCGAACAAAGTGTTAAGCTCAGCTTGCTCGTATTTTCGATTTCGTCGGCAATCCCCTTCTCGAGACTCCACTTTGCCCAAACGGACAACCAGAAAGCACTGCTGTTGAGAGTGTTGTTGTTTTTAGAGCTACTTTTCAGCTCCTCTATTGTTTCTTTGGTTGCGAACTGAAAGACGACCTGTTCAAAACTCTGAACGGATCCACACTTTGCGCAATTCATAGGCCGTATTTGATAGGCTCTTTGTGAGTGCCCTTGTTTATTAACCAATCAGAATGCTCTTTTTCCTATTTTTGCATTAAAATACCTTTTTGTGCTAAATTTCTGCATCGTATTTCCTTAAACCTACATTCCTCTTGGCCAATCAGAATCGAGAATTTTTTTACTATACATTATTAAGATGTAAACCATGTCAGACCACAGACGGTGCATCAACCCTAAAAGGAGCCGACATAATTTCGCTATCCAGTTGAGTGATTGTTTTATTATGCATAATTTATAATTATACATAGATGACTTATCTTTCTAATTTCTAACCATTGTACAGGATTTGGCTTAGACTCAACTTTAAAAGCACCTTCACAGACTATGCAAACTCGTAAGTATGGCTTAGTATGACTGTTTTCCCGTTGCTAGCTGTTTACTAGACTACGGCCGGAACACTCCCAATGTTAGGGACTGGCTGGTTGCTGTTTATATTCAGGTTCTATTGCAAACGTTCGCTAAAGTTTCATTACTTTCACAGCACAGCTCATTACGCTTCGAGTCATCGTTCAAAACAGGCTCAGAACTTGTTTTATCATCGACAGATTCGTAAAATAAATGTTCTTTGGAATCTCGGTCTGGGGTTCGGAGCCAGATGGAGGCATTCGGTGAAGGATTGCCTATTTTCAGTTGCCACTTTGGGTGAATTAGGGAGGACATGATTTATCAGTTATAATTTACTTCGGGCTATTTGTCAGTCACAATTTTGGAATTTTGACTGCCATTCGGAAAGTTTAGGACACGATTTTTAGTTAAAAATTATGGCCCTTTCTTGAAGTTTCAGTAGGGAATATAGACAAACCTTTGACAATCAAAAGGTGAGTTAATATTTTACACGCATTTTGGCAATTTCGATGTTGTTTTTATTTTTGCAAGATTCGTGGAACTTTTCTCATGTTTTACTAAAATTTCCTCGCTTCTTTCCAACATCTTTCAAAATGTTCCACCGCAACTCGCGGCCTTTTCGAATTCATTAGAGAGAATACTCCCTTCTTTCGGTCGCCACAGATTCACCTATACAATGTACACTTCCACAGAGAGAACGACGTGAACACTTTGAAAAATCCGACGTGGTTTTTCAATGACATTCAACGCAATTCTAAAAGCAAAATAAGTTTACGTCTGTGCCCAATTTTTCAGTATCAAAATTAAAAGTATCAATTTTCTATTTCGGAAAAAGGATTCAGTCAGCGTCAAACCCATTAAAAGTAACAAACCCAGCTGAAAAGACCACACCATTGCTTTTTCCCTACATTGGTCGCAATAGCAGACTCTAATTATCCACATCCTTTGGATAGAAAGCAATTTTTAACGGGTGGAAATCTCACGCTGTTTTCTAGTGCTACCTTGTTGATTTCATTGTTTTGCTAAAATTTAACTGCTGCTTACTTCCTTAGTTCTTCCTTTATACTAAGTCCATTTCGATAAAGTACTCATATGAGCAGTTTTGTGTGATACCTCCGTGGTAAATACGTTCGGACTGTTTTAAAGTGCTGGGTGTTTTTAAATCGACGACAGCAATATCAATGTTCCATGAAAAATTTATGTGCTAATTGAAATACATGTTATTAGATATCACAGCAGGTGTGAACACCAGAAAATAATAATAGAAAATTTGCATTTACCCCAGAAAAGACTTCCTAAATCGTTGAAACACAACCTTATGCTTACGAAATGGCTTATTACCAAATACGAAATCTGCAATTTAGTAATTACTTTCTTGCTGTAGGCAATCTATTGATTTTTTTTCTTACCATTTTCTAGCCGAAATTGATTAAGTGCGAGACATTTTAAGAACTTTCGCTTAATACCTGACAGGTTAATGTATGCTCTATTAAAGCACGCTATCTCTGGAGCAAGCTTCATTTTTTTTGGCTTTAAATATATATATGAAAATAAAGGTAACAACTCTGAACGAATTTTCTTTTTACCAAAAAAATTATTTTTTAAACGTATCAGAAAATTTCGCTTTTAGGACAACCAACGGAAAAATTGAACACATTCGAATGGGACGTTTTTGGAAATCTGTTTGCTCAGGCAGGCAGGTGCAGCAGCAATTTTCTAAATTGTTTTGGTGCGATATACCTAATATTTTAACTCCCCACAAGCTTTTGCTCACAGCAGTCTTTTCAGCAATTTACGGGTAACCATTAAAAATCTTTTGTTATTTGTTGTAATATATCAAAACGCAAGGATGCTGATTGCGGAATATCATTGTAGGGAAACGAACATGTCTCTCACATAGATGTATAAATCTAATTCTGCCACCTTGATCTATGTCTGTAGTTATCCGGCATGCGAAAATGCAAATGCTAGTGCCCACTGTATCCATCAGTAAAATATTAAGTTAATTTCATAAAAAAATCTCCTAGTATTTTCTTTACATTAATTCTTTCACTTGACATAAGCGTTAGAAACGAAACAAACTTAATAAGTTGCGTTATTTATGAGCATGAACTCGTCGTTAATGTATTAATATTTTATCAAGTTCTAAAATGAATTATTTCATAAATAGTTAATTACAAAAAATAATAAATCCTGATGATAAAGCCTGTAATTGCCTTAAGCAGAATGCTATTTACGTTCCTTTATTGCAGAAAAGGTTACGGACATTTAAAACCCGGTCACGGGGAAAAAATTTTACTCGTTTTTAAAACGATACTCAAGTGTTAGAACTGTGAATGGTGGATTAATAATGTATTAATATTTTATCAAGTTTTAAAATGAATTTTTTCTTTAATAAGTAATTACAAAAAATAATAAATCCTGATGATAAAGCCTGTAATTGCCTTGAGCAGAATGCTATTTACGTTCGTTTATTGCAGAAAAGTTTACGGAAATTTAAAACCCGGTCACGGGGAAAAAATTTTACTCGTTTTTAAAATGATACTCAAGTTTTAGAACTGTGAATGGATTATTGGCAGAACAAGAAAATAGCACTGCAGGCGACCATAGAAATTAGCTTGTCGCGTCTGGAATTTTAAATTAAGTACCCAATGCAGGAAAGCGCTATTTGAACTTGGTCCACATAGTATTTCACTCCATCTTTGCAGATTCGCCTCCGAGGTAATGTATGGTTAGCTCGGTCATGTTTAGTAGGTCGTATCTACTTGACAGTACATGTCAGTGTTTTCCTCTCATTGCAGTTATTCCAGTGAGTTTAAGATGAAAATCTGGCTTAAGACAGTGCCTCTTTTAATTACAATATTCGTGTGGAAACCCAAAGGTAGGTGTTTTTTATACAGTTTTAGACAGGAAATCTAAAATTAACAATAACTTGTTTGTAGCCAAACTGAGTTGAAAATTAGAAATATCTGGTTGTAGCCAACTGAGTAAAAGATATTTGGACTTTTCGGTTGCTTGTGTAACCTTCTTCAGCAAAAGATGTAAATTACAAAACGGCGTCCCTGGCGTTATAAGAATAAAGAACTTAAAAATACATTTAATTTTCTATCGTTCCTTTTAGATAAGTTAAAAACAATTATGCAGTCGTTGACAAAAAGTGATTTAGAGAGGAAAGCAAAAGGTAGCATTTTCAACTCGTTTTATTTCATAAAGCAATCAAATATAAATATGGGACAATTTGCTGGAAGCCCTGAAATGTTTTGGGGAGGTTATTGGGAATTTTAGATATACAGTATGTTTTAAATTTTAATGTAAAACATATAAATATAAAACATATAAATATATTGTGAACATTTTAAAAAATGTTCATATTATTACCAAGTGGATTGTATACACGCTTAAACAACTGCTTACGGCTGGCTCGTTTTGCCTTTTCCCATCGTGTTGCATGAAAGTAAAATATGTCTTTCTGACATTTTAATGTGCTAAATTATTTCATATTATGGTATCTTCCTTTTACAGATGTGTATTCAAAAGCATGTAACTTTGACGTACAAGGTTCCGGCGAGTTCATCAGCTCCGATTCATTAGAAAATTGCAGAACTTCCACCTGGGTCATTACAGCACCACTTAACCACAACATCAAATTAAAGTTTGCTTCATTTCTGTTGTCTGATTCACCTGAGTATGGTCAGAATTTGATCGAAATCTATGATGGACGGTACACAAATACTACCTTGTTGGGAGCTTTCACCGGAACAACAAAACGTTTAGTTATACAGTCAAGTGGTCGTTTTATGCTGGTTAAGCTAATAAAAAAAGATAAGTTGTATGCCCTTTGCAATTTTAAGGGTGTTTTCACATTTGGAACAACTAAAGGTAAGTTTGTTATTAGTTATCTGATGTATGTAAACGGTTCAGAACTAACTTTTAAAAACTTATTGCTTTTTCATAGGAACGTTATCGAACACCTTAACCAACTGCTTAAACTGAAACTGGAACGAGTTTTAACTATATAGTTACTGCTGATGAAACGTTTTGCACTGGTACACCAATTACATGTAACGGCTTTGAAATCATCAGTGTGTCTGGCTAAAATACATAATAAACAAGTAGCCCAATTAAAATAACTCTCATATTAACCTTTCGAATAACAAAATGTTTTGTAAAACATTTGAGAAGGAATATTAGCGATATAAAAAGTGAACAACGACGTTTCGATGACTCCATGTCATCATTATCAGGTTAAAAAATTAAAATGCAAAGTTGAAGCTTTATATAGTGATCGGAGGTACTTGTACTTGTTGTCAACGTGACTTTGATAGTGCAGTTTTGAAAAAGCCTTCTGGAAACTCGAACCAACAATTCCTGAAGACAAGAAAGAGTTAGCCACCGCAACACTACGATCCATTGCACGGAATTATATTGAACGGAAAGGCCCAAGACCACCAAAGGCCCTAGTACATTCAATCAACCAACTGAAGAAACGTAGTGATATTGTCATCTCAAAACCGGACAAGGGGTCCGGCGTCGTTGTAATGGACAAATCTGATTATGTTCGTTTACTCTCCGAGGCATCTATCAATGACGCAACAAAATTTAAGCCGGTTGACTCGGAAAGGCCAAGTAGAAGAGGTAGACCCCCAAAACATTACCATCCTTTGTTGGAAAAAGAAAAACATCTCGACTCAGTCGTCCGCAGAATTCTTCCTAAACACATCGCTGAATTGCTCTGTCCAAAAGGGACCAGATTAGCACATCTCTATGGATTACCTAAGACACACAAAAAGCATCTGGCCATGCGACCTATTCTCTCCGCGACCGGCACCTACAACTACGCCTTAGCAAAATGGCTAGATGAGAAGTTAAAGCCCTTCTCGACCAACAAATACACAATCTCTGATATCTTCGAGTTTGCTCAGGAAATCCAACAGCTTCAGTTCAACAAAAATGATATTTTTGTATCGTACGATGTGTCGGCATTATTCACAAGTGTCCCCTTGGAAGAAACCATCCAGATTCTAGCCAACAAAGCCTTTGCTGGGAACTGGTTTGACGAAACCCATCAGTTGAACATCACTCGTGATGATCTTGTTGAGTTATTGAGGGTTGCTACAAAACATCAACTTTTCCGGTTTAACGGACATCTTTATGAACAAATCGATGGAGTTGCAATGGGCTCACCCTTGGGTCCACTCATGGCGAATGTTTTCATGTGTTCAGTCGAGGAAAAGCTGGAAAGCGAGGGCAAGATGCCCACTTTCTACAGAAGGTAGGTGGATGACACCTTAGCTACGGTACCCGACCTTGGATCTGCTGAAGCCCTTTTAACAACGTTGAATAAAGCCCACCCTTCAATCAGCTTTACGATGGAAACAGCAACTAACAACAAGCTACCCTTTGTTGGAATGGAAATTGAAATTACAGGAAATCGGCTAGTAACACGCGTCCACAGAAAAGCAACAAACAAAGGCCTCTTACTGCACTATCAAAGTCACGTTGACAACAAGTACAAGAATTCACTCCTGAAAACAATGTTAATTCGTGCTCATCGTCTCTCATCTTCTCCAGATGTCTTTGCCAATGAATGCAACACCTTAAGATCAATGTTTCTTAAATTAAAGTATCCTCCGCGCCTAATTGAATCAACCATCAACAACTTTATCCGCACACGAGATCAAGCAAGACCACCAGAAGAAGCCCAGCAAGACAAGCCCATCAGAATTGTTTTGCCGTTTAAAGACCAGAGATCGGCTGACGCTTTACGCCGTAATCTTAACGACCTCAACAAGAAAATCGGAAGTGACCTGCAGCCAGTGTTTACAAGCAGAAAAATTATGGACGACCTCAAAGTGGTAGAAGCCAAGCCTCCCCTTATAAATCAACATTGCGTTGTTTACAAATTCGAATGTAATCTGTGTGATGCAGATTATGTCGGGTTCAGATCCCGACATCTTTTTCAACGCATCGCTGAGCATAAAAATTCTGCGATTGGTCGACACTTAAAAGAAGACCACAAGCTGCAAGGCTACAGTGTACAAAAACAGTTCACTGTTTTAAAGAAATGCCGCACGAAGCTGGATTGTTTACTTTACGAAATGCTCTTCATCAGGAACATAAAGCCAAAACTCAACACACAATCAGACTCCGTCCGTGCCAAACTTTTTACTTAAATTGACTATGTAAATAGATTTTCACACCCTAAATATTTTCATTCACTCTCCGATCACTATATAAAGCTTCAACTTTGTATTTTAATTTTTTAACTTGATAATGATGACATGGAGTCATCGAAACGTCGTTGTTCACTTTTTATATCGCTAATATTCCTTCTCACATATTAACCTTGGTTATTATATGAATGATCATTGTTTATGCTACAGCGCAGGCTGAACGGTGGAGAATAGAAATTAGTATTAAATGAAATCAAAAGTTAAGTTGAAGATCACGAGTAGCTTGATGAGTTTGTCTTTAGTTTTGGCTGATAAAGTTGACATTTCCTGTATTTCTTCTTCCACACCTTGCACTTGCAGATAAACCGAGAATATTGATATCAAACCCAGTTGTGAGAGCAGCAGCAGGCCACTTTGCAAGGTGTATGGCCGAAGGATCCCCGCCTATCAACATATCGATCCTTAAGAACTCCGAATCCTTAGCAACCGGGATTGGTGTGGTAATGAGCCAGTTATATGAAGGAGGCATATACACCTGTGCGGCTAGTAATGAAGCTGGTACTGGCACAAGAGAAATATCTGTTACTATTGTTGGTAAGGATTTGCAGTAATTATAGTTTACTAGATAGATTTAGTAGATAATACGATTTAAGGACAAAGCGATTAATTCTCTTTTTTTAATATACAGATTGCGGAGATCTGTGCGTTGGCCATGGTAACATAAAAAACGGCCAAATTGAAAATGAATATCGCTGCAGTGACTCAAAATCATCAGTTGACATCTTCAAGTGTCTTCCAACGACAGTAACAAAACTGTAAGTCCATTCTCTTATTAGATTACAGACAACTCTCTCTTAACTTACACCACCATAAGACGATTACCTACCTCTGTAATACGGACATCTGATATTGGTCCCTGTCCTGCAGTTTTTAAAAGTGACTTAAAATCCTTCTCATTGCAACTAAACTATCTATAAGAACGGAAATTCTATCAGACGGACCGCAGGTGTTCGTCTTAGAGATTTTTCTCGGGACTTAACATTACACGTACCAAATGTTTAATGCCGGTCCTTTGCCATTTATCATCTTTGAATACGCCGGGTATTTTTATTCCTGATACGGGTTTTGCTTTTATGAGGTCAAATATTCCAAGCATTAACTCCCAGAAACTATCTTTTAACTCATAATGTCGTATTTTCTAAATTAGGACCATAAGAGATACCAAGATGGCATATTTACCCAAAGAAGCATTCCGTGGTATGGCCACGCTTAAGATTCTGTAAGTACCAAATGAAAAGGCTAGCTTGTGAACAGGCTGCATAAGTGGGGTACAGAGCAGGCCAAGCGCAGTCTGGCGAGACAGTAACCTACATAATAGCTTTTTCGCAGCCAAATGTCGGGAAATTCCGAACAGCAGGCACAAGATAACAACAAGGTGGGGTCAACTATAGAATGCAGGGCCACGTTGATCCACATCATAATTTACATGTGTCGGATCGCTTCGATTCGAACAAGACATAACACAATAGATGTTGTTCTCATTCAACGACATGCAAATGCAAGTAAATGGCCCTGCTGCTATAATTTAGTCATAATATTTAACACTGTAAAAGGTACTGGAAGTAAGAAGAAGGGACATTGGTAAACATCTCGGTCAAAATTTTGTTATCTGATAAATGTGATACAACGCCACAACGTTTATCTTGTTGCACTTCATTGAAGTAAAGTTTGAAGTCCTTGGAAGGAAACTTCCCACAGAAGTTTATACCTGTGTTAAAACATTGATATGAGGGAATGTGGCATTTCATCAACTAGATATCTTTCTTGTTGTATGAGAGTTAAAAATCGCGTCCTAATAAATCCTTCCTTGCTGGTTGTAAACATTACCCATTCACTGAAACCTATTTCTCGTTGCTGTCTCTAGTGATCTTAGATATAATGAAATAGAAGAACTACAGGAAGGAATATTCTCAGATTTGTTCAGTCTGCAAGAATTGTAAGTTATTTGTAAGTTATTGTTTTTTGTGATTCTTCGCTAAGATACATCTCCACAAAGTTCCAATTTAAAATCAAGGAGGCAACTTGGGCAATTCTTGAATTTTGATGAATCGACTTGAATTATTCGCCCACCACGAATATGGTGGATTCCAATTAAAATGCCTTCATTTCAATACATTTCTTTCATTAACCTTTAAGGGACACTGTCACGAGCATAACTTCAAAAATTCAAAGCCCAAAAACATCTTTACACCATTGGTAACCTATTACCAGTGGTCAAGTATTCTTAAAACTACTATATTAGTGTACTGAAGCTAAATAGAGACTGATATCACTGTGATACCATCGGGACCTTTTGATCTCAACTTGAAAAAGTCGGCCTGGCTTTTTCAAGTTCTATTTTTTGGAAAAATTGACGAAAACTATTTACGGTCACCCTCTTCTTTAAACAATGTTCTAGCTCTACTATTTCTCGTAAAAATGACACATATTGTCATTATTATAGATGTTTTTAAAGTGGTGTATATACAGTTTACCTGGCATGGAGGGACTAGCAGTATTTCTACTCTTCCCTGGACGGGATGATAGTCCATCGCAGGATTACCCCCAGTAATTACCTTTTTTTTTTATCTCTGAGCCTTGGTTTGTCTCCTTGGAAGGTACTGTTTGGACCACCGCACAATAGGCGTACGGGCCTGGGGGGCTGGGGGAGCTCTGCACCCCCCCCCCCCCCCCCCCCCCCTCCTCCAATTTTGGGCAACTCAGATTTTTGGGGCACCACGAGAAATTTGGGCAGTCTTAAAGAAGTTGAGCTTGAGCTCAGGTTTAGCGGAAAAGGCCAAGAAATATTCTGTGCTTTGGGAAATATCTGTCACAGTGAAATACCTGATAAAGAAAGCTTCTCTTTACTCCACAGCACCATGCCTGTAACATCGCACTTATTAACATTGAAAGGGCATCTACCAGCTCTGTAGTCAACAATGACATGGATCATGTCATTGATATTTTTTACTGCCCTCGAAATTGCTGAAACAGCTGTTTCTTGTAAAGTGTTTTATTAGCTCATATAATAAAGTCATATTTATTAATATTTTTTTTGTTCATATGGTAGTACATCGTTTGACCCTTGTTTCTTTTCGTCTGTTTCATAAAAATTTGGGCAGCTTGCGAAATTTTTTGGGCAAATGGTTCAACGACCCTCCCCCCCCCCCCCTGACAAAAAATTGCCCGTACGCCTATGCGCACAACGATTCTTCGAATACGCGTTTTGTGATAACGAGTCCAAGTAAAGGTTGGTATGGAGAGTAGTTATAGGTTAAGTTTGAGCCTAATTGCAATAGGTACTGGACGAGGGATGCCCCAGCTGCAATCTGCAATAATTACCAGGTTCTAATTGCTTTTATTCTCGTGATTTTTTATAATAAGTATTTTATGAAATTTGTAAATAGTCCAATTTTTTTAATTATTCTAAGTTTAAGGTAGGTGTCCCCTTTTGATTGAGGGTTCTCCCTCAGCTAAAAATGTTTTGACATATTAATAAAGCTAATAAGGATGTTAATTTTTTTCTTTGTTCTCTGCAGGTATTTAACAGGAAATAATATTCATAATTTGCCAAGAAATCTTTTCTCTGCTTCGGCGAGCTTGCAAGAATTGTAAGAAGCACATCAATAAATAACTTGTAACTTGCATAAGAGGCTAAGAAAGTTAATTATTAACTCCTAAGTCTCTGTGCTATTTTCTTTTCTTTTTTTTTGTTTTCGTTTTAGTAAGCCTCAAAGCCAAGTAACATTTTTTTATATTTCAAAGGGGCCTATTTAATTCAATTATGTTTGTCACCTCGAGTAACAAGTATGAAAAAAAAATAGAAATTCTTAGAAACCGCTAAACAGTTCAAATTTGTTGATAGTCGCAGTGGCAAAAAATCACAATCAGAATTATCGCTCTTCATTGACTACTATATACATGAAGAAAAGAAAGCTATTTCACCATGATACACAAGAAAAAATAGAACCTTGGTAGTGTGGATCAGAACAGTTATTTAATGATAGCTGTATTTTATAAAAAAAGTAATTATAAAACCGCAAAGCTTTTTTTGTAAAACGCTTTTCTTGAACTTCGTTTGATAAATAATAAACAATTTTCTACTTCATCATAGGAGCTTGACACGGAATAAAATTCAACGTCTGCCAACGGAAATTTTTTCCAACCTTTCAAATCTGGTATCATTGTAAGTTTGTTTGTATCGCTTTCTTTTTGTATTATTATTATTTTTTAATTTATCCTTTTCCTTTTATGCGTTAGTTACTCGTCCATAAAAAGGGCGTTGTACTTTTCATTCATTGTTTCGATTCCTTACTTTTAGGGTTTACATTTAAAATAAAAAATAAATAAACTAATAAATAAAGATGTGTCCATTCGAATTATAGCAGTTCGCCAAGTCAACTCTGCCATATCGACTGGTCGAGTGACCCATCAAGTTTAAGAAAAGATGCCGAACCTTGGTCTTGAGCCTAGTCAATATGTTGCCTTTTGGCATTATTTAGACGCCATTCGATACTAAATATGCCATTTTTTGTATCTCTCGCAGAAGCTTGGGAGAAAATAATATTGAGAATTTGACGGAAAATGTGTTTTCTGCTTTGGTGAGCTTGCGATACCTGTAAGTACAGTGATTAACAGTAACGTACAAGCAAATAGATTCAAAATCATTGTGTTGTCTGCGCCTTACTTCACATGCACTTAAGACTGATGAATCGTGATTTAATAGTTTTGATCACTTTTAAGTGAGTTTGCCTTGGTGCCATGCGTCCAGGCAATCCAAGATGGCGGATCGAAAATGACAGTTGTTCGTAATCAACACGCCATATGACCTCATCTTATCAAGTTGACGACTATAGTAGCTGGTTCCACCATAGCTATATATTGTAATTAGCAAAAATGTATAAATGCTTGTTCTGGTAAATCCCATTGTCATGACATCATGTTTGTCTAACGTTTATATTTTATGATTACACCTTATTGGGACGATTAAAATACGTGGTTCAAAGGAGCAGCCAGAAAAAGAAGTGCCGTGTTTCTCTAACAACACCACCAACAACAGCAACACTTGCGCTTTATTTGCATACTATACTACTTTTAAAGACAGTTATACGCCTTCGCCCTACTTAGATTTGACCAGAAAAAATCCTAATAAAA
This sequence comes from Meandrina meandrites, assembly GCA_963693305.1. NCBI lineage: Eukaryota > Metazoa > Cnidaria > Anthozoa > Scleractinia > Meandrinidae > Meandrina > Meandrina meandrites. The sequence continues at coordinate 61,945,201 of OY855903.1, forward strand.
AACTATTAGTTATGAGTTTTTCTAAGAAAAACTAGAAAACTATTTTCTTTCCTTGCAGGTGGTTGTCAGAGAATATCATTCATTAGTATATACAACACAAGTGAATAGTGCTTTCCACGAGCGCTGATTGGTTAACTCGGAGGTGAATAGCAAAGTAATATTCACCTCCGAGTAGCCGAAGAGAAACAAAATGGCTTCGCGCGAGCTTTTAAAACCAAAAATAATGTTTTGGTCCGCTACTTATTCAACTTGAGTGGCATATACTAAAACAATTATTCACCTCAGTGTCGGTTAAAGTGGTGGATATTTACCTCCACTTCCGTGAATAATTGTGTAATATCTGCCTTCACAGATATTCCACGGGCTATCAAAATTAAAGGGGCTGTACGTTTTTTCCATCTTCTCTTACCTATATACCGTCGTTATATCGCAACAATAAAGCAATGGGCCACCGAGCACGTTTTTGAGTTACAAGCACTGTAAGCTAATACTTTTACAGGTAACAAGTAATGCCACGAAAATTGCCACAACTTGTTAGCCAGTGATTGAAAATTTGTTTGATATAATTTCTGTAGCAGCAGTTGCTAAAGAATGGTAACACAGATCAGACCCGTCACTGAGCTGGAAAATACCGGAAACCGCTATAATGCACCACAAAAAAAATGCGAAACATTAATTTTAAACTTTTTTTTTATCATGAATGGGCCATCAACTCTTCATCAATTGAAAATTAAATATGTTTATTTGTCTATCTCACGCAGAGGCTTGGGAGGAAATAATATTGAGAATTTGACGGAAAATGTGTTCTCTGCTTTGGTGAGCTTGCGATACCTGTAAGTATAGTGATTAAGACGGAATCCGCCAGGACTTCGAGTAGTTATTGGACAAAATTATGTACCAAAATTATTTACACCTTATTGCAAGCTTTTGTGTTACTGCTTCAAATATCTTATCAAAAGAAATCTTTTCTAACAACACCAAACATCGAAAACCGATTTCGAAGTTCCGCTGAATTCCACTAAATCGCTTTTAAAAAAGACGTGAGCTTTTGCCTATAGCTTGTGAACTTTGAATTTCATTTTCTCAGGCTCTGATAAGAAATTGTTGTACCAAAATTATTCACACCTTATTGCAAACTTTTGTGTTGCTGCTTCAAATATCTTATCAAAAGAAATCTTTTCTAACAACACCAAACACCGAAAACAAATTTCGAATTTCCCACTGAATTCCACTGAATCGCTTAAAGACGATTTTACAAAATGGCTGCACGTGAGAATTTGCCTATAGCTTGTGAACTTTGAAATTCATTTTCTAAGGCCCGGTTCAGACGCCGATCTTTTCATGAGCCGAACCTAATTCCTTGAATTAAGTACATGAAAAGATCGGCGTCTGAATCAAATTAGAACGGCTATTTCAATTTGGAACGGCTCACCCGTTCTTCCCACCTGGCTTGGCCGAGAATTTCGCCTGTGGAACGCCTTTCGAACGGCTTTGATTCAGACGCCGTACTTTTCATGTGCCGATCCTAATTCATAAATTATTATAATGTATTTTGCCTGGTTTTATTGGAACTGTATTAGGAACGGCCAAAAAGTACGGCGTCTGAATCAAGAGGCGTACTTTTGTCAATTTGGGTCGGTCCAAATTCGAATTGAGTTCGGCTCATGAAAAGTACGGCGTCTGAACCGGGCCTAAGACTCCGATAAGAAGTTGATGTCGGTGTTATCAGGGATTATTACTTACATCTTTACCTTTTATTTAGGGTAGAAAATAACGCAATAGGATTTAAATTATTCTGGTACTCGATTTTTGTCCAACTTAAAAAAATATTAGTCGACGTCCTGGTGGATTCCGTCTTAACAGTAACGTACAAGCAAAATGGATTGTGTTGTCTGCGCCTTGCTTCACATGCAAGACAGATGAATCGTGATTTAAACGTCTGGGCACGGCATGGAATGTTTCTTCACTGCTGTTGTGACATGTGTTGTGATGTTTTGCTAGTAACTAAAAGTATTTCATTTTTTTTTCAGGAACCTGGCGTGGAATCGAATTCGGCATCTCCCATCAGGAATATTCTCCAATCTATCGAGATTGTATCTTTTGTATGTTTTATTTGTTAGCTGTTAGTGTAGGTAATCATATGATTTCGAGTGCAATTTGGTACTAATAAGCACGAGTAAATTTTTCAAAGAGTAACTAAATTGCACGAGCCCGTATTATTAATAATATACATGAAAAAAAAGAAGGAAGACAGAAATCAAAACAAGTGAAATTTTGACAGCGCGCTGTTATTGGAAGTTCATTCAACTGATTTGCTGAAGCAAATTACGACGTTTTACAAGCCTGTCACTCAAAAGTCATTCAACTGCAAACTTGAAAACGTGTGAAGATTTAGTTTAGACCATTCAAACATGTTTTAAAGAAAACTCGGTTTACAATAATCAGCAAAAGTACACTGTTCAATCGGAATCATCTTCGATTATGAAAGCTCGGCGTTTACGAGAACTAGACTGCGGTTTTGAAACCTCAGGTGCACGCTTTGAGCGGCCAACGATGAACGAAACTTGACAGTTGTTCAACGTGTTCATGATGGTCTGCTCTTGAGACCTCATTACGGTTGCAGTGGTTGGATTCATGGGGAAATTCAGAGACTTGAAACCCAAATTTGAAGGTGGGAATTGGTTTTCCTTCGACGCTGCGATCGATGGGCCGGCTGTTGTCTGTGCTACGGGCAAATTCATCGTCACCGGAGCGAGTGGAGCCAACACAGTTGTTGTGATGTCGGAAACTGCTACGGGATTCTTCTCAGCACCGGGGTTTTCATAATTTCGTTTGGATATAGCAAGAGGGAGTCGTCGTTGCTCTTCCTCGTCTGCTTCATCGTAGTGGTCGAGGGACTGTACGCTTCTGTGTCCGGTGACTTAGACGATATCTGAGCGTTCAACGCTTGCTTTCTTCAGCTTGCTGACTGTTGTTGTTCTTGCACTGTGATTCGTGAACTTTTTCCCACTTTCTTCAAGGTTAGTACCCGCCACAATTATTTTCATCATGTTGCTTATGGTATTTACGCCCATTGGTTGACTTTTGAACCAGATGTTGTCATTCAATTTTCGGTTCCGTTTGACACTGAGGTGGAAAGGACCAGACCATTGCATATTTAATGATCTTCGCTCGACAAACTGCTTGAAGAGAGCAACCGGACACCTTTCTCCACCAATTGCGAACATCCGTGGCTGGAAATCCCTGTTCTTGCTCTGCAGGCCGCCCTGTCTAGTCTTTGTTGGACCTTCCGTAAACTGTACGAACTCCACGCCTTCGTCATTTTTGCAGAGTTGAAAATCTTCCATTTTCATTCCATGATGTTCCTGACGGCCGCGAAGACCAAAGAACTGCGTTAAAAGCCCCTACATAGAAGAGATTAGAGCGTCTGGAGTGTTGGGGCCAAATTTTTCTGCGTTCCACAATACCTCTTCTTCTTCTTCAGTTAAACTTCGCGCTTTGTTTGGACGTTTGCCCATACCGGATTGGCGAAGGTGCCTGGCTTTTCCCTGTAAAACTTGCTTGGAAGTGTGGAACACTCTGTCTCTTATGATGGAAAACTTGTATCCTTTTTCATTTAAATGCCTGTCGAGTGCAGCCATCATCACTCTTAAGGTGTCTGGCTCGTAGTCGTCACCATTTTTGTTTTTAACTTCAGCGTAGAAAGTTTCGAGTAGTTTGTTTAGTTTCTCTGGCTCGTTTTCCTCGATTCTGTTGTCGACATTTTTCTCACCACGCCATGTTTTCCACACATTCAGCCAGAAAGAGGTACTCTTAACTGTGTTCGGGTTTTGGAATAATTTCATAGCTGTTCAATTGTTGTTTCACTTGCAAATCCAAATCGTTGTTTGCTCAAAACCCCGGCCATTTTTTTCCGCGTCGTATCTTCAAATTTTCCGCCAATATGTTGCTATAGTAAAAGCTCTAAACTGATTGGTTCACATTGATTTCTATTGTTTTTTAGCCAATCAGAATCCATTTGTAATTTGCACCCGTGTTACAAATTTGAACCCGTGTTACAGATTTGCACCCGTGTTTCTTAATTAATAATACACATGCAAAAATTTCAGCAAGTTCATTGGCTGAGAGCACGTCAATTAATCCCAAACAGTGCAGAAAGTTGGAATTGAGTGCAAAAAGATGAAATTGAGTGCAGAAAATTGAAATTAAGTTGATTGCCAGGAAAGCCGCGAAAGCGCGCCAAACAAAATGGCGGACGCTGTCGGAGGGTTTGGAGAGAACAAAAACATCAATTAATACAAAGTTTGACCGATTTAACGAAAATTATCAGTGTATAAACTAATATACTAGCAACTGGACGTTTGTGCAGTACAAAAGAGGCTCTACGAAACTACTGAAGGCTACCAATCGAGGATTTTCTTTCGCGACAGCTCGTAAAGAAGGAAGATTACAAGCCTGAATTGATGTCGCATATTTCAGCTCATTCCCATGTAACTGAATGATGATAAAAGCACCTGATAATACATGACAGAGAGCTTTACAATTCCGTAGCACTATTTGGATTTACAAAGCTTGGCAACTCCGTAATGTTTTAACAACGATTCGGAAAGGTAAGCGACCGAACAGACCTTGTTTGTCATCCACCTGCAGATAAATTTTTGTATGTGTATTATCAACAAGTAATCACATGGTTTTTCTCGTGCAATTTGGGATAAATCAGCACTCGTAAATTTTTCAAAGACTACAAATTGCACTCGCCCTACGGGTTCGTGCAATTTGGTTAGCCTTTGAAAAATTTACTCGTGCTGATTTATCGCAAATTGCACTCGAAATCATGTGATTACCTATACAAATGCCAATCAGAACTGAGTAATTTTTTCATGTATATTATTAGTTCTAGAACTTAGTTGTTCAGACTAAAAATATTCACGTTAATTATTTAAACCATGACGTTTCATTCACGGTTTGATCTACAAAAATCACTATCATGCATGATGAATCATTGAACAAAGGGGTGTCACCTCACTTCACCTTGCGTTACCTCACGTGACGTTACCTTACCTTACCTTAACTCACTCACCTCTTCTCGCCTATCATTGATCAACTACCTTCATCGCACCTCACCTCAAATCACTTCACTTTACTTCACCTCACTTAAACCCAGTCATCTCATCTCACCTCACCTCACCTCACCTCACCTCACCTCACATCACCTAAACCAACCACACCTTACCTCATTTTTCTTCACCTCACCTCAACTAGCTTCACGTCACCTTACCTACACAAAGTGATGATATCTAACATTTATTAATTGTAGGCGCCTGCAATCGAATGAAATTCAAAGTCTGCCGAAAAGGATATTCTCCAAACTCCCATACTTGAATCAATTGTACGTATGCTTACCAGTTTCTTTTTTATCGATCTTAGCAATTTTTCTCCATCTTAAACCTAGATGAATGTTGACTTGCCTTTTCGGTGATTCTACCCTTGTTTAGAATTGAAGGACAAACCTGTAAGTGTTTCTCATTAATCAATCTCAAAAGCCGCAAAGATAATGCCTAAATAAAATTACTTGAAGGGATTCTGCTTAAACAAGGCTCAGTTGTGGATCCGTTCTGATCGACTAACATAAATAGGTGTTGGTTTTGAGTTATACAAATTGTTCTTTGTGCTTTTCGAGAACAACCTCGTGTTATTGCGCTTTTCAATAACATATGAACTCTGAAATTCAAACCTCAACAAACGGTTTACGTTTTTCGCTGCCGTCAATCGTCTAAGTGGACCTCTCGGGAAACAGAAGCTCACTTCATCCGGGTTAAAAGGTCACGTCTGTCGGTCGTGATTGGTGGATTTCGATCCATTTGTTTGTTTCTGTGTTTCAAGGTTCGTTGGCTGTCGCCATGATTTTGATTGCATGTGTAAACTGTTTTTGGGCTTTGGCGCAGCTGACGTCCTAGCTCCTATAGTTGACAACAATGATATTAACCGCGTGCAGCATCCGTTAGTCCCATTATGTGTCGCCAAAACGTTTGGTGATAAAAAGGGACTAAGGAGAAAATAAGGAGCGCTTTTTCCTCTCCTTCCCACCCTAAGCCCAGGCATCTCATTCTCAAGCCAGTTAAAATTTCTCGTCCGATTTTAAACGTATTACGAGCGAGCACTAGCATCAATCTAGTTGCATAGCTCTAAGATCGCACTAACGTTCTTCAGCAGCATTTCTTGACGTTATTCAGCTTTATTTAAAATACCAGTTAATATTTTTTTTTTCGTATTGGTCCGCTGGTTTTGATTTGGGTTTAGCTTTACAAAATTATTCAGAAATTTTTAACCACTGTAACTGTTGTTTTGATTTGTTTGGATAAACTTACTGTAGCTTACCTTTATTCTTGCAGGTATCTACATTCAAATAAGATTCAATATCTGTCCACTGGGACATTTGCCAGGCAATGGCGGTTGATGATGTTGTACGTCTGTTATAATGAACGGTTTAAAATAGGGAATTGCTTTAATGCATTAAAACCATTTCATTGGCATAGTGTCTATCATGAAGACAACAAATGAGATTCTTATCTACATGTGATCCCTGCACGAGACCGTTAATTAGCAATTATTGGATGAGGATGAGTATGATATGATGAATTATGCACATCGAGGAGGGTGGATATCACCCTCCGAGATCTGCATAATTCTTCATATCATACGAAACAGGGTCTGGAATGGGTTTCGCGTGATCCGTGAATTGACCAAAAAACAGAGCGTGAATCGGGAAAACAGCCGTGATTCGTGAATTATATATTCACCGTGACGCGTGATCCTCTAAGGTGGAAGTCCGTGAATCGAGATTTGCCGATATAATGTCGTGAACGTCAAATAACCGGGTCACCAGTGGACCAGAGGGCACCATCTCCACGAAAACCGCAACATCACTTGAGATGATGGAGAAAGGGCTGGCGAAACTTGATCTTAATTTCACTGCAGTAAATCCTGACTTCAATATCAAGCCTGAAGTGTGCCTCACAGTGCAAGTCGAAAATCTCCATGCTGTTAGCCACTTGAAACACCCAATCTGCCCAGTCTTAGAATATTCAAGAGATTTCGGAAATACTATGCACGAGTCTAGATCTCTTAAACGCACAACCAATATGGGCAGCATTTTACTTCACACACGCCGAATCATACTATCCAGTTCCAGAAAACAAAATTGCTTTGGAAGATATTCCGAAAATGAAACCGTTGCCGGCAAAAACAATGTCAAAAAGTGACCAACGTGTCATGAGGGAATGGGCCCAAGAGCATGGAAAGGATGTGCGGCAGCTGACAATAAGACAGACAAACACAAAGCACGCAGCAGGAACTTTGCCCCTTAATATGTACAGGAAAGAGTTGCCAGTAGGCGAACGGATTTCCTCAGAGTGCGCAGTCCTTAAAAACTGCGGCGAGGAAATCGAACCGTCAGTCTCCGACGACGAGGACTACCAGCTAGTGGAGGACCAAGAGAGAGAGAGTGTAGCGGAAGACTCTGAGGTGCCAGTCACTCCCGTGAACTTTTTTATCTAGGACAATCCGCACTAGATCAGGAAGGGCTGTCACGTTGTCATACAGAGCCCTTTCACCGTACTGAGGTAACTTTCTGTGCTAAATTAATTATTATGTTTTTTTTTTTTCAATTTGGGTTGGAGGCGAAATAAACGTGAAATGCTATACTAATTCGCACTTCACGACAAGTTTTTAACATCCTAGACAAATCAATCATGGACCACAAAGGAATCGAAGTGAAAACATGTCAAAGTTAAAATTGTAGGGCTTCGATATTATAGCAATGAACTTGATCGCTTTTATACTTTATCGTCGTCAAAAAATAAAGACTCATCAGTTTGATCACCATACTTTGTGTTTCCTTCCCATCACGGGGGCATTCAACACCAACTCTTGCCTATAGTTTTCCAGCAACCACAAAGAAACCGTATCATCATTTATAGACTTGATCAAATTGTTACCTAACCACGTGATGCGTGAAATGGTAAAAAAATTACGTGATTCGTGAATGTACGGAATTTTAGCCCGTGACTCGAGATCCAGACCCCCCCTTCCAGACCCTGACGAAAGCCAAATTGAATAATTGTCTTATTATTGATTCAAAATATTTCCAAGAGGTCTAAGAGCACAAAATGCATTAAAATGGCTACTCACTTCGGCGTAGAATTTTCGCAAACAGTGGCCAATTCCTCCGCCGTCGTCGGTTTTTGCACGTTTCTCACCCGAAGATAAGCTTTAAAATCAAGCGACTTCCCTTTGAAGCTCTTCTAATGTTTTTGCTATCTTTATCATCTAATATTTGGCCATTTTTTTCGTCGCAATGTTTGAAATTTAGCGACCATTTTCGCGCCTTCGGCTGAGCTCTGTACAAAGCTGTTGTCGCGTGACGTCAATCGTCCAATAGTTTTTCTATTATTGGACGATTGACGTCAATCTTCCAATAATTATTACGTCATTCGTCCAATAACAGAAGCGTCTTCCAAATTTGGTCGGTTAGTTGGAATTAGCCGGGGATTGAAATCTAATAAGGGTCCGGACGCACTGGACTGACAAAATTTGTTCGGCCCTTACAAAAATCTCGACAAAATTTGTCTCTGCCAAATTTTTAATCTGTCAAGCATGGGCGCACTGAGACACAGCAAAATATTAGTTAACCACTAGTGTCAATCACACGGAAATAAACACTTTAGCTGAACTTGGCTGTTTTCAATTTGATCAGTCGTGATGTAACTTATACATTATGTATGCGGCTGATTCGGGAGGTTTGCATACGGATATGTACAAATTGAACAGCATTTGGCCCTTGAAATGCCGCTGGAATTAACGTAAACTTGGGAAACGATATTGTTGTATTCTTAGTAAGGGCCGTTAATATGCAGCATGCCGGAATACGAATCTTCCATCTTCGCCGTTTGATTGCCGCACAAGTATGAAATAATTTTGGCGGGGTTTGGGCTGAAATACTCCGACTAAAATAGAGATCAATTTTTCTTGACAGACATTTTCCTTCAATCATGGCGTGTAAATTGACAAATCTGTCAGATTTCATGCCTGACAAAAATTTGTCTTGCTCCGAGGCAGGACGACGGCGTCTTTGAAGTTTGGTAAGCCTTGACAAAATTTGGTAAATCTAAAAATCTCCGGACGCACTTGTCTCAGGGAACTGATGACAGATTTTTTCGCAAAATAAACAAAAATTTGCCCAGTGAATGAATAATAATGATCATTGCTTCACAGTGGAACCCCGTCAGATACGGTCACCAAGGGGCTAGAAATAAAGGAGTAGGGCCAAATTTGATGACTGGTCTATTTTAAACGACGTCTTGGCGGATATATACATATCAAAACTGCATTTCTTAACAACTGTTTCCTTATGAACATCCAGATTGCCGATATAATTAAAAAGAATGAAAATTCGATCAGTTCATACAGTATAAATCATGGATGAAGATAACTAGATTTTTAGAATGGAACGAGAACAGACTGGAGACTCGTTTAATATTGTTTCTAAAGACGCCTATCAAGTACTGTTTTTGTTTTGTTGGTCAGTTATGAATGTGCACTTGGCTCGAGCGGCCGCATTAACGGGATAAAACTATAAAGAATTGTACAAATTGGGGTGGCCACATCAACGGGGTTTTATTGTAGGAAAATGTATGGGGGTTTCGCCGGGACAAAAAAAGTGTCCGTATTAACGAGGTGACCGTAAGGCCGGGTTTCCACTCGTAATTGTGTTCTTCCTTCAAGGAATATGTCACGGAATGGAATCCAAAGTCTGTCAGCAGGGATATTCTCAAAGTCATCGAATTTATATATACTGTAAGTTGTGTAACGCTTCTGGAGTCTTCATGGATACTTTGTCTTAACATAAATTACGTAACTATCGGCCAACTTTACTCAAAATTAAGATAAGAAACTATTATGGGGACTGCGGACAACTTAGTTGGTTTTTCCTCTTCCCATGGAACCCTTCGAGACCAAGACTGGGTAACACAATGCCCATATCGGCATATCTCCTTTGCAGTGCACAAAAGGGAGCATTGCACGGAAAACAGCTCGACAGTAGACCTTATAGATGCTAACATTTTGAAGGAATTTGCCTCACCTTACTTGTTGTACTAACATGTAGGCATCTTGCGTTGATTTCCAACTTGTGTAAAGAAGTCCATAGTAGGATGCTCTAACAGCTTTATGTTACGTTTCCCTGTCATTATAATGCGTTTATCATCATCGGTAATTGCTCTGGTGAATTATGTCTTCGATTCCTTTACAAGTGATTGAATGCTGAAGCAGAGAAAATTGGGCTGCTCCGTTAATAAAATAATCGTTGTATACATTCTTTTGCAGGGACTTGGAAGGAAATGCGATTCAACATCTGCAAGCAGGAGTATTCTCCAATCTAAGGACATTGCTGAACCTGTACGTTCTTTTTACATTTATCAAAGAAACTATTGGTAAAAAGTTTCACTTCTTACACACGCTTTCAGTGTTACGTCCATCTTTCGACATCGTCTTTCAGTGTCTTTCGACATGCTAAACAAACAAGGATCGAAATACACCAATCACATGCCAGTGTTTGTTTCATGTCACTTCTTTGCATGGAAATGAGTCGCAAGTTCAGAAGGTCATGCTAGTGGGCTGTGATTGGTGGATTTCGATCCTTGTTTGTTTGGCGTGTCGTAAGACGATGTCGGGAGATGTATTTCGAAGGATAGCCGCTATGCACGTAACACTGAAAGCGCGTGTAACTGTTGCGAACTTTTCTTGGACATAAACGGTACGCGGAATACCGTCTGTAACCCTCGTCTGTGATCCGTGTCAATCGTCACCAAAGTTTATAATATCCCGTTCCTTTCTTTGTTTAAGTATGTTTTGTTTTTCTTTCATGATTGTTGCAAGTTTGTTCGATTGGAAGGAGAAAATGGCCATTCAAAATATCTCGTACAGACCCACCGAACATTTGATTCGGGTTTATTAAGTGAAAAATTAAGAAGATATGCGGTATCCCTGCTGTAGACAGGTTTGTGTAAGGGTTGCAATTTTCTATCCATGGATAGGGAACGGTGACCTTTTCTGTCAAATTTGTTTATGAAAGGGCAAAGGTATGGACCTCGGAGACCATTGTAAAATAAACGGAACATTGTTATAAACACTCTTGTTCCTTGGTCATTTCAATTTCACAAGTAATAAAATACAGACAGCGGCAACAAACATAACACATGAACTACGCATGGTTTGAAAAAAGAAAGATTTAAAAAAAGCGAAAGATTTAAAACTTTAAAAAATACAAAGCGAGTTTTTAAGTTTTAAATCTTTCGCTTTTTGTCACCGTCACTTCTGAAGATGCGTGCTGTAGCATGCGAAACGTCAAGTTAATTTTAGATTCTTTTTTCAAACCATGCGTGAACCATGTGTAATGTTTGTTGCCGTTGTTTGTATTTTATTCCTTGTGAAACGTTGTTAGTACGGGACCTAAAACCAGACTCAATGACAACGTTGGCAGTGAAAATCTGTGGCTTTATTAACTCTGACCTATTGTCATTGCTGTTGTTAATTATCTTCGCTTTAAAATTCTTAAAGTTAAAGTTTTTTGCATTTTATACCCATCACTTCAAAAGATGTGTGCTGTAGCATACGAAACGTAAGTAAATTCGTGGTCCACGCGCCATGTTTATTGCCGCTGTTTGTGTTTTATTTATACTCACTCACTCATAATTTGTAAATGAATCTATTGTTATGATTGACCCTTTCAGAGTTGAAATCTTGTCAAAAAGTTAAAAACGTCGAATCATCTCACTCCAGTTTATTGCTGGCAATTATCATTCCAGGAACCAGTCACGTTAAGCTTTCCTATCAATACATTACAAATCTAATAAAATTCTTTGATTTATCAAGTTTCCTGTCATAGTCGAACACGAAATTTGTAATTATTCCTCCATCTGTCAACTTCGCTTCACGTGGGGATAATACACAGAAATGTTTCTCAACCCCTCTATTTATCTTGTAGAAACTTAGCTGAAAATAAAATCAAGGATATTGAACCTGGCGTTTTTGGATCTTCACTCATATTTTTGTAAGTAAGTGTTATGTAACCTTTTGCCGATTGCAACTCTCGGACGTTCAAGCAAATTCATCCCTCCACCGTGGTACAATGCATCCTCGGAGACCCAGGGGCAGTTAGTCGGCGCGAAACGAAGAAAACCGGGCAGAAATTGTACCGGCGAAAGTTTTATATAAAGAGGTAAAAGCCCCTGGGAAACGAGTCTTTCCAGACCATTTCCAAACGGCTCTGCGAATACTCTCCTGATTGAGCAAAAAAATCCTTTGTATTATTTTGCGCAATCGGCGAATAGTAAATTCAGAGTCACTTTCGTGTGTTCTTACACGGCAGTTTATTTCAATTTACATTAGAGAACCAAAAAACAGTCGGGGAATCATTTCGGATGTCAGAAAGCCATATATTTCAAGATCTACCGGAAAATGTTCACTTGGACTGATCAGAGGGATCGAAAAAAGTGACTTGTCTGTCTGTATATGCGACGCATTGGCGGCCGTTCGGCACACTCGCCTGATCTCGTCTGGCACGTGCGGTAAAACAATGCAGGCAGTGCGGAAAAATTGCAGTCGGCCGAAAAATGTTGAGATATAAGTCAGAAATCGTAAAATCAAACGTACAAGCCACTACTTTCAATGCTTTTAACCCCAAATAAAAATTTCAGAAAATTGAGACCTAGAGGCTCACATCAATCACCCATCTCATTTTTATTTACATTTTTTTTTTTTATTTTCGGACATTTCGGCCCACTGGTATATTCCCGTGCTGCAAAGAAATGCACGCAGTGCGGGTCAGACGAGTATGCCGAACCGCCGCCAATATGCATCACACAGGTAAACAAGACACAATCTATATTTATGATATCTCTGATCAATCCAAACAAAAATTACCGGTGGATCTTGAGATATCTTTCTTTCTGGCACCCGAAATGATTTCCGACTTTTCTCGGCTCTCTTAATTACAATATACAATAACCGTCGTGTAAGAACACACGAAAGTAACTTTGAAGTTACTGTTCGCCGATTGGGCAAAATAATACAAAGGATTTGTTTGCTCAATCAGGAGAGTATTCGCAGAGCCGTTTGGAAATGGTCTGGAAAGACTCGTTTCCCAGGGGCTTTTACCTCTTTATAGAAAACTTTCGCCGCTACGATTTCTGCCCGGGTTACCTCGTTTCGTCCCGACTAACTGTCCCTGGGTCTCCGAGGATGGGTACAGTGATACCCTAACCCTAACCTAACCCTAAACCCTCTAGGGTTTCCAAAATTTAAAAATAATCCTCTTCGAAAGGGGATGCCACCCCCTCTTGTCCGTCCAAGGGTTATAATGCACATAATATAAGCTCTGTAGCCTTTTTAGGGCGGTTTTTACAACAAGAAGCCAATCATGTGACTTCTTGCAGATTTAATTCAATTAGAGGTCCATTGGAGGCTGTATTTGGCTTTTTGATTGGATAGCCAGCAACAAGTTAAAGTTAGGACACTTTCGGGGTCCTTACATGGTAAAGAGGTTTGTTTACAATGCATGACAGCAAACGCTTGCAATAACAACCTCATTATGGAGTATTCTGCTATGACACCTGAAGACTTTCCTGCTATAAGTCTTAAGAGGACAGTCCCAGATTTTAAAATGTAAAGCGCTCAAAGAGGCAAAATCATGGCAATTTGGCTGTTTCTTTGTTGTATTCATGAACTATGAGTGAAACAATAGCATACTTAAACTGTTTGTAACGAATCAGTTTCCAAAACAAATGAAAGAGCTTGAAAACGTTTGTGCATGGATGCATGATAGCACTCTTTTAACAGCTTCAGCGCACGAAGTAACGTAAGTTGTAACAAAAATAGGCCATTAATTTTATGTTCCAGTTTAATTTTACCCTTGGTACAATCTGGTATTTTCCATCATTATAAAAAGAAGGAGGAAAACAACGGAATTCTATCAAAGCTTGAATTTAGCCACAGCATTTTCATTGAAGTTAATTAGTTTTGCTTTTTGGTTTTATGGGCTTTTCGAATTCATTCTCGCGATAGGATCTCTTTAACTTTCTGTCAGTTCCCCCTACTAATATTTGTCATTTTTATTTTTTTTTCTTAGATTTCTGCAAAAAAACTTGATAAGCACTATATCAAATAGGACATTTCCTAGCCCAGTGAATATGCAATATCTGTAAGTGAAATCACTGTACCTAGTACCTTGAGATCTCAGTATAGATTGACCTTCACATTAGAGAGATTAAGCATGACGTTTACGGCAAACGGCAAACGGCAAAAATAATTCTGATTTTGCTCACTTTTTTCTTTAGCACTTAAATAAAGCCAGTCGAAAAATAGGAAAAAAAATCCCTTAATCACAGTAAATGCAAACAATTTCCCAAAATTGTACAAACGGCTAAAATCAGACACCAAAAGTTCGATTTTTGCCGTTTGCCGTAAACGTCATGCTTAACCTCTCTATTAAAAAACATTACCTCGTAACAGCAACAAGCTTTATTTGCACGAGCGAAGCGCGCGAGGTTTAAGAAAATTAAATGTAAATGATTACACTCCCCACGAGACTCAGAAAACATCAGCGTGTTCTGAGAGACATCTAGGATAAGTTTTCTTTTCAAAAAAGTGTTTGAGTATCACCGGCTGTTTTAGAAAGTGTTTAGGAAAATCGTCCGCTATTTCAGTTTGTTTGTCTGTCTGGGTCTTGTCTGAGTCTTGTCTTAGTCATGACGTCACTCTCGCGCTTCGCAATTAAAAAAGCAATGAAGAAATAACGTGAATAGTAATAATAAGCTCATGTTGGTCAGTACATGCAGTTGTATATTATTGTTGGAAGTGGTAACTGCTCTGTTATCTATTTAAGTACAGAATTTAACTAAATGTAATTAATGAATTTTTGGACAGTAAAATAATGTATAGATTTAGGCAGACCTAAAAGCGGAGCTCCCATTTATTCATTTTTTTCTTCAGTTAACAGTGTTTCCAAATAGGAATCCAAACTATTTGTAAGCGTATACGGTGGCCCATACAGGTACTAGATAATATTAAGGCACAAGAAATTTGCTCACAGGAAAATAAAACATCTCGAGACACAACAAAGTAAACTCACGGGGATGAAAAATGGCATTGTTAACCTCTCATGGTTTTGTATACGGACGAGACGTCAATATATTTCGTGATTAAACAGTCTGACTTTTCTGACCTGTAACTGGTTTCAAAAATTGAAAATTATGTCCCTGCACTTTATTGGGTTCCTCGCGTACGCACGTACGCGCACACATATCAACTTTACTGTACGCTAATACACCTCTAAGAGTAATTCAGTGTAAAAAGGACCTTGATGAGACGAAGAAATTTGTTTTGATTTACTTCCAGGCAAAACAGGCAAAAAACTGAAAAAAGAATACAACGAAACTGTCATCTCGCGGCTAAACCAAATGTCAGCTGGCACGTCACAACAAGGAAAGCGAACCTAGTAAATTTATTGGGAGCCGGTTATTTTGAAGCAGTTTTTTTATGTAAGCACGAGTTTCCATGATGTAGATGAGTAAATGGAGTCACAAATTCAGTTCACGAAGAACCATGTTTTCCAGCACGCTTTGTTCGCCTCATTCATTCAAGTTAAAAGGTGAACAACGTGCCAATAATTTTGCCACCTTTTCGAACAATCGCTTCGTTTAAATTGAAATGAAATGTCCCGATCATGTTTTTAACATACAAAACAAACTCGGAAGTAACACAGTGTTCTTACAGATTTCTACGACAAGTAAGTTAACTCTCAACAAACCAAAACAACGTTATTGTGTTACTTTTAGCGCAAGAAGGACCCCAAATCAAGGACAAAGACAAATACGTCCCAGGCCTAATCCGTGCGTACGTACGCCGACTGAGACCACCTTATTTTCTCGGCTTGATGGGTTTAATAATTTCTATAGGTATAATTTCTATAGGTATGGATGCTCCGCCAGCGCGCGCCGGAGCTCCGCTATAAGATAACTCTTATCCTTCAATTTGCAACTGCTGCCATTTTTGGTATTTTTTTATCCCTCCTTTTCATATTAAATTATGTTACAAACGTTTATTAGGCAATACAATATAGGAAGGAAATGATAAGTGTAATAATTTAGTTAAGTAGTTACTCGCCCTTTCATGGTATTTGGAGTTCAATTTTGTATTTTAAAACACTAATAGGCCTACAGTTTTAATTTGTTTTGTTTCCTTTTTTTGATATTTAGATTGCTCAACGAGAATCGCCTCCAGGTGATCCCTGATCAGGCATTCAAGAACCTAACAAATCTGAGAATAATGTACGTGAATTAATTTTCACAAATAATAAAGTACAGTGACTTTACTTCCATAGATTATCCTCTGTTTTTTAGCGCAACTTGGAATGGTAAAAGTACGAATAACAGTTAAAAATTGAACTGTAACCAGGATATGACATAATAAAAAGTGAAAAGCGTTCTCTGGTTAAAATTTAATTTAATTAATTAAGTTTAGTTTTAATTCTAAACCGTTACCAAGACAAAATTCTATGATGTAATCTATATGAAATGATTCATATATGAACTGTATATATATATGAAGGCTATATGTGATCTTCGCAGTGAATTTCCAATTTAAGCAATTGGAATAAAGAAGCCATTTCCATTCACGCGCTTACTCTCTTTTTTTACATTCGTTAAAGGCTACAGTATAATAGCCGAAAGCTTATATTTTCTTAAACTTTTTAACCAGAGAACGCTTTTCACTTTTTATTACGAATAACAGTATCAAAATAACTTTAGAATCGGAAGTATTTAAGTCTTCATAAGCGTAAACCCAACTATTCCAAAACCGATGGGGGAAGATGATGGGAAATATATTGCAAACATTTGTATGAAAGTCTCTTTTTCATGTGAAAAGTAAAATAAAAAGCAGCTGGAAAATTCCTGTTAGTATGAAAAGCATGCAAAGTCGCAAAATAATTTTCTTGTTACAAAATTGTTTTTTTATATGATTCCTATAGAATGCTTTCAGATAATTCCATCAAGACTATTGGATTACAAGCGTTCACCGTTTCAAGTGGAAAGCTTTTAATGTAAGTTAATGTTACTATTTACTAAGTAGTTAATCTCAGGTGCTTGCTCGCGTGGTGACTAACTTGTTAAGACTGTAACAACGTCGACACATGACGGCTCACATATGTAGCATCGCCAGTCCTGTGCCATGGCTGACATATGCAGCATTGCCAGTCCTGTGCCATGGCTTACATATGTAGCATTGCCAGTCCTGTGCCATGGCTGACATATGTAGCATTGCCAGTCCTGTGCCATGGCTTACATATGTAGCATTGCCAGTCCTATGCCATGGCTTACATATGTAGCATTGCCAGTCCTGTGCCATGGCTTACATATGCAGCATTGCCAGTCCTGTGCCATGGCTGACATATGTAGCATTGCCAGTCCTGTGCCATGGCTTACATATTTAGCATTGCCAGTCCTGTGCCATGGCTTACATTTGTAGCATTGCCAGTCCTGTACCATGGCTCATGCCACGATACATTTTATACACTGGAATTATTATGTATTTTTATTTTATTTACAGAAATTTAATTTACAGAAGCGAATATAATTTGTGTCTCGCAACTTTCGACGTCTGGTAGAATTCCACGTTCGGGCCTAATGCCCATCAGGCCGGAGCGTATTTTTACTCCTCCCTGGATGGGATGCTAGTCCATCGCAGGGTTACCCCCCAGAATTACAACACAGTACTCCAGACGGACTCCAGCGCGCTAACCATTGGGTCACCGCGCCTTCCACTAGGTTGACGCGTAATAGTTCAAACTGAAAAAAAGATTTATAGCGGAGCTCCTGCGCGCGAAGCGCGCCAGCGGAGCACCATGGGTAAGAAATTTTGGTAAACCCATGAGGCCAAGAAAATTTGGTGCGTACGCCCGCCCACCCGCCCGCCCGTACAGACTCTCGGGGAGGGGGAGTGGAGTCCTAAGGCAGCCCGACCGGGGGTAGGGGGGGGGGGGAGAATAGGCTGAGGGAGATGGGGAGCAGATGAATGCCATCTCTACTTATATCGCTACTTACGTACGTAAAACGTAAAACAGAGCTTACAACTTTAACATCCATGTTATGATTGACAGCTGTCAAAACAAGGTATCCGCTGACCAGTATCACGTGGCCATATCGCGGGCTCACATGTGGAGCTCATCGAGGTCACATGTTTTTGTGAAGTTGACCGCTGACCTGATGATAGTTTTCTAGTTGATCGCGGGCTCAAGTCCTAGTTTTTTTACAAACTTTTTGGTCATTGCGTTCATTCAGATTTAAATAAAGGGCAAAGTTAATAACCGAGGTGCTCAGCTTTTAGACTTGGCTAAATCTATTTTAAAAAGTTTTTTCTCATGTTAAAAAAAATGATGTGGACATTTCATTTCAACTTAAACGAAGCGATTTTATGAAAAGGCGGTAAACTCGTTTGCACGGTTTTCACTGCTGAATTGAAAGACGGGAAGAAAGCGTGCTGGAGGACATAGATCTTCGTGAATATTTCTCGCTTTATTTACTTATCTACAGCATGTAAACTTATACCAAGTGATTTAGGATAACCTCTTAACGGGAAGATCCGAAATATTAGTTGACCTGAACATGATATATCGGAGTACGAGTCAAAAACAGCGAGAGTTGAGGCACTGTCTTCGGTTCCTGTGGCTGACCAAGACTGGAAAATTAACTGAGGTCTGAGCTAATATAAAAGTGCGCTCAGACCCGGTCAAATTGACTGAAGTGACGGATAAAAGACTGTTAAAAGCTGCACCGAAAGGAAGAAAGATATTGATCTTCGCTGATAATTCAAATTATTTATATGTCCGTGGTGTGAGATTATTACAAACATTGGAGGAAACTACCGTTCTCGTTGTTTCGTCTCCGATACGATGTTATTTGGCTGGTTTGAAAGCTTTGCCCTGCAGAATTTACAAGCCTTCTCAAATATGAGGTAACAAACGTAAATGTACACATTATGTTATGAGAATCTGTTTATACTTCATTGATGAGCGAATTCGATGTTGTGTCGGTTTTCAGATCTTCCCGTCAATTATAAGCTTAAATAATTTCGTTAAAACGGCTGCTTTAAAACCTATTAGCTTTAATCACTTTTGTACACTTTTGCCTATTAAATGTTTTGTTTCAAATATTGTGTTTTTTAGTTACACGGATTAAAAACATGATTTCGCGCGCTGCATTTGCAGAAAAATCCCGTAGGCAAATCAAAGCAAAAAACGAGTAAACCTTCGGCAACGATACTTCACATGCACCGACGATTAAACGATTTATTATCCAACTGCTCTATTTCACTCGCTTGCATTTTTTTTATTTTGGTGAGTGTCTTGAAATCTCGTATGCGGGATAAATTTTTATATTCGTAAACGCGTATTTACGCCGGTTTTTATATTGCAAGTTGCCTGTGCTTGGGTTTTTTTGTGTTCAGACTTTTCCTAAGGCACATTTGCCAGAAACGAAGGAAATTCATTCACTTCTCTGCATAAACTTCTCTAGGGTATTTAGCAATGTGTACGATAAAACATGCAGAGTAGTATAAATCATGCAACCAAACCAAGATGGTTCAAAACAACATTGCAAGCTTATTAGACAGCGAGCACCACTTCCTAAATCACAAACTGTCACAATTCTAACACAACAAAACTGCTTAAAAATGACTTAAACCGATGAATTTGCTGGGTTACTTTTGCCGCTATGATTTTCTTTGTTGTGGTGTGAGTTCATTTTGTTTAGCCGCGAGTTCACTTTGTTCAGTGCCTTGAGTTAATCTTTTTGCCTTGAGTTGATCTTTTTGCCTTGACTGTTTTGAAGTAAATCAAAACAATTTTTTTCGCCTTCATCAAGGTCCTTTTTACATTGAATAACCCTTAGAGTTATGAAAAGTCTTTACACTAAAAATTGATGTGTGCGCCTACGTGCGTAGGTGCATGAGGAACCCAATAAAGTGCAGCGATATGTACCTATATATATGGGCAACCGTATATGCTTAGAAATAGTGTGGCTACGTATAAATTGGGAAACAGTGCAAACTCAAGCAAAAATAATAATAAATAGGAGCTCCGCTTTTAGGCCTGCCTAAATCTATATATTATTATATATCTTTGTTTGTTTGCTTGTGTTGATAGATATATGATACGGACTGAGCTAAAAACAGTGAGCCTTCGGTCTTTCAATGGCATTAATAATCTAACTGCTGATATGTAAGTATGACACCCATGTTCGGCATATACTCGCTGCACTTTACAAATGCCTGTACTATATATATGAAAAGTTTTCATTTTTGACGCAGTAAATTCAAAATAGCCATTGGAACTTACAGTTAGCGTAAACAGAGTGAACCACGCTACAGTACAATGTTGCTGGACCTGCTAACAACCACAACAAGAAAGACCAAAAAGGCGCGCTTACCATTTGTCAGAATTGGCCAGCCGTTTCGGTGGTTTTAAATGTGAAATGGACCTTTTCAATTTCACAAATCCATTATAACAGTGTATAATATTTGTGCATTGACTGAAATGACTGGACAAATCTGACCAACAACGGAATTCTTTCCTCAAATATACCGGTTTGACTGATAGCGAGCGGTTAAAAGCTGTAGTTATTCTCGGTGGTAGAAAACATAGCACACATGGTGCTAGCTAGACCGAGTTAGCTAAAAATAACATCACAAACGTAAGTCGGGATCTACAATATTGAAATGTTATCCATGATGTTTTGTATTTTATAGAAGCATGGACGAAGGAAAAATTGGCACCTTAAAATTTATGGAGGCAGATCAAACAGAACGGTGCAAAGTTCACCTGTGCGTAACGTTTAGTGTATAAGATCTTTGATTTTCTCGAGTTTTCCTTCATTATTTAGACTTTCAATTTTATTTTTCAATGGCTTTTGTCTCTCTCCGAGTTTAGTGGTCTAGGGCAAGATAACACCGACTACATCGATATCTCAGGAATTGGAAAAATGTTAACAAACATCTTTCTCAAGGCTTTTGGTCAAGCTGGATTTGCGAAAAAAGGGCAAGATAAATTCAAGCTACTTCCATGTCCCACTGGAACATATCTTAATTCATCTGTCACCGATACTGGAAAACTTGAGTGCTTGGAATGCCCTGCAGGTACCTTTAAAATAAAAATCAGACCGACCTCTTAAAACTGAAATCAACAGCAAGTGTTTTAACAACGATACCACACTTTCTTCAGAATCTGTCATTCATATAAACCATAGAAATGAATAAAATTGTGCAGATCGCAATCATTCTGCTGTATATCGACTTCAAACAACGCACTTTTTTATTGAAGGTCGCCGCCATCTTTGAACGATTCT
This sequence comes from Meandrina meandrites, assembly GCA_963693305.1. Taxonomy (NCBI): domain Eukaryota; kingdom Metazoa; phylum Cnidaria; class Anthozoa; order Scleractinia; family Meandrinidae; genus Meandrina; species Meandrina meandrites. The sequence goes on from OY855903.1 coordinate 61,966,656, forward strand.
ACGAAGAAGAGGGAACGCAAAAACGTTTAACGTTTCAGGCGTGGTTTCCCACATAATTTGTGCCAGAACCCTTATTCTTTTAAAACAGTATTCGTTATACCGAAGTTTAATAGGCCTTATGCATGATGACGTTTTATGCCAAACCTCTATGCTGTCATTATCGACCTTGATAATTTTATCAATCTGTTCTTACAGGTGGCTTTTACTCTGACACTAAAGCTTTTGTCCACGACAGTTGCTTGAAGTGCCCCAATGGCACTTTCGTCCCCTACAATAAAGCACCTGGAATCAGGGCACGAGATTGCATTGCATGTCCACAAGGTAAACTTGCCAAGGACTGATACAAATTTTTTTAAATAGGCCTACTGTGAGCATAATGTGAAACATTTATAAAGAGTTTTGGAGCTTTCGTGATTTCTGGAATAATCAAGGTCGAGGTTAGTGCTGTCAGCAGAAGCCGAAGACTGAGGCTGATAACACTTATAGAGAGTTTGATTTACCCGGATATCACAGCAACCGAATCTAATAATTGTTTAGTACGTATACATTGTTTTAAAGAAAATAACGAAAAACGCACTGTTGAAAAAAGTGAATCGACGAGCCGTGTTTTTACTTCGCCGTGTGCAAAATGACACCCACAACCGTGAACTTGGCATTGCTCTTGGAAATCATGCATTGCACTCGAGACCTCTAGATAATTTACCAATCTACCAACAGATTAGTGTATACTCTGTAGGTAGCGCTGTTCCCAGGACTAACCGTAGGCTGTTAGTCAATAAGAAGACAGATAGTTACTACAACGTCTAATAATGCTTCTAACCGTACTAGCAAGAATTGCTTTGTCTGTGATTTTTTCTCAAATTCTCAACTAAATTATAAACAGCGACAGTATATAGTAATACATCTTTATTTATTTAATCATTCAATTATTTATTTATTTTTCTGCTTTTGTGGTAAACAGGAACAGACACCAACGCGTTTGCTGGGTATCGCGCTTGTAAATGCTTGAAAGGATTCTACCGTACTCATCGGTTTGAAGGGTGCAAACCATGTGATCAAGATGGATTAAAATGTGAAAACGACTACGCTACTCTCAAGACTGGCTATTGGTGGAACTGGAGAAACCAAACATACAAAATACTTTATGAAAATTTTACCATGAACCTCATTAATATCACTTATAGCCCAGTTCAAAGTATCAACTCTGCGATAATTTCTCGCTCCCTCAAAGAGTTCCCACACACTTTGCCCAATCCACATAAATGCCCAAGGGAAGAGTCATGCATGGGTGGTCTAGAATCGCCATGTGATGCTGGCTATCAAGGCCCATTGTGTGAGGTATGCAGCCCTGGATACCACAAACAATTGCAGTCGTGCAAACAATGTCCCACAAAGAAATGGATGATTGTCCAGCTGTCAATCTTGGCGACAGTAGTTACAATAGTCATCACAGTTGTGGTGTGGACAGGCAAAAAGAAAAGCAAGAAAACAGAAGGACGCTCTGCTGTGGATATAATCCTTGGAAGGCTTAAAATTATTATTGGTTTCTATCAAGTAACATATGGAGTTCTAGAAGCATTCTCGTACATTAAATGGCCAGACTCTCTTGCGCTTATTGGAAAATATTCCGAGCTTTTGCAGCTGAGTGTTTTTCAGATAGCACCAATTCACTGCCTCTTCCCAAATTTAAAAATTAACGCTTTTGGAAGTTTGTTTGCCATACTCGCCATGAATGCTACTGCCATTTTTCTTTCTGTCCTTGCTTACGGACTTAGAAAGCTATTTCTACTGCAGAGCACATTAAACGGAGAACAGAAGGAGAAGAAAGCTGCCAAAACCAAAGAGCTCATCTACCGAAACTTGTTTTTCTTCCTGTATGTGACATATCTCAGTACGTGCTCAAAGACAGCAAACGTGCTTCCCCTTGCTTGTCGCACCCTTTGCCTCGACGAAAAGGACGAAATGTGTGACGTATTCCTAAAAGCAGACTACAACATAAGATGCGAAGGTCCAAAGTACAATCGTTTGGTTATCGTTGCATACAGCGCTGTTTTCTACATATTGTTTCTTCCAACCGCATCTCTGATAGCTCTTTGGAGACAACGTAGGGCACTCCGCATCAATGAAAGCCAAACCGGGAATAGAGGATTGGAGGCTCAAGATCAAGGCACAGAAATTATCACGGGGTTGCGATTCCTCTTTGAAAACTATAATTCTCATTCATGGTATTGGGAATTAATTGAAACGATTCGCAAGGTCGTTTTGACATCTGGTTTGATACTTGTGGGTGGAGAGAGCAGGGCGTATGTTGGACTAGCTTGTGTCATGTCAGGGCTTTATGGAATGTTCTTCGCCTATATCAGCCCTATAGTGGATCCATTTGAGAATAAATTAATGTTAACATCTCTCGCCGTCACATTCGTTAATTTAGGCATAGGAGCTGTGAGTAAAATCCCAAAAGAGAACATACCAGCCTCCATAGACCCATACGTGGACAGTGTCATGTTCAAGATTCTTGTGTTTGGAGCTAACTCGTTAGTTATTGGTCTTCTCATAGGTAATTATAAAATTAATTTATTTTTTACAGAATAGTACAAATACAAACAAATACACCTTACTCGATGGTTTAACATATAATACGCGCGGATATTTTGCGAGTTGAGCAAAATGTTCACCCGTATTATGTGTTAAACAATGGAATGTAAGATTTATTATTTCGCCAATTAAAAAAAGTTTGGTTCGGCCATTTTGTCACTCCGCTTTCAGTCCGTATTTTATGCCCTGTTCTACAGTGTAATAACGTGGCATATTCTGCGCGTTCTTTTGCCCTAATATGGTAAAATGGCGCAATAGTGAAATAATAAATTTAGATAAATTAAGTTTGTCACTATAAATTAAGTTTCACAATTTAAATAAATTAGGCTTGCCTAGCCTTAGCAAAACACAAACACGATAGAAGATTTTCGCGCGAACGTTCCTTTTAAAAGGCCTAACAATAACTCTGTTTTAATAAGTTAATTTTAGGATTGCAGTTTATAATTTTCCAAATCATGTCTTCTCGTGTTTTAGCTCACGTAATTACAGAATAGAGCTTTAGCATTATCAAACGAAATAGCCTGTGGTTTGTGGTTTCATGCGCTTCCTTTTAGTTCCAGCGCGAATACTAGATTAAAGGCGCATTACTTTCATGGATTAAAATTTCAGGTAAAAAGAAACATGGAAGTCTCGTTGTTAGAAGCTATGGCCGCCCCCTTAAAATTCCTTAGCACATCGCCTTTAGTTTTATTTTCATGGGTATATTGCACTGATTGCGCACTTTTCGTCATAAAGCCAATTATTTTTTCTCTTTTTTTTCTTAGTGCAGTACATTGTATACATTTATCGTTACATCAAAGAATGGCGCAAAAATCCCCAATGGTCCTTTTCTTGTTGCCTGGCCATGGTCTTGCCTCTTACAGACTTGCAGGGCGAAATACGTGGATTGGCTGGCAGGAACGTTCTTAAGCAACAACTTCAAACTGGTAAAATCAACATGCCGTCGATGTCGGACAGTTTTAAAGACAGCGGGGCAGTTACCTTTGGTCTTGAAGAAGACGAAACGAGCCTAAAGAAGATAGCAAGGAAGCGTGCAAAAATTACTAACGGCAACAGCGAGGAAAATAACAAACTTATTTGTAGCGTGAGCTCGACTGATGATGGAAAAAGTCTTATTCATGAGCTTCCAAGAGAGATGGACGACACGTCCCTTTAAGTTATTGTTTCTATGACAATAGCATGAAAAATTGTTTCAGGATAAAAGGATAACTGAACTTTGGCTACATCCGGGTAAAACTGTAAATACTCAGTTAAACTGATAAACTTAATTACCTTCCTTTTCCTAAAGCAAGCAATTTCTCATTTAATGCCACTCGAATAGAGCAGGATAACGTGGTTCTTGAGAAATATAGGGAAGATAATTATTACGGATTGCCGTACGCATATTGGGCCGATCGATGCTGTCGTAGTTGGAGATTCACAGTTGCACTCGAAATTGATTTATTTTATCGACATATCTGTTTGCCCAGAGGCTTCACGGTCGCCATTGTCTAAAAGCTGCTACGATACACAACAAGAAATGATATTTATGTATATGATTTTCAATTGCAAAATGTAAATGAAAGGATTTTTATTACTTTACCTAAGGAAGTTACGGCATAACATGTAATAGTAATAATAATAATTGCAGTAATAATGATAATGATAATGATAATAATTGCTTTATTAACAGCGTTTCCACCAGGTGGCTCTTTATCTTCTAAAATACAGTTTAGGAAATAGAAAAACAAAAACAAAGAAAAATAAAAAATAAACAGACAACATATTAAATGCGGGGCTAACATAAATTTTGAAATTTTTATTCCTGATGCATATCAAGATTTAAAAATTTATTTTTTTTAAGTACACATCAAGATTTGATTATTAGCATTTAAATTTGAACCATGTAAATTTTGATTATGTATCTTTATTGTTATTATTATTGGATATGGTCCCGAAACGTAAGCGTTTTTTTTTTTTACTGAAACCGATTACGTACTTTTAGTCAGTTTCTGCTTGGTTTACCAACAGAATTAACCTTGACGTCCTCAAGTTAATTAGTATTACGTAACATTAGAACCAAACTGGTTTTAATTTCTGTACAAATAAATATCTGTTTCAAAGTGAATCTATACTATATTAGTTCCTCGAATTTTCCCCACCATCTAAGTTTGTTGCCGATTGCCTGCCTGCCTGCCTGCCTGCCTCATTTGGTTCAGATCAGATATTACCAGGAGCCATAATGGGAGGAGACCGTAAGCGCGACATCCACGCACCCTATGATACGAGACAATTTTTATATTTTTAGAACAGGCAGACACGCGCGGATGCGTGGGTTCTCGCGTCGATGTTGCCGGAGTTGCGTGACTAGTATCATGTGATTCGCGAGTAAATCTGCCGCAAAAGACTCTGTGTTTAAACTTGAGAACGAAAAATAAATCAGTCGTTCTGTGAACCATAAATTTTGTACGGACGCTATTTATACATTAGGCTGTGCAGCTTCCGTATCGTGCTAAATTCATCTCCTGGATTTTTTGTCAGTTAAGCACAGGACTAATCTAGAGAAGTTTTCTCAGTAAGATAATTCACCATGACTCGTTTACATTTGGATTGTACTTTGGTTAAGATGGCCCGCGGCTATTTCTGCGGAACGGAGGTGCTCTTTTCTAAATCAAGCTTTGGGCATGTAAACCTCACCCGATTCTTCTGATTTTTAGCAATCGAAAAAACAAATGTTCAAATTTTATAAAGCTTTAAAATAAAGAGCAAACAAGGCAAACGATCACGAGATATTAGCGCTTTTGAGAAAACATATTTATGAAAAAAAAAACGCGAATATTTTCTAAACAGGACGATAGATTTTTTCTTATCAAAGTCAACAAGTTCAAATTATCCAATTTTTAGTGTGAGCAAGTTTCAACGAAATCAGCTGAGTAGAAATTGCTGCACAGTTGACTGTTGAACTTTCGCTTCAAAATATTATGCTCGTGTATAATTGGGAGCTACAACAACGTTCAAGCTATGCTAAGATCCCATAGATTATTTGAAAGCTTAATGCCAACTAAAACGTTGCTGAAAAGTATGGAAAGATCGGAAGCTCCTAGCAAAAGTTGTAAACAAATGAGGAGAAAGAGGTTTACGGTGCGGAAATTAGAATTAAAAAAAAATTACGGATTTTTTTTCTTATATTTTTAAGTATGAGAAAATACAGCATGTAGGCAAACGGCTTTGTCTACTTTCGTGAATCTAGTCTCGATGAAATGCGTCGAATTTTGCTTGCCAAGATAGCTACTCCGCGTCTTCCATTTGAAAACCCTCGGGTAACAGTAAATTATTCAAACTTGCCACATTCTCAAGATTATTTAGCACCTGGAATTGAACATGGCACGCCACATACCACATTCATTGCTAAATAAAATGCATGAATACAAAGCTCAGCCGCAATTTTAACCGTGGCATGTTTATTTCCAGGTGCTAAATAATCTTGAGAATGCGGGTAGTGTGAATAATTTACTGTAACAAGAGCGTTTTCAAAGCGCTCCAAAATTGAAGACGAAAGGTAGCTATCTTGGCGAGCCAAAGTCGAATCGGTTTCATCGAGACTAGACACACGAAACTAGATAAAGCCGTTTGCACATATGCTGCATTTTTTTCATACTTGAAAGTAAACGAAGAATATAGGTAGATTTTTTTAATTCGAACAAAAATGAATCCTCTTCTGCTTCATTTGTTTACAACTTTTGCTGGAAGTTTCCGATCTTTCCACACTTTTCAACAATGTTTTAGCTGAACTGTGAATTATAATACAGGATACTAAAAGAAATATTTTGGAGCAGCATTAATTGGATAAGTGACTTAAATTAAATGAAAATATTTTCATTCTGCAATATATGACATAAAGGCGCGATATCATGGGGGTATCATGTATCGGATAGCTATCAGATTTATATTATCGAGATAGAATGAGTCTAATATCTAATATTATCAAAACTTTATATTATGCTAAAGAATATCCGATATTTTTAAAACAATATTATCAGATATTATATCTAATTCGCTATATGAGAATTACAAATCTCTGTCGAACGATATTTTATATTATCCGATATTATGCCGTCATAGTTTCAAAGATATCTAAGATAGTATCAGATATATTAGATATCATTTCTCTAGTTTTGACATTTAAAAACGTTCTGCAAATGGTGATTTGTCAATATGCAATTTTCAATTTTTGTTTTCTTTCGCAAAATACTAATCTTTTTTTCACCGTTACCGTATAATAGACCGTAATTTTTTCTTCTTTTATAGGCGAACAAGCTCATATCTTATTGTCAAGCACAATGTAATGCTTCGTGAACTCTGTTTTGTTTAAATCTTTACTTTGTTTTTTGGCTTCATTTACGAAATATTTTCATGGACGTCAGTAATAATTGTGAACTTTATTGAATGTAAATCAGCAACACAATTTGATACTAAATGGTTCTACGTTATGCCTGTTCATTTATAGCATATCTACTTTTAATAAGTAATTTTCCTCGAAGATACACCTTTTAAGATAATATCGAGATAATATCAAAATATCCTCGCAATCAGAGAAGAGGAAAGGGGTGTCTAACTAGACTCTAGTAGATTCTAAAGCGATAATATCGCGATAATATCAAATATATATATATATATATATATATATATATATATATATATATATATATATATATATATATATATATCGCCTATAAATATCCGATAAACGATATACCAACGATATCGCGCCTAACTCATATATGATATGATATGAAAGTCACATGTAACTTACAACAAAGCATCAAGGAAAGGTCGAAATGGCGTATACAATCGTATTTCGGCAAAAATATGTTTTCTCCTTTTTTGCTGGCATTCTGTATTCTTTGATTGCCCATATCGCTGCGCTGTGAAACGTTTAGTAAATTGTCTTGACCACTGTGTGATTCCTCGTACGACATGTTTAACGAGTCTTCGCGACCGGATTTGTCCGAAAAAAATACTACTGCAGACATCCGAATCATTTGAATCATCCTCACTTTCATGGCTACATTCAAAGAAGTGCTCAAGGAGACCTTGACGTAAATTAGGAATAGAAACTGATGAAAGAAAGCCAGTGTTTACTTCACTTGCAGAGGTTATTTTGGACGCCATTTTGTTTATATTTCTCCGCGCGACGTCCTCGCGAAATCCTCGCGGCAGTACGCGCGCGCGCCTCGCGGGATGACACGATTTGTTCTAAAAATAGAAATTTTGACCCATATCATAGGGACAAGGCCAGATCTCGCGCTTACGGTCTCCTTCCATTATGGCTCCTGGTAAAGATTTTTTTTTTGTTGACGTTATTCCAGTGCATGTCAATAAGATCATTATTGGAAGTATTTTGCTTGCTTATTTACCGGCGCTTACCGGCGCCAGCAAAGGGATCGACAAACTTTATTTCCTCTTATTTACCAACGCGTTTCTTGATAAGGTTTGTGATTCGCAATTATATTCTAATGAAACGGATCTTGTTCAAGTCGTAAAGATAAATTATTTTTACCATTCGAAAATTGCATTAAGGGACCCAAAGCGCGATAATTTTTTAAAAAAAATTCGACCAGAGAGTGCGTCTACACGTTATAAAAAAGGCATTTGCATACCCAAAATAAAAACGAAACGAAGAAAACGATATGTGAAAATTCTAATACCAAACACTATGACCTCAAAACCCTTGAAAATCTAGTTATTTTTTTACAATATATAAATGGTATTTTATGGGGATTTTAGGTTTTTTTTATGGAAAAATTGATGGTATTTTCATGGCTTTTGCCATGAAGAAAACGTGAAAAAAGCCCTGATAATCGGGAGAAGTTTCTACGGATTCATGACCCATGAAATCATTAAAATCGTATCCAAGGCAATGAAATACTCATGAAAAAGCCATGGAATACTCTTCGAACGCAATATGGAATTTTCATGGCTTTTCGATGATATTTAAATCATATGAATTTAAACACCAGGTTTTTCATGGTGTTTAATTCAATGGGTTTAAAAAATTGTGAAATTTTCATTGGCTAATATATAGATTTAGGCAGGCCTAAAAGCGGAGCTCCTATTTATTATTTTTTGGCTTGAGTTTGCACTGTTTCTCAATTAATACGTAGCCACACTATTTCTAAGCGTATACGGTTGCCCATATAGGTACATGTCGCTGCACTTTATTGGGTTCCTCCAGAAACTCATAAGAAGTTCCTGGTCCCTCATGCATGTATACACGTAGGCGCACACATCAAATTTTAGTGTCAAGACTTAACTCTAAGGGTTATAAGGCGAAGAAATTTGTTTTGATTTAATGCAAAACAGTCAAGGCAAAAGTTCAACTCAATGCACTGAACAAAGTGAATTCGCGGCTTAACAAAATGAACTCACGCCACAACAAAAAATCACAACGGCAAAACTAACTCGGCAAATTCATTGGGAGCCGGTGTAAGTCATTTTTAAGCAGTTTTTTGTGTGTAGGAATTGTGACAGTTTGTGATTTAGGAAGTGGTGCTCGCTGTCTAATAAGCTTACAATGTAGTTTTGAACCATCTTGGTTTGGTTGCATGATTACTACGCTGCATGTTTTATCGTACACATTGCTAAATACCCTAGAGAATTTTATGCAGGGAAATGAATGAATTTCCTTCGTCTCTAACAGGCAAATGTGCGTTAGGAAAAGTCTGAACTCACTCACCCAAGCACAGGCAACTAGCAACATAAAAACCGGCGTAAATACTCGTTTACGAATCTAAAACTTTATCACGCGTATGAGATTTCAACACACTCACCAAAATGACAAAAATGCAAGCGAGTGAAATAGAGCAATTGGATAATAAATCGTTTAATCGTTGGTGTGAAGAATCGTTGCCGAAGGTTTACTGGTTTTATGCTTTGATTTGTTTGCGGGATTTTTCAGCAAATGCAGCGCGCGAAATCATGTTTTTGATCCGTGTAGCTCAATAATTGAATATTTTTTTCAAAATCCAACGATGAAACTCACAGTTAACTCCACTAACTAAAAAAACACAATATTTGAAACGAAACATTTAATAGGCAAAAGTTCTCAAAAGTGATTAAAGCTAAGAGGTTTGAAAGCGGCCGTTTTAACGAAATTTAAGGCATAAGTTTCCATGCTGTAGATAAGTAAATAAAGCGAGAAATATTCACGAAGATCTAGACATGAGAAAAAAACTTTTTAAAATAGATTTAGGCGAGCCTAAAAGCTGAGCTCCTCGGGTATTAACTTTGCCCTTTATTTAAATCTGAATTAACGCGATAATCAAAAAATTTATAAAAAACTAGGACTTGAGCCCGCGATCAACTAGAAAACCATCATCTGGTCAGCGGTCAATTTCACGAAAACACGTGACCTCGATGAGCTCCAGATGTGAGCCCGCGATATGGCCACGTGATACTGGTCAGCGGATACCTTTTTTGACAGCTGTCAATTGATCATAACATGTTGTAGCGTCTGTTTACGTACGTAAGTACAGTAGGGATAAGTAGAGATGTGCCGTAGAGCTCCCCATCTCCCACAGCCTATTCTCCTCCCCCCACCCTCGGTTGGGCTGCCTTAGGACTCCACTCCCCCTCCCCGAGAGTCTGTACGGGCGGGCGGGCGGGCGGGTGGGCGTACGCTGACGTCATAACCAAAATTTCTTGCATCGATAGGTTACCAAATTTCCTTACCAATGGTGCTCCGCTGGCGCGCTTCGCGCGCCGGAGCTCCGCTATGAAAATTCTCTGATTGTTTCCATAGCTTTTCCTTAGTACTTTAATGGCTCATGAAAACTATTCCCTCATTTTCATGGGCAGGCAAAGTCACACAAACACAATGAAAATGTCATTAAAATGCCATGAATTTTGAATGAAATACAATTGACCTAGCTGTCCTGAAAAGCACAATAGTTATACAGTTTATACATTCAATATTATGATTGGAAATTTTGACTCTGGCAAAATGATAAGACCAGCAGAAATTTCATTGTCCTGCTTTAATTGATTTGACTCAACATACATAACATTTCAATTCCAATTCTTATTCTAAATATTTCTAATAAATTACCAAACTTAAACATTTTTTCTTAATTCTTGGTTGATTTTTCTTTCATGGTTTAAGAAAATCCCACACCATGAATTTTGAATGTAATGTAAGATTAATTTGTATAAGCTAAACTAAAATTCATACTATGCACATGAGAATTAAGATCAGCTTAAAAGGTTTCTGCTCATAAATTATTTTACTCACTGCAGGTTTTTCTAATAATGTAACAATATATTGCTAGCTTTCGACGGGTCTGTCGATTTCATGAGTTCGAGTTAGAATTTCGAGTTCGAGTTAAAATATCGAGTTGGTTGCGGTTAGTTCCACTCTGGTTTGCTTTCGGTTAGTTCCACTCCTGTTTGCTTGCGGTTAGCTTTCATTTATTGATAAGGGCGACACTATGCGTGACCAACTGCGAAAATGTCACGCCATGTTGTGGGCTTTTCGTTTTCGTTTTCTTTCTTTTTTTCGTCTTCCATCACGAAATCAGTAACTTTTCAGGCCCTTCCTTTTAACTAGAACTCGAAATTTTAACTCAAAATCGAAATTCTAATTCTAACTCGAACTCGAAATTTCTGACTCGAACTCATAAATTTAACACACTCGCTTTCGACTGTTATAACTACATTTTCTCAAGCTGAGCTACAGGTATCTGTATTTGAGTTCATGTTTCCCTATCAAATTCCTTAGATTCAGCTATAATTTTAGAAGCGTTGTACAAAGATAAACACATAACATCTTTTTTTATTCATACCAACAAAATACATACATGTACAAACGCAAAACTTAATGACAAAATGACAGCCGCGCAAATGCTGTCAAAAGCTCCACAAGTCATTACTTACACTATTAAGGTAAAGTCTGTATACGAGCCTAGGGGCCCATCAGGCCGGAGCTTATCCCGGTTTCCGTAGCATGAAGCGACTAGGAGTATTTCTACTCCCCCCTGGATGGGATGCTAGTCCATCGCAGGGTTACCCCCAGCAGTAAATTATAGACCTGCCCGGGAGAGAGGCACTATGAGAGTAAAGTATCTTGCCCAAGAATACAACGCTGTGCCGCGGCCAGAGCTCGAACCAGGACCGCCCGATCCAGAGTCCAGCGCACTAACCATTAGGCCAACGCGCCTCCCACACACTATTACTACATTATTACTGCATTAGTACTACATTGTTACTAATAACAATACTTACGCTACTAACTTACGCTGCGTACACTTATAATAATACCTTACTCGCACTAGTTACAGCGCAATACTTATAACAATTCTCTTATTCTCATCATACGTCTCCCATTTCCCAGTTCCCCCACTTTTTTTAATATCCTTATTTTATAACTTTTCATGGTAATGTATACTTCTCGGTTTCAAACTTAATTTTAATTAAAAAACATCAATATGAGGACTTACACCATTTCTTCGACAATCCCAGATATGAATTTTTGCTATTAACAATAAATAATCTAGTAAGGGGTTTGAAATTTCGTTTGAAATTTCGTTTTTCGTCTTTTAAAAAGGTAAAGTCTGCATACAAGCCTAGGGGCCCATCAGGCCGGAGCTTATCCCGGTTTCCGTAGCATGAAGCAACTAGGAGTATTTCTACTCCCCCCTTGATGGGATGCTGGTCCATCGCAGGGTTACCCCCAGCAGTAAATTCGCCGGTACCCATTTATACACCTGGGTGGAGAGAGGCACTATGAGAGTAAAGTATCTTGCCCAAGAACACAACGCAGTGCCCCGGCCAGGGCTCGAACCCGGACCACCCGATCCAGAATCCAGCGCACTAACCATTAGGCCACCGCGCCTCCCACAGTTTCGTCTTTTAAGCATAATTTTATTCTTTGGTGTTTTATTGTTAGGAAATATTCTTCAAATTGTTGCCAGAACATATTAGAGTAAGGGCAGTAGTGAAAAAGATAGTGTAATGCTTCTGATTCTTTATCGCAGAAAGTGCATCTATCATGTTTGCTGTATCCAATCTTAATATAATAGTTTTCATTTTTTCTTTGTTATATCAAAAACAGTATTCCCGCACGTGATAGAAGGATTGCTCCATATTGAAATTACCTTGTAAAAACTGGTTTCCCAATAATCCTTATATCCTTATGATTCCAAATTACCGAAATACAATCTTTTTTTTTTTGTTTGAGGAGAGATCAAAAAATTCTGCCCGCCAGCGCAGAAGCTCCCTGTAAACCAGTGAAGTTATTAAGAGATTGCATAACATCTATTTAAGCAGCTTTACTGGGCTCACTACACGTAGAAACAATTTTCTCGTTTGCAATATCGACTAATCATGTTCAAGTAAGCATTTCCCTAAACGACTGGCGAAACTTTTTATGGACGATAGAATAAATCAGTGGGTTACATGCAGAATTGACAATGTGAAAGAATACGCAGATTCTAAACATCACATAGTAGTATTTGTAGAATACGGGATTATTAAGGTTAAACAGTATAACCACACGAAAAAGGCTGAGAGGAAGAATTGTGATCGCGAAAACTACAACCGCTGGAGTCATGATCTTGTTGAATCTTTTAATGCGTCTTTTCACGAGGCTTACTTGCCTGCTTTGGAGAGTTCCGCTCAAGTTCTGGTTCGCCATCGACTGGTGGAACGATTCACTTTTGTATAACCTCCTTCTGATGATGCAGTACGTCGCAAAGATTAAGGATAGCGGTATGACATAAGTAAACAGGCTCAAGGCAATGCTGTAGGCGAGAAACTCACGTTTGGGCCAATTTGAGACGCAGCGGGGTTTTCCAGTGGGTGACTGTTGGTACTCATAAACAAGGACAAGAGGCAGCGAAATGGCTAACAACGAAATGAGCCAGATGGCAGCGCAAATTAATCTTGGTACTGTGAGGGATCTGAGAGCCAGCGGAGGAACATCCGCGGACGAAATGCGATACCTGTCCACTGCAATGGCGGCAATCGACCAAACGGACACACCGAAAAAGGTGTCGCTTAATGGGAAAATATACCGGCATGTGAATTCACCAAGTGGCCAATAAGTGAAATGTTCTCTTACTGTACCCAGTGGAAAAGACACAAGAAGCGTTGCCAAATCTCCGATGGCCACATTTCTGATGTAGGCATTCGTAGGAACTGTGTAAAGCGTACGGTGTCTTGTTATAGTAAAGCAAACCACGAAGTTTCCAACGACGCCGGCTAAAGCGATGATAGATTCAACGGTGAGTCGAGCGATAGCCAACCAAGTCGGCTCGATGATGATGTCGAGTGCTTGATTCGACTGCTTCAGATTGCCTTGTATCACAGTGTTGTTATTATTGAGAGACATCACGGACTCGGTGAAAATGGGTATTTCAAGCAAAACTGGAGAACCAGGTACAGTTGCAATGCTCCCTTGACCTTAATAAAGAGGTGAGGAACAGGTGTTAACTATTGCAATGACTTTGCTTTGATCATTTCTGAATCGAATGTGGCCGACAACTGCCTTAATCGAGGCCGTGCTATTTACTATTTACACCAATGCTCACTTGTACTTCCTACATTATGTTATTCCATGGTGATAAATAAAGAAATGTGGTAAATTTTAAGCTCGGTAGTGAAATATGGAAGATGGAATATGATATGATATATGAGATATGATATATGATATGATATGATATGATATGATATGATATGATATGATATGATATGATATGATATGATATGATATGATATGATATGATATGATATGATATGATATGATATGATATGATATGATATGATATGATATGATATGAAGCAATTATTCCACGAGCACGCGTTGGATACGAGATGGTAGATAGCCAACGAGGCACGTAGCTCCGAGTTGGCTATAACGATCTAATATCCAACAAGCACGAGTGGAATAATCGTTTTATTAAAAACGCCCAAAAGAGTTGCAATATTTGACCTCCCTAGCTTCTTTCGTTGACGCGTATTGGGTACGATATTTGTGGTCAATGGTCAATGGTATATGAGCTCATATACTATTGCCTGTTAACCAATCAAAACTCGGGAACTGCAATATACCATTGCTAGTTTTTAATAAGATATGATATGATATGATATGATATGAAATGATATGATATGATATGATATGATATGATATGATATGATATGATATGATATGATATGATATGATATGATATGATATGATATGATACGTTTTAAAGGGGGTGACTCTTAACTACCAATTTGCTTCTAAGGCAGGTTTCTAATTGCTATATTTTGGCAACAAAACATCATACAGATAAGCTTTTTGCACGAGTTTGTTCTATTGACGATTACTCCAAGAGTTTCAGGTCACGGTCATATTTAACGCGTCACGTGACCAGAACAGAATAAACCCTAAAACTCAAACGGCGGATAGATTTTAAAATTAAAATGAGTGTCAACAGATAAAGAACGTCCACATGCATAATGTGACGTATCGTTTTTGTGAAATTCGCATTATTATAAGAGTTATGGCGTAATAAACACTCATATTTTCAGACTTTCATCAGTAGCGTTTCCTTTTTTCGTGTAAACGGTAAAAGCATACGTCAGATTATAAAGACGGCTACGTTATCTCTGATTCGTAAGAGAAATCGGAACTTTACCTTGATTCCGTGGAGTTTTAGGGATTTTAAATTCTAACGCGCGGTTTGGGACTGGCACTAGTTTCGCACGCGCAGTGATATATTTTTTAACGGAGGTGTACCCCCAAACAAAATTTACCATTTAGTGTTACAAAAAGCTTCAAAATCGCTTGCTTCAAAATACAGTCTTCAGCAATCCCTTAGCAACTGCTCCTGATCTGTAGTTAAGAGTCTCCCCCCTTAAGTGGCCCGCTTTGACCTGGAATGTGGAAAACATCAATTGAAAGATCTATATTGTTATTTGTATTTTTTCGAGTAAGCGAAGCGATGAATTTCTAGCCCAATTTTGCCGAATTTTTTTTTTTTGGCATATTTCCGTCAAAGGAAGTTGCATAAGAAAAACAAACTAACTGTGCGCAATTAATTAATTAATTTGCGAGACCGATTTTTTCCCCGAGTAGCACTGCTCCGTTTGGTCGATGTTTGCAAACAGTCGATCTTAAATTATTATTATACCTTATAAATTCAATGATAAATAAGCAGATATGAAGATCAAACGCAAATGTTTGTGTTCGTGAAATCGCCTGAACATTTTGTACCCCTAGAGCCGAAAAATTTGTGATGAACTTAATTTGTGTTTACATGTATTTCTGTTGTGAAGACAAAATTTTTACCTACTGAATGCTTGTGGAAAATTTTATGAACACAACTGAACATATTATAGATTAATGTTCAAGCCTAAAGGCGGAGCTACCAGTTACTGGACATTGCAAACATGTTTCCATTCTGGCCAAAATGAAATACTGTTATATTATAATTTACATAATATTACATTAAAAGAACGGTTGTCCATAGGCGCGAGTTAAATCACTTTAGTCAAAATTACACATCTTATGGCGCAAACTAATAACTCGCAGTGAAACAACATTAATTAACGAAAAACGGCGAAACGAAATTAACTTGTAGCAAAACAAAATATCTCATGGCAAAAAGAATAGAACTTATGGCGAAACCGAATAAATCATGTTAAAACAGAAAAATCCAACTCGAAATCCAACTGGAGATCCTAACTGCGAAACAAGTCTGTCTCCATTTTGAAATGTTCTCACGATGGATAGCGTTTTCAAATGTATGGGCCGGTTTTCGATGAGAACAGTAAGCCTTTTCAACTCAGTGTGGACGATGGGAGAGCTAGCTAGAAACGCGTCATTGTGGATGAGGCCCGAGAATCGTACGTCATTTTTACCTCTTAAGCAAAGAACATAGAAATTAAGCAGTGTTCATTTTATGCTGTTGTTTTTATTCCGCCATAGATTGCGTAGTCTTTTACTGGTCTTTGTGTTCTGTCTTTAAATGGTTCTATCAAGGCGTTAAGCAATCTCGAACACTGCTTTACCGGTTGTAAAGCAGGGTTTCTCAAATCCCCCTATCCGGCACGAATTGTTTCTCTATCCCGCAATCCCGCTTACTTCGGACGCGTTCTCCCGATCCTGCCGCGTTCCAAAATGTTAAGTGTGGAAAGAAGCTGCATCTTAATTCACAGAAAAACGGACTTAGTGCGACTTCTCGAGCTTTCTGAGATGAAAATGGTAACGTGCATTATTGCTTCGAGTTTGGATGGAATTTTTAGAAGGATCGGGAAACCCATTAAGTAAAAAATTGACGCAAAGGCGTGGAAAGAAACTGCGTCTTAATTCACAGGAAAACGGACTTAGCGCAGCTTCTCGAGCCTTCTGAGAACAAAATGGTAATGTGCATTATTGCTTCGAGTTTGGATGGAATTTTTAGAAGGATCGGGAAATCCATTAAGTAAAAAAATGACGCAAAAGCCGTGCGCTAAAATTAAAATTTTTGCTTTAGAGTGAGCCTTAGTGAATATTTAATTCACGCATGCCGAATTGCACGGATTTGAAATTTTCGATATTTTGACGCTCTTCAAAACATTTCTTGAATTCTTCTTAACTGAAGATAAATTCGAAACAAAGTTTCTTTCAGGTTTCTTTTATTTTTCCATCATTAGTCCGTAATTAGGTATTTGAAGCGAACAGAGATTTGACACGAATGTGTGTCATACGCATCTTTTACCGAAACTTGCTTCAGTTGCTTTGTCTTGTTTATAGATTTAGAAAATTACTGCGGTGCTTCAGAAAAAATACAAAGGAGTATGTTTATTAACATCAAAAATAAAGGAAAGCGTAGCAAGCGTTGCTAGTGTTCACTTAATGGTAGGAATTCTGTCGCCGTGATATGTTGATTTTATCATCTTGGATAACCACTTTTCTGCACCAAGAATAATGGCGTTTAAGTTGAACATAATGAAAGCCTATCTTTTACTAGAGTACTTTACGATATTTGTTCAAAATCACTGTGTTTCTGCGAACTCCTAAAATCATGCTGGGAGGTGAATAAAATTTTATCGCTGTCTTTAAGTTTGGTTTGGGATCAAGTTATAAAGGCTGATAAACTCTTTAATTCATAAATTTGTCTTTCAGCATGTCTAGCTGGAATGAAAGTTCACTTCCGAAACCATTTATTTGTCTGAACTTATATTTATGTATATATCTTTTTTTAATTCCGTTAAATGCTCACCGGCGAAGCCAGGACAGTGCTCTACCTGCAGTGAAGGAGCAGATTTAAGAAACAGAAGATGAACTACACAGATTTTGATTCTTCTGTTTCTTATATCTTTTTTTTATATTTTTACGAAATTGGAGTATTTTGGCGAGCCCGAGGGGCGAGTCAAAATAAATATGACGAGTATGACGAGTAAAATATGACAAGTAAAATGCACAGCGATACTACAGTGCATTTTGCGGTGTAAAATATATTTTAGCCCGCTGCTGTGTGCCAATCAGAAACAAGAAAATAACGAAGCCAGCCAATCAGGACTGAAAATCATTCAACTGTTCACGCCGTTTTCTTGCTGGCTGGCAGCTGCTCAAGATCAATTTAATTTGAGTCGGGACGTTTACTTCTGAAACTGCAAACTGTTTTTGAGCTTAAACATGAAAATGACAAAATGACTGGAAAATCTAACGGGGAAGCAAATGCTCTGCTAGATGAAGAGGAATTACAGAAACTCGAAGATGAATACAGGCGGCAATGTGAATGTAAATTCTGTCTTCGTCGAGCGCACGAAACTCGCTCAGTTCATATTTTTTTAGTCTGCATGCTGCATGATTTATTTCTGATCACTTCTCAATGATGACTATTCTTTGCCGTCTCTAGAATTCTGAAATTTCCTTTTCAAAACAACTTTAGCACAAAAATTGTTTTGAGTAATTTTGTGGTTTCCTGCCGAATTTTGAAATTTTTTAAGCCTGGTTTTCAATCAGAAATAAACGCCGACTCGACACCGGCAGTCTTCAAGATATCGCTTACTCTTTTGATTCATTTCCTTAAAGCCGTGGATCTGAAATTATTATTATTATTATTATTATTATTATTATTATTATTATTATTATTATTATTATTATTATTATTATTATCATAGTAATAAATATTCTTTGGCGTAAATATGTTTCTGGCCCTTCCCAGAGTACATTTTTACAAAATGCGCCTGACTCGGGCCAAAAGCATATTTACTACCACGAACATCAACTCTATTCAAGTTATGCTGAATTGACACGTTCTTTAATATTTTGCTTGGTCTGGCCGTTATTGGTTTCCATGAAGCAGACATGGCATATCTGGATAATGACAACTAATATAAATAAAAGATTCTGACACCTTATCTGCATCCCAATATCTCCTTCAAAATATTGGCAGATAACTGCTCACGCTCTTATTTCTAAGTAAAAAAAAACATTTTCTTTATACTACTACATAACAATTTCACTCGTTTACTCTAAACAGTCCTACCTTCCCCGTTTTAAAAGAATCCCCTGTTCCAAGCTAACCACAGCCATTTCTCTTTCTCACACACAAAATTTACTGGAACGGACTCCACTAATTTATGATTACTACTAGTTTATTTATTGTTGATATAAGGATGTTTTTCTTGTTATTGTTAGCAGATTCATCGTGAAGTGGTGAATAGAAAATTAGAACTAGACCGTTGTTAAAAATTCTAACTAGAACTTTGTACTTGACGATTAAAGCTGAGCCTTCATTGAGGCGTAATGCAGGCGGAGACAAGCGACAGCCAGAAATACGTCTGCGTTCGCAGGCTACAGCGCGACTTGTATAACGGAAAACTACAAAGTTGCATTCAGTGATTGACAATCATAACTTTTTTTTCTCAGAAGCACTTACCTGATTTCGGTATTTAAATTTTTGATGCCAACAAAGATGAGTGATCTTAAACACAAGAACTCCCCGTCCTAAAGAGACTTTGGGCTGTTTCAACGTTTCATTTATTCATATTTTTTATTTTCACAGGCCATGAAGCGTGCGTGCGTTCTTAATAGACATACTTCTCGGGTACGACAACCGTCCCTTGGTAACAGACTCAAAGCATCAACAGAAGAAAAGAAAGTCGTAAGACCTCAATACAACCTCAAAAGGAAAAGTAGTCTTGAATAAGTTCAATTAAAGATTAATCATTTAAAATCTGATATGTTATACAATGGGTGCATTGAATTTGTATTTGCTATTCTTGTTATCAATTTCCATGACGAAAAATGTTACAAATGGAACATAAATCTTAAGGCCCAGTTCAGACGTCGTGCTTCTGCCGTGCCGAACTAAATTCAGGAATTAAGTTCGACAGAAGCACGGCAGAAGTACGGCGTCTGAATCAAACTTAAAATTAAGTTCGGCAAAGCAATTAAGTTCGACAAGCTCTGCCGTGCTACACGACTCTGGCACGGCAGTGATTCAAACGTCCCGCTTCTGCCATGCCAAACAAAATTCATAAATTATATTAAATGTATTTTGACGGGGGTAGTTACGGCGCCATTTTTGTTTGATCAACGCTGACTTATTGTTACGTGACTTCATAAGTCCTGAATTTGGCACGACGTCTGGATCAGAGTCGTGTTTGTGCCGTGCTGCAGTCGAACCTATTACAATTAAGTTCGGCACGGCAGAAGCACGATGTCTGAACTGGGCCTAAGTTGATGATTTTATGACAGCAGTGTGAACAATAGCACTTGAGTTAGAATTTACTTGACGTTTTGCATGCTACAGCACACATCTTTAGAAGTGACGGTTATAAAATCGGAAAAAAAATCCCTGTTTGCATTTTTCTTCTTATCAAATTAGAATGACCCAGAAACAAGAGTGAGTTTTGTGTTCCCCGAGGCGTTGTCAAGGGGAACAGTGATAGTCGAGGACCGGAAGGATACCAGCCAATGTACCGGCTTTTAGCCAAATATAAGGATTAATTAAGATGGGGATATATAGTATTTAGATTGTAACCGCTGCAATATAGGTGCAGCTTAGTATTTATCATCAAGTATTCGTTCCGTAATTTACAGAATATCATGTGCGATACATACATACATACATACATACATACATACATACATACATACATACATACATACATACATACATACATACATACATACATACATACATACATACATACATACATACATACATACATACATACATACATACATACATACATACATACATACATACTTTATTTGATGAGTAGGTTGAGTACATGTAAAAGGCAGCCAAAGGGCTGATGTGAACCTACTATCCTAAAAATTAAGAATTACATTTATAAAAGTTACATTAATAAATTTCGAACTAGTATATACAAATAAGTCAGAATTAACTAATACTAACTAAGAAAAGAAATTTACATACATCATCAAATAATAAATTTAAAATTTAAAAATATATAAAATCATCCTTTTTGTTAGCGACTACTGTTGCCCCCTTGGCAAATGAGAAATTGTCTATAATGTTAACATGTTTACGTAAAATTTGTTTAAAAGAATAAGAATTATCTGGTACTTTAACTAATCTATTTACAAAATTCCAGATTACAGGACCTCTGTATTGTAGGGTGTTTCTGCCAGTCTCTGATTTAAATCTAATGATGTTAAATTGGTTAGGAGCACGAGAAGATCTAGAAGTTACTCTTTTAGAAAACAGTTCACATATTGATTGGGTCGTTGTTTCATAATATACTTTGTGCATAAGTAACAGTACGGATTTTTTATAGAAGTAGGAGATGGGCAGCCAATCGGATTTCATGAGACATGTGTCATCTGCCATCGTTGAATTAAGGTTATTTACAATACGAGCTGCTCTTGCATGAATATGTTGTAGAGAGTTCAGTGCAGAAGGAGAACAATTTCCCCATACTGAGATTCCATATATATTTCGTTATAAGAACAAGTTAATAGCACTGATCAGATCAGTAACACGCGTGAAGAGAATACAGATCAAAGGATCAGAAATCGCTAAAGAACTTATTACGATATAAGCATAGAAACGTTGGTGAGTAAGATTATTTCATCACCATTTAATTTCAGCTTGTTTCAGATATTTTTGTTTTCCGTTATTGTGCACAGCTAGTCTGCTCGGGCGTTTCGCGTTTAGAACCACTTTCCCACTGTTAGTAATTTAGCTTTATGTAATTGTAATTTCAGTCGACCACATCGTTATTAATTCAAGGAAATAAATCCAAAATAGTGCAAAGCCTGCGTTATTTTCCTCAGTGGTATAGTGGTGTGCGTTTTAAAGAACAATTTTCCAGCCTAAAAGCGGAGCTCCACATATACATGTATCTATTTTTCCTGGCTCTTAATAATTTGTAAAAATGCTCTCATTGAAGTTATTATGCAACTACTCATGACTCTATAGCATAAATAGATCGTAAAGTCCAATCACAGAAATTCCGCTGGCAAAATCCTGTTACCCTAAACAGAAAAATATATAGGACTTAAGCCTGCGATCCAATGGAAATAAGGATCGCGAACTAAATGAAATATTAAACTGATTAAAAAGCAAATGACAAGGGTATGGGGATAAATACTTGGTATGGAGTAACAATCTTTCTCTGGACACATAGAATGTTTTCTTTTTTTTCATCTATCGCAGCGTTAAAATCTTTGAAAGAGCGGCAAGTATATCGTGTTGTGAATCACACTACAATATAACGCAACTTTTATGGAGCGACAAGAACAGTTTTAGTTTTACTTTTTAGTGAATGAATGGAATTCTAAAGGGGCATAATGTATTTGAGGTTTAAATGTTTCTTTAAATTAGATGTACGCTTTTCAATTTTCGATAACCTGACACCGAGTATAATGTAGGCAGCAAGGTCACAGAAAGCTTTAAAGTTTTAAGTAACGAGGCATGGAGCACGACGTGCTTTTGATTTACAAACCAGCTGCTGGATCAATAAAATGTTGGTGCTGACTAAAATCCTGCATTTATGGGGCGATTAAATTAATTGTGCGATTTCAAAATAGATGCAATAAAGTGGTAACTGAACTTCGTTTCGTGCAATTTTGGTCTGAAATCATACTTGTGATTTCAAATCGAACTCGCGCTACGCGCTTGTTCGATTTTGAAATCACAAGTATGATTTCAGACCAAATTGCACTCCACTCAGTTTAATTACCATTATATATTTCATGCTAATAGAAACGTTACGGTTTTCCCATACATTCCTTTATAATTTTAAAACATCAACAGTCGCTCCATTTCTGTGGGTGCCCTCTGACCAGTGCTGTAAAGAATAAAGCTTACTAGTTAGCTTCCAGACGATTACAACCTCAGGCATTTAATGTCAGTTTACTTTTAAAACAATTTTGTACCCTGGTGTCGTATATTCAAGCGCCTTTTCTCTCACAAACTGATGGCCTCAACAGAAACTTTTATTTTGTTCAGACATCTCTTCTCGACAGCCAGCGACCAGAGGAAAATGTCTGACATTCAGGCTTCCGAGTAATTAAGTGTGCCTTTTTACAAATTTCGACCGAACAGCGGCACAAGTCGAAAAATCGATTTCGCTCATATTTTGCACAAAGATAGGTCCTAGTGAGAAACTAAACGGACTGCAGTTAGTTTGTCCTGATACAGCTTCCTTTCGTAGAAATATGCAAAAAACGATTTCGCCACGTTTGGGCTCAAAATCCACTTCCGGTTAGACTCAATTTTGTGAAAATTTGATCGTCTCGCGCATTATACAACAGCTGTTTATGAATCTTTCAATGATAGTTATAATCTTTTCAGGTCTTCGTTGTATGACTGAGCGAAAAATAAAACAAATCGAGATTAGTTTTGAGCCCGAAACGAGCCAAAACTGACAGACTAAATTTGCGAATGTGTCGCGAGCGAAATTATGCAGTAAAACATTGCCATTTTTTTCTATGGGCGATAACTTTAAATATCGTAAAAATACTTTCTATGAGTAAACTATACACCCATCTGCTATAATATCAAAAAAAATCTCTGGGGAGATGGTTTTCAGTGGCCCGCTTTGGCCTGTGTTTATCACTAATTTTGCCGAAAATCTGTTGTTTGAAGTGTAAACAATTGCGTGACACGGCTGGTATACCACGAATAAAATTATTCTTTTTAAAAGTACGTTTGACGTTCTTGTAAGAATTCAGCCAAACAAAATAACACAAATAAATGGGCCAGTTGGTGAAC
Source organism: Meandrina meandrites (assembly GCA_963693305.1). Lineage (NCBI taxonomy): Eukaryota > Metazoa > Cnidaria > Anthozoa > Scleractinia > Meandrinidae > Meandrina > Meandrina meandrites. The sequence continues at coordinate 61,990,448 of OY855903.1, forward strand.
TCCTTGAAGAAGTAAGAGCAATGTGAGATGTTCTCCGTTCACCCGTTTTGGAAACGTTGCGTGATCTTTACAAACTTTGATCACAAAATGTTAGACGGTAATTAATTCAGTTAAATTTATTGAAGTTCTCACCATCCTGAAGTTCTCACCATTATTCACAAAACCAGGTCTTATAAAGGAAAGGTTAAACATTCTCAGATTCACTGATAGACGTAATCACGGGTCGATATTGTTTGGTTATTTCTTTACGTGATCTGAAGGGAACTCGGGTAATAATTAAATAATTATACATTGTGTAATGTTTTTGCCGATCTCGTCGGATCTGATGCCTGTGTTTTTATGCAAATTGGTTGTCACTCGTTTTATTCTAGACCTATATAGAAGGAAAATATAACACTAAAAAATGTTGGTTTAATTCATTTTCAATTTGACATGAACCGTGTAACTGAAAATTAAAGAATTTTATGGTTGACGGATCAATTGAAAGCAGAACATTACTTTTCCAAGTTAGGTACACAAGATCTATTTTCAGCACGAATAGTACTTTTCAAACAACTGAAATTTTGAATATGATTTACGCCAGAATTTAACGTAAAAGTTGTACCAGCCTTGAAGCTAACTTCTTTGGCGACGTTTTTAATTGCTAATTAAATTATCTTTATTTCGAGAACGAGATTAAATTGAATTCCGTAAATTCGACTCTTCGCTGTTGTGGATAAAACAAAATGGATGTTTGCTGTTCTTTTAAGTCATTAGTTGGTGGTCAGTGCTTGGCCTTTGATCGCAGAGACAGAAAGCAGTCTATGGACATAGTCCCACTGCTATTATGCACTAAAAATATAACACAACACAAGTCACTCGATCTGGTCAAGTCACGCTGTGTCACATTGTGTCACGCCCAGGGTAGGAGTACGTGTAACTTTCTAGCACTAGGAAAGATTTATGGGATGTTGATTCTTCAGATTCGCGCCCGCTTTTTTCGCTCGCCCCCAACTACCGAGAAAGTCTCCCCCCTTTTTTCCTCGCTCGCCCGCTTTTTTCGCTCGCCTTCAACTACCGAGACAGTCTTCCCCCATTTTTTCCTCGCTCGCCCGCTTTTTTCGCTCGCCACCAACTACCGAGAGAGTCCCCCCTTTTTTTCTTCGCTCGCCCCGAACTACCGAGACAGTCTCCCCCTTTTTTCCTCGCTCGCCCGCTTTTTTCGCTCGCCCCCAACTACCGAGACAGTCTCCCCCCATTTTTTCCTCCCTCGCTCGCCTTTTTCGCTCGGCCCCAACTACCGAGAGAGTCCCTCCCTTTTTTCCTCGCTCGCCCCCAACTACCGAGAGCCTGGAACAGGCTAAGTGAAAACCTGCAAAGCAGTTGTCTGTTCTCCAGCCAGTGTTTGAGAATTGAGAAATCCATTTTATTAGCATTTGATCGAGATCAGTATTACGTATTACCTAAGTAGGATTCGTAGGTGCTTTTTTTTACATACATGTTCGTTGTTAAAATATTTTGAAACTCCACCCCACAAGTCACCCCATACCCCACCCCCTTCGACCTCTGACATTCCACAGTCCTGCTGGCTTCATCCCACCCCGTCCCACCCATTTTAAGTACAAAAGTTCTCCATCCTCCGAAAATTGGGTAAGAATTTTCAGGGACGTTTCGCATAGAGAAAATTGCTCTTACGCAACTGAAACCGCTCTCTGTAGACAGCCGGATCAAAAGGACCAGAGAAAAAGAGCGGCGAAGAAAAGGGGCCTTTTAAGGGGGGGGGGGGGGGGGGGGGTGGGGTGAGGGCGGAATGTAGCTGGCACCGATTTCATGACAAGAAAATTCCGATGTTTTAAAACAAAAGGGAAGAACTTTTTTTTTTGGCCGACGCTGAACGCTATGAATTCTCCAAACAGATCATTACTATTTCATATCGTTATTACAGACAGTGAAATCCACCCTAACACAATTTGTCACTAATTTTAGTGTGGGAAACCACTGAGAATAGGTTAGTTGTCAATCGACTTAATCGGCCATTTGTATGAGTCAGGATGAGTAGTTTATCGTGGTATAGAAAATAGTATAAAACAAGCTCATCAAGCAGAGCACCCCAGTATCACTCGCTGTCTTCTTAATAGTACTTAATTATTAAAGGTAAATACACTACGTATGGACAAAAAAACGTACATGTTTTTCTAATTTAAATTTCAGTTATAAATTATTAAAGAAGTAAGAGTATCTCTTTAAGTTCCTATCTACAATAAGCGGGTGATATCTATTCAATTTACCGACTCTCAATCCAAACTTGAAAACCCTCGGGAATTGTGACCACCCGTGTCACGCAATTGTTTACACTTCAAACAACAGATTTTCGGCAAAATTAGGGATAAACACAGGCCAAAGCGGGCCACTGAAAACCATCTCCCCAGAGATTTTTTTTGATATTATAGCAGATGGGTGTATAGTTTACCCATAGAAAGTATTTTTACGATATTTAAATTATCGCCCATAGAAAAAAATGGCAATGTTTTACTGCATAATTTCGCTCGCGACACATTTGCAAATTTAGTCTGTCAGTTTTGGCTCGTTTCGGGCTCAAAACTAATCTCGATTTGTTTTATTTTTCGCTCAGTCATACAATGAAGACCTGAAAAGATTATAACTATCATTGAAAGATTCATAAACAGCTGTAGTATAATGCGCGAGACGATCAAATGTTCACAAAATTGCGTCTAACCGGAAGTGGATTTTGAGCCCAAACGTGGCGAAATCGTTTTTTGCATATTTCTACGAAAGGAAGCTGTATCAGGACAAACTAACTGCAGTCCGTTTAGTTTCTCACTAGGACCTACCTTTGTGCAAAATATGAGCGAAATCGATTTTTCGGCTTGTGCCGCCGAAAGTCGATTTTAGTCGACTTTTGTAGAAAGCGGCACTTAATAATCAGATGAAACTGAAACCAAAACCGCATTGTCCAAAGCATGCGCGTCAGGACCCGTGCTGGAACAAACAATATAACAAATTAATTTACCCGCTGTTACATTTGAAGCCTTTTGCGTTTCAACAATTCCCGTTGCCCAAATCGACATGGATGGTGAACGTTTGCTGTTCTTGCCGCTGCTGTTTTGTAGTGCGGTAGCTTATTTTGACGATTCGGGTAAGTGTTTGTATCTTTACATTTACTTTCTGAAAGCTATTCCAAAAATAGCGCTGCACTATGTGACCTAACAAAGCTTGAAGTCGATTGAATACAAAATCCTCGATTATTCGTGAGACTTTTGCCTTAAAATGGATTTGAAGAAAGGCTTATTTACGGAGAGAAAGAAAAGTGACCGAAAGCGGCTGACTGATCTTCGAGAGATCGCGGAGAATTTAGGAGTATAAAGCAAGGAAGGGTCTGATTAACCATTGCCATTTATGTAGTGTTGCAACATTTGCGATTATCTCTCCGAAAAGGGCTGTTAAAGGCACGGGGCTTCTATTATAACCACAGAGTCTATTCTTTAATACCTCATTTTGTTGTATTTTCACTTTCGACCTGACGCATGAATGATTGCATGTTGACTTCCGCTACTGATTCAGGCTTAACCGGAAGTTACATAAAAACAGGACTCCAACCTTCCCTTCGGCTTTTTTTACAGAGAAATATAATCAAGCTTCTTATAATATTCATCAAAGATTTGGATTTAATTATTCGCTAGTCGGTCAGTCCAATATTCGCCAATTTAGATAAATACTAGTGAATCAGCGAAATTTCAGTCCACTTCTGTTTCATTCTGTCTGCGCGCTTTACTTATTTATTTCACCATGCTCTTTCCAAGTCATATTGGGCTTGGAATAAACTGACACTCCAAAGATAACTGCGTGTACTGTTTCTATAAGCCACAACTCCCGGTGTTCAGTTTAAAACAGCCGAACTGCTGCAAACGATCGACATATTTTAATTAACCTGGGTCGCTGACAACGACTTTGGAAGTGGTAGGCCAGGATGTGGATGTCCCAGGCTAGGGATGTCCAAGCACACACAGTTTGGTTCTGCTTGCACTATCATTGTCTACGCGTTAACAACTCATATCGTCAGTCAAAGTCATTAACAGCAATAACACTGATTTATTTTTATGGAGTTTGTAGGGCTGAAATATCCGAAAACCACAATTGCGAATTCTGCCACGGTCTGTCACGCAATCTCTTATACGCTTGATTTTTTTTATTTTTTAGTAGCGCTCTCTCAAAATAGAGCACGATGTAATTTTCCCAGTAAGTAAAATATATATCAACTGAAAGCCCATTTCGTCTTAACTTAAAGGGGCTATGTCACGCAATTTTAGGCCTTTTCGGCACTGACCAACTTGTCATAAAATTAACTGAAATATCGCAATAACGGCTTAAAACTGTAGAAGAACTCAAAAGAAACACAGAAAGGCCAAAAAGGGGCATGGATGGGAAAAATTCGAGAAGATTAAAACGGATTGCGTTCGCGTAAACTTGAAAAACGTCGGCCCGATGTTTTTCAAGTTTCTCTCAATTTGTATGAAAGTGTCATTTACAATGCTCGAAAATCATCCTTGTTTGTTATGTGGCCATGATTTTGCCAATAAAAGACTTTTGCTCTGCCAATTTGAAGTTTAGAACTCTTAATTAACGAAAATAAATAGAATTACCTAAAATACCGTGACCTAGCCAATTTAAGCTTCCAGATTGCACTCTATTTGTGATAAAGGTGGTAAGGTAAATATATATATATATATATATATATATATATATATATTTTTTTTTTTTTTTTTTTTTTTTTTTTTTTTTTTTTTTTTCAATTTACCTTGTCATTTCCATACAGAAACAGTGGGATTTCTTTTTTATCTCCCTCGGTCAGTCGAATCTTTTCAAACTCTATTGAAATCATAGAATGAAACCTGAAAGAGATGCTGAATAAGCTAGTACATAGTGGACGTCTTCTTGCTTTATAGTTAAGGCGAGCGGTTTGCTTAGAAGTCGCTAATTTTCAAGTAGAATTTTCCTGTGTCTGGCCCTGAAATATATTATCGTCATTTTTTGCTGAAACAAAAAGTTATTTGACAAATGAACTACATAGTGATGGATAACTCATTATGGAATACTAACAGCCAGAGTTTCAGCGATGTTGAGTTTTCACACTTTTACTGCACCTTTCTTGCATACATTCACTCTTAAAGGGTCAGTATCACAAGAGGTCTTCTATGCTAGAATTAATAACGGTGCACTCCCTGATCAACAGAATGACCTTTAAACAACAAAAATACATAAATTAACTCTCTCGTTTTCAAGTTTTAGACGAATTCTTTCCTATCTGTCTGTAGGCATACCAGTTTTAAACAAGTTTCGTGACTAGTACAGAGCATTTTAGGCAAGGGGATTTCCAATTAATTACAACACTTTCAATGGATTTTCAAGTAACACTAGTTAAATCCCCTTAAAATGGACTTTACCTTACATTATACTTTAGGCGGGTGTTATTTTTAACAAATTTTGCACCCATATTTTTATGAGCGGGTAGAGAGTGATTTTGTGCAGTGTTAACGTTTTTCTACAGTGTTCGCAATCGTAATCTTTAAAAGACCATTTACTTTTAATCTTCTGATTGACACCTCATCAACAGCAACGTGCATTTTTTTCTTCTTCCGCATTGAGCTTTTGCTCGTTCCCTGCCTGAAAAGGAACCTCATCCAAGTTGTGTCTTTCACTTCTGAAAACAATTTTCAAAACGCTTTTGTGGAAACCTTTTTGAAGACCACTCACCCAGGTTTATAAATGTTTACCAGTGAATTTGAGCTAACCCTGCGATGGAATAGCACTTTGTTGGTTGAGTGAAACAAAAAAAATCTTCCCGATATACATGTTTTCGTTTTTGTTTTTTAAAAAATAAGTTGCAGTTTGTACTTATGAATATTTACAACAACCGACAATGACGATCAGAACCGAATGAATGCTACTCCCTCGCTACTACATGCTTTATTTTATCTATATATTGATGCCAGAATTTTTAGTTTCGTATTTCTGCGCTATTTATCATTTTCAGAAACAGAAGAATTTATCAGTTTAGTTAAGTAATTACCAAAATCGAAAAAGAAAACTAGTTGTCGATAGAGCTTAGGATAGAAATAATATACCTACATAAAAAAAGGATTTTAGTAAGCGCCTGGTCCCTGAGATGCATTATTGACACATGCGCAATGTTTAACAACATCTTGATTTGTCTTCCTTAGGGAAACGCGATCTTGTGGAGTTCAAAGGCAACAATTTTGTCAACTCGGCGCGAGTTCATACAGGCTTTTACAGCCTTATCAAACAGATCAACGATTATGCTGCTGAATGTGGAGTAAAGGTAATTTTAAAAATGTACTCAGTACAACAACGGCTATATTCGTGCCATAACGATGAAAGGAAAATTGTCTTTAAAAGAGACAACTCAGAATACTGAGCTGGTATGCGAGATTTGTCTGAGAAGTGGCAACAGCTAAGTTGCATGGGGAGTTTAAAAAATATTACTACTTTTTTCATATTAATTTACCGAATCATGCAATTTTCGTATACTTTGAGGTGTATTTAATTAAGGTGTGAATAGTCATGGATGAACTGCCTGTCACGCGACACCGCGAGCAGTGCTGAAGTAATATATCAATAATAACATCAGTAATATATCAGAGACAGTGTTTCATCATGGTATCCAAATACCGAGAAGCGAGTTGAAAATACGACGCGTAGCGGAGTATTTTTGACGAAATTCGATGTGTTTGAATAGCCGATGAAACACTGTCTCGAGTGTTTGATATTTCTTCTCAATCGAAACAAAAACTAAGGAGTAAACGAAGAAATAAAATCGTAAAAGTCTGTGCTAATTAGGATCAGATTTCCAAACCACCTTCACGGTTCTGACTTCCTTTGTTTTAACAAGATGAATTATTAATCTGATTAAACATTCAAACTTCTCATCCAATCGCACTTTGCATTTCTTAGGTATTGGTTACCAGTTCCTTCAGGAAATTCGGCAAGCCAATCCCAGGCCCAACCGTTGTCCCCCCAGCCGTCGATAGCAACCACTTGGTGGGTCATGCCATTGACATGAATTTGTATGAAGGTGACGTTTTGTGCAACAGCAAATGCTTGGTAGACCCACCAGCCCAGCTTGAGGGTGTGACGTGCTTCATCTCTAGTATCCGGCACGATTCGAAACTTCGCTGGGGTGGAGACTTTCGCCCGAGTGACCCTGTTCATATCGATGACGGATTGAATGTTCGTGACAGGTCTTTATATAACAGTCTCTTCATATTACTTCAGAAAAACTGCAATTGACGTGTTATAGTTTAGCTAGCTGAGCAATTTGTAGATGGAAATAAAGTAAAAACAAACAAGGCAAAGTATTTTCTTTTGAATAAATCCCTTTGTAAGCGAAACCGGTTCCAATCTTGATAGATTTTGACTGTTCACATATTTATTTTTTGGGTGCACTATACTGACACCATCATGGCAAAATAGGAATTCGGGACTTCACACTCAGCCAGATATCCTCACCTTCTTTTGAAATAAGTTAAAAGATATGTGGCCAAACACAACGAGTACTTGTAAGGATGTATATTATATACTCAACAAAATATCGCGTTTTTGATTGGTCAGTGACGAATGCATAAATAGGCTATAGAGTTCAAATAGAAGTTATAGAGTGCAATAAGGAAGTTGCTATGGAAACACAGGGGAAGCGCCAAATTTGAACAGCAAATTAAAAAATGGCGGACAGTCGGTTTGCTTTGTCAAACCAAACCATCGTCGAGCAACTTCAGGAAAATGCGTAAATCAAAAACACGTTGAACACAGACCTGGTTGAAAGAAAAGTAAACGCAAATATGGAAGAATACGAGCACGAACAACTCGCAATTAACCTTTTAAAAGACGTGTTTGAATACGAACCTGAGAGAAGAAGAGATTGACTGATTGATTGATTGCCACTGCGTAAGGAAGACAGTTGTGAAGAAATTCAGGGCAGCAAGCGTCGAGAGGGGGTCGATAATCCAGGTGACTGGAGACATAAGCGAAAAATCTCTTAACGACTACGATGAAGGTAGCGAGAAGGAGCAGTAACAGCTCTCTGACATTACCAGCATGCCTCCACAGTCGGCAGCTTCGAGCAGTTTCTTTTCCTGTATGACTTCAACTCGTGAACAGGTGAAGATAAGCAGCCATGATCACGCCGTAAACAACTTTTATTTCACAACTGTTAAGTCACATTTAACCTGATTTAACGTGATTCAAGGGCAATGTAGTTCACCAAAGTCTGTAAATCCGAATGTTATTCACCAAGGCCAATTGAGATCAAATGCCTAGATAAGCGGACCAGTATTCTTGCCACTAAAAACAACTAAAATTTTGCTTTTGAGTTCAGTAAGCGCATATCTTCTCAGAAACTTTTGAAAACATGATATTTTTGATTGGTTCAAATAAAACATGTGAGCATTTGGAAACCATTGAAGCGTTTCATATAGTACGTATGGGTGACGGAAGAAGGGAAGGGAAGAAGGGTCACGGAGTAATTTTGTTGAGTATATAATAAATAAAAAATCGTATGAACTTGCTCGTGCATTACGTGATTTATGGGCACTCGTGATGTTTTGAGAGTTCTCAAAGTTGCACTCGCCTACGACTCGTGCAATTTTGAGAACTTTCAAAACATCACTCGTGTCCATAAATCACGTAATGCACCCGTTCATACAATTTCCTGTTATTTATCGCAATTTTATATTCTGATGAAGCGTAGATATCATTTAAATCTTGAAAAGAATAAATTCACAATTTTTCAGAACATTATACTCGTGTCCATAAATCACGTAATGCACCCGCGTTCATACGATTTCCTGTATTTATTTTACATGCATTAGGCACTTATCGCATATTTGAAGCTGCCGCAAGGAAAACGTATGTCTTTGGCACTCAGAAAAAAAAATGTTGCCGAGTGGCAAGGAAATTGCTTTGAAAACGGTGATACGTTTTTTGTGCTCCTAATTCCGGAAAGACTGCAACATATAATGTTTGTACTGGCCGGAATGCTTCATCTTTAAGCCAGACCTTAAGTTAAATCATGGCAACATCTCGGAAACTAATAAAACCTCAGTTGACTACGTTGCCTTCAAGTTTGTGAGCAAATTAGAAAGCTATAAATGCAATAACCGAGGTTGAGAATTTACTAAAAGAGGCCGTTAAGTGTTACGTCATTCGGTTCGCATTTCGATATCACTATTTTTCTAGGCACAATTTGCAGAGCAACCCCCGCCCCAAAAGAAAGAAATTAAACTAGCTTTTTTAAATGGTGCTTCCAACACTGCCTTTAACTGTGTTTTTGAATTCAGATTACCCATCAAAAAGATGGTGATGTGCAATTCCCTGTCTAAAATTTTCTCGCATGTTCCACGTTTCTTTGACATGTCGTTGGCAACTGCATTCCCAAAGCAAGCGCGCTTTGAATCTAGAATAGAAATCTTAACAGATGGCCCAGTTATTTTAGGCTGCAATTATTACTGCATGTAGATTTTTTTAAATTTTCTGTTGAAACCCCTGAGAGTTTAAGATTTTTTTTTAAATTATCCCGACATTCGACCTCTCCGCAAATTGATAACAGCAATGATTAACCTTTTAAAAGGCTTTTCCTCGTATAAAAACGAAATGGTTTTAGCGGGGCAAGAAAAAGGGATCAACAAACCTTTTGTCCTTTTGTTTATCGCAATTTATATTCTGATAACTCGTAGCCGTTTTATTAGATATCATTTAAATCTTGAAAAGAATAAATTCACAATTGTTCAAAACATCACTCGTGTCCATAAATCACGTAATGCACCCGCGTTCATAATATTTCCTGTATTTATTTTACATGCATTAGGCACTTACTCGCATATTTGAAGCTGCCGCAAGGAAAACGTTTGTCTTTGCCACTCAGAAAAAAAAAATGTTTCCGAGTAGCAAGGAAATTGCTTTGGAAACCATGATACGTTTTTTGTGCTCCTAATTCCGGAGAGACTGCAACATATAATGTTTGTACTGGCCGGAATGCTTCATCTTTAAGCCAGACCTTAAGTTAAATTTCAATCCAAGTCATCCGAATAACTTGTTTCGTGCACTCGATAGCAACCCGACATCATTTAGGATTATTTTTTTAAAAATGCAAAAACAGTTACAACGCTCACTACTATTTCAGAATTGAACAACTCATGGCAACATCTCGGAAAATAATAAAACCTTAGTTGACTACGTTGCCTTCAAGTTTGTGAGCAAATTAGAAAGCTATAAATGCAATAACCGAGGTTGAGAATTTACTAAAAGAGGCCGCTAAGTGTTACGTCATTCGGTTCAGATATCACTATTTTTCTAGGCACAATTTGCAGAACAGCCCCAGCCTCAAAAGAAAGAAATTAAACTAGTTTTTTTAAATGGTGCTTCCAACACTGCCTTTAACTGTGTTTTTGAATTCAGATTACCCATCAAAAAGATGCTGATGTGCAATTCCCTGTCTAAAATTTTCTCGCATGTTCCATGTTTCTTTGACATGCAACTGCATTCCCCAAAGCAAATGCGTTTTGAATCTAGAATAGAAATCTCACCAGATGGCCCAGTTATTTTAGGCTGCAATTATTACTGCATGTAGATTTTTTTTAATTTTCTGTTGAAACCCCTGTGAGTTTAAGATTTTTTTTAATTATCCCGACATGCGACCTCTCTGCAAATTGATAACAGCAATTAACCTTTTAAAAGGCTTTTCGCGCATAAAAACGAAATGGTTTTAGCGGGGCAAGAAAAAGAGATCAACAATCTCTTTGTCGTTTTGTTTATCGCAATTTATATTCTGATAAATCGTAGCCGTTTTATTACGTATCATTTAAAGCTTGAAAAGAATAAATTCACAATTGCAAATCCACTAAGACTGCTAAAGCTCGGTACATTTCTTTTATTATTTTCAGCCAGAGAATGTGTTTATACATAAATAAAAGACATTTGAATCCCCAGCACTTTATTTGAAAATTATAATACCAAAGCTTCATTGTATTTCAAGAGCGGTTGTTTATGCTTAAGCAGAATCGCCTACAGTGAAGATGCGCCTCAAGATTTACCACTTCGGTATCCCATTTCGATAAATAACGCAAATTGGTTCAAACTAAAATAAGCTTGGTTCCTATCACTCTAAACAGTCTTAAAACCTTCAAGAAAGGAAAGTGAAAGATATTATTAATTTATGAGTGAGCCCTTCTAAACCCCGATCACGGACAAAGAGCCTTTCGGTTTAAATGTAAATGCTAAATAATTACCGCTATTTAAGGAACTATCGAAGGAAAAAAACTGCTAATGCGATACAGTCGTGAATGTTTAAGTCAGAGCCAAGCTGAGAATAGTTCATTCTTGGTCTTCTTTTTATTATTATTAATATACTTTGGCTTTTTTACATTTTCCATAACAATGGCTTTTTCAAATAGCTTCTTCTGGAAACAGTTTTCCATAAACTACCAAGGCAGTAACATATGAATGAATGACAATTAACAAGCATTTTTAAGCGCGAGGGAGGAGGGAGATACTCCCTTATATAAGATATATGTTATGTGCGGCGCCAAAAGGTAGCTTTTTAAGCCGAGGGGCTTAAACCCTAGATCAATTAACTGAATAACAAACAGGCATCCACATCTGTATTCAGGTTTTCCATTCTAATTACTTGCATCTTTTATTTATAATTTAGCACACTTAGTCCATCTATTGGGAACGTTTCTAATATAAACAGAAATACTCGGCACTGTGCTTACGCGATGCAGTCGGGACTGTTCAAGAAATAAAACTGGCACCAGTTTTCTTGATTTTTTTTTTATTATTATTATTATTATTATTATCGATGCAATCAGGTATTTTCTACATTTTCCATAACACAGGCTTATTTAAATAGCTCGTTGTAGCCGTTTAACTTGGACTACCAAGGCAAAGTACTGCATGGCTTTTTGTGAGCAACGTTTTGTCAATTCTGGTCTCAAGCAGAGTTTCCAACTTATTTATACGCTTAGGTTTTCCTGTCTAATTACTAATTACTTTGAACTTAGTTATATTTCTAGAAGCGTTCTACGCAAACATACATGTTATTAAGTAGTTTTACTTTACTAAGGTTCTCTTCACGAAGAAACGATTTTCCGTTTTACAATATCAACACATCGGTCTACGCAGTCATCATGCCATGGCAAGCATTTCCCTTAACGACTGGCGAAACCTTTTATTGATGATAGAATAAATCAGAGGGTTACATGCAGAATTTAAAAGATAAAAGAAAAAGCAGATTCTAAACATCACATAGGAGTATTTGTAGAATACGGGGTTATTGAAATAAAACAGTACAGCCACACGAAAAAGGCTGAGAGGAAGGACTGTGATCGCGAAAACTACAACCACTGGAGTCATGATCTTGTTGAATCTTTTACTGCGTGTTTTCACGAGGCTTACTTGGCTGCTTTTAAAACTTCCACTGAAACTGTCCGCCATCTCTAGATGGAACGATTCGCTCATGTATAACTTGCGCTTGATGGTGCAATACGTCGCGAAGATCAAGGATAGTGGTATCACATAAGTAAACAGGCTCAACGCAATGGTGTAGAAGACGGGAAACTCAGGTTTGGGCCAATTTGAGACGCAGCGGGGTTTTCCAGCGGGTGGCTGTTGGTACTCAAAAACAAGGACAAGAGGCAGCGAAATCGCTAACAACGAAATGAGCCAGATGGCAGCGCAAATTATTCTTGGTACTGTGAGGGATCTGAGAGCCAGCCGAGGAACATCCGCGGACAAAATGCGATACCTGTCCACTGCAATGGCGGCAATCGACCAAACGGACACACCAAAAAAGATGTCGCTTAACGGGAAAATATACCGGCATGCGAATTCACCAAGTGGCCAATAAGTGAATTTTTCTCTAACTATGCCCAGTGGAAAAGACACAAGAAGCGTTGCCAAATCTCCAATGGCCACATTTCTGATGTAGATGTTCGTAGGAGCTGTGTTAAGTGTCCGGTGTCTTGTTATAGCAAAGCAGACCACGAAGTTTCCAATAACGCCGGCTAAAGCGATAATGGACTCAACGGTGAGTCGAACGATAGCCAACCAAGTCGGCTCGATGATGTGGTCGAGTGTTTGATTCGACTGCGTCAAATTGCTTTGTTCGACGGTGGTGTTATTGAAAGCCATCACGAACTCGGCAAAAATCGGACTTTCAAGCAGGGTTGGAGAACCCAAAAAAAAGGTGCAGTTCCAATGGTTCCTGACCTTAAAAAGAAGTGAGGAACAGGTGTTAACCATTAAAACTGCTTTACTTTGATCATTTGTCAAATGAATGTGTTCGATATTAATAAGTTGAGACTTGCCGACGCCTCGCTATTTCACTATGATTAATGAAGAAATGGTTTTGTGCCTTAAAGTTTGATGAAGATCTATTTGCAATTTTACAACAAAAAGAAAATGGCTTCTTTTTGCTGAAGATTTTCGTCGGCGTACAATTGTCTGCTATCAACAAAGCGCTGAAGCGGCAGAGAGAAATTTAGTTTATGCATATAAAAATATGAGACTTTAATACCACTTAATCTGCATACGTTTCTAACCATTTTAAAATTCCAAATTGTTCTTCCCCTACTGTGGAATCCCGATAGTGCGAACCGAAATTCGTTTCCCTTTGATTTGCTGCACTCAGTCGAGCACTGCAAGCATGTTCTCCGCAAATTTCTTTAACTCTCAATTTCTCGAACTAATTTTGGTTTCTCTTGGGGGCTAGAGAAATCAAGATCCCACTGTATTTAATAATAAAAATAATATTTAAAACAAGAACACTCTCGCACCGGAGTGATTTTCAGAAAGGTCCTGGAAAAGAGGGGCACAGAGTTATCCCTGAAATGTGTTGTATTTGATCTTTATATAGTATTTGTTACTTTTTCTTCAATAACCAAATGAATAAACAGCATAGCACATTTTCACAAAATCCCTGTTTACTTCAACAAAAGATGTTCCTCAGTGGTGCTGCAATTAGTTTTTTTTTTGTTGTTGTTGTTGCTGTTTTTTGTGCATTTAAGACGGAATCGAGTAGTTGTTGGACAAAATTATGTACCAAAATTATTTACACCTTATTGCAAGCTTTTGCGTTACTGCTTCAAATATCTTATCAAAAGAAATCTTTTCTAACAACACCAAACATCGAAAACCAATCTCGAAGTTCCGCTGAGTTCCACTAAATCGCTTAAACGACGTGAGCTTTTGCCTATAGCTTGTGAACATTAAATTTCATTTTCTCAGGCTCTGATAAGAAATTGTTGTACCAAAATTATTTACACCTTATTGCAAACTTTTGTGTTACTGCTTCAAATATCTTATCAAAAGAAATCTTTTCTAACAACACCAAACACCGAAAACACATTTTGAAATTTCACTGAATTCCACTGAATCGCTTAAAGACGATTTTACAAAATGGCTGCACGTGAGAATTTCCCTTAGCTTGTGAACTTTGAAATTCATTTTCTGAGACTCTGATAAGAAATTGTTGTTGGTGTTATCAATGATAATTACTTACATCTTTACCTTTTATTTAGGGTAGAAAATAACGCAATAGGATTTAAGTTATTCTGGTACTCGATTTTTGTCCAACGTAAATAAATATTACTCGACTTCCTGGTGGATTCCGTCTTAAACACTTTTGTGCGACCACATGGAATGAATTAATCAATGCTTTTTCACATTGGTTGCTTGAAAAGATAAAATCTTAACATATCGAAAGATCGTTTCTTGATGCCAATGGGAAAACAAGGGAACCACGCGAAAGCCTAAGCAAAAGAAATATACTTGAAATTACAATACCTAATTGAAAACACTTAAACTGTTGTTCCGGGGCTCTTTTATGATTCTCTGTGAAACGGGCAAGCAATCAAAATCTGCTCGTTCCGTTTTTGTCCACATAATTTTCGGCCTTGCCTATGCAAACAAGAATAACATCAACATTGCAGGAAATAAATCAGATAACATGGCCAAATTATTGTGATAAACGTACTCTATATTGTTTGTTCCAACGGAAAAAGTAAAACTCGTTTGATATCTTCTTTTCTTTATGGCTCTCCTTTCTTTCTTTCCCAAAGGAAATCTTGTGAGTTTCCGCTTAAAAATCAAAATTAACTCATTAATTCTAACAAAAGGCAAATTTAACATCTGCACTGCATTTTCTGGACTCGCAACGACACACTAGCATTGTGAAGAGTATAACTAAAGATAGCCGCTTACTTTGGATGCAAATCCCGTCGCACCCTCGCATGGTCGCCCCAAGTTACATCGCCCCAAACTTCAAAGTATCCCCTAACGTAGTCACTCTGCTCATGCTTAACGAGCGAGAATTATATATGGTTTCCACTCTGTAGTGTCGAACTATATTTATCACTAAATATTATTATATTTTTCATATATTTCTCTTCACAGTGTTCATGTGGTTGGGGGCATGCATGCAAGCATGAATAGCATTAAACTTTTTCTGTATAGCTGGCCTTGGAGAACGGATACAGCAGGTGTTAAAATCATCAATATTGTAAACAGGAAAGCATGAGTTGATTTACGACGACATAAGCCGCCATTTTGCTGCTTAAATGTACCATAAAAGGATTTTTCACCGCAAATTATCGGAAGTAAGATGGAATTTAATGAAGAAATTGTTCATGTTTCAAGCCAAAGTAGAGAAAATAAGGAAATAAAAAAAAATAGAAACATGTAATGGCGGTGACCCGCGGGCAGTCATCGGGCCGGCTGACAGGTCCTTTTTTAAAATCGTGTTTATGAACAGCGAAGCTATAATCGGTTTCTGAGAAATTTCACAATTTGACAAAAGAATCATTAAATAATACAAAATTATAAATTTTGATGCAAAATTATAAGTTTTGAGGCAATCGAACTTGATTTGCTTTAATTTTCCAAAGCCTTCGTTTTGTTTTGTAATGGCCTCAAGCAAGGTGCCAGACAGTTAAAGTTCTCTCGCAACACGTTACACGATAACCCCAATTGTAGATTTTCCAAATGTGCGAGTCTGTTTCATTTGCCGCACGGAATGACTACCCACTACCTTTACACTGACTGACTACCCACTCTTTTTAAGGTTGATGCCGGGATCGCGAAGAGGGAGGAGGGGGCTATCACTTTTTTGCTTGGGTTGAATTTTTTAGCGCTCCAGATGATCGACATAGATAACGTATGAAGACTATATGCGCTTCACGAAGTAAAATGCTAGACAAAGCTGCGAGGTATGCCAACTGAGGACGGCTATGCTCTACTTAATAAATGGCAGAACAGTGACCCCAAAAGCTTGTTTGTCTTGGCCAGGTTTTTTAGCCTTACCACTTTAAAATGGTCGTCCGCGGTCCCTGTAATGCCACTTAAAACTTCAGTGCACTAGTCTGACAGATAGGAGACTTCCATCAAATCTTAGCAATCAAACAAGATGGATAATTGTAGGTCGAATGGTTTTCAAAGTCAAACCAATTGAATGTATGCATTCAACTTATAAAAAAATCTTGAATCATTCATTTTGCATTCTTTTCAAGCTGGAGTTAGAACAGGATATATCCAATGTGAAAATATGTTGAAAATATAACTTTTGGCAACAACAGTACGACGTGCATTGCTCAGTAGCTAAGGTCCTCCACTTCGGCCAGCTTTGTGCCAGAGTGCAAAGATGTTTTCATAATTCTGGCTTTTCATTTCGGCTATGGATCCGTCAGGCAACATTCAATAATTCGTGATCCACCATTATGAAATTAACTTCATTTGCAGAAAAAACCGACAACTTTAACCTTATGCAAGGTGCAACCATCTCGACCATGTAAAACAAATTGTATGTTATATTATAGAAGAAACGGTAAAACTCACAGTTCAACTTGTGTCATGTGCACCATGTATGGTAGCTTGGCTACGCTTTGATTTTCAGAACACGGTGAAGCTTTCAATTGTGTTTATGGACTGAAGGAGCCTGCCTTCGTTTCGCTGAGCCGTCCTCCAAACTCTCCCAAAATAATCCTGTTAATTTGCTTTTCCCCGTTGACCATAATGGAGAGCCGACAACCAGCGTAGAGCTCACAGGGCACGATGTGTTTTGGCAACAGCTACTCTTCTCTTTCTTCTGCAGTGTGGAAGAGAAGTCTGCACTGTTGGGCTGCCTACTTGAGGGAGTCTGCATCACAACCGCAAAGAGGAAAATTGGCGTGCCCCCATCTGGCCAGGGTTGTTCAAAGATTGGATAACACTATCAACTGGTTAAATCATGATCCAGTAGATAGCGTAGTTTGTTTTGCCAACACTTATCCCCTGGATATTGATTTATCTGGTGGATAGCGTTATCTACTCTTTGAACAAACGTACCCTGAATGTGAGAGCCGTTTTCGATGAAATAGAAGCGAACAACACAGCGAACCCCGAGAGTACAGCAAACGAGCGCCCTAGCTGGCGAAAGACGACACCAGCCGCTGTTTTGCTTCTCTGCCCGTGAGTCGGCAGAAAACCAAGGCGAAATCTAAGTAAAACAAACTGTCCGCGCCAAAAAGCACGCGGCCACCCTTGTTTGTTGGGGCAGCCAATGCTCGCTCTCCGGGTGCTCCCGCGCCGTCTCGACGAAACTACGGGATCTCGTGTCCACTAAACTCTTTGGCTCTTTGGTACCAAACGAACTAGCCAACAGCCAACAGTTGGCCAATAACCGGGCTAACAACTTGCCAATATCCAACACCACAGAGCCACATTCTTTCCAATTCCACTTTCCAATTATACACAAAGTCGGTTGTATAGCAGAAATGCCTAACTCAGAGTCAGCCGCCCCTAACAGCAAACGATGCAATATTTAAAACGCGAAGATGTGGAGAATTTTAGAGCTAAAGCGTTGAGAGCTGCGGATGTCCCTTCGCTTGGCGAATCTAATGCTGCCGAGCCAGAAGCGGATGCTGCAGAGCAAATGCAAGGGACTCAGCAGGTATCATATTTGCCCGGCAGTTGAGACAGACTCAAAAATGGATCAGTTTTAACATTAAAATTAAGAGTCGCACGTTTGGAGAAAAAAACTACGGATTGGACTATCATTTAACTTGTTGTGAGTAAACTTTAACTATTGGGCACCTGGTTTGAGGCTATTACAACATGCTTCAAAGCGGCATATGAAACATAATCGCATTTTATTAAAACGAAGGCTTTGGAATAACACTTACAACTAAAGCAAGTCAAGTTCAATTGTCACAAACTCACAATAATGTCAGATTTTCGCGATTCACAGCCGAAGTCATACCCGCGGGCTACCTTAAGTTGTTGTTGTTGTTGGATTTTTTTTTTCCAGCTGGCGACCTTGAATTTTACGATCATTTGAAGTTCAAGAAATCGAGGTATCAAGATTTCACTGTAGAAGGAGAAGATTTGGACTCTTAAAGAGTTGTAATCGTATGGAGATGAAGTGATACTTTCATTAGCCGTATTTCTGATATCCGTAAACTAAATTTGTCTCAATGCAAGAGAGTCAGCACTTTGTTGAAAAAAGAAAGAAATCTTCAGTTTTCTTTTTCTCGAAAAATTGAAAATGCCTTCATTAAAATTCAAAGCAAACAACCATTTCTTATTTAATTATGAAGAAATTTACCGAGGCGTCGACGAGTCCCATTTAATAAATATTGACACTGACATTCATTTGACTAATGACCATAGCAAAACAGCCGGCTTTGTGGTGTTTATAATGGTCGGTTCAGAACCGCAGTAGAGTGCTTCACCGCTTCATTAGGCCGGGCTTAGCCAAGCTACCATATGGTGCACTTTCTTAACTTGATACAAGTTAAACCCACTGTTTTCCTTTTTATCTATGATATAACGTACAATTTGGTTCAAATTATTGAGAAAGCTACATCTTGAATTTTAAACTTGCTACATGAAGTTGTTTTCGGTAATCATGGATCACCGATTCTTGATTGTGGTTCGCAGAAGTTCGCGCACGGCAGATTCAACGGCCGCCGTAAAAAGCCACAATTATGAAAATCTTTGCACTGGCACAAAGCTAGCCGAAGAGCAAGACCTTAGCAACATTAGCAATTTGCACCATACTGTTGCCAAAGGCTATCTTATTTAAACATATTTTCACCATCGATATAATCATGTTCTTACTGACTCCAGCCTAAGTTGAGAGCATACAATTTGCTTGATTTTCATACAAATCGACATAAACCCATCCATTTTTCTTGATTGCTAACATTTGATGGAAGCCTCCCATCTTTGAAGCTTTTATACTGACGTTTTAAGTGATATCGGCTCTAAAAAGGCGTAGTGGGTCAGACTCTGAAATTGACTAGTTTTAAGAACAAATTTAGAAGTCGCTCGTTTGGGAAATCTGTCGACCGCTTGGGAAAGCTTCTGCAGAACACACAGAGAACACAACGTTTTAATAGTCCTGACACACGGTCAAACACACGACCATGCTTTCTTTACGCAACAAAGCTCATGCGCTGAATACCACTGACCCCTAGCCCAAGTAAGTTGAGAAAAGATTTACTCGTATCAACAATTTACTGCTTGGATTATCATGAATTATTATTATTATTATTATTATTATTATTATTATTATTATTATTATTATTATTATTATTATTATTATTATTATTATTATTATTATTATGTTGTAACTTGTTGTGTGTATATTTATTTAAACCGGTTTGGCACCTTGTTTGACAAAGAAATTCACCATCGCATATGAAAAATAATTGCACAAGACATTTTATTAAAAACAAGGGTGCAGAAAACCACTTACAACTGAAAAAGCAAGTTTAACTGCCACAAAATTATTTTGTATCAAGATTCTTTCGTCAAATGATGAAATTCTCAGAAATCGATTATAACGCAGCGACTTTAATAAGCTTGCTGCTTTTTACAGCTACAAGCCAAACCACCTTGAAGTTATAAGAAAGTTTACTTCCTAATTCTGTTTTATCTATCAAGGCTTTGAAGATGTAGTCTATCTTACTTCCGATCATTTGCGGTACAGAATCCTTTTTGTGGTTCACTTAAGCAGCAATAAGCTGAATATGTCATTGTAAATTATGTTAACAAACTTTAAAATGCAAGGTTGATCGAACAGCTGTAAAAAAAGATATATTTTACCCAGCCCAATATTTCGGATAGACAAAACTATCTTTCATCAGGGGCATAAAATGCTAAGTGAGAATGGAAACAACTAGAAATAACAAACAAATATAAACACAATAGATATTGTTTCAAACCGTCTATTATTGCCATTAGGTTCAAGTGTTTTTCCTTTTGATATCAAAAACGTTTTTCTCGCTTTGCGAATGCTGTCTCTGGGTAAGGCTATGAGTTCCAGGGGGATGATTTCAAGGTTGTTCAATGAGTGTTCGGCGATAGCGAAGTGGTCTGAAACGGCGGTGGGTTGTTTCAAGTTGTTGTTTAGTGGATGGCTTTTACAACGGCACGTCGGTGTTCACCAAAACGATCGCTTGCTTGCCGCATTGTTGGACGGCAAAACAGTATTGGTTGTGTTACCACAAGCGGATTAAGCTAAGTAGGCTAATGGCATTAATAGACGCAAAGTAAAATGTACCTTTTTTACAGCCGTTCGAGCAGCCTTGGATTTTAAAGTTTGTTTAATTCCACTGCTGATCCTGATCTATACAAAGATCCAGCTACAATCCTCGACAAAAGAGCTTGGGACATCTAATCAGATTACATTGAAATGTGTTGACGACATATTTCTTCCCTCAATAGTTCGTGAATTGAAAGACTCTAAGGACCCCCCTTCCCCCCAGTCAATGTTGCAACTTGGGATAATAGCATTTGAACGATCAGCAACATTGAGAGAGGGGGGAGGGGATGAACTTATAAATTTTCGTGGGACTGATGGCAAAAGTGCCTAAGCGTCCCAAGACTTCTGTCGAGGATTGTATTTGGGAGTAAATATTATGCTTATTACTTTGCTTTTCTCTTACCTTCAAACCAGCCAATTGTTTTGCCTCTGTACGATTGCAGTGTTTGGTATAGTCAATTATAGCTTTATACTAATTGGGGGGAGGTTGGTATTGCTGGGATGAGGGTGTCACGCTTAGTTAAATTAAAAGCCTGATAGGGGGAGGGGAGGGGAGGGGAGTGTCAGGGTGGTTGATCGCTACTAGAGCAAGAAAAGGAATATAGTTCTAGGTATCTACATTTTTTTCAACTCCATAAATATATATTTTGTTAGTTTCTGTTTGCCTATTCAGAACAAAACTATTTGCTTGCAATTTGAGGCTGTGTACGAGAAAAAAATTTGCATATCACTAATTGGTCACAAGCGTACTGGCTAAAGGCGGGAAAACGCGATTGCAACAGTTGACTACCAACAATGGCGTTGTCTACTTCGGCGCCTTCTTTAGAGACTGAAAGTCAAAGGCTTGTTTATCTAATAACCTACAGCCGTATAGATGTTACGAAATTTCCGACAAGAAAGAAATTTTCGGAAGCAGTTTTAGAGGGCTGGCAATATCGTGCAATACGCGTTGTACAATGGGTAGTTTCCCTGGAAGCACATGCAGACAGCAACGTCTCCTCAAGCGGTGATATCAGCAATAACTATCATTATCACATGGCTATCAAACTGAGCAAACGGGCGAGGTGGCTGCAAGTAAGGAATTTTTTAGACGAGAAGTATGCTATTCAAGTTAATTTCAGCGATAACCACAACACCTATTATAGTGCCTATCGTTATGTAACCAAGGAAGACAACGAGGCTTTGCATTCACCAAGTCACCCAGATTTACGGGATCCTCCAAAAACCGAGAAAGCGATTGCTACTAAGAAAAGGAAAGGGAAAAATTCAGATGGAGGGACTGCTCGGAAAAATCGGAAATTGAAGCGCTTAACTGTTTACGACGTTAGACAGCTCATTCAAGACCGAAAGATTACAACGAGACTGGAGCTTGTCTGCCTTGCAGTAGAACAAGAGCGAGAGGGCAAAACTTCCTTGGGAGAATTTATCGCTAACAGAGGACACAAAGCGGTGGATGAGGCACTTGCTCTTGCTAAAGAATTTGGTGAAGCAGAGGGTAAATTTGCTCGGTCTAGGAAAACACGTATACAGCTACTTGAGGAGTGCAAGAATGCCGAATGTTGTGAAGGATGCCATGGAAGCTGGATCGCTGCCGCTCAAAGGCTTTTGGAACGTCACGAGATTTCAATTGAAGTGTTTTGTAAGGCAATTTATACTGCTCTAAATGAGGGAAGAGGCAAGTATCGAAATGTTTATGTTTATGGTCCAGCGAACACCGGGAAAACCTTTATTCTGTCGCCGCTAAAGAAAATTTATCAAGCATTCTGTAATCCGGCAACAGGTTCCTTCGCCTGGGTGGGGGCAGAAGACGCTGAGATAATTTTCCTCAATGATTTTCGATGGAATCCAGCAATTATTGCATGGGCAGATTTCCTGCAAGCGTTGGAGGGCGACACCGTGCATCTTCCTGCACCGAAAACATTTTGTAAACAAGATGTCGAGCTGAACAAAGATACGCCATTCTTCGCTACATCTGACGCGCCTCTTGTTCTAATAAAAGGAACTTCAATTGACCGTGCAAATACACAGATGATGGATGTCCGTTGGCGTATGTTTCACTTCTGGCGACAGATACCTCAGAGTGAGCAACAAAATTTAATTCCATGTGGCCACTGCTTCGCAAAATTCATTTTAGACAACAAGTAACTTTGTGCATAATAAACCGGAAGTCGTAAATTGTTGTGCGTGTACAGTACTCGGCCGATAAAATTACTTTTTCTCCTATTAACGTTTCAAGTTTGCAATGAAACTGTACATATAGCGTTAAAATGGTAAGATTTGACGTTTTTAGGTGTAATTTAGCCAGGTTATCAAGGGTTTAGGGGTGTTTCAACAGTACTCGGCAAAACCTAAAAAAAAGCTGATGAATAATTCAATAATTCTCTTCTTCCGATGAGTACTGTTGAAAACGTATGAAATGAGGCATCCTGAAATGTAAATAAGGTTATAAATACTCTCAGATAAGTTTCAATTAATGGCATGTCATCGGCAGTTTGAAATTAAACAAATAAGAGGAAAAATAATGTCCTACACTGTGCGTGTCGGCTACGAGAAATGTTAACGCCCAGACATTCAGTAGGATACTTCCGGTTCGCTCGTGAAAATTTATTTCAATTTACTTGGTTGTATAACATAACGTTACTATCAAAATAGATGACATTGCTTGGCTAACAATCCATTATTTATACAGGTTTGATATCTTTTACACCACTATTAAAAACTTAAACGTTTTAGAGCACAATTGAAAACTTAACCCTATAATTTTTTTTAATACTTCGTTCGACGCCCCTTGCCAGTTACTATGGCATCAATGCGCTTTGACATACTCTCTATTGTCTTATCTATAACTTCAATGTCAATGCTGTCCAAGGTTCGAAGAACTCTTTCTTTAAATTGTTCAAAACTCTCACAAGTTATATTATATTCCTCAACTTCATCGTCCAGCAAGTTTTTCAGCACATGAAAAATGTTCTCTATCGGGTTAAGATCAGGTGATCGCGGAGGAATAGCGTGCATTTCTGCTTCGACGTCGTTCATAGCTTCACAAGCAAGTCTGCTAGTTTGTGAGGGATCGTTATCCATCACAAAAAGACGATTTCCATTTGTCTTAGGGCCAGCAGCAGCAAAACATAAATTAAAATGGTTCCTTATTAGCTGAGAGAAGTAAACGCCATTCAGTTTTTCATAAACTTCCTTTAAGATTACTCCTTTTCCATGAGCAATGGCCACCATTACGTGAAGTCTTCGGCCGCCAGCAAGATCTTTAGACCCTTTTGCGGTTATTTCCAATCCTTCCCCTTGTTTTCGCCAGACTCTTGCCTTTGGCGATGTTGCGCTCTTCATTGGATTTCGTTTGTAAACAAACGAAACGCCGTCCAGAAAGAAACCGATATCCTCTGTCCAGAAGTTTGGGCTACTCGATAAATGACGCTTCATTTGTAGCGCGTATTTGAGACGTTGCCTTTTGTCTTTCTCGTTTAGAAGTCCTTTCTTTCGGGCCTGAAGAAAATAGTAACCATTTGCATTTAAACAACGGGAAAATGTTCTCTCACTTGCCAGCTGAGAAGTCAACCCACTTTCTCGCATTAAATGCTTCACCGTTAAGTTTACATTAGTGGCCCTCATTTTCTTCAAAGTGCGAATCAGGACTCGCTCGTCTCTTTCTTGTATTTTTCTGGGCCGTCCTTTTCTCGGTTGGACCAATGTTTTCCTGTCCAGCCCCAACTGACTGCATATTCGCTGAGCAGAACTTCTCGATATTCCACACTTCTCGGCTATAACTCGAAAGGATGCATTGCATTCTTTCCGTAAGAAAAAGGCATAAGCTCTCCGCTCAGCTGTTATAACTTTGGAGTAAACCATTGCTTACAGTAGTGAAATATCCCCAAAATATTAATTTGTTGTCTTTTACTTAGTGTATGTGGTGGTTAAATAACAGTTGCTCATACTCACGCCCTGCGACTGCTGACGCACTTGTGGAAATCACTCGAAAGGGCGTTTGAAGTGTGTGCGTTATTACACTATTCTAGAGAACGTACCACCTCCCAAAATATTGAAAATGTCGAAAACGTGATGTGTAATGAAACCCCAAATTATTTGGTGATAGAAAATGTATTTTTCTCACAAACTAAAACATTACATCAAGGCCGCGGTTGAAATTTCTTACTTGACATACAATTGTCACGCAAAGACAATCCTCGACAAAAGAGCTTGGGACATCTAATCAGATTACATTGAAATGTGTTGACGACATATTTCTTCCCTCAATAGTTCGTGAATTGAAAGACTCTAAGGACCCCCCTTCCCCCCAGTCAATGTTGCAACTTGGGATAATAGCATTTGAACGATCAGCAACATTGAGAGAGGGGGGAGGGGATGAACTTATAAATTTTCGTGGGACTGATGGCAAAAGTGCCTAAGCGTCCCAAGACTTCTGTCGAGGATTGTATTTGGGAGTAAATATTATGCTTATTACTTTGCTTTTCTCTTACCTTCAAACCAGCCAATTGTTTTGCCTCTGTACGATTGCAGTGTTTGGTATAGTCAATTATAGCTTTATACTAATTGGGGGGAGGTTGGTATTGCTGGGATGAGGGTGTCACGCTTAGTTAAATTAAAAGCCTGATAGGGGGAGGGGAGGGGAGGGGAGTGTCAGGGTGGTTGATCGCTACTAGAGCAAGAAAAGGAATATAGTTCTAGGTATCTACATTTTTTTCAACTCCATAAATATATATTTTGTTAGTTTCTGTTTGCCTATTCAGAACAAAACTATTTGCTTGCAATTTGAGGCTGTGTACGAGAAAAAAATTTGCATATCACTAATTGGTCACAAGCGTACTGGCTAAAGGCGGGAAAACGCGATTGCAACAGTTGACTACCAACAATGGCGTTGTCTACTTCGGCGCCTTCTTTAGAGACT
Source organism: Meandrina meandrites (assembly GCA_963693305.1). Lineage (NCBI taxonomy): Eukaryota > Metazoa > Cnidaria > Anthozoa > Scleractinia > Meandrinidae > Meandrina > Meandrina meandrites. The sequence goes on from OY855903.1 coordinate 62,015,956, forward strand.
GAAAGTCAAAGGCTTGTTTATCTAATAACCTACAGCCGTATAGATGTTACGAAATTTCCGACAAGAAAGAAATTTTCGGAAGCAGTTTTAGAGGGCTGGCAATATCGTGCAATACGCGTTGTACAATGGGTAGTTTCCCTGGAAGCACATGCAGACAGCAACGTCTCCTCAAGCGGTGATATCAGCAATAACTATCATTATCACATGGCTATCAAACTGAGCAAACGGGCGAGGTGGCTGCAAGTAAGGAATTTTTTAGACGAGAAGTATGCTATTCAAGTTAATTTCAGCGATAACCACAACACCTATTATAGTGCCTATCGTTATGTAACCAAGGAAGACAACGAGGCTTTGCATTCACCAAGTCACCCAGATTTACGGGATCCTCCAAAAACCGAGAAAGCGATTGCTACTAAGAAAAGGAAAGGGAAAAATTCAGATGGAGGGACTGCTCGGAAAAATCGGAAATTGAAGCGCTTAACTGTTTACGACGTTAGACAGCTCATTCAAGACCGAAAGATTACAACGAGACTGGAGCTTGTCTGCCTTGCAGTAGAACAAGAGCGAGAGGGCAAAACTTCCTTGGGAGAATTTATCGCTAACAGAGGACACAAAGCGGTGGATGAGGCACTTGCTCTTGCTAAAGAATTTGGTGAAGCAGAGGGTAAATTTGCTCGGTCTAGGAAAACACGTATACAGCTACTTGAGGAGTGCAAGAATGCCGAATGTTGTGAAGGATGCCATGGAAGCTGGATCGCTGCCGCTCAAAGGCTTTTGGAACGTCACGAGATTTCAATTGAAGTGTTTTGTAAGGCAATTTATACTGCTCTAAATGAGGGAAGAGGCAAGTATCGAAATGTTTATGTTTATGGTCCAGCGAACACCGGGAAAACCTTTATTCTGTCGCCGCTAAAGAAAATTTATCAAGCATTCTGTAATCCGGCAACAGGTTCCTTCGCCTGGGTGGGGGCAGAAGACGCTGAGATAATTTTCCTCAATGATTTTCGATGGAATCCAGCAATTATTGCATGGGCAGATTTCCTGCAAGCGTTGGAGGGCGACACCGTGCATCTTCCTGCACCGAAAACATTTTGTAAACAAGATGTCGAGCTGAACAAAGATACGCCATTCTTCGCTACATCTGACGCGCCTCTTGTTCTAATAAAAGGAACTTCAATTGACCGTGCAAATACACAGATGATGGATGTCCGTTGGCGTATGTTTCACTTCTGGCGACAGATACCTCAGAGTGAGCAACAAAATTTAATTCCATGTGGCCACTGCTTCGCAAAATTCATTTTAGACAACAAGTAACTTTGTGCATAATAAACCGGAAGTCGTAAATTGTTGTGCGTGTACAGTACTCGGCCGATAAAATTACTTTTTCTCCTATTAACGTTTCAAGTTTGCAATGAAACTGTACATATAGCGTTAAAATGGTAAGATTTGACGTTTTTAGGTGTAATTTAGCCAGGTTATCAAGGGTTTAGGGGTGTTTCAACAGTACTCGGCAAAACCTAAAAAAAAGCTGATGAATAATTCAATAATTCTCTTCTTCCGATGAGTACTGTTGAAAACGTATGAAATGAGGCATCCTGAAATGTAAATAAGGTTATAAATACTCTCAGATAAGTTTCAATTAATGGCATGTCATCGGCAGTTTGAAATTAAACAAATAAGAGGAAAAATAATGTCCTACACTGTGCGTGTCGGCTACGAGAAATGTTAACGCCCAGACATTCAGTAGGATACTTCCGGTTCGCTCGTGAAAATTTATTTCAATTTACTTGGTTGTATAACATAACGTTACTATCAAAATAGATGACATTGCTTGGCTAACAATCCATTATTTATACAGGTTTGATATCTTTTACACCACTATTAAAAACTTAAACGTTTTAGAGCACAATTGAAAACTTAACCCTATAATTTTTTTTAATACTTCGTTCGACGCCCCTTGCCAGTTACTATGGCATCAATGCGCTTTGACATACTCTCTATTGTCTTATCTATAACTTCAATGTCAATGCTGTCCAAGGTTCGAAGAACTCTTTCTTTAAATTGTTCAAAACTCTCACAAGTTATATTATATTCCTCAACTTCATCGTCCAGCAAGTTTTTCAGCACATGAAAAATGTTCTCTATCGGGTTAAGATCAGGTGATCGCGGAGGAATAGCGTGCATTTCTGCTTCGACGTCGTTCATAGCTTCACAAGCAAGTCTGCTAGTTTGTGAGGGATCGTTATCCATCACAAAAAGACGATTTCCATTTGTCTTAGGGCCAGCAGCAGCAAAACATAAATTAAAATGGTTCCTTATTAGCTGAGAGAAGTAAACGCCATTCAGTTTTTCATAAACTTCCTTTAAGATTACTCCTTTTCCATGAGCAATGGCCACCATTACGTGAAGTCTTCGGCCGCCAGCAAGATCTTTAGACCCTTTTGCGGTTATTTCCAATCCTTCCCCTTGTTTTCGCCAGACTCTTGCCTTTGGCGATGTTGCGCTCTTCATTGGATTTCGTTTGTAAACAAACGAAACGCCGTCCAGAAAGAAACCGATATCCTCTGTCCAGAAGTTTGGGCTACTCGATAAATGACGCTTCATTTGTAGCGCGTATTTGAGACGTTGCCTTTTGTCTTTCTCGTTTAGAAGTCCTTTCTTTCGGGCCTGAAGAAAATAGTAACCATTTGCATTTAAACAACGGGAAAATGTTCTCTCACTTGCCAGCTGAGAAGTCAACCCACTTTCTCGCATTAAATGCTTCACCGTTAAGTTTACATTAGTGGCCCTCATTTTCTTCAAAGTGCGAATCAGGACTCGCTCGTCTCTTTCTTGTATTTTTCTGGGCCGTCCTTTTCTCGGTTGGACCAATGTTTTCCTGTCCAGCCCCAACTGACTGCATATTCGCTGAGCAGAACTTCTCGATATTCCACACTTCTCGGCTATAACTCGAAAGGATGCATTGCATTCTTTCCGTAAGAAAAAGGCATAAGCTCTCCGCTCAGCTGTTATAACTTTGGAGTAAACCATTGCTTACAGTAGTGAAATATCCCCAAAATATTAATTTGTTGTCTTTTACTTAGTGTATGTGGTGGTTAAATAACAGTTGCTCATACTCACGCCCTGCGACTGCTGACGCACTTGTGGAAATCACTCGAAAGGGCGTTTGAAGTGTGTGCGTTATTACACTATTCTAGAGAACGTACCACCTCCCAAAATATTGAAAATGTCGAAAACGTGATGTGTAATGAAACCCCAAATTATTTGGTGATAGAAAATGTATTTTTCTCACAAACTAAAACATTACATCAAGGCCGCGGTTGAAATTTCTTACTTGACATACAATTGTCACGCAAAGACAATCCTCGACAAAAGAGCTTGGGACATCTAATCAGATTACATTGAAATGTGTTGACGACATATTTCTTCCCTCAATAGTTCGTGAATTGAAAGACTCTAAGGACCCCCCTTCCCCCCAGTCAATGTTGCAACTTGGGATAATAGCATTTGAACGATCAGCAACATTGAGAGAGGGGGGAGGGGATGAACTTATAAATTTTCGTGGGACTGATGGCAAAAGTGCCTAAGCGTCCCAAGACTTCTGTCGAGGATTGTACATTTTGCTCCTTTTTGTTGAAATGTTCCTTGCATGGTCTACAAAGTCATTTAAATTATGTTATTAGGTCCTTTTTGCAACATTAATGATTTGGATATAACCAGTAGGCCATATTCGTATTGTATTCTCGGTATTGGACTGGAACTAGCTTGCAATTGAGGCTAATGTGTGGAATCGTTTCAAATGCAAATCACGTGAAGCCCCAACCTCGTTCCCAGGGTCTCTCTCTCGGAGAAGCCCCTTTTAATGATATTCCCCCGCGTTAGTCCCCATTGCACGGTAGTTCCAGTACAATACCGAGAAAACGAATACGGTCTATTGCAAAAGGAATCAATTAGCTTAATCATAATCTGATTAGTTCTAAGCACGCTCTATTTTTCACCAAATTGGAGCGCGTGCAGCTAAATAGTCCAATAACGACTCTAATTATATAACTGTCAGGAAATCCTATATTGCCGGTACAACTATTATCTTGTAATTTCTGAGAGCTGTCCAATTTAGGATAAATTTGGATAGTTTCACTTAGGGCATATGCACAAGCTGTCCAATTTAAGAAAAATAGGACAGTTTCTCTCAGCCAAACAAATGCAAGAAAAAACAACATGTGATAGAGATTAACCAATCAGCACAAAGCGTAGCGTCAGCTCCGTAAACTGTAAATTGACAATTAGTGGCGGAATTTTATCAGGGAGATTTGATGAAATTTCAATTTCTCTTGATCGTTTCAGCAGTAGTAGCTAAAATGATAAATTCCTGCAGCAAACACATGTCAAGTTCAAACTTTCACAAGAGCGAAATATTCAGATTCATTCAGTTGTACTGTAAACTTGGGAATTTGTGGTTTTTCAAACGTTTTTGAAGCACAACTCGGCTAACAATGACCGACTAAAGACAATGTACATCTTAGACTGTGAAAGCTCGGCGTAAACTGAAGAATTGGACGGCGGCCGTTTTGAAAACCGAGATGTAAGCTTCGAGGGGCCAAAGATGAAAGAAACCTGGCAGTTGACAAATGCAAAAAGCCACCACAAACTACAGATATGTAAGTGCTTCTTACGTTTTGGCACCAAAAAATTCCTACTGTCATAGCACGTCCACTTCTTTTTCGGTTGAACTTCGCGCTTTTATATTTGGACGTTTTCCCATGACAGACCGGCGAAGAACTTGGCGAAGGACTTACTTGCCGGATTGAAAAACTTGTATCCCTGTTTATTTATATGCCTGTCGAGTGTAGCTATTATCATTCTGTAAGCTGTCTGGTTCCAAGACAAGTCGTCACTATTTTGTCCTTTTACTTTAGGGCAGAACTTTTAGTTCGCCTTGCTCGTTTTCCTCTATTTTGTTGGCGAAATTTTTTTCTCTTCGCAAGACGTTTTCCGTAGATTTAGCCAGAATGAGGTGCTAATAATTGTATTTGGTTTCTTAGAACTATCTTTTAGGTGTTTTACTGTTGTTTACCTGGCAAAACCCCGGTCGTTGTTTTCGTCCGCGTCTATTTGTAATTTGCACTGGTGTTACACTTTTTGCACTGGTGTTACATCTGAACTGCACTGCTCTCAGCCAATCAGAATCGAGTAATTTTTTCATGTATATTATTACATCGATTATCATTGATTTTCATCGATCGTTTTTATTTGGTTCAATTCAATATGGGTGTTATTACATCAACTCAGTGACTCTAAAAAGCGATCAATACCTCATTTATTCATTCTGGTGATTTAATGTTATGACTGTCATGCATCAAAAACATTATTAAGAAAAAAGGGGAAACGTTTACACTAGCGTATAGGACACTTGAGAAATACAACCACAAAAGTTCTGTTATGTGCATGTACAATATGATGTAAGCTAATTGGACACGCTGATTGAAACTTTAAAAGGGTTTTCCACGCTCTCCCCTTTTTTCTCTAGTCACAAACGCCTCACCATCTTCTACGCGGAAGTCAAAGGCATGGTAGCCTTTGACAACGCATTTTATAATGAATGTCACATCTCTTTCTTCCGCCCGATCTTCAGACATTGTGCGCTCGTGTTCAGTCGTTTCAAGATTGCGTAAATCTATATCCGGATATCCTTGGGATGCCCATGTACGCTGCGAGATACCGATGACAATCGATAGCGATCGATGTAATTAAGGAAATTCATTTGTGACTATCGATTGGTCATCGATTGCCAATGCCAATCGATATCAATTAACTAACCATCATCGATTGATATCGATTGATCGATTGATTTCCGATCATCGATTTTCACCGATTGGTCAGGCCGGGAGGTAAGGTAAGGTAAGGTAAGGAAACTTTATTTTACCAGAGTGGCGCATTCAGCAACGAGGCTGGTATCCATTGGGGCCCTGGATAAAATTGTGTACAATATAAAGCACAAGCTCGGCGTAAACTGAAGAACTGGAAGCGGCGGCCGTTTTGAAAACCGAGATGTAAGCTTCGAGCGGCTTAAGATGAAAGAATCCTGGCAGTTGATAAATGTAGACTTTCACAAAGTCCTTCGACGCGCGGTTGAATGTTTACTTAACAATTAAACACGGAAAGAGCTTACTTTACATTTTTAATCGAACTTAAAAGCATTGCAGTCGTCAGATATTTCTACTAGTAATGAATGTCAATTATTTTTGGTCTTGCTGACGATTATCTTTCTGATATTTGAAGAACATGTTTTTACGAGATTGTTTCCTTTTGTACACCGTGTTGCACGACATTGTGGTTACGAGCGTTCTTCTGATTGGATAGTAGCCCTCACCGTGTAAATTGTTCACATCGAATCCAAAACAATACCGTTTCGTAAATGAAACAAAAAGCCACCCCAAACTACAAATATGTAAGTGCTTCTGGCGATTTAGCACAAAAAAATGCCTACTTTGGTTGAACTTCGCGCTTAATTTGACGTTTAATTTGCCATGCAGCTATTTCCGATCCTGTCTGTTATAATAGGAATGATGGACGACCGCGTAGGACATAGTCCGATTCATAACTTCTTTTAGATATATTTCCGTAATTATAAAACGAATATTTTAATCATAAAACGAAAATTTTGGTCAACAGAAATCAGAAACCTGAAATCAGAAATCCAAAATCCAAAATCAGAAATCAGAAATCGGAAATAAGAAATGAAAACCCAAAATCAGAAATCAGAAATCCAGAATTTCAGAAATCAGAAATCAGAAATCAGAAATCAGAAATCAAAAATCAAAAATCAGAAACCAGAAACCAGAAAACAGAAACCCAAGGCGATAAACAATGACTGGTCCCCTATTACCTTAAAGATTGCCTTTATGATTACCTTACAATGATCTATGGAAAGACAACTTACTGTATTCGGAGAAATTAGCTCGGTCCTCTTCTTGTTCTTTTTCTTTCTCAGTGAATCTAGAACCTTTTTATTGTACGAACCGTTCCAACAGCTAGTAGCATCCGACACAAAATCCTTGCTCGAGCTCTTTTATTAGGACCACGTATTAACTGTCAATAATCTGTCAAAATGTCAAAATTCTTTATTTATGCTTACGCAATGACCTGCGCAGTCCATTCTAAAAACAGGTGCAGCTGCGTAGAAGACTACTTTCATGTACGTTCCTTCCCGCGAGTGAACATTTTTTCTTTCCAAAGGTTTACTACGATCCCGAAAATGCCTGGTCAAAACAAAACAACACGACCTATTTAAAACTCAGATAGAACATTTTTACAGAATAAAATTAAACTTTGGTAACAAGATTATACAAAAAAAGTTAAACTAAAGATTGTTATGAAATCAGTTCAAACAAACTACTTTACAAGATACTTCGGAGAAGAAAAAGGCGTGTCACTACATTTGCTCTGACCCAACCCACTTCCATATTTTAATACTAAGTTGTTTACGATTTTCAAGTCGAACCAAAAGTGTTACCATCTGTTCCTGTGTAAACAAAATTCTAAAGAATACTTATCTTTTAATTTACACATGATACTAATAATTTATTCCTGGCACGTTTAACTCAAGGTTTAAGGATAGTTATTTTCAATAGAATTTTAATTTAAAATTCGGAGAACTAAACCTTTACAATATAACACACCGTCAAAAAAAAATTGCTAATGCATTTATTAATTAGCAAGGGTCCTGCGCGACCATAGGAGCTCTTAAAAGTATCACTTTTAAGAGCTCCTAAAAGAGGCACTTTTGAGTACGCTTAAAACTGGCAATTTAACGACCTTGAAAAAAGGCAATTTTAAGGACGAACTCTAAAAAGTGGCAGTTTAAGAACTGCTTATTTAAAGTGCACTTTTAAGATCTCTTAAAAGATCTCTTAAAAGTGACAATTTTAAGAACTGTTTTAAGCGGCAATTTTAAAAACAATTTAAAGTGGCACATTTAAGGACTCTTAAAAGTGGCAATTTTAAAAACTGTTCATTTCAAGTGCACTTTTAAGACCTGTTTGTTTAAAGTGCACTTTTAAGGACTCTTAAAAGTGGCAATTTTAAAAACCGTTCATTTAAAGTGCACTTTTAAGAACTGTTTATTTAAAGTGCACTTTTAAGCGCTCTTAAAAATGGAAATTTTAAGAACTGTTTAAAGTGCACTTTTAATGGACGTTTTAAGAACTGTTTTAAGTGGCAATTTTAAGAACAGTTTAACGTGGCACATTTACGGACATCGGCTTAAGAGTGCAAGATGTGGCAAGTTCAAGTTAAATTTACGACTGTTGTTGCCCTGCATTATAAGCTACTTTTGGTAACTTTTTTTTAGTTATTTTCACATAGAGGACTTAGCCCAGATACAGATAATGATCCAAAGATTGCCTTAATGATTTCCTCGATGAATCTGCCGTTCAGCTACGATTATCTTCGGCAGTTTGTACTAGTCTGACGTATCGTCGAAGTTTATTCTACAATAAAGAAGATTTGCTGAGTTCCAAAGAAGTTTCCTGTTTTTCTCTTGCGTTGCGCAAGATAAAGCAGAGGAACAAGTTCCCTGTACCGCTGGTATACTAAAACGAGAGTACCGGCTGCCACTAAAGCCCGTGTCTCTACCGAGTTATTTTCCCTGCTAAGCAAACGGATCGCATTGTATGCTGAGCCATTGTGTCCACTCACCCGTCAAGAGCTAGTATGCTGTTAGCCGAGATGTTTGCCGAGTTCACGATTACAGGCAAATAAGCGTCCAGTAGCCATAAAAATTATCGTAAAATTTTTTGTTTCAGCAACTGTTTATATTGCTTTTCGTGAATTCAAACAGTTACGTATGTATTCAGGTAATTTAATTGTTTTCTAATTTCTGTTTCATCTTTTTTTGGTTACAGAATTCGCTGTTGCTCAATAATTCATTTTTCATTTCCACAGCCTGAATTTTCAGGCATGAATAAGCTGTTTGCTGATCTCTGGAAACTAAAATCAAGACTAGTTTTACGGATTGTCCTGATTTCTGATTTCTGGAATCCAAAATCGATTTGGCCGCAAATCCAGCTGATCATACATTACTCCAAAAGCTATACATTTTTTTATGAAATTTCTCAGAGAGATCCTAGTAAACGTTCAGTGTCTTTATTATGAAGCAAGCCATAAAGAAAAATGCTATTGCTTTCTCTACCAGCCCCATGTTGACCTAAAAGTAGCAACAGACTGTGGTTTTTTTTTTTACACTCGGCATAAACTGGAATCTTTTTAATGTTCTTAGTTTTCAATTTTAATTACATTCTGTAATATACGTGTATATTTTGTGATATATTGTGGCTTAATAGCCGAGCATTCTGAAAAAAACAAGACTGCGAATGACCCCGGGGATCGCTCTCACGGAAACGCTTGCCACGCAAGCTATATCTTATATCGCGTTGTAAATGCCACGCTACAAAAGAATTCAACCTTTGTTTATTAAATGAAATTCCAAGGGGTAATGATGTTTTGGGGGTGAATAGTCTACAGTTTCTGAAATGCAATTTTTTTTTTAAACAGCTCTTGCTTTCGCCAATTACAACCACCAATTCTCAATTGCGCTGTAGTATATCTTTGCAAACATGACTCTACGACAACAAATAATCCAACATTGAAGGATTTATTCTGCGATTCAGAGTTTTACCCTATTACCACTGTCAGCTTTTTTCAGAAGCTTACATGCACTTGCCTTGATTAGGAAGCTGAATGTTCGTCACTTTTGCGGCAGTGGAGGAAGTGGGGGAGGATTGCTATTGCCAGAGCCTCCTGGAAGAGGAGGAAGAGTTGGAGGACCACCAACTGGCGGAAGAGGGTTAAGAGCAGAGCCCCCTGGGAGTGGGGGAAGGGATGGCGGTGCAGAAGGGCTGACTGTCGACAAATTTTCACTTCCTTCTCCTCCCTCAACGTTACCAGTTAGAAAGTTAACCCATGGCAGATATTTCTTAATGTTTGCGTACACGCCGTACTTCAGAGCCCTGGCACATCCTTTACCCCAGGAGGTAACACCGACCTGAATCCACTGTCGTGGGTTCACAGGGTTCTTACATACGAGGGGTCCACCGGAGTCCCCTTGGCAGCTATCCACGCCCCCCTGGCGCATCCCGGCGCAGATCATATTTTCCGTGATTTTCTCACCATATGATTGGTTGTGACGACACGCTGCACGGTCCACTATTGGCACCTTAGCTTGCATTAGTACGGGGGAGGATTTGCCACCCTCCTGAGTGGTGCCCCAGCCAGTAATGGTGCATTGTGTTCCTGTAGGAAACTGGTACTCATCCTCGGGTAAACAGATCGCGTTCACGCGGTTATTGAGCGTAGCGGGTCGGTCGAGGTGTATCAATGCCAAGTCGTTATCCGTCGTGACGTGATCCCATTTTGGATGAATGTAGAGGCGTTCAATGGCGAAATCCTGCTCTGTTCCTTCCGTCTTATTTAGGAAGTGCTCCCCTGTAGTTAAAAGAAATACAGAATAAGGCTAAAAACAGTAGCCGCGACGGAAGGCACCATGTTCTCACAGTAACCATGTAAAGTAGGACTTTGAGCCGAGCGATCAGCGTTTTGAGCGCCGGTCGGGGTCATTGCCGTTGAGGTCGCTGAAGAACGCTTTTAGAGCTCTGGCAGGAGTGTATCGAATTTATGAGTTCGAGTTAGAAATTTCGAGTTCGAGTTATGGGGTAACATTTATGGTCACGCATAGTGTCGCCCTTAACAAATGAAAACTAACCGCAAGCAAATAGGACTGGAACTAACCGCGAGTAAACCAGAGTGGAGCAACTCAAACTCGATATTTTAACTCGAACTCGAAATTCTAACTCGAATTCGAACTCAACTCGAAATTCTAACTCGAACTCATGAAATGGACAGACCCCTCTGGCAGTGCCTCTCTCTACACAGTACTAAAACGAGTAACAATAATTTGTTAAGGAAACCTGACATTATGCTAAGGAGAGGAGGGGGAGGGTAACCAGTGATGGACTAGCATTTCGTCAAGAGGAGTGGAATACTCTACTCCTAGCTTTGGTTGCCTCATGTTACGTAATGCAAACTGGGACCTGGCCACTGGAGAGGGGCATTGGGGTTTCCGGTATTGCAGTACTGGCCAATTTTCCATGCGAGATGTCGATGTGATATTCTCCAAACCTGCGGGATGCGTGTTCTTAGCTGTTTGGTCAACGACAATTTGTATAAAAGCTTATTATCTTTAACGCTTTCTTGACCGTTTGCGGGTTCCTGGTCCTGTCGAAACAAGCTGAAGCCGCGCCTTATTCTACCACACACTGGTCTAATATGTAACGTGATAGTAAATGATTGTAAGAAGTTCTTCGACGTTTGTTTTGTTTTAGTTTCTTGTTTTTGTTTATATTTCTATTTGCTCTTCGACAACGAAATTATACGCTGGCTTACTGACATTGCGGTATTTTTAGACTTTTATTTATCCCACAACATCCCTCTCCTATCAAAACTAACGCTACATTTATCCAGTAGCAAGCTGGACCACGTTCTGGGAGTTTTCTAAGATGTTGACCTACCAAGTCTAATGGACATCATTCTCTTATCTTTGGTGATATCAAAACAATGAGCTGCCGTTAGGACCCATTCGGGATCCACCAGAGAGCCACCGCAGAATTGTTTCCCTTTGTCGTAACCCTTTGCCCACAACATGGCAGCTTGCCACGGCCATGCTCCAGGTTTGGCAACAATACCGCCAACAATTCGAGTACCTGTCTTGCTGGTACCACACAGCTGCACACCTATTAAATAGTAAGGGGTTGTCAATTTAAAAAGCAGACATGAGTGTCGATTTGCAGTGAAAATAATACGGTGTGAACCAAATGCATTCATTAATTAAAAAGATCCCACAAAACAAGATAGAACAGTTATTTTGAGGAAAAAGTACAGGATTACAAGAATAGAAGAGGATTGCGATTGATTTTTGGACAGGATGACCAGAAATCTTTTAAAAGCTTTCACCCCTTTTAGCATTTTTTTTCTTCCTATTGCAAGACAATAAAGTGCAATTATAGCACGCTACAGGCCATTCTTATAAAATGTGGTATTTCAGGCATGACAGTGCCCCTTATCTATTTCGTTTTGAAAATGTAGCTTGAATTGCATAATAACGTAAAGCGGAAGCAAACATCATCAAATGCAAAGAAATTCTTACAGAATCAGAAAGTATTTCCACCTGTATTTCCTCCTAAATGCTTGCTTGTCCAAGATGCTTTAAAACCCGGTCCTGTATCCGACTCATCAGAGAAAAGTTTGATGAACAGAGACGTCCCTTGCGCAGTCACTTTAGCTGGAGGACTTTTCCCACAGAAACGACCTCGAGATAAAATTTAAGAAGCTGTTATAGGACGTAAGGAAATCAGATATTTGAGCAAGGATTGGTGACTTAAAAGTATGCTTTTTTATTATATGTCCCCAGAGTCATTTGAGGTGTGAGCTGCAGAAGTGACCCCAGTCAGCCTTAGTTGACGAGGCAATGTTGCACCACTGATATTAGAAGCCGCAAAGTAGAGAATTAACTTCAAAATTATTAAATAAATTAAATTACCCAGGAATTTCTTTCCAAGTGATAGCCCTTGAAAGAACCGATATTCTAACTTTGCAGTGGCATTCAGAATGAGTTTGATTGCCACCATATTTACGGACAACCAACATCTGGCCCCCATTAAACCGCAATTAACGAAAATAATGAATGAGAACCACTGAGCTACCAGGGAGACTCCTAATGACTAGTTCACGACCTTGCTCATCACCACGGCTCCCATAGCTTGCTATCGTCCAACCGGTGTCTGAAGGGTCATGGGCTTGACTTCCACTTGGGGCTCAAAAGGTTTGTGTGCTAAATAAATTCGACTTCATAACGCTTCTCCATTTATTTTAAGTTTATTTTAAGCAGGATGTGGAGAAGCGTCAAAGTCTTTTTGGGACTGGTCATAAATAGCGGTGCCTGGATACGGAACCTACTCAAAGGCACAGAAATGGTTGCCAAGGTAAACATTCTTGCTCCGGCGACATCGCCGAATCCAGAACACTCGTTCTTTCTGCACAAGACGAAAACACTGAAAGACTGTTACTGCAAAGACTGCGACTTTCGCTTAATATTTCTTCGACCATCTAACTTTCTTTAAGTGTCAATGTGTCAATTTAGCACTTCTATGGCGAATTAGGGACACTGTAAATAAATAAACAAATATTGTAAATCGAACAGAAACTAGTTAAAAATCCCAGCTGGCAGGAGGCTAGCAGTTTATTTTATTAACAAAGCGAGGAGAAGTTGAATTTTGGGCGACCAAACACAAATCCATCTAGTGGCAGGGAGGAGGATTTGAACCCGGGACCTTCGGATTAAAAGTCCTAACCACTAGGCCGCGATGCTTCCTTAAACAAAGAGCTTGTGTATTGTTGTGTGTAACAATAGAGTTAATCACATGGAAACTAACCAATCAATGTCGAAGATGCCTTGGCACCATCTCTAATTTCCACATAGTCGTATTTGCATTTGGAACTTTCCTCCACATCAAACTTGTCAAACGTCAAAGTGAGAGAGTGAGTGACAGGCACGGTTATTAACCACTCGCATTCAATATTGGCCGGGTATGGCTTGGGATACCGAGGAGTCTGGAAACTGCCGTCTTCTTCAGAGAAGGTACCCCCACATTCTAAAATAGTGAAAAAAGAAAAAACATTTCACAGTACCTTTCTCTTATCTCTTAGAAAGCTTTCAACTTAACAAAAGTAGGTTAGTAATTTTCTCCGTATCTTTAAAATAAAGCAATTTATCATTTCAGAAAAAGTGTAAAATATGAGAAATACATTCTCTCCCTCGCCATCTCAAAGAGTTAACATATTTGAGTAACTTTCAAAGTGAATTGAACAAGGGTTTCTATCGGCACCAGTTAGATAGCTAAGTAGTTTGTTTCACTTTGCGGTTATACATTTATTTATATTCCAATTTACTGTGTTATACTTAATTAGTAGTAATTACGGATTTTAAAAAAAACAAATTTTAGCCTGTATGTTTTAATTTGATAGAACTATGTTTTGAAATAAAAGATTCAATCAATCTATCTATCTGTCTATGAGTCCATGCCCAATGTAGACGGAAAAATAACATCTAGAATTTCCTAAATGCACTACTAAATAGCACGAGTTTCCTTTAAACACCCGATTTCACCATTTTGCATGCTACTTTTCCTTTACAAAATTACTGTATTACTTACGGATGTTATTTGAAACTGCTCGCCAAACGGCTTGGAAACCATTTCCGGTATCAGCATCATCTGACGTCAGGGTTATGTACAACGAGTTCCCGGATGAACGAATAAGTGATGGAATTGTTGAACCACAGAACGTTCCCAGCTCAGGGGACTTGGACTGAAAAGAAGTTAAGAATTATCAACTTATCATTCCGACTAGTACATCCGATCATATCAAATCTAAGACCTGCGTTTTTAAAGCAGGTTTAAAATAGTTGAAAGTTTGTTTTCTGCAGTCTTTGTTTTTCATTTGAGTGTGTACATAAACCTGAGTTAACCACGCTACCAACCTTGCTTTCTTGATTAGGTGTTCTGACCTTGATCATCCTTCGTTGTGAAGGTTTACCTTTTAACAATCGAATTTAGTTCAAACAAAATTACAAGAATTCTTCCTGTTTTAGATTAGTTTAAGATTTGTATTGAGAAACAGAAGCTTTTTAGCAGTCTCAAAGTGGAGTGGCAAATTCAGTTTAGCATAATTTCGCAAATGAAAACATGCCCGAGCTCACACGAGTTAATTTAATTTTTTTTTCCACAGCAGTATATTTGACATCGTCAGAGACCTATTACAAAGTTACACTGGCCAAACGATGGCGAGATATGGTGAAAATTGATTTAAATATAAGCAAACTTAAAAGGTTTGGCTGTGACAAGCTTTCATTCATATAGTTATATTTCACAACGTTTGTCTTTTATATGGGAAATTTCTATATTTTGCTAAAATGCCCAACATGGAATGATATTCCATGTTTTTTATATATTCCTTTGTTTCGGTTTCTGGGATTTAGGGCAAAACTTACCGAAGATCCATCTAAAATCTCCAGGTTGTCGTATCTACATTTCTTGCTTTGTTCAATGTCAAGAGTTTAAAACTCCAATTCAATCACTTGTGACGGCTTCACTGATATTACCCAAACACACATGACATCAGTAGGATAATGTCCCGGATAATTAGGTGATGTCACTGTACCATTTGCACCCGTCACTTTACTTCCACAGTCTAAGACAGAATATGACAGACGTACGTTAACAAAATCGATAGTTTGATTTTAGTATCAAATTCCCTGCTAGCAGAGGCTCTTTTCCTGGTGTTCGCTGACGGGAGAAAAGAGACCTCTGCCATGGGTCGAAAATGGCTTTGATTCAACCGCCGTCCACAGTCTTGGACGGCTCTATTGACAACGCATGCTCCTTGCGTTGTTCGCTGACCGCAACTTGAGCCCGTTGCGTCTCGCGCATTTCTTTTCATTAATTCCGCTGTCATTTATTGAGCCCACATTGCAAACATGGCGTGCTCGTCGGCGTGCTCGAAAGAGTTCAATCATAAAGAGTTAGAAAGTTTGCTTTCTTCCGTTTTGGATAACCTCGACGATGGAAAGGTAAAAAGATTGAGTGATGAGCAGTTCAAGGCTTTGTTTCATTTTTTAAACGGGCGAGACACGTTTGCGTGCTTGCCGACCGGGCAAGGGAAAACTCTCATCTACCAGGTTGCTGTACTTGTTGCACGAACGGGGAAGGTGAAAATTCTGCCATCGAACCCACTTGTTGTGGTTGTTTCACCTCTGTTTTCTTGGCGGAGAGTTAACCGGGGTGTGAGACATAACGCGCCATCTGCGTGGGTTTTTCGCGCCAGTTTGACGTGCTACGAATATCACGCGATGGCTTGGTCGACCGGCTCGGTCGCTGAGCCACGGCGCATGCTCAATATAGCCATTTTCGACCCATGGCAGAGGACTCTTTTCTCCCGTCAGCGAACACCAGGAAAAGAGCCTCTGCTAGCAGGGAAAGGATCAAAGCGCCCCAGAAAGGTATAAATACAGTAATAAAATCTCCCTCAACACAGTGCTTTACGTAGTCTACCCAAACACTGCTTGTACAAAATTTATGCCTAGCTGACACTACTTTCGTCCCCATTTAATGACCAATATTTTTTGAAGCAGTTACGAAATTTAAACAAAATAAATGAAAGCAAAGCAACGCATTTTCTCACGCCTTGCAAGGACATACTATTGAACAATCCAAAAGCAGGCTGACGTGATCCATAATTATCTTTTTTTATTAGTCAACTGGTTCGTGCGATGCCCATGTATGGTCTGGACATCCTTGTTATCCGTCATCCGTACATAACAGATATCCTGTGATATACGTAGGTTGCAGCAATTCGTCCGAAGTATCGCAAAGCGCTGCATAACCACAGTATTTGTAGCTGTAAAATACTTTTCGCTGACAATTTGTTGAATAACAAACAATTATCCTGCTCAATCTTGCGGAATATCGTCTAATTTAGCCAACTCGGCCTACGGCCTCGTCGGCTAAGTATCAGGCGATATCGCACGATAATTGTTTTAAATATATTATTTTATAACGATGTTGATCAGAGGTTATTATAACTCGATCATAAGACGTGCGCGCGTATTTGGGATTTTTGATGCCGTTATTGTTTTTGCGTGGTCTTTCAGGAATGGACGAAGGGGAGGGGTGGGGACATCAACGCTCAGTATAAGATTATGTGACATGGGAGGCGCAGTGGCCTAATGGTTAGTGCATTGGACTCCGGATTGAACTGTATGGGACCGAGCCCTGGCCGGGACACTGCGTTGTGTTTTTGGGCAAGACACTTTACTCTTACAGTGCCTCTCTCCACCTAGAATTTACTGCTGGGGGTAGCCCAGCGATGGACTAGCATCCCATCCGGGGGGGGGGGGGGGGGGGAGTAGAAATACTCCTAGTCGCTTCATGATACGGAAACCGGGATAAGCTCCGGCCTGATGGGCCACTAGGCTCGAATGCAGACTTTTTTAAAATGATACGCACATTTGGGCTTCACGTAGTGCATTAAAAAATGTTGTTTTTAAAGGTTGTTTTGTGCCAATCATGGCATCTAGCATTAAATGAAAATTTAAAAATCTGCCATTTTAGATTCTCAATTTTCAACTTGATTTTTTTTTTTCATGAGGTCAGCTAATTGCCAAAATGAGTCGATTTTCACTGAGCTTCTGTCGGCTTCTGTTTCAACTGGCCAATTAACAATGGCGGAGTTGCTAATTGTCGGGCAGTAGTTTGTTGATTTGACAAATCAAACAAAATCCCCTAAAAAGTCGTCCAAAAAACGTGAAAGAGCCGACAAAAATTAGTCAAGTACGGGTACGGTGCGACGCAGCACTTTTTATAAGGCGCGTTTTGTCGATCGCGTATAAAAGACGGAAGATCGTTTTTTTTTTAATTTTTTGGTACGCGTGCATTCCAATTTATGCTATTATGAATATGTAGAAGCCAAAGACAGTTATTGCAGTGTCATAAAACACTCCGGTTATTTGAAAGCACTTGAAATACAGGGGATTTGATGCCTTTTATTCTGCTGCTTGTGTTAACAAATGCCGACGTGTTTTACGAATGTGCCAAACATGGCTTAGACTTCGACTATTTGATAAATAAAATTTATGTTCTATTTATACAACAAATGGAAGTGGGTAGAAATATCATTTCACCTGTGCATATAAAATGAACAAGAACAGATCGTTATTTGAATAGCTGTCTCAGTATAATTTTTATTTGCTCAAAGTCATTAAAAGTAAACGTTTGTTTAAATATAATATTTACAAATCATACCCGCTTTTTTCTCCTTTGGCGCTCTTGGCTCTCTCAATAAATCCTAGAAAGAAAAAATTCTTGAATGTAACTTAATAATATACTGAAGGAAATACTATTATTAACTCGTAAAGCATTTAAATCTTACCATTCCATCATGCTTATTGACGTGACATACTTAATAGTGACTGGTCATTGTGCAGTGCATATTGGATAAGAACAGGCCCCTCCAAACATTTCCATTACAGAAAAAGAAGAGTTAAAGCCTGTTATGATCTCGATGTTCTCTTGACGAATTGGAAATATACATCATTAGCAAGAATGTTTGGTACATTTCGTTCGCCTTTAGATCCTTCAGGTGAATACGAAACACATTTTAGGCACTAATTTAAACAAGAGAAACTGTATCGGCTTTTGCTCTATAGGACAATTATTCACTAAGAAGTTCAGGCAAACTTTTATATCGCTGGGAAGGGTTAAAAACGACTTTCAACGTTTGCTAGAATCATGCAGTGTAATTTCTTTTAAACCACTAACTTTAAGTCTGACTTTAGCGAACTGACAACATGCATGCCAACTTCTCGGAGAAATTCAGTAAATATTGTGCATTGTTTCCTTTTATGATCATCTCTAAAAAGGAAGAAAGTCAAATAAATCTGACTACACGTGCATACCTCGTTATCGTCGTGGGCAGGCTTGCCTTGAACAGTGAGAACAAAACACAACAGAAATCGAAGCGACATAGCGTCAAGCATTTTGCTTCTATTCGCTTCTAACAAAGCCCAGCGTCGCACTCGACTCGCAAACGGAAAGTCCAATGTTTGCTTGCTTTGCCCTAATTGTAGTTTTCACAAGCCGTCACTTTGTAGTAATGCCTGAACAAGCTGTTGTAAAAAGCCCTGGCAACCGAGTGAAGTACTGGTTGACTCAGCTGTACATTTGCATACAAACAAGCTTAGGGTAATAGTACAAAATACAAAATTGCAAAACTGAAAGCAAAGGTGACATTGCAAGCACAAAACATGCACAAATTATACTACGGTGTGTTACAAGTGTTACATAATCCCCAAATAAATGTGACCATACAACGGTTAAAAATATCACAAAAAGGTAACAGAGTTTTACAGAAAAGCCGAGGTTTTTAAATTTGCACCAGAAAAAGGTGTTCCTTTCGCTCGCTCGACAAAGTTAACATTCGAACGATTTTTCTTTTTCTTTTTGCTGATGCTAATAAAAATGTACATGTAATTTTATTAACCCAAATAACACGAAAGAGATATCAGGAGCTCGTTAATAAACTGTGCAAGCATTACATTGCTCGATACAGACCCGTGTGGTCTCTCAACACATTGTTTTCTTGAATTATGCACGAAAACTAGACAAATTCAGTGCGCGAAGAGAGATGTTTGTTCTATCAGGTTATGCACACAATTGAAAGTCTGAAACCGGCAGGTGACATTTAGGCTGCGTTCGATTGACACTATTCCGGAATCAGAATATATTCCTGATTATTCCAAAATAGCCATTCCGTCCGTATGTCAATAAAACGATTATTCCGTTTCTGGAATAATGCCCGCAATATCCTTTCATTTCTTCACAATGAAATGAGGAGAAGCGTCTCTTCCAGACTCGATCCAGGAGTATCCTTTTCTGAGTAACGTTTGATGGTTGCTGGCGGTAGCCATTTTGTTTGTTGTTTTGAAAAAGACCGCGAGGCGAGAACGCGGTGACGTCATTATTCTGGATTGCTCCGAGTATTCTGCTCCCCGGAGCAGAATGCTTGGAATACATTCTATGTATTCCGAAATCGGAATAGCGACTCAATCGAACGCACATTAGGGGTTATTCCTTTTATTTCTTAATAGCCCTTATGCATGTTTCGTAAGACTAGCTAGTTCCAGTCCACCAAGCCTCGATTTCGAAGTGCAAAGTTGTGAATTGAACGAATTCCCAAAGCAGCAAAGATCAAAAGAATACCCACATGAAAACTGCATGAAGATGGCAAAGGATCGAGAATAATTCGCGAAACGAGGCTTGGTGGTGAATTTTGAACATATGGCGCTATCATGCATAAAGCCTGTTTGGTCCTGTTTCCTCCCGTTTCCCGCTGGCGTCCGGTTCTCTCGCGATTTCAACGCGACGGTCTTAGAATATTACGAGAAAATGGAGGGCTGTGAACAGTCTAACCCGGCCTGACCAATCAATGAACTTAATAACCGATGATAATCGATGTCAATCGATGCCAATCGATGTCAATTAATCGATTGATATTGGAAATCGATGACCAATCGATGACTTAAAATTTTGTGACTTTAAACATGATCGATTTTCATCGATTGTCATCCATTATCATCGATTATTATTGATTTTCATCGATCGTTTTTATTTGGTTCATTCAATATGGGTGTTATTGCATCAACTCAGTGACTCTTACCTCAATACCTCATTTATTCATTCTCGTGATTTAATGTTATGACTGTCATGCATCAAAAACATTATTAAGAAAAGGGGAAACGTTTACACTAGCGTATAGGACACTTGAGAAATACAACCACAAAAGTTCTGTTATGTGCATGATATAATGTAACCTAATTGGCCACGCTGATTGAAACTTTAAAAGCGTTTCCACGCTCTCCCCTTTTTTGACCTTTTTTCTCTAGCCACAAACGCCTCACCATCTTCTACGAGTAAATCGCAGGCATGGTAGCCTTTGACAACGCATTTTATAATGAATGTCACATCTCTTTTTTCCGCCCGATCTTCAGACATCGTGCGCTCGCGATCATGTCGTTTCAGGATTGCGTAAATCTATATCCAGATATCCTTGGGATGCCCATGTACGCTGCGAGATACCGATGACAATCGATCATGTGTCGATAGCAATCGATGTACCGGTAATTAAGGAAATTTCATTTGTGACTATCGATAGGTCATGGATTGCCAATGCCAATTGATATCAATTAACTAACCATCATCGATTGATATCGATTGATCGATTGATTTCAGTCTAATGACGTACATTGTGTATTCATAACTTATTTGTTATATAACACTGCGTGATCTTGCAAAGCAAAGCAATTAAGTTTTGATCGGAGCACATAGCGTGAAATAGAAGATTATTGAAATACGAAATAAAACGTAATTTGATGCACCATGCTGAGTAAAACAAAGCTAAAGTACAGCTGAGAGTACAATATTAAATCTAAGTTTAACTAAACGCTCCTTTACTTTGACGTGGCTGTGTGCGTTAGGAATTGTTATCAATGCTTGGAACAAAAGCAGTCATAGCATTAATGGCTAAGTCGATTAAATCAATAAAGGCCCCTTCAGTAATCCTTTAAAACGATAGGGAAACTCAAAAGAAACGCTAAGAAGCTGCAGAGAAGTGCGGAAATGTGTGTATTAGAAGAGTAATGCATCTAAGAATTGATGTAATAATCGGGTTTATGTTTCACTGAGTTTTTTTTTTAGATTTAGACTATGAAACAAAAGAAAGCAGCTGACAGGCTAAAGACACGAGAATAGCTAAAAATAGGGTGACCTAGACACTTGTGAACATTTGCTTGAAAAGTCATTGTTAGCCTGTTGGAATGTCCTGGAGCAAAAAGTGTGTCATTATAATGCGTATTTAAAATACTTTAAAAATCAAAGGTTAACCATGCTATGTAAATCAATGCTTCAAGGCAATAAGATATATTACCGATGTCATAAATTTACGGTGTAACATGTAAATAAAACGACATGAAATTTAAAATGTCTCTTGCTTGATCGTTGTTCTCTTTTGCAGCGGTTAATTTTTAATATTTATTTAACTATGTTTTATAGTTACTGTTTCCGTGCTACATAAAGGTTGTCCCTGTCATCTGTTAAATCATGTTTAAAGTTATCGGAAGACTACAAGGAAATTATCCACTTGAAGACAAGGCTTATTAAAACTGATAATGATCTCAATCTTTGGCAAATTTGCAAAACTAGAGACCCTCGCCTTATAGTCACAAAAGAATCATAGCTATGAAAGTGAAAGAAGATCTGACACCGCTAGTGGGTTAGACAATCCTTCAATGCAAGTGCACAGTTTATCATGGGGGCACCAAACATTTAACCACAGCTTGATGTTCAAGCCTATTATGACCCTATTCACTTTCTCTTACTCAAAAACTACAATAAAAAAACACGCTGCAAACCTAATGCAGATTTTAAATTCTTTTGCTTTTTCACCTTGGCCTGCTAATTGCAGTAATTTTTCTCACATGACAACCATGACAAAGGATGACAAACATGACAGCCGGCATGCATGTAGTGTCACGTGATTACCTCCCCTCCCTTTACTCTCCGGCTTCAGTTCAACACTGCCCATGCAACCACGTACCTCGAAGAAAGCGCAGATTGTGTCCGTACAAGTATACGTAAGCGAAGAAAAAATATACCAGCTTTACGGCATGCGTGGATGAAAAACTTTCAGTCGTATTTAAAAGAGAATGTCCACATACTTTATTGTAGTTAGTAAACAATTCAAGTTTGCATGGCCGACAGATTCAAGCACTTAACTAATAAAAGCGGTACGTCGTGCATGCTATCATAAAGGAGTGGTGATAAATTGGCAGACTGTCCATAATTATAGCAGGTTGGACAATGTAGCAGAGTTGCTTCTTTTGACTTAAAAGTTTTGACGTGATTAATGATGACATTAATTTGCTTTCGACGTGCGTTGTGGTTTTACTGTGATTGCGTTTATTTGTTTTCTAGGGGTGTTGCGGTTTTCATTTCTGATTGTGTTGTGGTGATGCGGCCACATTTCGCGCATGTGCAATGACAGTAACGCACTAAAGTAACAAAATTTAAACGCATTCCCTTTAACCTCAGTTGGATTTAAATAGATAAAGGCTTAAGTTGGGCACACTTTGGCCAAGTAGTTTGCTAAAACGTATCCATTTAAGCGGGCTGTTCTTGAGTTTCTTAAAATAATTGGTGTAAGTATACTAGAACAACGAACATTTTAAACACTCTTTCGTAACTTCTACTTGCCAGAAAAGAAACAATTCCAGTTTTAAATGACTAATGCCAACGGAGCTGCGAGGTGCCCGCCACTTGCAAGGACGACAACTCACCTCTCTTTACCTCGCCGTTTCTCCCTCGTATGACTGCTGTGCAGACGATTGCGTCAGAAATAACCAGTTCTGATAATTCTGACGGGTAATAATGAGTTAACTGGTTTTAATATTCTTTGAGGCATTTATTAATATATCCGGCTATACACGTCTTAAATAATTTACCGATACATGCACGAAGGATTAAGACTGAAACGCAACTCGACTGCTATTTTAGAGCCAATCCAAAACTCAGTTGCCTTGATGACTAAGTATTGTAAAAAACGTTATTATGTCTCTAATATATGGAGATTTAACGACTGGATTACTCATCTATTAACAAATTGGAACAAATCTGTCCTTAGTCAAATCCTTTGAATGAAATATTTTAAACGTCTGTCTTGATGTTATTTACAAAGGTCTAACAAAAGAAAACTTTGTTGTTAGATGTAATGGTTTAGCGGCTTGCTTTGAGTTCCAAGATCTTGTTATCAGGACGGCTTTTGGATAATGAAACACTTGCACCGGAGTATTCATGCTGGGTTGAGCTGTTCTCTGTGTTCATAGGCCGTGAGATTAGAACTAAACTGCCGCCAATTGTCCGTGCGCCTGCTGAGTTCTTTCTTGTGTCTCATTTGGAATAAATCCATGTTTCAGAGTTGACATTGTTGAGATCAGAAAAGTTCGGAGCTCTGTTGATTTCAGCTCCAACCTCTTCCTGATTCCCATCAGCGTGTTCGTCTGACAGATTTGTCTCACTAACTGCGTAACGCTGTAAGACATTGCGAGAGAACGCTGAATTAAAAGAGTTTAAACGAGCCCTTTTGCAAGGTGCAAGTCCTTTCGGTTCTTTATTGGTAGGGCATGAATTTTTCCTTGTTAGCTTTAGTTTGCTAGGTTCCTGATCAGGTACACCTTCAACCATTTCCGTACTCTTGTCAGTGCTTGCATTTAAGTTGAATTTCTCATCCAAATAAGAACAAAAGCTCTGTGCCAAAAACTGCTGACTTGCACGCAAAATTTCCTCGGACATTGCTCCCTTTATTGGAGTCCAGTTTTGGCAGTCTTCGCTAGTGGATTGCAAACTTTCCAAGCTTGATGTCGATCCGTCCATGTAGGGAAGGAGTAAATGCTCTTTTCCAACTCTCAGAATCCCCGAGGCCAATAGAAACACGATCCCTTCTCCTTTGGCCACGTCGATCGCGAGTTTTCCCTCGAACGAAGTTGCTGCGACATCCACGCTACAAGAGTTGACCAGAAAGTTGACAATGTCGACATGCCCGCCGAATGCTGCGTAATGCAAACAACTCCATCCCCGATCATCCCGCAACTCCAGCTCAGCTCCATTCTCCACCAACAATCGGGTAGCTTCCAACTGCCCGGAGAGGCAACTCCGATGCAAGACTGTGATCCCTTTGTCGTCTTGTTCATTGATCCTCGCTTTGTGATACTTCAAAGCAAACTTGAGTTGCGCCAAGTCATTGGCATCGATTGCTTGTTTGAAAAAATCTGCCACACTTGTTCTCCTTCGGCGTTCTGCCATTGCAGAATCTTTGGAGCAAGTGGTGCGTCTGCTTGATACGGTTATCACGATAGATAGTATATCACTTTCATCTTGTTTCCTTCAAAATTTATTACCTCTTGATCAAGTGTATAGTGACGCAAATGACATAGAACTGCTTAATTCGCTCGAACGAACCCATTATTATGGAAATCCTAAACGATCCCGAATATAATAGGCTTTAAGTTTATTATAGTACTGTCATGAAAACTCTTTTGAAAAAAACGTGTGGCTTATTTGTTAAGCCAGTTCAAGGAGAATACGACTTTCGTACGAACAATTAAAAGCCGATTTTCAGAAGGCCAGGAGAGCTAGCAAGAAGTCATATAATTTCCACTGAATCGAAGTCAACTGACCTAAGCCTTTACTAATTAGCGTAATGAATGTCTTAAGCTCCTTCCTTCGATGAAAATCCGGTTCGGAAGTTTGAAACATCAAAGTTTGAATTAATCTGACCGAGTATGTAAATCACCGCGACGCCCTTGATTACTGAAGTAATTAACGTTTTAGTAAATAAACGGCGGTTTAACACCAGCATGTGACAAGCCACAAGGGAAATAACAAGCATATAAATGAAATATCAATAGCCCAAAATTACTACGCAGTCTTTCTCTAAATTGGTCATGTGCTGATGTTAAGGAGAGAAAATCGTACAGCTCAATTCTACAAGTTCTTTGATGCGAGTGCAGTGGCCTTTTTATTCTCATGTAAATATTTTCCGAGAAATGTTAGTTTTGGATTGTTTAAGTCAATTTTCATTAAATCGAGGACACAATAAAAGCTAATAAGGCTCGAAGTTACAATATTATTCAGTAAGCAACCCGCATTTTTTGGTTGGTAAGGTATGAATTACGATGGTAAATCGATCATTGTATGTAAAGATCTGTAGGAATAAGTTCAACCATGAGTCATAGTTTCAGTAAGCTACCAGTAAACTCTGCTATTAAAAAGCGTATCTCCACATGTACCCTTTATTTGAATAGCTAGGTGCATTGCCGTGACCTGTACAGCGGTCGCTCTAGAAGACAGTCGAACAGCCGTTATCAAAAGCGAAAGATCAAACATAATATATCTGAACTATTAAAAATCTCACAAGCTGTTCTCACTAAGGACTGTTCATTTTTTAAAGCAACATGCTAGGCATGAACATGCTGAGTTCTCGGAGGTTGGTACATACAGCTGCTGGTTCCCCATGACGGTTTACATTGTTCCTGCAAAGTTTACGTAAACCTACGACAGCGTAGAAAAAAAGTCAAATTTTTTCTTTGAGTGCTGTGAACTTTGAGGTTCTCAAACTGATTTCTTACCATTTTCCACGGCTGCATTGGTACGATATTAGATCCACATACGGGAACTGAAAACTGACAGATGACCAAAATTCTTATTCGCAGGAAAAATTGGCCCACAATCTAAACTCAGAGACTGGCACTGGATCAAAATATTAAACAGTGTGTACATAACAAATGATATGATAAACAAATGACTCCAACTGAGTTTACTTTTTACCGCCTATCGAGTTTAAAGCCATACATTTTTCCTTTAAAGTGCCCCTGTGATCAAATTTTTGAGTTTCATTTTTTTACATTTTCGTGTCCTATTAGACTTTCTTACTCACCTTGCCAAATTTCAATCCATTATGAACATCAGAAGTCATTTTGTTTTAACATTTAATTCAGAGAATTTACGGCCGCCATTAATCAACCTTGTTCCAAGCCTTGGTTGCAAATGAGAGAAAGTGACGTCAAAGGCTCAAAAATACCTCACGGGTTGAAATGAGAATAACAATAAGTGTTCAAAATCACGCGAAAAGGAACAAAAACTTTGGACGTGTTCTTCTTGCAATTTTCTATGCTGATTGTTATTAAAATTTCAACCCGTGAGGTATGTTTCAGCCTTTGACGTCACTTTCCCCCATTCGCAACCAAACCTTGGAACAGGGTTTTGTAATGGCGGCCGTAAATTTTCGGAATTAAATGTTAAAATAAAATGACTTCTGATGTTCGTAATGGATTGAAATTTGGCAAGATGAATAAGGACGTCTAGTTGTACACGAACATGTAAAAAAATACAAATCGAAAATTTGATCACAGGGGCACTTTAATTTACAGTCCAACCATTGGACGAAATCAGAGCCAATCAGCGTGCAACATCATCCCTCAGTCTCCCTCTCATTGTGGCTGGAGAATTTGGAAAGCCCTTCTTCTGTACAAAATTTAATTTAAATAAACAATCAGTTTGCAACATGGATTTAGGTTATTGTGAATTCTATAAAATCAGTTTTGAGCAACTTTTTGTTTTTGATATTGTAACGTTGTACATTCTGATTTGTAAGGAAATCATATTTGAGCCCTCGAAGCCCCCAATCTAAGATTTAAGAGGCAAGAGATGTATGCGTTATATTTGAAATCATGATTTTCTCTTTTAGTCACTACCTGAAAAATATATACATTTTTTGCCTGCAAATAAAGTTTTAGGCGACAACGTAGCCATTATTGTAATTTTCTGAGTTATGTGCAGATTTAAATTTTGAATTCAAGATGGCGTCTACAGCTAATGTCGTATTTATGATTTTCGTATGAAGGATGTCGCGTTCTTGATCTCGTTGACACACAAAAAATTGTTTTTACCAACCCTCATCCTTCCCATTCCTGCCTCTTTCTTCTTATATGGTGTTTATTTTTCTTGCAGTTGATTACCCTCGCCTTCGTCGGCAATACATGCATGTTTAATGAAAGTTTAAACTATGTGACAAAGTATGTGGCTATGTGTCAAATTTCACATAGCCATTTTTCTCGATCACATTTTTATATTGCCTTTACGAACAGAACACAGCACACATTTCATTCTGATTAGTAAGGTTTGACATTTTGTGGGTGAGTTGAAGCGTAAAAAATGGAAAGTTTCGGTTAAAATACTACGACCTTCACAATTAATGCAAACGGCGTCAAGATGCAAATGAGATGCGCGCTTTCAAGATAGTGACCATAGAGCACCTGAGACAAATGTAAGTTGAAAAGTAAAAACTATATAGTTATGAAATTCCAACACTTTCTTTACTGTTTACATAGGCTATATGTAAACAAGAAGCGTCAGTTTTTTTATTTTATTTTTTTTTTTTATAAAATAAAGCGAA
Organism: Meandrina meandrites; assembly: GCA_963693305.1. Classification (NCBI taxonomy): domain Eukaryota; kingdom Metazoa; phylum Cnidaria; class Anthozoa; order Scleractinia; family Meandrinidae; genus Meandrina; species Meandrina meandrites. The sequence goes on from OY855903.1 coordinate 62,043,625, forward strand.
CAAAATGCAGTGATATATTAATAACGGTGTCAGAGTCAATTAGAGCGCGCGCTATTTGAAGAAGAATAGCGGCTTTCTTCCTGTATGTATGTAGTTGGCCAAGAACATCAGTTTCTTTGTTGCATTTTTGTCTACGTCAAAGAGATAACAAGGTGGAAACATGCTCTGCAACCGAAACCTTTGTATCCGGACCACAATCACAATGAAGGCGTTTACAGTTCACATATATTATAAATTCGCCTTATTAAATAAAACGTATGTCATAACTAGAAAGCCTAAGGGTATGCAAAATTCATATATCTTCCAAGTTGAAGAGAAAAGAATCCAATTCTAATGGAAACGATGCATAACCAAATCAATAAAATGATACATCCATTGAAAAAAGTACAGTTACAACATATTTTTTTTAAGAAAGTACGTTTACAACATTTTACAAAAGAAAATACCTCGTTCAACATCTAGCATATTCCTCTCATATTTGTCAAAGTTACCAAATGGACATCAATTTATTTTTTCTATTAGTTTGTCAATCTATAAATAGAAATGTTAAGGATCTTCCAATAGGATACACTCAAACTCAATAAAGTTTGTTTACGTTTTGGTTAACCAAAACGACTAAAATAAATTTCCTCGTTTTTGTAAACATCGTAGACAATTCTTGATAATGAAAGCACAATCCTTCCCAGGAGATTCTTGAAGAAAGATCACTCCGCAGGGATCGATTTAACACTAAAGTTGAATACGTACGGTAAGATTTAATACAATTTTTCAATTATCCTCAATAGATAGACATAGTGCGTGGCTCAGTTGTGCTTTGTTTTCCCGCTAATCGGATTGATGAGTTCAAAAAAATTGATTGAAAGAAAGCTGTAATATTTATTCAATATTCGCCAATCCCAGTTTTTGCTTTTAACTTGGAAAGAGAAATTTTGCAACTTCACCAGTGAAAGTAGAAAAAAATTAAATAAATTTAAGCATTTTTTAAGTTTCTCCAGCTCCGCTAGAGAGGATAATAATAACTTGACAACAACTGGGTCTTCTGATAAAGATTTATGCCATTCACTATTCAAAAATTCGCTTCGTCTTACTTTTTTCCTCGTGACAACACAATGTCTAATGTCATAATCTCTAACACTATAAATGAACAAATTTCGAAACTTTCGAAATTCGACATTACAGAAAATTTATTTCCCAAGACTTGTGATTTTTTTGTATGGTGGTTTAGATTCTTGTGCAGAAAAATATTACATGTGATTAGCGTCTATGAACGAAAGTTGTGTTATGGTATAATTTTAGTCGAACTGAGGAAGTTTTAGGATTTCTTTTATTGTGAACATATAAACAACATATAAGCACCATAAAGGCGGCATATTATGGAAATATTTTATTTTTGGATCTTTTTTTTTTTAATATTTTTATCTAAAATTAGCTCCTGGCTCCTGCTCTCTACTTATTTTCAACGTAGTTTATGGCATGTTCGTGGGCCCTTCTGGTGTTTTTTTTTTGTGAGGGGAGGGCTGGACGATATTCTTATCTTCTCCCTGTTCTGAAATAATGCTCGTGCCTGTCCGTAATTTCAATGGTTCCGAATAAAGGCATCCCGTAGCTCCACGGGCCTTATCTATTCTTTCTACCATGGGCCACAACATTTAAGTGCATTTTATTTTTTTTTCAGTATCCTCGAGAGTAACAGATCGGTCATAACGTCTTACTACATCGTTTTCGTGTTAAATACGACGGACATTGACGTAAACCAAAAGTATTCAAAGGCAACAAGAAATAACCACACCTAAACACAACTTAACGCCAACAATGGCTTAAACAATACCAAGAAATATCCTGACTTATGGTTTCCTGTTTGAGCGAATATAGATAGCTTTTGGCGTCATCTTGACAGGTTTCAGACAAAATATCAGCGGTATGAAACTGTGGTCCAAAACATTTATCTCTTTATTTCTCCATTTCTTACTTTCCTACCAGAGCTGTATTCTATACTGGGTTTTATTCTTTATCTAGTGCTATCATTTCACTTATAACAGTTAGCGTATGTCAAAATATGGTGTTTTTCTCGATTTAAAATTATACCTATTTATCCTGTTTAGCCAGCTATAGACGTTCCCAGAATGTAAGTAAAATATTTCTCTTTTTATTTTTCTTTCATATTTTTACTGTTAAATTTTTAATATGGACTCTCAACCGAAGTTGTTGATATCACAATGCCCCCGTTATAGCACGTTATTGCCCCAAGTCCATAATTCGCTCAATAAGCAAAACAAAATAAGATGAGTCAACTATGTACTTAAACAAAAAAGTTAAAAATTTGCCTTTAAATGAAGTGAAGTTAATTTCTGTCCGTAATTATAAATGTCATGGGCAAATCATCCCGATAAATCCGCTTCTTTGTTTTTATTCCAAAATATATATTATTCCAGATTTTCAGCTGCTAAAATGGCTTTGTTTTTTGCCTCAATAGTTTTAGAATGTTATTTCTCTTAGCTTTCTTTGTTCCTTTGCAAATCCGTGGAAAATAATCAATAAAACAAAAAGAGAATTTACGAGAAGCTTATAGACTCGAATTTTCTTTAATTTGCATAACCTTTCAAGTCACTGGCTTAATATGAAGCTGGAAGACACGAACACCCTTCGCTAAATGATGTCAACAAACTTCCAATAACAATAATAGAAATATAAACCTTTTATAGAATAATTTATACGAGCCTAAAATAGCGATGAGCGTGTTTCTCATTGGCTAGAAAGAGAACCCAACAATTTTTTGTTGAGGTAACAACACCATTAAGAACATTGATGCACCTGCTGTATATGCCATAATGACTATACTTCTATAGTTCTTTTGCGTAACCTTTAATAGCTTATCTTGTACCGAGGCGACAAATCAAACGATTCCGTTTGTCAGAGGAAGTTTAAAAGTTTTGTAAGTTAAAGTCAAATATCAGTTATTATATACCTTTGAAATTTGTTATGTTAATGTCAATTTTGGATGATGGAATACACATTGACGTTCTATTACTATCACTCATGAATTTAATACCTTGACAGGTTTTCCGAATATATATTTGACAGGGAATACCGACTGTAGAACAAATGTCGAAACAAGCGGAAAAAGGGAAAATGTTGCCAAGAAGATCTTCGTCTAGCGCAAAGTCGGCACAGAAGAAGACAAAGAAAAATGAAAGTAGAAATACGAAGACATTGGGCATAATACCACCAATGCATAAAGAAAGGAATCAATTTAAATATGCAACAATACGCGATGAAAACACGACGATGCAAAGAACTGGTTCTGGAAATCGTGTCTCGCCCGAGAATAGGGCTTTGAATAGGAACAGATTACAAGACGCGAGGCACGAGTTTGAAATGTTGAAACTTTATCACGAGGAAGGCAGTGATGACTCTCTCAGCATGATGTCGATGGATTCTCGGCCATCTTCAGCTGCTACGGATTTTCCAGACGAAGTAAAACTTAGAGATGACGATGATTTTGTGCGTTTGGAGACATTCGGTAATAGCGACAACAGCCGGATTAGTGTAGAAAGTAGCCAGAGTGATGTAAATGTTGATGATATTTTAGTTGACAGCGGGTCTCCAAGGATACAAGTTACATCACTTCGAGATGAAAATAATAGCAATGATTATAATACCAACAAAGGCAATTTGGACTGCATGAATCCGGCTATCCACACGGACACAGTAAAATTGGAAGAAGAGAAAGATAATATGAACTCTAAAGTCAAAACCGCTTGGGAATTGAACGAAAAATTCCTCCTGACCACCGATTTTCCAACCGAAGTTTGGGAGGAGAGATTTAATAGAAACGGGCTTGACACAAGAAGGAGATCTTCTGGTCTGTTAAATGCAAGTTTTCCGCCATTATCGTCAGTCCCTGGATTAAGAAGAAGTTCGTTTCCTAATTCATCTTCGAACTCTTTGATTTTGTCAAGTGTCTCGCGTGAACTTCCTTTACTATCGGGAAGGCAATGTAAAGTTCAGCTTCCTTCGAATTTCCCTGGTATGCCACCGCCGCCAAGCTCAAGTGATTCTGAAAGCGAATCTTCAGATGATGAAAAGCTAGACCAGTTTTTCCAGGAGAAAGAAAAAATGACAAGAAAAACTGACAAAACTGTGAAGAAGAACTGTTTAGATGTACCAAGCAAACAGGCGAACAATGTGAAGAATTCCTCTACAAAATCGTCGCCTATTTCAACAAGTACATCGCAGTCGCCAATGGCCTCCACGGAGACTCTTGCGATAAAAGTCGCTTCTGCTGAATACCTCGCTGCTCGAGTTGTCACGCAACTTAATTCAGCTTTCAAAGAAACCATCACACTTAATACTGGAAGCGACGACGAAGTCACGGTCCGCGAAAGTTGTGTCACGCCAAATCTGATGCCGCGAAGGTACAGTTCTCTTTCCTTTCGCCCTAACACAAGCAGTTGCATCGATGAAGGAACCAACTCGCTTATTTTACCATCAGTTCACAATGAATATAGCAAGAGTTTACCAAATTTAACTGACAACAAAACTAAACGAATGTTTGTAACATTTGAGAACAATTTTCCGCATGCAAATGTTGTTGATTTAAAGGGGAAAAATGAATTAGCACAAAGATGCCGAGTTATTAACCGCAGGTTATCCAGCGAAGACGCTCTAGTAAAGGCCATGCTTGACAAGAAAATTAAAAGGAAGTCAATGGTCAAAAAATGGGTTATTTCATCCACACAATGAACATGAAACTGTAGATTAGGCTTAAACAAAAAAGACACCAAGAATTATTTTCTTTGTACAGCAACATTTTTATACATATTGAAGAAGATAACACCCATTTGACGTGTAACTCTCGTTGAAACACTCTAGTTTTTGCAGTGCTTACGAAGGATCAAATTATTGTTAAAGTCGAACACTCGACTTATTGACCGCTTGTGCACTATGTATAAACTTAGCCGAGGAGTTAGCAATGGAAACATTAAAGAAACATAAGTAAAATTAATTTTCCCTGCCATCAACCTGTGCGATTTATTTCTGTATAGTTATCGAAGGATTTATAACATGACGCGCAAATCGAAAATCATTGAAACAGCACGCCATGGAATTATTGTTTTAGTTTACTTTACGAGGTAAGTTTGAAAATCGTTTTGCAAGTGCAATATGAGTGCTATCGAGGAAACGCGCGAAAAGTCACATGACATAAATCAGTCGATCGACAAAAATAAATTACAACATGTGTTTCTATCTATTTTAAGTGAATTCATGTCGATTTCGAGATGAAGGATATTGTTTGATTGATTTTATTTACCTTAAACACGAAGAATTTCAATTTCCTGATGTTTTACTTGTTTTGCCGTTACTTTTGCCTTGGAAACGTGCCCTGAAGTTGAAATTCCAGTCGCCAAACGTGCCCCACGAACTGAGCCTTGAACAAGAAGCTGAAAACAATCGTTAATTCTAAAGGCCCGTTTACACAGGCGATTTTTATCGCGCAACTCGATGCAATTTTTGTCGCACCGAAGTTGCATCAAGTTTCGAACATGTTCGAAACTTGATGCAACTTCGGCGCGACAAAAATTGCCTGTGTCAACGGGCCTTGCAACTTCGTGCAACTTCGGCGCGACACAAATTGCATCGACAAAAATCGCCCGTGTAAACGGGCCTTCAGATGTAGTAACTGCTGTTAGCTACCATCGCAGCCAAAACCCGATGAGACTAATTGCGTTTTCGTCCCACTTTTCACTCAAGACGTGTACATTACCCGCTTGTAAACCATGCACTCCCCGCTCTCCACCCTCTCCACCCCCCGGCCTCACCCAATGTTGGCTCTTTGTTTCTAGAAATCCCCCCCCCCCCCCCCTCCCGCCCTCACTCAATGTTGGGTCTTTGTTTCTAAAAATATTTGTAGCCAAAACCCACAGCAAACAATATTTTATGGAGGAGGGAGGGGTGTGTGGGATATGTTCCTTTTTGGATTCAGTGACAAATTAGGGTTTGTGTCTCAACAGTTGTGGCCGAGATTGCAGTTTACTGGAGAACGAATAGTGGCAGAATAGGTCTTAAAAATCACAGTACTTTGGTAAGAAATACATGGCAACCACAATACTACTACTGATTTTTTTGGTTCCTTTATAAAAAGGCCGCAGTACTTTTTCCAGATTAACGTTGTAAGGTTAATTTTGTTCCAAGTGGTCCTGTTCCAGTATTCGCATTATAAAAAGGATTACTACTTAGTCTCATAAGTTGAGTGTGAGGCGCGGTGGCCTAATGGTTAGTGCGCTGGACTCCGGATCGGGCGGTCAAACCCTTGGGCGGTCCGGGTTCGAGCCCTGACCGGAGCACTGTATTGTGTTCTTGGGCAAGATACTTTACTCTCATAGTGCCTCTCCGGCCTGATGGGCCACTAGGCTCGTATGCAGACTTTACCTTCATAAGTTGAACCTTCCTCGTTAGTACAACCACGTCATACCGGTTAACAATGGCAAAGCTTTTTTTATTTTTGTTAACTATTGGCACCTTTTTTTCATCTTTCTCCAAATTTTCTTGCAGCAAGTTCCACCGCGTTGCAAAAGCAAACTTACATTTCCTTTGCCGCCTGGATTCTTCATTTTGCAATTTTAGCTGAGACGACTGAGAATTTGCTTCTCCGTTACGTTTTCCAGCCATTTTGCCGTTATAAAGCTAAAAAACAATTTGCAGTTGCAGATGTAAGGACCTGGACTCAAATTCAATTGAGTTTGAAGTGCTGTTGACTGAACCAAATTGATTGCAAGGCTGGTACTACGGCAAAAGGGCAGAATTTATTGCCCAATATTTCAACAAGCAGAGCTAGTCTTCTTCAGGGCCAGTACAATGCGAAACTAACGGCTCTAAAATTTGAATAGGAATATACATACAGTGGCAGCTAATGTTTAACTACATGTAGATATAATGAAATAAGATACATAACTATATACAACGCTGAAAAGTGTAAAAAAAAATAGCAGAATAACCAAAACAAAATTTAAGAAAAATTGGACTGGTTTTCAGTTCTGATTGGCTGGCCTCGTTATTTTCATATTTCTGATTGATTGACGGCAGCAGGCAAAACTATATTTCATCCGGCTGAACTCTCCCTTTTAGCCCGCAAAAGACGCCACAATGCCCTATGAAATTATTATAATTAATTCTTTGACCTCGGTGACATTCACCGTCGCTAAGTTGCTAATCCAGGGGCGTGGGCTCGAATCCCACCGAGCTCTCGATTTTTTTTCTAGTTTTATTACGCTCAGAAGGAATTGCGAAATCCTGGGTTATTTTCCAACCTTTAAAGTTGCATAAGAAATTATTCTCTACATTCCACCGTCTGCAAAGGTCAGGCCATGATGTTTCGCCCCAGACGCGGGTCAATCCATAAACTTTATTGATAGAACGGCAATCTTAATTTGTAAAACTATCAGTTAATTCTTGGTTGTCAGTTGTGGCTGTAGGGGAGAGGTTTAGATCGAATTTATCAACAAATAAACAACACTGAGTAACGTGTACATAGAAATTAGCAAACTGAGTTACAGACACGCTTTTTATTGGTATTTTACATGAAGTGTATCTTAAGCCTATCATTTAAAGCTATTTATGACGCACTCGTCAATGTTCTCACTTTCAATACATCTTCATCAGTGTAAAGAATACATAACGAAACAACAGAACTGGCAGCAAATTTGAATTGCTGTAGTTATTAATGAACTTTCACCGATGTTTTGATGTAAAACTGAGTCGTCTTTTATTAATTTCATTTATCCTTTTGGAATAATTAAAGGAAATCATTGTTGAAAGTGTTCATAAACTTGACCTGAGTGGAAAAATCTAGTTATTACAGTTACGCACTACTTAATTTAAGATTTCAAATTTCTTATCTAGTCTCCGCATCAGAGTCGACTTTTTTACTTTTCCTGTTCGATTTCCTGCAAAGCAAATAATAATGGAAGTGGGTAAAAACGTAATAGCTGAAATAATCTTATTAAAATAACATACACCCAGTTGCAATAACGTTGTCATAAAAAAAGGAAAATGTAAAAAGGAATTAATTAGGCATTACAACGATTTGCTTAAAATTCGCGTGAACAAACGCCTCAAAATACACGTATGTCAATTTATCTTATAACAGAAATAACTAGTGAATTTCCTGTAAATGCTGCCAGCTTTGGTGATAAAGCTAATTAATTCCTGTTGGCTTTTTTCATTCTTCATGATGACAAAGGTTATTGCAAGTCAAGACTTTTTTTTTTCGTTTACGTAATAGCACTGTCGAACTATGGACACCGTTTTAAAGTATTGGATGATGATCTAAGGTCTGAGCAAGTATTTCTTGCAAGCAGGGGCAGACGTTTAAGGATTAGGGGGAGGTCCTGGAGTGCCCGTACCCGTGACTCCCCTTCCCCCCCCCCCCCCCCCCCCCGAGATAATTTTTAAGTAAGCAACATACAAACTTAAGTATTCAGGTGGCGAAAAAGCGTGAATCCGAAGAATCAACATACCATAAATCTTTTCTTGTGTTAGTACGTACTACATTTTCAGGACCGAACATCTGAAGTACCCTATGTAAGTACTCTGGGTGTGACACAGTGTGATCCCCCCCCCCCCTTCGGAAAATCCTAGCTACCCCCCTGATATTTGCTCTTGAGAAACACCTGATAGCAATTTTTCAATTAATTTTATAATCTAGTTCTTTTAGTGAGAATAGCTTTAAATTAGCCGAATGACTTTGAATGGCGAATGACTTCAGGGCTTATATGTTTTTCACAAAAGAAGGGCCCCACTCCATCCCCGACCCAGCAACTCCATAGGCTAACTTCCCTGATTCCCGTGGCCCTTGGGTAATAACTCCACTCATTACAGTGGAAAGAATATCACAAAATGTGACTCAAGCGCCCTCAAGCGTTCCACTCACACTTTACCTTAAAAGCTTATTTGTCCCTCTTATCCTTAGAATTTCTCCTAGCCAATTCAGCTTTCCATTTTTTTAGTTTTTCCATGAGATGCTTGTCTTTTGGTAGCGCCAAAGCCCAGCCTGCTGTCAGCCCCTCGGTAGCACTTTTATGACCAAGAATGACATATTCCTTGCCTGTCTCGAAGCACGTACGTGGGCCTATGTTGTAGGAAGTGCAGTTACTTGCTGACCAGATCTGTGCCACGTTTGAACGAAAGGAGTAGCCATTCTTAACAATGACTCGTGACACATTGAACCGTATGGCATAACCAGTGGAGCTCTCAGTCATGGAGGAAATTATCCCTTTGACCGCTAGAGTAAATTAAAATAGACAGTATAATAATTAATAAAAAAGATTCTTTTTTATTGAGGAAACCTAGGTCACATATTGAAGTGATTTACAGAAGGGTCCTCGAGGTTGCTACTTTTAGGATAATTAGCGTCGCAGTATTTTCCTGTCTAAGACACTAAACTAACACTTGTTTGTGTGTCAAGCCGACGGAAAAGCTTGCACAATCCTGATTGGTTAAAAATCTTCGTTTTTTTCTCTGATTGGTAAACCATGCTTCAATATAAAAAAGGGTCAAGTGTCATTTATTTACCCACGCAGAATGGAAGAGCTCCAGGAGCTCATTTTTACGGGTGAATGTATCGAATATCGAATTGGAGTTTTGGAGTGTTGGTTTATATATGTGGAGAGACGAAAACTGGAGAACCCGGAGAAAAACCCTCGGAGCAAACGGACGAGAACCAACAAGAAACTCAACTTACATATAATCGACGCCGAGTACGGGACTCAAACCCTGGCCACACTGATGGGAGATGATGGCTCTCACCATCGTACTATACTTGTTTCCCAGTACCTTCTCTAATGACTTCTGACAGTTGAAAATTACGTTAAATGGCTTGTTATATGATCCTGGAATACGCTTCAAACTGGGAAAACAGGACGTTCTTTTAAGGGGAAGTATCACGAAAGGTCTTCCTAGTTTTTGTGTGAACTATGCCAGAATTATTAAGGTGCACTCACTGATCAAGCAAATGACCTTTAAACGACAAAAAGGCATAAACTCACTCTCTAAGATGTGCACAAACTATATGATTTTGTCCAAGTTATACTGTCAAACTTGAAAACGTCGGCCCTACGTTTCAAGCTTCAGCTAGTGCCACTAAATCTTGGTGAGACTGCCTCTTTAACTATTTCACTCATTAGAAAACTGGCCGGCCACGCAAGAGAAGTTGCATAACAGTTCTTCTAGTCATGGCCCTTGAGTGGCTAGCGCACTTGGAGTGATTAATGGCGCTCTCAGACGGTCGGCTGTTATGTTATCGAAAGCGTGACTTGATTGCGTCTAAGACATTTATGCATTCTGTTAATTAATAGACGGGAGACTGATATTTCACGTTTTGCGGTAGTGAATTTTAAGTTATGAAAATTGCATCTGGCATCCTCTATACGAAGGATAAAAAATAATACTTTACACATCAATAACTGAAGAGGGCTTACCAAAGTCAAAATTGGCCTTTAAGAAATCTTGCTTCTTTACATCTCGCTCGGCTGCAGTCAAAGAAACAGAACGTTTCTTAAGAATAAATATATATACCAGCTAAAAAAGTAGTTTAATGAGCTTCAATCACACTGAGATCATGCAAAAGCCCCTCGGTATTGATAAAATCTCATCGAGTTCATCTGTTCATGAAGACGTGTCGAACTCTCTAGTAAGATTTACCCACCCGAGCTCCATAATGATCACCTTTCAAAAAATAAAAATCACCATCTTCGTTATTTAGGATGACATTTCTTTCGTGCAATTTCACCTGTGGTTATCGCATGCGACACGCTTACGACATAACTACAACACGAATCGCCTCGTGTAAATCAACCTACCATATCGTTACGACAGACGCGCGCGCGTGAATGGTCCTAAATCATCCCGTATGCCTTTCGTAATTTTGTCGCATGCGTGTAAATCGGCCCAAGAGATATTTGTGGTAGGATGTAGCAAATTCGTGTTTATACGTCAGTTCCAGTAATGTACATCATAACCTACGTTAGCTTAGCTCAGAGGTTGAGAGACCTTAAAGGCGTTAAATTTCGGAACTGGCTGTTCGGGGGGGAATGGCGAACAAACAACAAGAACAATCTGCCTAGCCACTGAAACAACACCACTGACTTCTACACAAGAGGACCAGTAGAATTACGAGAGCTGCCAGACTTCTGCTCGCAATTACCGCTCGGTTTTTCGTGCAATCTTATTGTTAATTATTCAAATGGAACCTTTCTTTGCATTTAGGTCAAACTGCATAAAGCGCACGGAAGGTTCAGCCATACATTAATCCCCACTTTAAGTATATTTGTTTTTTTTGTACCATTTATACCATAACGTTTAAGCTTTTAATAATGCATACGCGTGCAGGAATTTCTAAAGCAGATTGTTATTTTTAATCTTTTTTTTCTTTTATCTTAAGTTCATTCTTCAATTTAACTAATCCTTTAATTAAGCTCAAACAAACAACTTCATACTCCATTAGCATCCAGTGGTTCTACCAATATGGTATATCTTTTAAATGTTCTGCTTGTAAATAAGATCCCAGACGAGTTTCCCAGTCATGCAGGGCTGGGGAAATGCCTTAAATGCTTCGCAATTAGACTCACTTATTTAAATTAGCGTTTTGTGTCGCCTATAACATTACCATGATTTTTTCATTTTTTTTTCTTTATTCTGGAATGCAGAAATGTAAAAATTTCAGTCTTTTCGTGAAAACTCAAAGACGATTTTATGTTGTTCCAACGAAATTTTGTTTGGCATATCTTGTATTGGTCGATGCAATATTAATTAAGAGTTTGTCTTAATACACTTAAGCCAAGTAAAAATGAATGATCAATAGATCAACATCCACTGAGATTGCTTGGCCTGTGATGAGACCTTAAAGGGGCACTATCACGGCTGATCATAGAAATTTCTATTTTCTAATTTCCTCAGTATATTTCCAAATGCCACCAAATACATGAATAAATTTGATAAATAGATCCCACAAAACAGGATAGAACAGTTATTTTGAGGAAGAAGTACAGGATTGCAAGGATGGAAGTGGATTGCGATTGATTTTTGGACAGGATGTCCAGAATTCAAAGCTGCCATTCTGGTGAAATTTTGAACATTTTGTTAGTCACTGTTTCCTCTTAGTTGATATTTCTTTGCATTTACCACTGTAAGCCTTTTTTTCTTCCTATTGCAAGACAATTAAGTACAATTTATAGCAAGCTACAGCCCATTCTTATAAAATATGATATTTCAGCCGTGATAGTGCCCCTTTAACTTGAGAAGAAGCAATGTACACAGAACTCACTTGTTGGCTGGATGAAAGCTTTTGGTGTCAAACAGATTCCTCGGTCATAAACCTCGAGGTTTTCGCACTGGAATTCTGGAAAAGCCAGTAATGGAGACTCCACTCCAGCAATGGATTTCACAGCAGCTTGGCAGTCACTCTTGACTTTTTCGCAAACTGAACGGCATGGTTTGATGGGTTTCTTAATTCCCTGGTTCTCGACACAGATAGGAAGATAAAGGGAACAAACAAAGAAGAGCAAATCTTCTGAACAAATAACGCCATTGATCCGCTGTGCTAAATCCCACAACGTACGATTCACGGAGGATTGCGTGTCCTGCTCAAAGTTGTTCGGGAGACGGGTGCTGTTGTAAGGAAGGGTCTTGCACAGGTCGATCTGAATGTCTTCACATCGCGACCGCTGTCGGTTTGAAGAAACTGGATTTCCATCGCTGAAAAGTGGAGCAACGCAAAGCAGCAAGGACACCAGGAGCGCGTTCATTTTCGACTCATGATGTCCCATGAATACCGCCTCTTATCATAAGTAGTACGTGTCTAGCCTTGAAGGTCACGATCTGAAGGAGTATTGCTTTTCGATTTTGATGATTACAGTCACTTAATCTTCCAAGCAAATTGCCAACGAAAACATCTGCTTGTACTAAGTCGGTGATTAGTTGACCCAAATAACAGTTCACCATTTTTCTAAAGAAATTTCTTGAAATGTTTTAAAAATTAAGTTTTCAGAGAAAAATCTAAGCAGGAAGAGTTATCGATGGGGAACTTGTTTTTCGCCAAACATTAACACGCCCCCACAGTTTAGTATGGGCTTTTGAAAATGATCCGCCACAAAGCCTAAACAGATGCTAAGGCCAAATTGGGGGGCGAAGGAGGGGGGAGGGGATAGGCGCATGGTTATGAGCTGTTTTGGCCTCGAATAATTTATAGATTTTCTACTTAAAGAAATAAAATAAGGTGTTCTTTTATAGAATGAATTTACAAGACTGACGTCTAGTACTTGACCATCATTTGTAAACGGTAAAGAATAAAGAAAAACCCTTTTGATTTGGCAAAATAGAACATTGTTATTACAAAACGCAATTAAAGACAGTCCAACCTCCTCTTTGTGAATAAGGACACCTCAATACTACAGACAGTTTAATATGGACATGTCCATAATAGTCAGTTCTGACCCTTTATTGTCGATATTTGAGAGGCTTGGCTGTATCACTATCGGCATATGTGAATTAGGGATCATGTTTTTCAAAGATTAGGTGAACTTAATACCTGACGGCTAACTGTGCCAAAGGTTTCGGGGATAGGGTACTCCAGCGCTCCATGCATGAGCCAAATCGACTGTATTTCCTTTTTTTTTAAATCCGGCAGCAATTTGTGTCGATTCTCTTAATATTTATGATATAGTTTTCCACAATAGGATACATTAAAACGTATTCAAAGACACTTCGACAAAATCGTAGGCCGCATATCAGAAAAACAGTTTTCATTTAAATAGTATTACACGTTTCTGTCATTGACTTTAAGCTGAATTCATTTTAATTTGTTTCTGTTTTGTCCTTTGATTTCCCGTTTCTTTTCTGTTTTTCTTCATTTCAATTCCATAAATTTTAATGGTGACTAAATTTGTTTGAAGAATCATGAAATAATACCCAGAATTACTCTCTCTGTTTCCCTAAACTAGAACGATAAATGTTGACTTTCTCAATGTAGCATTGATCAGCAGGAGATTACCGGTTTTAAAAGTAGAATCAAAGTTCACAATTTTCTTTAATTAAGCAATATTGAAAATACATGTGTTGCTGGGCGTCTTTATAAAACCACTTTCAGGTAAAATTGTATTTAGCCAAGCACGTCAATTTTTTTTTCTTTAATACCACTTTCAATCTTGACAATTTATACCCAATTTGTCATAATAATCGTGAAACATTTTTTTGCCTCTGTTTGGCTGGCGTATTCTATTTCAAATGATTGCAACAATTTATTTTGTCGTGTGAAGTCCATGCATGGCCATTCACTGTGTCAGAATTCCACAACAATCACTTCAGGTTCACTTAAAGTATGTGACCCTTGATATTGCAAGTACTTCAGGTTATCGTCAACTCACCATGGTTTGATCTGAAGTCTCCTCGCTCGTGAGGCCCACCAGAGATTGGCGTGCTTTCTGCCATGAAACGAGGTTAATTCAGCAGTAAGGGCACCACGTAGACAACATTTCGATCAACGACAAGTGGCTACGTGTGTAGCGATTCCGTTAAGAAAACCTCTGTTCTAGAAATTAAATTCTTTGGAATTCAACGAGAAAAACATGTTTGCATGTTTGAGTAGGTAGGAAGGTATGATCACAAAATAAAACCTGGGAGAGAGAGTGGAGGTTTCCGAAGAAGAGTCGAAAAATGCTGCCAACTTAACGCAACTATCATTTATTACCTTTCCAATTACATTTATTTCAGTGCTTCATGTTCAGTGGTGGTTTGGGTGCCTTGCTTGGTGTACATTAAAGAGTAATATTCCTACATTCTCCAGCCAAGTGGAGATAAAAGAGGGTCAAGTGCTGTTTTTACTTCGTTTATGGCATGCAATTTGGACGCAACATATCTTATAAATCCCGAGGGAAAACAACAAAACGTCTAAAAAATGTCTGACCAATTAAAATAAAACCAAGTGACTGATATTGCTGTGGACCTCTTTGGTGTTTTCTTGTATCAAGTAGCTTGTTCCTGGACTCCAAGCTGTGGATCTGAAAGAAGCAAATGGTGGCGGACGAAAACTGGAAAAAAAAAAGGGCGGTGTGAGGAGAGAAAAGGACTTACGAACCCCTTCTCCTCTATCTGCTTCTCTCCCTTCTCCTCTATCTGCTTCTCTGCCTTCCTTCTCTCTGCCTTCCTTCTCTCAGCCTCCTCCCCCCCCCCCCCCCCCCCCCTCCCGGCCCCCTTTCTAGTTTTTGCTTGTCCTAAAACAGGCTAAGGAAGATAATTGGGTGGCGCTTGCGCGGTAGGAGAAAAAGAGTTGTCTTATGAAATTCTATCAAGGCAATAACATTAATTTACTGAATGAGGTTTTTTTTTCGTCTTCTAGAGACGCTGTCGGGGATCTATTGCCCGTTATTGCATCGTCGGGACTGCATAGCGAAGCTTCAGTTTCAATGAACTGTTCCTTTATTCCACTCTTAACTTGTGTTTCAAACACACGTACAAACCTACATGATTAATATGAATTTTTTTGTTACCGATTTTATTTCGCTATACATATATTAAAGCGATCTATTTTGTCTATTTCGTGTGTACAAAAAAAGACAACTGAACTCCCTGTACCTTTGTAGATTTCAAAAGTTTCACTTGGGTCAAGGGAAATCTGCTCTTTTCTGATCTTTTGTTTATGCTCTCTTGTCGATTATATTAAAAAAATCTTAAACCTACTATATACATTAGAAAATATTTAGCAAATTCTTATTACTGAAGAAAAAAAAAGCGATGCTTTAATTTTATATACAGGCTCTATCGCCAGGAAATGCTGACGATAACTCGTTCCCAGTCTTCTCTTGAGAGGAAATTTTAAGACCGTAGACCGGGGGTAATGGAAAGGAGCAATCAAACCGAGAGGACTGGGGTCAAGTCAGATGGCGGCGCACACCGAGTCCACTGGAGGGACCAAATTTCATCATCGACTTTTTTTCCCTTTTCCTTTTTCCTGCATGGACGGTTGAAAGTTCACCTAGATGGAAAATTTGCGGTTACATGACTACCGATTAACGACAACATTAACTTAATTTTTTGAGCATTATTGATTTTTAACGTGAGATGTAGCATCGCAAATTAAAATGTAACTATCTTTTATTTATTGTGTTATCGAGAGCTTTAAACAAGAGAATTTGTCTTAGATATACGTAAATGATTAATCAGTTGGCGTTGATCGTGATTGATTAACGCCAGTTTACATGCTCCTGGTATGAATCTAGTTCTAACTATAACAACAGACGATGTTTTGTATTGAATTATCTACAAAATTTAAAGATCCATGTAGTCATACACCGATAGATGGAACAATCGAAATTGTTCGAATTAGCCATGAGAATGAAGTTCTGATAATATTGTGAAAGATATTGTGGAGAACGGAATAATAAATCGATTTTGTGAGGTTGTACTGATGCAAACATGGGACGAATTCATTCTGTAATCCAGTTATGGTACCGTAAATCTATATTCCGGACATGACCGGCTATCTAAAGTTTTATCAGAGTAGTCCCGTCGATGTCCCTTTTGCTACATGGAAGACGTGCTAAAATATTGTTCCATTTCTCTTGGCTGTTTTTCAGTTTTTCATTCGGAGCAGCCATCTCTTCCTTTTTCTCCATCTTGGCGTCACCATGATGATAATTTACTCAACTAATCTTCTTATCCACTATTCCAAAGAAACTGCATCTTGAAAATAGTTTTTGACCGCAGGGGGAATAAATGTATTTGATCTTTCTAATTCTACGAAGATACTTGTTGGTTTATATAGAGTCCATTATTGGTCGCCATCAGGAGAGAAGAAAGCCGGAACTACCAAGAAAGAAAAGACAAGAACAGGATTAGTTCACCAGTGTCTGCGGTAACAAACTACAAGCTTGTCCGCCTCCTGACGGCTAGAATATTTAACAAGTTTCTGTTTGATTTACAATATTTGTTTCTTTGTTTACAGTGTCCTCGATTAGCACAGCAGTGTTAAATAGTTACATTGGTACTTAAAATTTAAAAAAAGTGATAAAAGGTGTGTTAAATACACTCACTAACAATGTACTCGAGATGTACTGATGAACATCACATGACATCTTTAGTGTTCTGTTTTATCTGCCTTGTCTGATCTTGTCCTGGGACCGATTAGTTTTTTTTATCTTAATTTTCTTAGGCTTAGTGTCTGATCTTGTCTAAGGCTTTGCTTTGTTTTTTGTCCTTGTCACGTGTCTTAGAAGTGGCTGAAAGGTTATATTGTCATTTGTCAGACTCTGGGGTCTGGACACACGATTTATCACTTAACATTCCGAGCTATTGTGAGTTGCTATCTTTATCCTCTTAGAATGTCTAACAATGGTTAATCGAATTTTGCACTGGGCTTAGTTTTCGCGCTACGTCTTAGTTCATTTTAAAATTCGCGAAAGTTTGAAAGGAATTCAGATTACTGAAGTTTTGAAAAGCGTTGCGTTTTGGGCCAGTCGAGTACAAGGGCATTTGCCGCGTTTAACATGTCTATATTTCGTGCTCAAATTTGCAACCCATACATAAACGTGCTCTAGAAGTGAACGCTTCAAAAATTGACAATATAATAACACTGTATAAAACAACAAATTTAAGGATGTATAATGAATCCGTATACATAACATATACGGAAAGAACTAGGTACTATCGATGTATAAGGGCTGAGTATAATGAACAGTACGTATACGTTTGATTCCATATTCGTATGTATACTAGTTAGTGCTACACATAATCGCACACTAAGTGATAAGGAATCCATATATTCGTTATTTCTCCAAGTATTCTAAAAGCCTAAAACTTATGAAAAACCGGAGAAGTACGTTTTATCCAATAAGTAACTGAAAACCAATTTTAAAGGTACTTTCCTCGTACAATTTTAACAGGACACACATGTAAACTGTTTTGTCAAAATTTTACAGGTATCGTCGCCTCAAATTTTTTCACCTTCAGTTGTTGTCTCGTTTATAGTTCCCTACGTAGATATAAAAGAACGTCTGCACATGATGGAACGAAGTATTAGCGAAGTCACAGGCGACCTTTTACTGATCAAAAACATAGCCTCAACGACTTGTCCTTATGAGGCCTACATTGTATAAAAAGGTAAAGTCTGTATACGAGCCTAGTGGAGGAGCTTATCCCGGTTTCTGTAGCATGAAACGACTAGAAGTATTTCTACTCCCCCTGGATGGGATGCTAGTCCATCATCGCAGAGTTACCCCCAGCAGTAAATTTGCCGGTAATGACACAAAAATTTATGGTACCTTTTCTTCGGCGCTTCCTATTCTTTCTGTTATTTCTCCTACCAAGACGCTTGGCAGCTAGCCGCTTTTCCCACTTTCTGAATTTGCCAACCCAAGCTCGTTCCCAGTTCTCCACCACACCATTCTTAGGAAACAAATAGAGTTTATTCTGCCCCACGTCCTCATGACCAGCCACCAAGTAATCGGCGTCCAGCTGGTTAACCTGAGGACAGTCACACGTGGTATTGCTGTGCAGGTGAACGATGTCTCCCTTTTTTAAATCCATCAAACCTTTCTGCAGGACGCGTTGTACTCTCCCCTTGACTATTCGTTGGCTTCCCTTCTTTGTAGATGATGTGATGCGCACTTTAAGTACTGTATTTAAATACAGAATAGTTTAAAATTAAGTTACAGTGTTAACGTAATGACTTACCATGCTTCTGCGTAATGACAGTGATCTCAGTGTTCAGACTTATGTAATATCTTTAACAACTTGCAAATTAAGATAGTCCATGCGTAAATGAAACTTGTTATCGTGTCTGTCATCAGCGTGTTAATATTCATGTTAATATTAATATTTTACCCTTGGAATTTTCCTTCGTGTTATATTCATTAGCATATATTACCGTACACTAGAACAAAGTAAAATTGTGCAGTAAATTGCACCATGCATCTCTACCATAACACCTATACCCCCAGGTTGGAAGAGGGCTGCAACAGCATTGTTCCTTCCGGGACTCGAATCCCGTTGAAGTTTCAGTTAACAGGGAATAACTACAGGGAGTGGCGGATCTAGCAGATGGGTCCGAGCCCTGGTCGCCTTCAAACTGTTTACTGAAGGGCCGAAAACAGCTAAACAGATCAACGGACCCTTTGCAGCCGAACGATCACATAGTACAAGATAACACCTAGCTGAATGCAAGCAGCGCGCTTGGAAATCAAGAACAAAGCGACCTCATCCAGTCATGCTTGCCTTTTCTTTGTTTTAAATGTCCCAGAGCGGAGCTTGCCCTCCAGTACAGCATGGCGGATTTTGTATCACGTGACCTTAGCTGCAAAAGGGTCTCTTCTTAGCAGTGACTATTCAGCAAATAAGTGACTGGAAGACAACTTACCAAAATTGTATGAATTTTTTTGATACCAGTGATAGTTCAGGCGGGGTCTGGCACAATGGCATGACGATACTGCAAAACAAGAGAAGGTAAAGCTTTGATGAGGTCAAATTTTAACATTCATTCAATGAAATACGTTTCAAGTGAGTCTATAATTGACTGTAAAACAAAACCCATATCCAACAAAACACAGAACCAATGAGTATATAAACCACGATCATATAAACGCGGTGGGTACATTCAGCACTCATTTTAAGCAAGCAAATTAGGAATGTTTTTGGTTTTATGCTAACGTGAGAAAAAAACGCTCTTTTTAAACGCCATTATGTCATCTCCGAGAGAAACATCCAAGAACTCATTCGGATGACGTAGCGCTGCAGAGATCTATGTAGTCTCTGGTTGGCTCCTTTGCTGCATAAGTCTTGACCAATCAGGTCACTCCATGAACCTCTATAAAGCTGTGTCATCAGTAAGAAGCGTTTTTTCAGCTCGAATCGCAGATTGTTCTTTCGGGAGTTAAGGCAAAGCTGTAAAGCAAAAGCGGTAGAGGAAAAGTGGTAAAGGAAAAGTGAGATGAAGAGTGTGTCTGTTTTTAACGTTGTCGCTTTGTGCCTGACGGATTTAAGAAGACAACATGGCTTTCTCTAGTTATGGTAATAACTTGCAAAATAATCGACAACTTTCGGTGATGTTTGTCTAGGTCTAGATTCAGCTCGCTTATAGTCCATAATTAAGGCGACCCAACATGCAATAGAAGAAGTAAGTTTAAAGATTTAAGTTTGCGATCAAAAATGACAAACAAATATATCTGCAAATACTCCAGTAGCCACTAGATTAATCTCAAGAACATTGGTAAATATTAGATAGGGCATTAACTTCCTAGTACCATATCGAAAAACTAGTATAACCTGATCATTTGCAGAGACCTGATCTTTAACACGCAATCGGTGATCAATGCGGGGACCGTTCAATGCATTTTATTTTGTGTTAGCTTCTAGATTTGAACGATTGTTCCTCTGTGTTAGCTGACATTTTCAAGCCCGGTTTAAGTACAAGCATCTATCGGTAACAAGGTAGAAACAAAAATAAACGACGTGGTGATGTGTGGTTTAAATCGCGTGACACACTAAGCGACGCAATACCTGATGAATATTAAATGTTATTGTTTACTCGAGTAATGAGACGAAGAGATTCGATAATTTGGCATAACCTTTCATTTTTCGTGTCAAATCAACTTTGCGTGAACTTTTCCGGGTACTTTTGCTTCGATCTAACTTAACTTAATTAGTTTCAATTTTTTTTCCAAAGCACTCCTCGCAAATGCATGTAGTGTCGAGAAAAAATACATCTTCACAAAAATGTTCGGAATGTATACACAATGTTTTATTAAACGACTTCGATAGGTTTAAGACAATATTTTAAATTTTACACTAAGTGGATCTATTTTCTCCAACTGAGCAAATAAGTTTTCAATATCAAATCAAAGGCGAACTTGAAGGGGACCGAAATCAACTGGAAAAATTGGCGGCGAAATGAAAGTGAGTGACACTTGCTTCCAAAGCTTCACGGAGACATTCAGTTGCCTTGCCTAAGGACGTACGTATATATGTGCGTGCCTTCAGCACGAAAAGTGGAAATCAAGAAAGATTCAAAACTTCATAATTACAATTTTTGTTAGGATGTTGGCTGGAGGAAATAGGTTGAAGCTTCGAAAACCACGTATGTTCACCAAAACACTCGTGGAATCTATGCAGGCAGCCATCTAATCCAGCTGTATTCAGTTTACTGGATCAGTTTCGGAACTGGGCTGAGGGTTAAATTAAAAGAACTTTAATTATTGTCCTCACCAGCGGAAATAAGATTTAGCGCTCAGTATCACAGATTTTTAGAAAACAAGTGAGCGTTCGACGCTGGCCTTAGCTTATAGAAAAGTCGCCGGTATAATGGAAGACACACCCACAGTTTTTGTACCTGTCGAACAACTTGAAAGAGACACCGTAAAACGCCGATCAAATGATTTTACATGCATGTATATTAAATTTGTAATAAGAAAGGCAAACACGTTTTGCTAAGTTACTAAACTTAGCTTTAATTATTTACAAAATTCCGATTTAATTTCCTGAAGTGATTTACAGTTTTTTTTTAATTTAAATGCAGCACATTGTTCTAAACGGGACACTGCCGGTGTCTTGCTTTATCCATAGCCCTTTAAACAGCAATTTTTTTCATGGAAACGAAAACCATAGACAGATCTCTCTTCTTTGGCAAGCTGAAGCAAAATATATCTTTACGGAAAGCCCTTAACCTTTTGTGGACTTTTAAAGAAACTGTTTTGATTCTCAAGCACAAAACATGTTACCTCTGTCTGTAACATTAGGCTTTGATTCTTTAAATTTGCATACAACAACCTCACTGAATATCAATCTATATGGTGTACAAAAATGAAGAGAAAAAATATTATCGACTGAAAACCACGTACACACTTTATTACTATAGTCCAAATCCGTACGACAAACATTGAAAGTTTATGTGCCAAGCAACTCAAACTGAAATTAAAAATAAGCTAGCAGACTTCACTGCATCAAGTGCCCAGATTCCACAACAAATGACTTCGTGACCGCAAAATTCACTGGCACTTTCGTCAAATTAAGGGAAGGGAGAGTTTAATTTCCTGTCATTTAATTGGAAAGTTTGGTTTCTTTACACAGGATTAAACGGCTATGATGATTGCAATTGGTTGAGGTTTTTGGTTATCCGTTAAATCGAGCTAAAAAATAAACTTGAGACAACTAAAGGGATATTACTTCCCTCGGCGGTGCAAAAAAACAAACGGCAAAATACCTACTCGGTGACGCCATGTTAATCCACCGTTTTATACAAGCTCCCCAAGCCATTAATAAATTGGAATTAACAATCAATCATTCCGCCAAGACAGATTTTTTTCGGATTGCGTTTAATACCAAATGAAAGGTTAAAAGTTACGATTAGTATGCACTTAAAGTACCTAAGCACGCTAGCGATAAACGAGAATTTAAATTAGGTAATAACATCCCGACCGTAATTTGCTAGTTAAACAAGACCAGCTCTGAAGCAGTGCACGTGAAAAAATTAAAGTTGTCCTTGACATGAAAAAGAATGCTAAGGTGCTAGAATTTATGAGCCACCGCAAATCCAAAGAAAATGTGATCATATGAAAATGCGTTTCTACAAATGCTCAATGTGAACTGAAGAATCCATGCGAAGAGATTACAACAAATTGCAATTAATATTATTATAACTGACAAAAAAGGATAGTTTTTCATACCAGATTTGACAAAAGAAGAAGGTGTAACGCAAACATCAGTTTCGTAGGAGGGTAGGTCCTCGCACACAACGTCTTCAGGCCACTCTCGTTTGTATCTTCTAATGGTGGCTAAACAATCAGCCATGACTTTTTTGCAAACCGACCTGCAAGGACGGATTGGCTTGGATTTGAACTCAGGAGCGCAAATCGGCAGATGATACGAGCAAAGAAAGAAGCCTGCCTCTTTGGAGCAGTTTATGGCGACGATAGCACGAAACAGGTCGATCTTTTGTCGGGCATGATGCTGCGAGAGTTGTTCCAGTGCATTTGGAAACATTGTCATATTGTATGGCAAATGTTTTTCACAAAGTGGGATCTTGATCGGCTCACATGTTGAGCCAGCAATCGTTCTTTCTACCCGACCGAGGACGAACACGACCAGAGTTGTCAATAGATACATCTTGATTGATAAAATGAGAAACAATTGTTATATGTTGCTTGAATGTCCTTCGTACTGGCCTCGATCTCACAAACTAAAACTAAATGAGAGTACGTGCTCTTTAAATAAAGGGGTTGAGCTATATTGTCCGAGCGTGTGCCACTCCTTATATATAGGGGAAGCGTAAAGTATTGTTTATTATTTTCGAGATTTATGAAGGCCGCCGAGATGAGCGCAGATGGGCTTTTTAAAACTGACTAATGGACAAAGCAATTAATCGTGCATATTGTTTGATCCGCATACACTGATTGCCGACATTTTTACACGTCCTGACGTTTATAAACAAGTAGGTCGACCTCTGTTATGATGGCTTTGCTTGGACGAACTCGATTTCGTGATCCGCTAATGAAAATTGACGGCGTTAACCTTTGATAAAAGCTTCTTGGTTCGCTTCGTTTGAAGTGCAAAGTTATTAGAGTACAAATTCAGTTATATTTAATGTATTTGACCTTGCCAATGCCCGAGAGCCGGGCGATAATGAAACGTCTGTAATTGACTCTTTACGAAGCCGACACCGAAGATGGCAAGTGTAGATCGATGGCTATGTAAACGAGATGTTCAACAACGTAGCCTTTCCGGAGATCCGTCCGGCCACTTTTTGAGATAGAAATCTGAAGTAGATCAGGAAAGGTCGCTTTCCTCCACTCCGCGAGCAGTGCAGGTATTCGGAAATGTCAAAGGGTCCAGATATCAAATCATCGGATGATTAAATATATCGTTTAAATTGGCGGGATCCTTCGTTCCTCGTTCCACAATTTCTTGAGGGCGGGAAATAAGCCGGTCTCTTTTTTTCGCGTCCTGAACATACTGAATGGATTAGCAAAAATAACCACTTTTATACTCAACCTGAAACAGACGTGAGATTTCCGGCTTTGCTTCCTAAAATGCGAAGCATTCCAAAAGGAATAAATAATATAATCTACCTATTTAGATATCTTTATTAATTTCAAGTTTGTTAAATCGTATAAATGGCTTTATGACGTCACCGGGCTATTAATCTAGATTGAAACGACATTTTTGCACGCTATTTTAACACCATTTAGTCTGCGAATTGTTTCTTTTAAGGGCTTGGAAGTTTGCGAACATTGGGTAAAACACTAACACGCTGAAAATAGAACATCAGTGATTTGGGGGGGTCTTGAACGAACAAAAAGGACCAAGACCCATTCGAAGATAACAAAACTGTCACTTACAGTATCTAATTGTGAAAGAATCCGTTCTAAGACATTTAACAAGCAATTGACCCGTAAATTCTGTTGCGACAGATTGCATACCTGCATGCAATGATCTCGAGTGAAGATTGCGAAAAATTGGCATTTTCTTTTGACCAAATTGTCCTTAAATTGCAATTTTAACATTGAAACGTACGTGTTAACAGCCAAATGCCACGCTGACATCATGAGTAAAGGATCGCAGACATTCCACATGATATGAGTGTTGTCTCCCTTAACACCAGGCAGCTATTTTTGGTATTTTATGGAATATGGGCTATATAGATTTAAGAGTTTGAGGGCCTTAGGAAGTATGCAATTGTAAGAAATCTTAAAATAGTGCAGGTATTTTGTCCCATTTTCCGGTTAAATTTCTACATTTGGACTGAACAGATGTTGGTAACCTTATGGTTTGGCTAAATCGCGGTGTTCTCTTAGAAAAACCAAGGGTGACCCTCCGACACTTCGAAAATCTCAGAAACCACTTTTACCGTGGAAAAACAAACACTTTATGCCACGAACTTGAAAACTAATGGCCATTGATGGGCAATAAATTTAATGACGCAGCGATGAATAAGCTTTAAGTATTTTTCAAACCTGTATTAGCCTTGAAATGTGTTCCCTACTGTCTGACTGTTTTAATAACAGAAACCCCTAAATCTGGCCCTCCCAGTAAGAAGTTTTTGTTTAATGCCAAAGTCTTAAAAGTTTACCTTCACAAGCAAAGCAACAATGAAGATAAATTTCAGAACTGTTCAAATTCCTAAGCTTGAGGCTTTTTTTCTTGTTAACTCAAGATCAGTTTTGACTGTCAACGTTACCAACAGACCTACGATGTGAATATGCCGTCAAACAACTTTTATACACCACAAACTCCAATTAACTTCGATTTAAGCTCTGGACTAGAAGAATGCATTCTTGTTGATATTTGTATTTCAAACCATACAGACGGTCTGTCTCGAAAACTAGAAAAATCTACCGATATAAAAATAACAGTGAGTTTACTGAAAACAAAATAACATGGTCAGGTCGGCAGCGCGCGAAAAGTAACCAGTGGACTATCAAAACATAACCTTGGAAAGTTCGTAAAGATCAGAGAGAAAGCTCCTTTTGTTTGGGCCTAAAACAATTTTAAAAGCCCAAGGGCGCCAACAAATGTAAACAGTTCTTCAGACGTCGTGCGGTTATGACAACAGGAAAAGAGACTATTCCTTTCAATATAAATCGCAAACTAATCAGAAGGGTGGCAAATCCAACACAAGTCATACTGCCGAGACGGCGCCGAGACGATGTTGTGTATGCCAGAATGCAAGTCAGGGATCGCCTTTTTCAATGCCAATTCTGGTCTCAGGCTCTGTGCTTTTCCGAGATTTCATTTCTACTGAGACCTCTGATTCTCAAAAAATGCGTTTTAAAAGATCTGTATAGCTATTGTGCGAGGTTTTAAAGCTTTCAACACATTCTTTTCCACTAATCTTGTGGTGCGCGAGTCAAACTTGACAATTGGTCAAAGTGGAAACTGGATGATGGATGAGGCATTCAATTAACACAGTAAGATGAAATTAAGCACAATTTTCAAATAGTTGAGCAATTCAGTCTAAAATTCTTGTAAACAAATAATTGTTTACAGAAACTCGATCGACTGACAGCCATCAGGCGGAAAGCGCAATTCTACTAAGTTTTATCAGGAAACTAGTCTCTAATACTAAAAGCTTAGTGCAGGAATGCCATTAAATCCCTTTAAGGACTACCACAAGGCACGTGCACAAACAGACAGAAAAATCGTCCCGATTATAACATCTTACTAGCATCCCAGCAGCACTTACTCAAGGTTTACTTACTTACTCTATTCAATTCGATAAAATACCAAAAAGCACTCTGGTCTACATTGTCGAGTTGTAGTAGTTGGATACCAATGTACAAGTCAGCTACACTTTTTAATTAAAAACTTTTCGAGAAACAATCCACTACGCTCTTGTCATTATTAAAAGCTTCGATTTACACAAAATAGTAAAACTGACAAGTATTAAAGGCCCTCTAAAAGTAAATCCAGCTTGACCTAACGATAGATTTAACCATGACATGTTTTATAACTTCCTTTGTTTATCTTTTAATGGCTGCGTTCTCCTTTCAAATTTCCCTTGCATTAATTATTTTTCTCTTATACTGCGGAAATTAAGCTTACGTAACCATTTACTCCCAGGAACCCGACAACCTGCGGTTTTAAGTTTTGCCGGAGCCTGTGGATGCAGTCCTACTGTGTGATGATTGATGTCCCCAGTTGGAATCCTATTTAAAATCTTTCCTACCTTACTCAAATCCTATTTAAATCCTACCCCGTTAAAACATGCACTTGAACAATGCTTTCATGTGCTTCTGTTTGTTTTCAAAATTGTACAAAATGAAATTTGGATTATCACGTTTTTGATACTGTCAGGGAGTGCAAGCCAATTATTTAGGGCTCGCATACACCTCTAGCTGAAGATGATTTTACGTTTATAGGCGAATTAAAAACCTTCTTATGCGTTCATGTTGATCTAAATATTCTTCGTGGTTGACCGCTGGTCACTTAATTATAATCTGACGAAAGCAAAGCTTGTTCAAGTTACGGAGAGAAAAGAATGGATTTCCTTAATTGATTATCAGCCTTCGCTGGGTCTAATATCAGACCAGATACATTTTCTCCAGAATTTTCTTGCTTGTTTTCGTCCACTGTTTATTAAGCTGATAAGAAAACTTAAGAATAACTTGAGAATATATGCGACGCGCATTCAAAGTGCTTCGAAGGCAGAGCCGGAAATCGCCTGAATGAAATCTTTTGAGCTCGTTCAGGGAAGACTGTAAGTCTATCAATTGATTTGCTGTGAATTATTTAGAGGCGATAACTATTTTGGAGTTCTGGTGTGAGATTCGAGCAACTCAAATGATCTGAAACAGTTTACGCCACAACACAACTCATGATTCAGGTGCAGTGCTGCCAGTCGACAAAAACCGTGGCAGGAGTTTGCACTGGAAGACAAGTTATTCTTCCACAGAAAAACCGAAGATAAAGCAAATTAAACTCTAGATAACACAGTCAGGTTTTAATTCGCAGAATTGAACGTCTGAACTGAATGCTGAGACACATTTAAATCCATGTCAGGCAAAAATTCAAAACTCACAAATAAAAAAAGGACGGACAAATTTTGGGTAACATTTCAGCCAGAGTAGGAATCTAGCTTTTGTAAACGAAGGCAGTTCAGTTGTTTTATTTAGAAACTGAAGTGTTTCAAAGTCCTCTAATAACAAAATACTTGTAAAAGTGTTTGACAAACAAGTATAATAAATTACCCCGGTTTGTGTTTGAACTTTTTTCTGTTTAACTTTTTTCTCATAATGGGATCAGACGAATAAAGCTCACTTTTTACAAACGGGATCCTGTGTCGAAATATTTCCCTTTACTGAAGTAGCCGCATCTTTTAAGCTCTAGTAAAGTGATTAACGGGTTGTTAGTTTAGAAGCCTTTATCGCTTTTAAAGAGAATAAATAATACTTTGCCGCAAGTTGAACGTCTACAAATCATTCACAATTCAATCGATGTACCGCTATCTCAGAGGAAACGACTCACAACCGAACTATCTGACGTTTAAGCGAAAAGCCTCCGCCCTTCTAAATAGTATACAACTCTGACTACTACAAATAAAATGACTCAAACAGGAACATTTTTTGTCTGTGTTGTTAATCTGTCGGTAAATGACGGAAGCGGGTTAGACCGACTAAAGCCATATTTTTCCATCAATCATAAGATTTATAGCAATAGCCGAGAAACTTCCATCAGTCCGTCTTAATTCAAAATAGGCATTTTTTTCGCCACGCCTGTTGACACTACATTGCGGCAGGCATGAATCGAAAGCTGTACCTCGTGAGCTGCCGCACGTAGGTCGGGCATTGTACGTGAAGGAGTGCCTCCAGACACGCATTACATAATCCGGGTATGGCCTTCTCTTCAGGCGCTTCGCACTTTTGCTTCGGACAAAGGACAAATCATTCAATCATTTATTTAACGTGGTCAGTACGCTTAGCTTAATAGCTAGTTTACAGGTACGCTACGAAATAATAAAATATAAATCGAAAAATAAAAAAAAACTTTCTATATGGACAACAAGCGCGAAGCGCGAGCGACTGGTGATGGGCACGGATGCGTGGGACCATGGGAAAGAGTGACTGAGAGAGGCGAAATTTCTGAGTAGAGCAGTACCTCTTGTGAACCTCTAATTTCAAAGGCATTCTAAAACAATATTGCTCATTGTCTTCAGGGAGAGGGGCATTGTTTGTGCCCTTTGTCCTATTG
Source organism: Meandrina meandrites (assembly GCA_963693305.1). Classification (NCBI taxonomy): domain Eukaryota; kingdom Metazoa; phylum Cnidaria; class Anthozoa; order Scleractinia; family Meandrinidae; genus Meandrina; species Meandrina meandrites. Next base: position 62,072,347 of record OY855903.1, read on the forward strand.
TTCTTATGGCCAATCATGTGAGATGTTCAATGAGGTGCTGGTCGACTCAAATTTCTTCCTTTCGCCTTCCCTTTCTCCCTTACGCGCTCATTTTCTTGCAGTAACAGAGAGGTGTCTGGGAACGAGGCAGCCGGAAACCAACAAAATCTTGGTTCAACGAACCCGCGCGCTTCCGATGTTCGTTATATCCTGCGTTGCAAGAACGAAATGTCCTTTGCAATACCAATACTCGGACTTGAAGGCGGACAATGTTTTGGATTTGCATGCTTGCTTTATTTATTAGATTTGACCCATTTGTATAAATTTCAACATCGATACAACATTCCATCGTCCGCATCTGATACTCTAGTGCCCCGTTCAAACACAAGCAAAAGAAAAACAAACACGCATTCTAGTTCTGTTGTCTTCGATAGCCAGGAACTGCGTACAAAGAAAAAACGGTTTGTTCCTTACTGTTGTTCAATCAAATTGGTCCATGAAGGATACAGCATTCTAATTGGACTGAGCAGTCTAAATTTTACAATACTAAGACCGCTCACATTGCAGTTTCACCAATTTGATTTTTCGTTATATTAACATTGTCGCACGCGTTTGCCGACATCTGATGTATTTATTAAAAAAAAGTAAAAGCAGCCAATATAATAAAATTAATGAACTAATCTGTTTAGTCCGTATTGGAAAGTATTGTTCTTGTAGCAAGTTTACTAACCCCATGCTAGCTCAATGTATATTGAGCTACAGCAAGTTTGAAAACGGCATATATTACTGTCTGAAAAGAGGTAAGACTTTCAAACTCGCACGTCCCACTCACTCAATCCCGCATCATCGGGACTTAGGCACGGAGGCTGTTGTCTTTACTGTCGCTTCGTAAGTTCATTTCTGTTCGTCGTTCATTTCTGTTCGTCATTTTTCTGTTCGTCTTCTGTTCTGTTCATTTCTGTTCGGTTTTGCTATTATGTTCTTGCCTTGTTCAATATTCTTGCATATCTTTTTGTTGAGTGTTGGAAGGTGTTAGCCTAAACCACAGTCACCTATACGCGGCACTAATGTATACGTATCTGCTCGTTTGTCTACACCTGTTGTCATGGAGATTTTTATTTATTGGTCGGACAGTATTGAAACGAGACCAGTTGTTTGAGAACGTTTTATTACACGAGAACTAGCCGCGCACCCCTAAATTCCGTGTTCTCGCCTTTGACGGAATCCATTGAGTCCAGCTGTCGAGTAACACAGTGCGAAAATGGCATTATGATCCCTCTTTGATGTACTGATTGAATCCTTCCATATCGGAATTATTTAATCGTTCCCACTTCATCGAGCTCCTTCTCTAGTGGAACTAACAAATTTTCATTTCATAAAAAAACTACGAACTCACAAGATGAAATGTCCATTTGTCGCGAGCGTGGGAAAATTATTATCATATTATTATAATTATTTTTATAATTTTGATTATAATTATTATTATTATTATTATTATTATTATTATCATTATTATTATTATTATTATTATTATCATTATTATTATTATTATTATTATCATTATTATTGTTATTATTATTATAATAATAGCTGACTTGCTTAAGATGGTCTGTAGTGATGTCGAAATAGAGCCCGTCCTTCAAGAACTGACTGGAGAGAGGCTACCAAGCGGCGCTAACACAACGCCAGATGCTCGCCTAGATATACATGCCCGGGGGTTTTGGGAGAAGCAGAGATCCGCGTTCTTTGATGTGAGGGTGTGTCACCCCAACGCGGATTCCTACAAGGACCAAACCCCCAAGCAGATATACCGTAACCATGAAAATGAGAAGAAGAGGGCTTACGCAGACAGGGTTCTTCAAGTAGAACAGGGAACTTTCACTCCATTGGTGTTTACATCCACCGGAGGAATGGGCGAGGAGTGCAAGAGGTATCACAGTAGGCTTGCAGAATTAATCGCCGCAAAGAAAGGGGAGGATTACGCAACAACGGTGTCTTGGATCAGATCAAAAGTCTCATTTGCGATCCTCCGATCCGCCTTAATCTGCCTAAGGGGATCAAGAACTGTAAAGAGAAACAGGAACATTGACATTTATGATATGGACTTTCAAGTAGAGAATTCTCGTACTGCAATTTAGATCGAATATTTTTAATATATAGTTCTTCTCTTATTGTTGCTCTTGAAGTCGCTTTTACTATTTTTCTACATTTTTTAAAGACACTGTATTATTATGTAAATAATATGTTTATATACAAAGTTCTTACTCGAATAGTCAAATCATTGTAATTCCTTTAGAAATTGGTTAATATACAAAGTTCTTACTCGAATAGTAAAATCATTGTAATTCCTTTAGAAATTGGTTAATAAATTATTATTATTATTATCATTATTATTATTATTATTATTATTATTATTATTATTATCGTTATCGTTATTATTATCATTTTATGTGAGAATATGGAATTCGGGGGCGGTCAGTTCTTGCTTAGTAAAACGTTCTCAGACAATTTGTCTCATGTCAGTAATGCCCGACTTGTAAAAACAAACCGCCATTTACAAGGTGAACGCAGACGCACAATATATACGTACATGTGTTAGTGCCGGGTATAGGTAACTGTGGTTCAGACATGAGCGCCAACCTACACTCAACAAAAAGATATGCAACAATATTGAACACAGTTATAGAAAATTATAGCAAAACCACAAGATGAACAGAAATAAACTTATGAAGCCACAGTCAATACAACTAACTACCTTCGTACCTTAATACTGCTCAGAATACTGCATATGAAGTACCTTCGGATTTTTCTATGGGTGCAGTTCTTAAACTTTTGCCTCTTTTCATACCATGACACATGCCTTTTCCAAACCTCGTTAAACATACTGTAGGTATTATCGATTTAGTGTGATGTGCGCGTTAGAAAAGAACAAGAACAAGATTTTCTCAGTGTGGATCGAGCAAACTAGTTCATGATAGTCTTTCTGTTATTAGCTATTTTGAAAACGTGACTTTGCTTATACATAAATACATCCATTGTCGGCAAACGCATGTGACAATATTAAGTTCATCATTTTTAAACTTCTTTCCTTTTTCAGTGTTTGGAAAAAATCGGCAAAACTACTTTATGAGCGCTCTTGGTGGTCCGTGTTATAAATTGGGACCACTCAGGAAGTCAATCTGAATGCATTGTCATGGACAAGTTGGTTTTTGTTTTAATACGCTTATGTCGTGGTAATTCTTAGCGAGGAAAAGGGCCGTTTTGATGTTAGAGACTTCATCTAGTTGCTTTTAACTTCCGTGACAGTAAAGCCATCTGGTGTGAAAGAAATAGAAAAGAGTCTTCTAAAAAAAAACTAGTACTATTTAAACGCTCTCCTTGCATATTCAGCTGAAGCTAATTCTTAAACCAATAGATCTAAGCCGAATTGCAAATATTCTTAAGTAAACACCTGAGTAAACTATGTAAATGGTTTTTAGGTGTTATGTCGCCCTTGGTGTCGCCGTCGTCATTGATTAAAGGAGCTCTGTCACGGGGATTTCGCAGATTTTTGGTCTAAACTGTTCTGAAATCAGTGGTAGGCAACTTAACCCATGAAAATCAATACCTTTGAACATCTAAAGGAAGATATAACCTTAATATATGGATAGAAATGTAACTACGGCTATTAATATTGATCTTTTGCAGAAGTGCGAAAACAACTTGAAAAGTTTAGCTAAACTTTTCAAGTTGTAATCCATTTCCATCCAAGCCATCTGCAGCTAAAGACGCTTGTTAACAGTTTAGGTTCTCAAAAATAGCATTTGTTAACTAAAATGGACTATTATTTTTTGGTTTCCTTCTACACAAATATAAATTTTGGCTGTTCAAAAATCTGTTAAAATCCGTGACAAAGCCCCTTTAAGCTCACTAATAAGAGCATTGGACTCGACCTAGATGTGGCAGATTAAGCATCCCATCCCATTCAGGAGAGGGGGCGGTGGTAACAATATATCAATATTCCTAGACTTTTTATGCTGCAGAAACCGCGATGAAGTTCCAGCCATGTGGGCCACTCTGACCTGATGGCAGATGTCACCTTTTAAATCTGTGAACACTAAGAAAAAATCATGGTTTGCTATCATACCAAGGAATGTTAGCGGTTTCCCATGGCCTGGCCTAATGCAACCATATCAGATGTGCTTCAATAAATAAAGTTCATCAATAGGTGTCCAGGCACGATAAGCCTCAAGCGCCGCTATTATTTAAAATAAACTTGGTGAACATTCCATAGTAAGTATCATTTGATGCAAAGATTCACCGGCAAAACACCATCACGTACAATTCAGTAATATAATATTGAACAAGTTGCTCAAGATTTCTCAGTGTAAACAATAATCATGCGTAAACGCATATTTCGTAAAACGCCACATCGGTAGCACTTTTTGTCCGTTGAACTTTACAGCCAGTTTTGCCTGTCTAGTAAAATTGAATGCAATTCTTTTAAGGTTTTTCGGTTTCATTTTGGAGGACCACATCTACTAGCTTTTTCAATCACTTAATCACGTCAATTAACATGAAAATTACACAAGGTTTGGTCTAGCTAGGATTGAAGAATGGTGTGAAGTACTTTTAAGTGAAATCGTTATCGCGTATCACACTCTTGTCCACATTCCAAGCAAAAGCTTCTAATGTGCGTTCCTGCCGTTTCAAATGCCATTATTGTTAACACCAATTCATAATGAGAGAATCACTAAAACAGTTTAAGTGCCCCCTTAAAATGACATATTGTTTAATTCCTTTCGGCACTCAAAAAAACTATCGGCTTTCAAAAAATAAATTCCTTTCGGCACTCAGTTGTGCTTGTTATTATATTGAATTTTTGCTTTTGGCGGAAAGTTTTTTGGGGATTTTGTTATTTATGACACTTCAACTAAATTAAGACTCCGCCATTCAAATATCAATGAAGCTTTTTCCAGTTAATTTTGTTCGAATCAAACAGTTACAATGAAAACATACCTTGAAAGTAAAATGGGGATCAATATATTTGGTTGCTTTTAGATCCATCTTGCGTTGCATTGTAAGCGTTAAAACAATTATATATTATATATTAAGGTGGCTCGACTGGGTTTTTTAGGGGCAACACCGCTCAAGTTTGAGAACTAACCAGACTGTCATTAACAATGCCATCGAAAAACGATCACCACAGCTGAATTAGGTAAAGATGAAAATTTGTTATGACCAGTGTTATTTTGACATCGGAGTTGTCATAGCAACGTAATGACGTCATCACGTTTATCAATTTCGTTCGTATTGCTCGGCACCAGGAGATTTTTTCGGAAATCGCTCAAGGGAGCATGTACCTCCTATACCTGCCTCAATGTTGGCAAAGTTTGAACAAATTCTGTGAGAGCGTTATCGAAATTTTTGGGGATGAAGTTTCGAGGGTTATAAATACAGCAAAAAACATACTATTGAGATAATAGGGTAATATCTGAAGAAAACCTCGCGCTTTGGGGATGAAGTTTCGAGTGTCATAAATACAGTAAAAAACATACTATTGGGATAATAGGGTAATATCTGAAGAACACGACGCGCTTTGGGAATGCAGTTTCATCTCATAGTAGTTTGATGCCATTTAAAATTGTGTATACAAAATTATGGGGATCGCGACGACCGATTGCGAAAAAAACGGATTTGATGAGCGTGCATTCAGGTGCTCTTGTTGCCACTTTTGTAAATAATTTGGTCTACACCTACAAATGTGATAATTATTTGGAAACCGCTCGATGAATTTTTTTAAAAACTTGTCAATCTCGAGGTTTGTCATCAGTTTATATGGCCTGCAAGTTTCAAGGTCATTGAAAACATTTAAGACAATAAAATCGGGGCTCCAATGTACTACTTTTCTCTCGCAGATTTTGTGTTTACAAGTGAGTGTCCTCATTATTCACGTGTATTGTTTTTTACTTTCATGTCCACGTGCACAACTCAGCAAAAAATTCATTTGCATTAAACAGAAAGCTCAATTGCCTTCTAAAAATGTTTGGGAAACATGCTTATATGACTTGAAAACTGTAATAATATTTGTTACGCCGTTAGACTGTAATACAGCAATGCCGAGGGTCTCTTTCTCCAGGAAACGAAAAGCTATTTTTGTGTAGAACAACAGATCAGGAAAAAAGTCTAAACTCACTGATAAAATGCAAATGAATTTTTTTTCTGAGTTGTGCACGTGAAAATGAAAGTTGAATACAATGCCCGTGAATAATGAGGACACTCACTTGTAAACACAAAATCTGCGAGAGAAAAGTAGTACATTGGAGCCCCGATTTTATTGCCTTACGTGTTTTCAATGACCTTGAAACTTGCAGGCCATATAAACTGATGACAAACCTCGAGATTGACAAGTTTCTAAAAAAATTCATCAAGCGGTTTCCAAATAATTATCACATTTGTTGGTGTAGACCAAATTATTTACAAAAGTGGCAACAAGAGCACCTGAATGCACGCTCATCAAATCCGTTTTTTCGCAATCGGTTGTGGCGATCCCCATAATTTTGTATACACAATTTTAAATGGCATCAAACTACTATGAGATGAAACTGCATTCCCAAAGCGCGTCGTGTTCTTCAGATATTACCCCATAATCTCAATAGTATGTTTTTTACTGTATTTATGACCCTCGAAACTTCATCCCCAAAAAATTTCGATAACGCTCTCACAGAATTTGTTCAAACTTTGCCAACATTGAGGCAGGTATAGGAGGTACATGCTCCCTTGAGCGATTTCCGAAAAAATCTCCTGGTGCCGAGCAATACGAACAAAATTGATAAACGTGATGACGTCATTGCGTTGCTATGACAACTCCGATGTCAAAATAACACTGGCCATAACAAATTTTCATCTTTACCTAATTCAGCTGTGGTGATCGTTTTTCGATGGCATTGTTAATGACAGTCTGGTTAGTTCTCAAACTTGAGCGGTGTTGCCCCTAAAAAACCCAGTCGAGCCACCTTAAGGCTAAAATCAGTTGGAATCTGTAATCAAATATAGCTAGCTGTAGTTAGGTGACACTGTTTGATAAAATCTCAATGAGTGGTAATTAAAACCGGCGTTTAGCCATTTTATTTCATCTCGTATTAATTGGGCGTCGTTGGTTTCGTCAAAATACGCCTTCCAGTCCGCATTTGCTATTTTGAACCAAGTGCATCGTATATAGTTATTTTGTGGTTATGCTTACCGTCAATATGGCGGCTGTTGGTCATGAAACAGCTAATAAATCGAACCCCATCGTTTTGAAAACGTCGCCAACAGGAAAACCGTTTGCGAAATTTGAGAACAGATTCGGCTCGAAAATTTTCGCAGTTCCTAAACTAGTCTTGTTGGAAACACCTAGAGAGCTGTATCGATTACGATGCGGTTTTGAGGTCACGAAACCGTATTATGATATTTGCCCGTGAAGGTCAGTTTCAGAGCAGTTTTAAATAAAATTCTTTGCATTGTAAGCTCACAACTTAGATTCTATCTCCAAGGTAACCGGTGGGACAACTGGCAGTAAAAAACTGTTGACCTTCTCAAAATTTAACGATTTGGCAGAAAGAAAAAGAAACCGAGTCATTTAAAATATTGGCAACGGATAACCAAATAGTTCCGCGTTGTCAAAGAAGGATGTAAGATAAAAACATAAAATGATTAAACTTTTACCGCTAACAATATTTATCTGGTTGCTTGACAGCACTCGGTGATCATTGGTGAGAGACTAATATAAACCTTACAAAGCAATTCCAAAGCTTCATAGCGCCTTCCCCGGGCTCAATCTAAAATCAAGAAAAACTGTCATGTCCGTATTGGATTGTTCTTTCATATCAACTAAGGGAAAAGCAGCGTGTATTATTCATTGACTTCATAAAACGAAAAAAAAAAACAATAGTTTGCCACTTGGTATTCTTAACAATGTTGAGTTCATTAATTTAAAATATTTGTTCATGATTTGATGCACGTCCTAGTTAGTATTGCATTGCGCATCCTTACTGCGCATTCTTTCTGCGTCAGAGAGCATTTTCGACCCTAGAGCCTTCCGTTTTCAGCCGCTCATTCCTCCCCTACGCACATGCGTGAAAGAGCTCTGAAGTCGAGAATGCGTTAGAGAGCAGAGTTCTCGTTAAGGTGGCTCAACTGGGTTTTTTAGGGGCAACACCGCTCAAGTTTGAGAACTAACCAGACTGTCATTAACAATGCCATCGAAAAACGATCACCACAGCTGAATTAGGTAAAGATGAAAATTTGTTATGACCAGTGTTATTTTGACATCGGAGTTGTCATAGCAACGTAATGACGTCATCACGTTTATCAATTTCGTTCGTATTGCTCGGCACCAGGAGATTTTTTCGGAAATCGCTCAAGGGAGCATGTACCTCCTATACCTGCCTCAATGTTGGCAAAGTTTGAACAAATTCTGTGAGACCGTTATTGAAATTTTTGGGGATGAAGTTTCGAGGGTTATAAATACAGCAAAAAACATACTATTGAGATAATAGGGTAATATCTGAAGAAAACCACGCGCTTCGGGGATGCAGTTTCATCTCATAGTAGTTTAATGCCATTTAAAATTGTGTATACAAAATTATGGGGATCGCCACGACCGATTGCGAAAAAAACGGATTTGATGAGCGTGCATTCAGGTGCTCTTGTTGCCACTTTTGTAAATAATTTGGTCTACACCTACAAATGTGATAATTATTTGGAAACCGCTTGATTAATTTTTTTAAAAACTTGTCAATCTCGAGGTTTGTCATCAGTTTATATGGCCTGCAAGTTTCAAGGTCATTGAAAACATGTAAGACAATAAAATCGGGGCTCCAATGTACTACTTTTTTCTCCCAGATTTTGTGTTTACAAGTGAGTGTCCTCATTATTCACGGGCATTGTTTTTTACTTTCATTTCCACTGGCACAACTCAGCAAAAAATTCATTTGCATTAAACAGAACGCTCAATTGCTTTCTAAAAATGTTCGGGAAACATGCTTATATGACTTGAAAACTGTAATAATATTTGTTACGCCATTAGACTGTAATACAGCAATGCCGAGGGTCTCTTTCTCCAGGAAACGAAAAGGTATTTTTGTGTAGAACAACAGATCAGGAAAAAAGTCTAAACTCACTGATAAAATGCAAATGAATTTTTTGCTGAGTTGTGCACGTGAAAATGAAAGTTGAATACAATGCCCGTGAATAATGAGGACACTCACTTGTAAACACAAAATCTGGGAGAAAAAAGTAGTACATTGGAGCCCCGATTTTATTGCCTTACGTGTTTTCAATGACCTTGAAACTTGCAGGCCATATAAACTGATGACAAACCTCGAGATTGACAAGTTTCTAAAAAAATTCATCAAGCGGTTTCCAAATAATTATCACGTTTGTAGGTGTAGACCAAATTATTTACAAAAGTGGCAACAAGAGCACCTGAATGCACGCTCATCAAATCCGTTTTTTTCGCAATCGGTCGTGGCGATCCCCATAATTTTGTTTCCCCATTTTAAGTGGCATCAAACTACTATGAGATGAAACTGCGTTCCCAAAGCGCGTCGTGTTCTTCAGATATTACCCTATTATCTCAATAGTATGTTCTTTACTGTATTTATGACCCTAGAAACTTCATCCCCAAAAATTTCGATAACGCTCTCACAGAATTTGTTCAAACTTTGCCAACATTGAGGCAGGTATAGGAGGTACATGCTCCCTTGAGCGATTTCCGAAAAAATCTCCTGGTGCCGAACAATACGAACGAAATTGATAAACGTGATGACGTCATTACGTTGCTATGACAACTCCGATGTCAAAATGACACTGGTCATAACAAATTTTCATCTTTACCTAATTCAGCTGTGGTGATCGTTTTTCGATGGCATTGTTAATGACAGTCTGGTTAGTTCTCAAACTTGAGCGGTGTTGCCCCTAAAAAACCCAGTCGAGCCACCTTAAAAGTTCCGTATTTACAGAATTTCTTCAGTAGCGTCTTTTTTGTAATATAGACTAATATATCAAACACGAGAGACAATGCTTCGTCAGAATATCCAAATAACACCGAGAAGAGAGTTGAAAATACGACGCACAGCGGAGTATTTTTGACGAAGGCGAGGTGATTAGTTAGCCGATAAAACACTCCCTCGAGTGTTTGATGTTTCTTCTCAATCGAAACATAAGCTGAGGAGTTCTTCTCAATCGAAACATAAGCAGAGGAGTAAACGGAGAAATAAAATCGTAGAAATCTATTAATTAAATCTCCTTCACGGTTGTGATTTTCTTTGTTTTAATTTGATGAGTTATTAATTAGTTTGAGAATATTATCCAACATACTAACAAATGCTAAATTAGTTAGTGAGCTAGATAGCTAGTTAGTGCCTTATTATAATTTGTAATAGCTAAAAGGATTAAAAACTACCTATCTCTTATCGGCCTAATCGGCCTATTCGAAAAGAATAGAAATCGGAGCTCCTAACGCGTGGTTTGCTACTGGCATAAGATACGTACATGCAATGATAACGTTTTTTTATCAAACCAGCTGTTTTTCCCAAATAAAATTCACCATTTAGCGTTCACTCCAAAATAGCTTACCACAAAAAGGTAATCCCTTAGCAACGACACCCTTTGCCCCTCGCCAGCACTAAAACCGCCAGGCCTTCCAGCCTTGTTGTTGCTCGGGCAGCCTGGAACGAGTTTAGCTGTTGTGAACCAAGATGGCGGACGAATCTTTGCAGAATCTTTGCTGAAATCCAAGCACAGAAGCAGGCGAGATGTATCCTTTCTTGACCTCAAAATTGTGCGGATCCTCCTTAAGAAGTTATGTTTTCTCTGGATTTCCAAGAATTATTACCATTAGCAGGTATTCAGAGAAACATTTCCACTTTTATTATATACTTGACAAATTGGAGCGCTGACCAGAGCTAAAATTTGGGCTAAACTGTAGAATACCGCGCCACTTAGATGCATCTCATTGAATTTCAAAGGTTCCTTTTGTTTCTATATGCTGCGTTCTAAAAAGCGTTAAGCTTATTTAAAAAAAAATAATAATAATAATAATTGGCCCGGTGTTCTAAAGTAGCTCCTGAGGAGGACCAAAGTGACTTCAATGTTATTACTAGCATCCCATCCAGAGGGGAGTAGAAACACTCCTTTAGTCGCTTCATGCTACGGAAACCGGAATAAGCACTGGCCAGATGGGCCACTTGGCTCGTATGCAGAGTCTGAAATGCAGAGTACAGACCATTGTTTATCATTCTTTAAGGGGAAACAGTACTCTGCACTCTGCAGTCAAAGTAATTATATCTGCAGTCACATTGTACATCAATGCCCGATTCCCTCTATGACGCGCGCCTGCAGGGATTCACGGTAGTTGTATTCATTGTTGCTAAGTCTCGTGCATGGTTTGATGAATACATCTACCATGATTCCCTGCAGGCGCGCGCTATAGAGGGAATCGGGCATTGTCAGGCTTAGCAGATTTTCACATTTGCTTCATCATGCAGGTAGCCTCTAGAGTTGATTTTGATTCATGCCTATCCTTGAATTTTGACATTCTCACTTGTGATCTTTGCTGTGCCTTTGGTATTGTTACATTTTCATGTTTTGAAAATTTCATTTCTTTCATTTTCAGGACTTACAGGCCAACAATCCCTAGAGAACCACCAAGTTTAAAAGTCTTTGGAAAGAATAATGGAAACAACTTTGGTACTAGATGGGGTCAGAGAGCTTTGTATATCGGGAAATTTTTTGAACAGAAACCAAATTCTTTTGGCAGGCATTGGTCCTTTCTCAAATATACAGGACTCTTAGCTGTTGGAGCGCTGGTTGTCAGATCAAAAATTTCCAGTGCATACTGTGGCTTGAAGTTAAGCCACAAGTCATCATCACACCATACTGGAAAGAAAGACAAGGATGGCAAGAAATCACAGCCAAAATTTGACTTCAGAGAATTCTGGAATTTCCTGTGGCCTGATTTATGGTTGCTGCTCTTAGCAAGCTTGAGTGCTTTTGCAGTTGCCATGGTAAATATTGAACTACCTCTGTTGCTAGGAAACCTGGTAAATGCTGTTTCGAGTTTAACTGGTGGTGAGCACAGAACTGACTTTTTGCAAGTGTTAAGGGAGCCTGCTATGAAATTGATATCGATTTATGGGGCTCAGGCAGTCCTTACATTTGCGTACATCTCCTTTCTTTCTTGTCTTGGTGAGAGGCTGGCAGAGAGAATGCGTAATGCTTTGTTCGCATCACTGATACGACAAGATATCGCTTTCTTTGATAGTCATAAAACTGGAGAACTAGTAAACAGGTAAGCTACAGCTTGTTTTTATTACCCTGGATTCAAGTGTGCCATGCTGTGCCGTGCAACTTTCTTTTTAATAATTCTCCCATTGTGATTGCAATATAGTTCTGCTGGATTATTAAACATTGACTAAAGATCTCGCATTTAATCACTGATTGAAGTGTATTTATACCCTAAAATTATGTTCTGGGTGCTGTTACGCGATATCACATTCCCACCTTAACTGTTAAAGATATATGTATTTTACCTGCATGACATACAAAAGTCCTCATGAAAACCCTTCTCTGTCCCCCAGGTGTACCTAAAATCAAATGGTTATCATGGTATTGGTCAGACAATTCAGATTCCAAGTTGATTAATATGGTTCTTGTGACTAATAATAATTTATTCTTGAAGGTTGACTGCTGACATCCAGGATTTTAAGAGTGCGTTCAAGCAAGTCATTTCTCAGGGGCTACGTAGCACAACACAAACTATTGGTTGTGTGGTGTCACTTTATGTGATTTCCCCCAAGCTGACAGTCATGATGATGGTTGTGTTACCAGCCGTCATCATTGGTGGGACTTTGTTTGGCTCGCTGTTAAGGAGGCTCTCCAGGGCAGCTCAAGCACAAGTTGCCAAAGCAACTGCTGTAGCTGATGAGGCATTGGGAAATGTGCGAACGGTGAGAGCTTTTGCCATGGAGGACAAGGAAACAAAGTAAGGGTCGTCGTGTGCAATGCAGGAACACTGAAATTTAGAAAATAATGTTAGATGTGTGAGGCATGTTTAATCCACTGTAAGGAAAAACATGGCGAGCTCTGTACATTTTACCACGATACCTTTCACAGCCAGTAGGAACATGGAAAGCTATATCTGTTGTGGTTTAAATTTATCTTTGGTTTATAATTTTATAAACCAGTTTTATTTTCATTTCCCTTGGTTTCAGATTATGTTAATGAAAATGAGACAATGAAAAATAAAAATCAATTGAAACTGGTTTAAATAATTTTAAACCAAATATAAAATTTAAATCACAACATACGCCTGATTATTGAAGAAACGTTGATCCTGTGAAAAGCAAAGACCATGAATGATGTGACCCAATGGTATTCTGGGTAGACAGCATAAGTAAGCTAAGAAATATTCCTTTCATCTCTGATAGTCAAGATATTTTCTGTCTTTAAGAGCCTTAAGAGCATGATTTATGCAACCTGTTTCTGCCATGTTTATTCTCTTACAGACAACAACTACTTTTTCCCCAATGGTTTAAATGCTTTTCAGGGATCAACGATTCTTCAGTCGGGTGTATATGATATGGGTCAAAATTAGCTTTAGGTATTTTTGTTCAACCAAGGTTATTTTTTTAACCTAGTTTAAGGGTTTTCACATGCAAAGAATTATGAGTTAATGTACCAGTTGCCGTTTTTTTCTGTATGTTGGATTGTGTCATTGTGGCTGTGTATTTATTGCTGAATGTGCTACTAAAAGAGATGACATTTTCAAGCCCTTCTTATGTCAGCATGTGGGACACTGGTTACATGCACAGGACCAACAGATCCTCACAGGTGGAATTCAAAACAAAATTCAGTTTTGAAATAGTCAGATTAAGTTGTTTTGTATTTAATCAACATTCTTGCAGACTTTACCATGATGAAGTGTCCAAGTCTAAGACAATGAATGAATTACTGGGAATTGGAGTCGGAGCTTTTCAAGGTATGGCCAACCTTGCTATTAATGGCCTTGCACTGGTTGTGTTATACTATGGAGGATCACTTCTTGCAGCTCAAGAAATGGAACCTGGAGACTTAATGAGCTTCTTGGTGGCTACACAGACCATTCAAAGGTACATTACTCCCCTCCCCTGCCAGCAGCATTTGTTTTTTTTCTCTTGGTTGGATAGAGGCATTTTTGAAGCCCTTATCAAACAGTACAATACATGATAGTCATTAATTGTCATTCACATAGCCAAGCAGCTCAAAGGATTTGATTTTAGTTGGCAATAGTTTACCTCAGTTAAGCTCACTGTATCACTTGCCAGGCTCTTGCAGCATATACTGAAAACATTCGTAATGTAAAAGCTTTGGAGTGCATGATTCCCCTCTAACTACTGTTAAGAATCTTTTACTAGACAGTGTTATTTTTAACATGCTTCTTGTAAATCATTACTGAACCCAAATGATTTCATTGAATGAAACCACTTAATTATTTTTTCTTTGTTTCAGATCTTTAGGTCACATGTCTCTCCTGTTTGGTCAAGTTGTGCGTGGCATGAGTGCAGGAGCCAGGGTTTTTGAATACCTTGTTATTAAGCCCACTATACCAGTAACAGGTGGCAATCAAATGCCACTTGATGATGTACATGGACAAGTTGATTTTAAGCACGTTACGTTTTCATACCCTACACGACCCACACAGACAGTTCTGAAAGACTTTACTTTGTCAATGCCAGCCGGTAAGATGGTTGCACTTTGTGGAAGTAGTGGTGCAGGGAAGTCTACAGTCGCAGCATTGTTGGAGCGTTTTTATGATGTGGATAGTGGGTCCATTGCTGTTGATGGTCATGATATCACTGGTTTGGATCCAACCTGGCTCAGAGGAACTGTGATTGGCTTTATTCACCAGGTATTGTGTCTGAAATATTGGATGGGGGACTTATAAATGTACATGAACATGTACAGTGTAAAAGATTGCATGATATTATTAAGTTTCCTTGAACTTTTCTACCAGATTAAAAATTAAAAGTGGCTTGACAGCAGGTGCAGATCCAGACCCATTGACATCTGCCCTTTCATGGAATTTGGTCAACATATTATATCTTGATATATCTTCATATACCTGGAAATGGAAATTAGGATGTCAATACCTAACCGTGCGTTTTCTCGCACCTTCAGCACTCATGTTACCAGAAAACAGTCACCATTTTTTCCTGGATCCTGCACCTGGACAGTATATCAGTAGCAATCTGTTGGAAGATTGCTTTGAGTAGGCTTATCTCTTGCTTCAATGCTGCATTTAGCAAAAACATATAGTTTTCCCATAAATGTATCATTTCTTATAAATTGAAGGGTCCAGTGGAAAAGCGACACATTGGAATTTTCGCTAAATTGAACATTGTCAAAACGACTCCAAATTTCGCATGCGAGTTTGTTTACATGTCTTAAACATTGCGATGTATTTGAATCCGCTCGTCTCTGCTTCGCTCTAAAAAAATAACGTTGCAAAAATGAGAATAATAAAAGTGTTTTGCAGCTTACACATTCTCCTCAGTCAGCCAGTAGTACGAGTTTTTCCACACGTCGCATGCTAATCTTTCCTTGTAGTGTTCTGTAAGTGTTTCAGCAGGCCAAAAGCATTTTAAACGTGCTCACACGAACGCCATGTTTTCAATAGAATTGCATTAGGCCGAGTAGGACTGGATACTGCATTGTGACGTGGAGGTCACGTGTGAGAAAAGAACAAAAAAAGATGGCGATTTGCTCGTGAAAATAAGAATTTCTCCTGGTCTTTTGACCACTTGTGTAGCCGCTTGGTGGCTGAAGGACATCATTAAGTCCGGATGCCTGCAAATCAAAGCATCTCTCGAAGAACTGAGGGCTGTTCTGACTTTTGTTTTGCACAATAGCGCTGTTTAGGCGCTCGAGTGAACGTTGTCGTACAAAAAGCAGATCGATCCAAGCGGGAAGTCTAAAACAGTTTTCTTGTCGGGAACTTTGTGAGCATCACTTTTGCAGTATCCGCTTAGGTGCTGCGGCGACAAAGTTGCCGAGAAGCGAGCTGGTTTTAGACTTATAAAAATTGATTGAGTGTCGAGGGCTGAAAGCTAACCACAAGCAAACCGGAGTGAAAGCTAACCGCAAGCAAACCAGAGTGAAAATAACCGCGAGAAGGCAAACTGCTAGCTCGGGGTTAGCGTCTAAATCCTAACCCTAAGCCATTTCTTAACCCTAACCCTAATATTAGGGTTAAAACAATAACCCTAACGTTAGGATTCGAGTTTAGGGTTAGGGTCGAGGTTTAGCATTAGGGTTAAAACTGTAACCCTAAATGTTAGGGTTAAAACAACAGCCGTTTAACCTTCGCTGGTTTCATTGTCTCGAGAAACAAAGGGTTTCTTTTATTTATCGTTTATCAAAGAAAATTCTCAAAGACGCCGCCAGCAAAATCCTTGTTTTTTGCATGCGCTATTTCAGGAGAACGAAGCAAAGACCAGCAAAATGGAACACAGGACAATGTTTAAGACCTGTAAACAAACTCGCATGCAAAATTTGGAGTTGTTTAGGCAATGTTCAATTTAGCGAAAATTCCAATGTGTCGCTTTTCCATTGGACCCTTCAATTGTCAGTAATAATTAATGTCAACATCATTCTATACAGTTTATTTCTCTTCCTTCAGGAGCCTGTGCTGTTTGCCACATCAGTGTTAGAGAACATACGATACGGCCGGCCAGATGCTACAGATGAAGAGGTATGTGAACAACTACATGCGTAATAGAACCCAGTACTATAGGTCCTCTGCACAAATCATTTGATAATTATACTTTGCACATATTGCATGCCTATATTTGCATGTTTGTTTATTGCAGGTACTGGCTGCAGCCCAGCAAGCAAATGCGGATGGTTTTATTAGAGGTTTCCCTGAGGTATTGTACATGTAGTTAGATTTTCACTGTGTGAAGTTATAATTGACAAAATAAAGCTGTGATAGACTGCAATGAATATGCTTTATTTATTCATTCATATTTCCCACTTGGCCAGTTGAAGGTTAAACTGCAAATTAACTCTTGCAATGGTCATTTCAGATCACATGCAGCACACATGTCAAAATGCAATCTTGTAATTTTATGCACAAGTTTCAGTCGTAAAGAGAACAAATTAAAATTCTCTATTTCAACAGCCATCACTGATGGTAACTATAAATTAAATTTGCTGGGTAATCAAAAGGGTTTTGCTGAATATTGTTGAAAGTGCTGCAAAAACTGCATCCATGACTTGTAACATAACATGGCTTGTTTCCAGGGTTACAACACTGTTCTAGGAGAGAGAGGTGTAACTGTGTCAGGAGGACAAAAACAAAGGTATGTAACACTTAACACTACACTGTATAAACCAGTCTGACTAATAGAATTTATTTAAAATGACTTTCTTTAAACCTGTCATTCCCTTCCAATTTGGCATACAGTGTACAGCAAAGGGAATCTAGCTGAGTGACACTGGAATAACATGCTAAGTTAAACTAAGATTTATCACTGACAGTAGTTTCAGACCTTTTTATATTGTCAGTACATTTTTAATTACTGTCTGTAGTAAAGTTTCCCCTTGCCTGTTCACAGTAAATTCCTCAGTCTTACTGTATAAGATAATTTTATATTTTAAAAGTTAGCTTATGACATTTTTTTTTCTTTTTACCCAGGATTGCAATTGCCAGGGCTTTGTTAAAAAACCCAGCCATTCTCATATTAGATGAAGCAACAAGGTACTGTGCGTAGACAATATTTTTTATATAAATATCATGTTAAAGTGCATATTATGAAGCGAAATCTATTTCTGCCATGTTAAGGTTTTCAATATCTATACAAAACCACGGTAAACTTAAAATTCAATCCAACAAAGATTTCTGCCATTTTGCTGGGGTTTAAAATGCTGTCTTTCCGATCAAAAGTGTCCGGAGACTGGATCAAGTTTTATCCAGATTTTGGTGTCAAGTTGGTTGCAGGGGTTTGATTACACTCCGTGTGTCTCAGTAAATCTCTCTCAAACACAGAAAAATGTCTAGTGAGGAGTCCGAATTTAGCGTTTCATACGGCTCTTCGGGTAGTGAAGGTAGTAGAGAAGAAACAGGCGAGGAGTACAATGTAGTGTGCAACCAAAGTGATGTCACAAGGTAGTTTGGCCGCGCGATTCGAAGACCATTTTTGAAAGCAAAATGCGGTAACTTTAATGAGTTCTAAAATCGTCAATTTGTTTACCCACAATCGCAAACTTTCAGATATTTTCTTTGAGATGTCAATCATTGGAAATATGCATTAAAAAAATTTCACTACATATGCACTTTAAGAACACTTACACTGTATCTGCTCTTGAATGTGAACTGCTCCACATGTTCCAGGGCAAGTACATTGAATGTTCTGTACAGTATTGTAAACATGCACAGTAATCAGCAGAAGCTACAGTCTTGAAAAAAACTAGTCGAGACAAGGCCAGTACCATGGCCATAATAATTTTTCCTCCAATGTGGAATGTCCGCGATAATTGTAGCAATTTCTGTGTGGGTCTACATCCTTCTGATGTTGGGCATGAACCACAGGTTGTCTGCTAAATAATGAAATAGTAGCTGACTCAGCTGTGCTTGAACTCAACTTACAAGTATCTTTTTTATTTGTATACAGTGCTTTAGATGCAGAATCTGAACGTGTTGTACAGGATGCTCTGGATAAAGTGACAAAAGGTTGCAACTTTTTGGTGTTTTCTTGATTGACATTGTTAATTTCACTCCAAATGATGTGCACCAGTATTAACTAGTTTGCTGGAAGGGAACAAAATTTATAACTTAATTTAATTTATAGGACTTCTAGCTGGTAGGAGTGGGGTGTGTATATGTGTTGGGGTGGGGGGAGGGTAGGGCATCTAAGTTTACATGTAGGTTTTTTTTTGCAAATGAAATTGTTGAGGGGAGTTTACAAAGCTTACTGTATGACTTGCATAATATTTATAATTCTTTACCATCGTCAGGTCGCACTGTTGTGGTGATCGCTCACAGACTGAGTACAATACAGAATGCAGGTATGCAATCATGAGCAGTATGTTTATCATGTTTGTCATTCATTGCCATGGTCATTCTTTTTCCTTGCACAAGAAGTTGTTAAACTAAGGCTGAGGATGAATCTTATCTCAAATACATTAAATACACAAAGTTTTGATTAAATCTGTTTATTGACTGTGTTTTGTTTGTACATCTTATTTATTGTATTTTATTAATAAATCTGCATTGGGCTGCCCAGTGCAATTTGCAAGGCATCTAAAAGATTGCACACATTCAGTTACCTCTCATAAATTACAGTTACAGCTGCAAATATGAGGTTTTGTATCACTAAATTCCTTCCTGAAAAGTATCTTGTGTCACTTGACCTGATCAAGTTGTGCCTTTTTACATGAAACAGATATGATTGTGGTTCTTTCTCATGGCAACATAAAAGAGGTAAGCCTTTCTAGAATCTAGTGCAGTGTTGTTGATAGTTTCTCCTTGGTTGGTACTCAAGCCAGTTTCCAGCATGAAGCCGTGGGATGCCTGTTAGTTGTCACAGTTTGTTGGTGCCCATGGATGATTATGTTATGTTGGTCTAAAATTAATTTGTGTTTGGTTTGAAATTCCATAAACCAGTTTCATTCCTGTTTAAATTGATGACCATGGCCAAGGCTTGAACTCAGTCAATCCATAGTCCCAATATACACTATTGGCCACTTGGGCTTCCAACCAGAGGAAACTTGCTCCTGTATTCAAGACCGATGACTCAATCCTTGAATTGCTACTGGTTTGGTACCCTGCGAGCAGAGTCTTCTTCGATCTTCCTAGATACGTATCTAGGAAGATCGAAGAAGACTCTGCTCGCAGGGTACTGGTTTGGCGGCATCCTCTACGCTCCATCCCTCCCTCCCTCCTTCACTTTCTCCCTCCCTCCTTCACTCTCTTCCTCCCTCCATCCCTCCTTCACTCTCTCCACTCTCTGTTCATTACTTGCTCATTGGCAGTGGAACCGGAGGAGATGCTGTCTTATTCTTATGATTTCTTCCTTCATGCTATAAAATAGATTGCACTTTTAATTAACTAGTAAGCGTTGACACAACAAATCATATTATTTTGTGAGACTATCTTTTCGTTGCTACTCTAAAGGTGGGAACACATCAAGAATTGATGTCTATAAATGGTCTTTATGCCGACCTTGTACGCCGACAAATGCAAGACCAGGATTAAACTAATGGATGGTGCTGGACACTACCAAAGCTAACTTCGTTACATTTATATGTACGTTTCTTCCAGCTTTTGAATACACAAATTTAATTGGGTAATAACATTTTTTTCAACACTATTTTCGGAAATGGAGTCTGAAAGTGTTTTGAATGGAGAACGTACCTTTATTTCCTAAATTTTAAGCATAATTTTTCAAAAAAAACACTTTTTTAGACTAATAATTTAATTATACAGTTTATGGTATAGTTTATTAATACTCTATTTAAAGGAATGATAACAGAATTTTGATATTTATGTGAAGTTCACTGTTGAAATTATATTATTTACTTTTGAAGTAACATTATTTTGATTATACCTGGGAGAAATTAGGGAAAGTGATTGCTATAATAGCAATTAAATAAAAATTGTTATAAAACCATCGAGAAATTGCGCGCGCTGTGATTGGTCAGTTCGAGTTCATTATAGCTCCATAAAGCACGCTGCTTACGTCACGCACGTGCTTTATGGAGTTATAATGCACGCTGCTTATGTCACAAGTTTTAGCGCGCGTAATTTCTTTAACATTTTATAAAAGAAATAAAGAACTTGTCCTCCTGCATTGTTGAGTTATATAAGCACTTGGGAATTTTTAAGAACACTCGAGAAGTGCGAGAAGCACTCGGCTATGCCTCGTGCTTCTCTATGCACTTCTCTCGTGTTTTTAAAAATTCCCGCGTGCTTATATAACTCAACAATGCACTCGGGCGCGTTTTTTATTTCTTTATTATAGATAACAAGCTCAAGGTTTCCATCAGCTGATAGATTGCAAGGGGTGAAGCGCTGAGTCAACTATCAAAATTTGACAGAAACTGAGAGCGAACCATCTAATTGTTGTGCTTGCATAACCCAGAAAGCAATCTGTTCAACAAAACGTTTAGCCTACTATCGATCAATAGTACAGTAGTTGCCTGTGTAGCCAATCATAAGTTTTTTCAATAGTTGATCACTGGGTTATGCGAACTGTTTAGTCACACTTTTTATTAGTATATGTAAATCACACATTAAGCTGTCGTATGGACTATTGTGAACTGTTCTATTCTATGAATTGTACTTTGTTCTTCAAACAATGATTACTCAAATAAAAACATTGAATACACAAAGTTTTGAATAAATCTGTTCATTGACTGTGTTGTGTTTGTACATGTAAATCAAAATGTGATGTCAGAATTCTCAGTGATGAGCACTTCAAGACAATCTTCCTACAAATGTTTTGAATTAACAGCATGTGATCAACTGAAAAAACAAATTATAATTTAATGGTTTTCCATCAAAACCTTCTGCTAACTGTAAAGGATTTTGTACATGGTGTTGTGCTTGACAGTTCACAAAAAAAAACATGCTATTTGCATGAAAATTCTTTCATCTGATTACACAGCCATTTACTCCTTTTAGCTTTTTGCTTGGTTTATTTTGAAGACACGCCAACTTCACGATGCATTGGCCTGTACATGTCGTTGTGATCAATATTTTGTGATTTGAAATAGGCTGATTGTCGGGGCTGAGTGTCCTGGCATGATAACTTTTCAAGATGCCATGACAGGTCATGGACAGCTTCAGGTCCATATACATATAATTACTTACAGTACATGTAGTTCCGCCAGAAAGGGGACCAGTACATCCCATGTTCATTCAAGGCCTACATGTAGGTCATACTATTTCTCTTCGACTGTTAACACTAACAGTGTACATACATCAGGAAAACAATTACGTTTCATTCTAAGACTACAGTGTGATAATTAAAGAGCCTGACCCACCCACTTTGCATTGCACTGCGCCTGTTGTTGTTTACGAGCGCAGAGATCCACAGAAACTATTGTAACATGATGACGCTTCTTTCAAAAACAGCGATCATTCGAATATAGCAAACTGAAGAGTAGCGATAAGACTTTTTTCTAGCATTCACACCGCGATGCAAACAGATTTTACTTCTTGGTCGCTATCACTGGCTTTTTTGGGGCCCCAAAAATGGTGGATTGACTAAGGTGAGAAATCTGTTTGCATTGCGATGTGAATGCCAGAAACAAGTCATCGCTTCTTATAGCTTCTCTTCATTTTGTTATCTTCGAACCATTGCTGTTTTTTAAAGAACGTTATCATGTTACGATAGTTCTTGTGGGCTTCCGCGCTCGTAAACAACAACAGGCATGCAATGCAAAGTGGGTGGGTCAGACTCTTTAAGTATGGTAATCCTCTTGTGAATTTCACAAGACAACATGTCGGCAACAGAATGAATTTGGAACTGACACAATTCACTCTACTCACTATCGTGCCTACAAACAAGCACAACGAAAAACCTAAACAACCAACATCTACACTGTACATAGCTTGCTGAACACTGGCAATAAATAATTTCAGCTTTCAATTTATAATTTAGGGATTAATTATCTGCCCAGCTTTGACATTACAACTTGGAAATAATGTCTCCTCGTTTGTATCTGAAGGAGGTACCAAATTCCTCTCCATAAACAGATAATTTGTCCCTTGTACAAATTATTACATTTGAAAGTGATGCTCGACTCTAAACCTTTCCAATTTGGCTCCAAGCTAGCATCAGGATGTCCCGTTTCTCTTTTGGAAATCTCAACTCTCGTCCACTCAGTCGGCATTGTTCTAACTCCTTGCAAGCTTTTTCAAGTTCCCTTTTTATCAATCCCTGTTGTTCTTGTTCACGAGAAATCCAATCCAATGCCATTTGACTTCTCATCTCGTCGTCAATAGTTCTATCAGAGTAATGTTCCAACACTTCCTGCCGAGAACAGTTTCTATCCCGCATTGCTTTTAAACTGCCATTCCAGTGTAATAACTGGAATATTGTCATTAGATCTTGAAACTCCAACATGCTCTTTCCTTTGTTTGATTCCAGCATAAATCTGAATGCTCCCACGCCTGTGTTAGGATCTTTGGAGCTGTCTGCTGTCAAATTTATTGTTCTCCTCTTCAAAGCAACTTGCATTTCCGTAGACTCGGCTTCCTTGACAGCTGATTCCACAAATTCATCTGTAATTTTCCTGTAGAAAAAAGGCTCATCAGTATACACGTATAGCTACATGTACATGTGGTTAGAAGCATGAGTGCAGTTCAAAAATGTGATTCAGAAAGGACTTTTTCCCTTTTCTATCAACTTTGGTATTGACTGCTACATTAACAAGTGCTGTTTACATGCACATTGTACATGTACATGTTACTGATGATTACCATAAAGAAAACAAAATACCGGTAGTCTTTTCCCTCACCAAAACAAACCTTTCACTCTGACCACCAGAGGCTAAATAACACTGATCGATTATTGATAGTCTTAAAATCTGCCTTTAATAATTTCTTTGCAGAAAACATTTTTGTCAACCTTTAATGATTCATAATACATGTAAAGCAGCAACTATCAACAGACGTTATTATCAAAACCTAAAGTCTTGATTAAAAACTGAATTTCCTGGCTTTGAAAAGAAAATTTAAAATTTCCCTGATCAGATACACTGAATTTCTTGACATTTTCCTGACCTCACTTTTTCCCAACTTTTTGTTCATCTGTGGCAAAAGGTGAGAGCCTTCATATTTTTAATGGCTGTTTATCATGTTATTTTAGTAACAGAGATATTGCATTGGAAAAGTTATGAAAATAGCTGTTTGTCACTGTGAAAGTACAACATTTTGTAGAAAAAAAAAACACCTTGTTTCATTTGCATTAAACCACTAACTCAGTTCTGACTGTGCAGACGGTGCAAAAAAGGTCCACACAAACTGTTTGAAGTTAAATGGCATTTATGTGGACAAATTAGTTCAATCAGTTGACCTTGAGGTGCAAATGCATTTTTATATTGCATATTTGTTTGCAGGTCAAGAGACAGAAAGATTGCAGCATTATTACTCACCAAGGATTATTTTTAAGGTTTACAACATACAGTGTACTTCTAATTAGTATGAGAATGTGTTTTTACTTTTTCAACAACAAATCTATCAATTTATAAGCCTTTTGTTACAGAAAAAGAACCAAATTTTCAAATGCAACTGAACTGACCAAATGGGAAGCCTCTTAGTTACATAAATTTGAATTCTCTTCCTCAATACCAAACACCTGACGGTGCACATACAAATCTTGTCATTAATTAAAAAATAATGAAACAAACCACTTGTCAAATATATTAGAAATACAAATTGTGCTCCAATTTATTGGTCCAACTGAAAATGGTAGGAAAGAGGACTGCACACACATCAAATATTATATTATGTACATCTGTTGTGGTTCAATTTTACTCTTAGTGCAATTTGGTATAATTTTCCTTTGCTATAACCATACACTAGAACAAATAAGGAAATGAATGATCGTACCTAAGGGTAAAATTGAACCATTATACTGTATATCCATTACTAAGAATGAAAGACATTTGTACTCTTGAAAACAAAATAATTTATTAGGGCCATTGTTACACAGTAACTCACCTGGAAGGGTGTTCATTAAACACAGAGTTCATCAGTGCAATCTTTGCAGCACTTCTCCTAGCCTCAGCTTTGGTTGGGCATGGTTGAAAACTTCCAAAGCAGCTTCCCCCAGGCAGACTTACATAGCAGACATAGGGTGGCTTCTCTGACGACTCAGGCTCATACAAGATTGTAGAGCTGCCCTTCATAGGAGCACCACGCGATTCTTTCATTTGCCAAAATTCTTGTAATGCTTCTATAACATTGACTGCAAGGATAAATAATTTTATACATAATATTATTAAAGCCTAGCCATAGCATATTGCAATTCCTGAGTTTTGATTGGTTTACAGGCCATAGTACCTGAGCTCATATACTATGCACCGCACATATGGTAAGGTACAGTGTATACATGTACGCATCAGCAAGGAGAGCCGGGTATCTCAAATATTGCAATTCTTTGAGAGTTTAGAGAAACAATAATTTTCACTTGCACTTGTTGGATATGAGATAGTTATAGCTATAAGAATTGTATATTGTTGTTTATTAACCAACATGGTTGCCATGACGAAGGTCACCTGATAAAAATCCAGTGATTTCACTTTGAATACCAGTCAAAGAGTTTACACTTTCATTGTCACAATGTACACGAAGTCCACTTACCAAACTTGTGCTTTTAATCTAACTTATAAACACATAGTGTACTATGTACATGTAACAGTCAAGCTCTCTCTCACAAAAGCAGGCAGGAATAGCCTGAAAATTTTTACCACAAAATAACAATAATCATGCATATGACATTTTGTCAATAATCAGATAATAATCACTGATAATTACTTGACACAATATTCTATGTACCACCTACAGGTTTTATCTCATTTGGAACTTTCTTTGTACAAAAATTCACTCACAATCACTTACAAACAATGAAGTTCCAAATTTTGGATGGTTGTTATTATTATATTATTTTGGTAACTGTCTGTGATTTTCTTTTGGTAAAAATGAATAAACTTTAAAGTTAAAGATGACAGGAACAAGTTAAACTTGCTTCCAGCTGAAAAGAATGAAACCACCAACTGGGCAGGGCTGTAGTTACATGTAGCAAGACGCAAGATGAGGCACTTGCCTCGTCTCGAGTTTAGCCCAAAAATAAAAACAATAAGTTTAGTTGGGAAGATAATTCCCAGTTGAACGAGATTGATTTTTCTGATGGAAGACCTAAGGAAAATTGCTGAAAAGAGTGTTTCAGAGCTACTGGCATTCAAAATTTTCAAAGGGACATGTCCCCATACCAATCTAACAACTTATAACTCGAGCCTTCGGAGAACGCAGATCTTGCCTTGTCGACTATGTCAAAGGTCTCGCTACAGCCCTGCTAGTATGTGTGCATTTGTACTTATGACACTTTCTAGCATGGTAACAAGTGACTGCATGTCCACTTGACTACTTAAAGCAGCTTATTGCTGATTTCTCAGTCTGCAATGCAAAATTTGCCTGTAGAGCTTATTTTCCAATTTTGAACTCTTTTTCTGTGACTATAGCAACTCAGAAGAATATCAACCACAAAATCAAGATGACTCCTCAGATAAACTTTCCAGAGTCTTCAGATAGTCTCCATATCAATTAAAATAACCCTTAAAATATTGGTCAATTGGTATGTTAATCATATCAACAATGTGACACTTCAAATAAAGAACACACCAAAAAAAAAAACAGTTGACGGCCAACAAATTCCAAAGTTTCCAATCTTGCTCAAGTATTGTTACAAGACGAAATTCCGTACCCAAGAGGAATACTTAGTTAGCATGAAAACAACTCTTTCTGAAACCATTTAAAAATATATTGTAAAAGCAGTTCGTTTCAATTAGTTAATATGAAAAGCTCTGGTAACAACAAACACAAACATAATTGTCACCCACCAGTTAAGATTTCACAATAAAACCAATCCGTTCGTCAACATTTTAAGATTCCGATCGCTTTTGAAACAAGGTACCGTAAAGATTAATGTCTTGCAATC
Source organism: Meandrina meandrites (assembly GCA_963693305.1). NCBI lineage: Eukaryota > Metazoa > Cnidaria > Anthozoa > Scleractinia > Meandrinidae > Meandrina > Meandrina meandrites. Next base: position 62,099,052 of record OY855903.1, read on the forward strand.
TTGTTCGAAGTCGACAGTCGTCTTCATATGAAAACTGAGCCCAACGAGAATATTGTTAATGATGGCGGAGTCTTTGATATTGTAATCACTAGTAAATGCGGTAACGATTGACGCGTTCTTGTTGTATTTCATGCACAATATTTAGTTTTCGGCGAGTAGATCACTCACATTCTTCGCGAGATTTCTACGCAATTTCCGGATCAAAATCATCGATGAAAGTTGGGTCAAATTACTTCAGAAGTAGAACAAGATTTTAGAAATAATTACAAGTATTTCATGTGACCTGTTTCTTGGATAATTGCAACAGGTCACTGAAACTATAAACGCAATGCAATCAAACAAAGAGTGGAAAAGAAAAGGCCATTCATTACAACTCTATTCTACTCAAAGCCTTAACTGTAAACATGAAAGCCAAAACTATACAAATTTATCCGCACGAAAAATTATATGTTAGGTTTTCAACACCCGGAATAACTACAAGGTTAAAAGCAATCAATTTTCTAGTGTTGCATGCAATAGTGTCGGTGGAAAAGACAAGCAAAAGCCGAACGGTGTATGTACATCAGACGGCGTCGACCGTTCCGATGTTTGGGGATGATTAGGTAAGTTTAGAGGATAACTTCAACATACCTCGTCCATATCCATGAGTGTGTTTAGCAAATGAATTCAACACAGCATCGACAGCTTCTTTTAACACTGATTTAGCGGGATGAGCTCCTTCCGAACCGCTTGGAAGATTCGGATTTACTGCGTGTTCCTGGGTTGTCGCCATGTTTACGATAAAAAAACGCGGCCTTCGATAGACGAGGAAATCACTGGTTCCTTCGAGTATAAAACGAACCAGGCGTTTACATATTTACGCTGTTATTTTGTTCACCACAAAGATACTCCGTTTAGCGGCCAGCTGTGTGTAAATTCACGGTGATGACAAGTGAAGAAACGTTGAACCGCCTACAATACGTTCCTTCCTCTGATCGCTCTACCTGAACGCGAAGTCTGCTGTGTGAATCCCAGGGGTAACACTTCCAGGGGGTGGGAGTGAGTGGACAGCTAGTTCTTAGTCCTCCGCATTGCAGTGAAAAGCCTGGAATATCCCGGATTGCCTGGAATATTTTCTTGATTTTTCGAAAATGTAAATTTTCAAATTGTTTTATTTAATATAAAAACTCCTTTAGTACCAAAATAGAAAAGATTTAGTATATGTTAAATCAATTTCAACAAATAGAACATTTTAAATCGAAAATACTAAAATTGCAGTCAGGGATCACACTGACTTGTTCTAACGTTCGAAACAACGTTAATAAAACTTTCAAGACGTTTCGACCAAAAAACTTAGGCCTTCATCGCGGTTTTGTTTTTAAAAAGCCAGAGATAGCAACGCGGGAAACGAACATATTGACATCCCAGATATTTACAAATCCCTAGACTGCATGCAGTCTGTTTTTCTCTCGAAATTCAGAAAGGGAATGCTGTAAACTAGGGTTTAAGGCGCGAGACGGGGAGATTGCGGCGAGACAACAGCGCGCGAGGAAAAATAGACTGCGGACTCTTATGCATTTTTTGAGGATATCCGTCAGCCCTGTAACGGAGAAGCTGATTAGCCAATGTGCGCAATCTAAAGTTGCGTGCGCGCAATGGCGTTACGGATCTTATGTGTTTGCGTCAACACGTCAACGCAGTGTTTTTGTTACACAAAGTTCCTTTAAATGAGCTTGAAAATTCATCCAATATAACCAGGCGCCTCTTAACGTCTTGTCATTAGTCTTGTCATGGAGCGGAATTTTCTTAATGTCTTGAAGCAAAGTTCATAACGAGCTAAGGCAGCGCGCGTGCAAATAAAAAAGCAGTTAATCGCGAGATCCTTGACGCCATTCCGCGCGCACAATTTAAATTGGCCAATCAGCTTCTCCGTTGCTGGGCTGACGGGCATATCCTTAAAAATTACAAAAGAGTCCGTAGTCGGTTTTTTCTCGTCTCGTCCCAAGCCCTTCCCGTCCATACCGCCTGGTGGTTCGCCCAGTTCCCGATATAAAAGCGCTCCTCCGACCCTTAGAGAAAAGACCGACTACAAGTAGTCTAACAAATCCCTCACGTAGTCGCGCGCAGTGGTCGTTCGTCAGTGTCTTTGCTTGCGTAGCACGCGCAGAATTGTGAACCGTTAGAAAAGCCGTCACTCCGTTGGCTTTTTAAAAGTAAAACCGATGAAGGCCTAAGTTTTGTTTGGTCGAAACGTCTTGAAAGTTTTATTAACGTTGTTTCGAACGTTAGAACAAGTCAGTGTCAAGCACAATAATTTACATAACCGCACAACTTGCGAGGTTCCAGAGAGATAGTGTCTTACTGCAAATTGCTGGTTTCCACTGTCACGCCGCGAAAAAGTAATTCCAAAACTATTGAGTGAAAAAACTCAAGAATATTATTATAGGTTGTAGAAAACTAAGAGATGTTTCTGTTTGTCCAAGTCTGGGGTTTGTACGGTATTCCGTACTCGAGTTATCCGTCAAAATGTTCCACGCAAATTTACAGAGCACAGTATGGAAACGCCATGTTGGTGCCCATGCCCATGCGGATGGGCACCAACATGGCGGCCGCAAATCAATGAAAACATCTGGAATTTACTTCTGCTATAAAAGGCAGTCAGATCACTCTCATGAGCAAGTAAACATTCACATAAACATTTCTCGCAAAACGTCGACCGTTCAGATTGTTAAAAATCACAAGATAAGGCATTTTTTTAAGCATGCGTGACAGCCTTCTGGCGGCGATCTTGATGTCCTGTGGCGCGAAACTCCGAAATTCAAAATGGTCTATCTTAAAGACGGCGGACGCTATCGAGCTAAAAACCTTCAACAAGATATATGTTAAGGATGTCTAATAGCCAGTGAAGGATAAAAACTCAGGGATCTTGCGATCCTGGATTTTAGAATTTTGATGACGTCACGTGATCTAACATGAGATTTATTTATTTTTTGCTTTGTTTTTGCAGTCTTAATTGTCCGATTCAAATTCCCGATAAGCCCGTAAATTAAGCAGACCCATGGCCGAGCCTATAGCATGCTCGACCATTACTGGAACCTGCGTGCGTCGTTCCCGTTCCCATGGGCGGATTTAGGAGGAGGGCCGAGGGGCGCGGTCCACCTTTTTCCTGGGATTTATCATAAAAACCACCGGTAACAAACTGTCTTTCGAGCGGTATTGTGCAATCAGGGTTGTGCTGTGAGTATGGGGTAAGATTGCGCTGTAGCCCTAATTTTTACGGCTCCCTCTTTCTGATTTTTCAGCGTAGTGCCAGGTTGGTGCTGAAAACAGAGACAGGCGCGTAGGAGAGGGGGTTCGAGGGGTTCGAACGAACCCCCTTTGGAGGTCAATAATGGAGGACTGAAAACACAAACTGTTGATTTTCAACTTTTAGCAAATAGTGGGGGAATGGAAAACAAACTTTGAGTGTTGCAGTTCTTAAATTACCCTGCAAGAAAACGCTAAAAGTATCGGGAAAGTATTTAATTGTTAAGCCGGTATGTATTTATGAATGTATCAAGTTAACAAAACGCCGGAAATATTGTTGTTATGACTAAAAATACCTGTTATTTCGCACTCCATCGAGTTTGAAATAATGACGTGCACAATGCTGAAAATAGCATTTCCGGGCCTCTAGATTTCAAAATATTCTGGGGGAACATGTCCCCAGAACCCCCCTGGGGCCGGGGGGGAACAGAACAGCGGACTGAACACCGAGGGAGCACGTGATCCATGTCAGTCGGAGGAACAATCGTCATTGAATCATCGATCAGCTATTACATGAGCACATGAGAATTTGTATGTCATTTTGCCGCCATTAACATACTTGCCGAAAACTGCGGACTCGTTCCGGAAAGCCGTTTGGGCTAATAGGTAACATGGGGCCATGGAAGACTCAATGGCCGCCCACTGTAAGATCCTACTCCAAAATCAGACATCCGCTGGAAGACTGGAACACATTTTTGCATATTGTGCTATTTATTGTGCTACCCTTACTAAAAAAAAAATGAAAGCTAACCGCAAGCAAACCAGAGTGGAACTAACCTCAGGAAATGAAATCTTCTTTTGACTATCCATTTTAGTCACGACCAATCTCGTTCCCAGAGACACGGGCTCCACGGTCAGCGGATCCCGTGGGCTCTGGGAACGAGATTGAGTCACGACAGATCTTATTCGGTCTTCGTCTATTTCCGTTCCGGCTGTGAGTTATTTGAGCAAGTTAAATGAAACGCTTGCAGTTCGTAGTTGCACTAAGAGTAAAGGCTTCAGTGAAGAGGAAGAGCAGCCCCTGACCTGCTGTCACCTGAACAGGCTCTCTCCGAGAGCCCGGATGTTTTCACAAGGAGAAAAAAGCCTGTTCGCAAATGAGGGACGATATTACAACCTGTATGCTGCATAGACACAACTGGAGTTCTGCTAATTTATGTCAAACTGATAAATTAGCTCTTATCGGCGCACTTTCTTTGCACATAAAAACACAATTTTCGCCAATATCGGTGAACGATTTTCATTTAACGCCACAAAATAGGTGAGCTGTTGATTTCTGCTTGCCTATCGAGAGATGAATAAGATCATCAATGGCGTCACAGATCATAATAGAACAATCCACGAACTGCCCGTGATAAGGTGTCGAATATCGATGAAATCATCTTCCACCGGAGAGCCGGAGAGTTTTTCCTTCGAATATCTATCTTGACCACGCTTGGATTTTTTTTGTGTAGAATTATTTCGAATCCTTTTTAGGTTCGTTTAGTTACAAACGTATTAGCAAATTAATTTGCCAAGGTGTCATTCATGATGTTGAAGTGGGCGGTGATTTTGTCTGCTATCGTTGCTGCGACTCTTGGAAGCGTTCTACCCGAAAAACGTTCTGATTTTTCCATGTACGACAATCAGTTTAGTAAGTACGTTTCAACTTATTATCTTGAAATTTAAATGCTCATTTGGAAAAGCAATGCTACTGTTACTAAACAAAAATGGCACATCTCGATCATTAACTTTACTGGAAAAACGCCACATAAATGCCATAACTGTATCATATATGAAAGTTTAGGCACGCAAACTTAACCGAATAAGTTTGCATAGATGATCAACGATACCATTGACTGAACTTGAGGAAAATTGCTTGAATGAAACGAATCTTGTTGTAAGAGTAATTGACTGCAAAGTATGAACTGGTAAACAAATTGTCTAAAAGTGAATTTGTTTGCAGATCACGTCGGAGACACAGAACTGGACGATGAGATCACAGATTGCGCGCTTGTTGAGCACCAGTTTAGAAAAGGATACATCAGACTAAGAGAATATTTAGAGCGAAAAAGAGGCTGTGGAAGAAAAGGTAACTTGCATAATGAAAAATGAAATAGTTTAACGCGCGCGAAAACAAATGTGAAAACCGTATGGCGACGATGTTTTGGTACCTGTAGCAGGTGAATGGTGTTCAGCAAACCTTTAATTCTTAAGGGCGATCAACTACCAGTTTCTCCCTACAATATCGATACATTGTTAGGAATACAGGTGATGAGAATAAACAACACTATCACTTAGGAGAAACTGATTTGCACTACCAAGAAATGACTTCAAATTTGAAAAAAAGTATATGGCAAATCAGTACTGTACCATTCAAGTTATTATCAGAATTATTGTTATAAATAAATAGCCTAAGCAATCTGTATATACTCGTTATTTTCGTTTAATTGAATTATCGATCGAAAGTAATCTTTAGAACATTATGAACAAGAATGAATCAGCGCCAGAGCCCACGATACACTGAATCAGCAAAAACAGCGCTGGCCAAAAGAATCGCGCGGAGTCTGAGAGATCGACTGCTCGAGTTTGATACGATTATAAAATCCCCCCTCTCTCCTCCTCAGAGGCTTCTTTTAGTTTTTCGTACGAGCTGGGAAATGGGGAGAGGTTAAAAGTAAGCGCGCGGAGCCTGGAGAGAAGGGAAACGAAGGCGCGTAGGCTCCCGCTATTTTTCTTTTTTCGTCAGTTTTCGCCTTTTCCCCACCACTAAAGGAGCCTCTTGTCCAACATTTTATTAATGGTACTCTTTCCCCTTTCCGCTCCCCATTTGCAACAGCGGAAATGATTCATTGAGAAATAAATATTGTTTGTAAGACTCTTGTAATATTTTTGCACATCATTATGCACCGTCTTCTTTACAGGAAAACTGAATAACATTGAAGGAATTGCAAAGTCAACAGAAGATGACATTAACAATGACAATATTGCCGATATCGCCAAATCGACAACCGAGGATTACCACTTCACTCTTTCACATGAACCAGCTGTAAAGAAGGCGCCTAAGCCAAAGACTATTCCTCAAGGTAAAACTAAATTGCCAGATGAGAGCCAGAGGTGCACGAAAGATGTTCTTTGACTCTCAGACAAAATTCTTAACGATTCTCAAGGAAAAAATCAGTTAAAGGATATTCAAATTCGATGTCGAAGAGAACGCATCAAAGTAGAAGGTTGGACTGTAGCAACTTTTGTTCCAGTTTTAACTTGGCTTTAGGGCCAGAAAAATACATGAGAAATTAAAATCCCTACGACTACAAACTTCCAAGAACATAGTTGTACACACCCCTTATTTTTGATCGGTAAAATCGTTTTAGCTGTTTTGCGGCAGATGATAGAGAAAACCGCGAATTTCTACAAACGGACGAGTCAGTACTTAAGTGATGCTATTGCCAATTACATTTTATGTGTAACAATACCCTTTCCTGTTTTAGCGATCAAGATCTACCAGCCTAACAAGATGGCTTATGTACCGCGTCGGTATCCTGTGCCTGGTAGGTGTCCTGTTGTTTTTTATAGCTGCCATAGAGAACGGGAATTCTTTTAAAATGGTTATTTGTAATAATTGAAAAATGGATCAATGACGGCTGGAGTTAGAGCCAGTTATGCGCTTGGCTACTAGATGTTGCCTCCTTTGACCTGTATCAAAAGTATGTGTCAAAGGCGATTTTCCTACGATATGATTTATCAGTTAGAAAAACGAGCCCGAGTTATCTGTAAGCGAATAGTCAACGACACGCAGCTGAGTTGGCTGCAGCTCACAGAAAACGCGGGCGAATAGCGTAGTCTAACTAAACCAATCAGATTTACGTATTTCCAATGGAACATACACGTTTCTACTTAAGGCTAATATCCATTCTAACCTACCCGCACTATATTTCTTATTTCATAATGCACAAGCACGATTCACTTTAAACACTCTTGTTTCTTGCCATTTCAATGTTGCCACTGTTTGCATTTTCTGATTCATTTTCTTCTTCTTTTTCCGTACAGCAGCGGCGCATTTAATGCCCGCCAAACCTGTACTGCAAACCACAGTGCAAAGGAACAAGCCTGCAAGACCAAGCCTTAACGACTATCAACGCGAATCCCAGGATCTAGCACTTTCCTTCAAAAGTAACCCTTCCTTCACAGCCATCCCAAGCTCTGTAGAGAATCAAAACAACCAGCCACAGTTTACCAGCGCGCTTGGCGACCAATATACTAGGTTGGCCTCAAATGACAATCAGGTTAATCCACGAAAGCCCGACCATGATTTGCTCCAAACATTTTACCCCGGCACACTTCAAGACCGCTCACATAACCCTGAAGCTATTGCTGTCGGACAGCCGCTGTACATACAAAAGGCTCGCATGCCAGCTCCTGTTGCGCAAAACAAAGTTTCCAACTTGCTTAAAAATGCGATGAATAATTTCAACAAGGTTCCGGCGACCAACCCTGCGAGTAACGTGAATACAATTAATGAGGCACGACCCAAACCACAGCTTTACAACAAACCCGTTACTAATCTTAATGTAAAGAGTAGCCCAGTCGAAAATATTGACGATGCTCACGCAGACATGCGCGATCCCGAGAGTGAGTCTATTGATGAAAAACCTCCACAGGAAACTGGAATTGACGACAATCCCGCTAGCCAACCCGCAAACAGTAACAAGCCGGTTTCAAACACTTTGAACAGGTTTGCAAAACCAGTTGTAACAGGAAATCCTACTTCTGTAAACCGGCCAATGAATGCTTTAACTCAAAACATCGCTGCTCCAGCCGTTGATGACAATGCCAAGCCTCACCAGCCGTCAATCAACCTTGATGTCCTCAAAAACAAAATTTTGCACACCACCAATGCAACTTTCCTACGGCGCATGCTCGCGCTCATTCAAAAGATCACTCATCACAAAGATTTTCACAAGCTCCAAGCTCCTGCTCGGAGTTTCGTCGCTCAAGCAAATACCGCTGTACAGGCGCTCAATAAAGCCTTCAGCGAGAGAGTCTCGTCTTCACCAGTAACAATGGGAATTGACTACCCGCTGACCAAGAAGTCCGGCGTCCAGAGGTTGAATCAGGCGTACAACGTTAACCAGAGAATGCCCGCTGCACCAGTTAGTCTCGGAACTGTAAACCAGCTTTATGCAAATAACTACAAGAAGTCCGTGGTCCAGGCGTTGAATAATCAAGCTTACAACGAAAGGATCTCGGCGTCACCTGTCAACCGGTTTTATGGAAACAATGACTATTCACTGGCCAAGAAATTCCAGATAGCAAGGAACCCGTATTACCAGAACTACTATCAATACCGACAGCCATACTACAGCAATTTGCAGAGTATGCAATACGGGTTATACAATGGGAATGTACCATGATGAAAGAATGGTTCAAATCAGTTCACAGCTCAAGTAACCATGGAGATGCCGATTCTGTGTTAAGGAAGCTACTATGGCGTTTGGCATTCAAACAATGAAGTATTTTGATCCCGTGTTTGCGCTCTTCGGAGTTTGTACGATAACTTGAGCTTGTTTTGTTTCCATGCGGAACCAGCCATAACGGACTGTCTGAAGTGAAAAAAAAGTTTGCCCCAACGACAGCAACATTTCAGCCTTATTGTCGACTGTGTAAATTATATAAATACATTATACAAACATAATTTCTAGTCTTAATAAACTAATAGCAGTTGAAGTTTTCTCCAGATTATCTTTATACATGGCAAAAACTGAGATAAGTAGAGAACTTTTCTGTTTATTATGACGAGCCGTAATTATAGATAAATACATTATATTTCTCAGCGACATCGATTTCTGACAATAAATGCGCGGATTTAAGACTTCTTAAAGGCAAACATTTTTTTCACCACTTGTGACCTTAATGGATGATCGTAGTCCACTATTTTCTAATTGTTTATCGGCTAAGACTTTAAATCATATAAAAACTGAGCACTAGCTTTTGCATGCAGTAGATAAACCAGCGCAAATGAGACAATTACTCAGGAATGAACAAGACAATGTTCCTGTGTTACTTGGCGTAACTGACAGAAGATACAAATGAATTTCTGTGGTAAAAAGTGAAATGCGACATTGGTTCTTTTTCTGTGTGAAATGTTCTCTTGCCGAGAATCCTAACATATAGAGCCAGTTTCTTCACAGTCTTTAGCCGGCCAAGAAATTAAATTAAAGTGAAGTCAAGTGTAACAGTAACAATTAGTATAGAGCGGTTTTCACTTGAGCGTTGAACGTAATTGGCATTTTCTTAGGTTTTGAATTTCTACGCTCAGTGATTGACCAATCAGAAGCAAAACCAAATGAACCAATTGTGATTCGCTCGCACACTACGTTTTCCAGTGTTTCGTGCCACCTACAATATTCACTTCGAGTTTTGATTGGCTTTCCTGATTTTCTGTCCCATTTGTGATTGGCCAGAGTGATTACTTTGGCTTTGGTTTTACGACGCTCAAATGAAAACTTCTCTAGTGTGTACGTATAAACCCTGAGGTAAAATATCGGACAAAAAAAGTCTCGAGGCTAGACTACAATTGGCTACGATAATCATTGTTTTCTTGGAAACGATATCTGTTGACAGATTTACGAGAATAATCATCCAATCATTTTTTCAGTAATTTCTCAAATAAGAAATGCCATTCACAGCCTAGGCAATGGTAATGCATTTTTCTTTTCGCGTTAAAAGATCTTTGATAAAAGTAGATTGCTTTTAGTCAGCTAAAATAACTATTAAATGTCACAAACAAATCGGTATGACGCGTAAACTAATCAACGACTTTTTGTCATCATTAAGGCTTTGTACAAAATAAAGGTTTCTTTATATTTTAATTTCTAAGCAATTTATTCCTGAGTGTAAATTCTCCTTGAAGATTGTTATACATTTCTTTCAATCAGTTATGAGGATTGATCATTTGGTCATCCTCTCTTCAATCTTCAAGCACACCAACACTTCATGACCCACTGGCCCCTCTTTTCTCCTCTTACTTTTTCGTACTGGCTGGGAAATGGGTGAAAGGAGGGGAGTGGTGAAAATTCCTGTCGGCCATACAAAGAAACCAAAACCGCGCAAAATTTGCTGTCCGTGGCAGAATATCGCCCTTCTGTGCGTAATCTTAAACGGATTCTTATGAGAAAGTGGCACCTATTTGTCAGCGGTCTCCCTCAAAGCATATACAGTATAAGGATTCACACATTCGTTCTCCTTTTCGCGCCTGGTTAGTGTTTCTGTCCACCGCGTTTTATCTATCCTTTAGCGTTTCATCTCCCTCGGTTATTCTCGCTGAGGGCCTTCAGGTTTAGTTCTCTCCCACCCTCCAATCCCATTGCTACTTATTTGTGTCCTACCTGTAAGCGACAGCTTACCCCCATTCTAATCCGCATTTAGCTTGAGGGAGAGTGCTGTACGCGTTTTCAAGATTTTTCACTGTTTTCAAGATTTCTCGTGGTTTTCGATATTCTTCGTGTTTTTTCAAGATTTTGCGCATTTTCAGCATTTCTCGCGTTCTTCGAGATTTCATGCAACTTTTCAAGATTTCATGTAGCTTTTCAAGATTTTCTGTAGCTTTTCAAGATTTTATGTAGCTTTTCAAGATTTCATGTAGCTTTTCAAGATTTCATGTCTTTTCTCAACACTGAAGGTTTTATGTAACTGTACAAGATCAAACGAATGATACTCATTGTACACCGTATGTTTCAATCACAATACATACTCTTATTCTGTATGTATAGAGCGCGTTTTAAAGGAGACTAGCAAACGTTCATATCCTCGGAAACCGGGCACCCAGGGGTGGTTAGTCGGGACGAGAAGAAGTAAACCGAACAGGTCCTCGGTGTACTTCGTGTCGCCCCGACTAACCACCCCTGGGTGGGTCTCCGAGGATAGCAAACGCTAAGAAATGTACATTCTTTGCGCGCGAGCTTTGAAACTTGTGCTCTTTGATGTCAGTAGTGAAGGTTTTAAATCTGCTGCTCATACAGGCTTGGTTTGCGACGGTCGCTAGGGGCCTGGAACAGAGTTCCTCCCCAGTGATCCCTCCGTCGGTTAAAAATCTTTATATAAGCATATTCTTCACATCGTCAAGAATGGAAGTCCCACTCCTCATCAAGTCGTCATGCAAGAGAAAAAAAAAATCACAATGATAGCTATTGTCTAATTATCGCGCGGCTTTAGTCAGGCATCAACTGTGTTGATCATACCTCCGATATTCAAGCACTTTTGACTCAACTTTCTGATTTGGCAAACAAATATCTGCGCTCTCCCTTTCAGTAAAAGTGACAAATTTTTCCGCTTGCCAGATTTACAGTTTCCTTGTCTTGGCACCCGCTTACGCTAATAATAAACCATCGCTTATACCAATCAAAATACAGGCTATCTTTCAAAAAGGCCTATCTTATAATAATATTTAGCGCCAGTGCAACGATCTAATTGGCTTTCCTTGAACGCCACATGACGTAATACCAAAACTCCGGGTGAGATATGACTCCAGTCACGAAACTGCCAAATTTGGCGGCTTATTTCATGGTTGATATCTAATGTTTGCCGGTTTTGATTGAATTACTCGAATTTTTAAAGTTTTAATCTCGATCTACCCAAGCGGAACCACACCGTTGTGTTCGAAAGAATGGTTCGCTTCACAGTTGCCTGGGTTTTGTTTGTTCTTTGTGTGTGTTCTGCGTTAGGAAAACCAACAAAACATCGATCATCGCGGGCAAAGACGATTGTTAAAAGATGGGACTTCATATTGGAAAACGACCGTAAGTTTGAGTGTCAACGTCGTTCTCTGCCTTATTTATTTAAAACTCAAAAGTGGTCATGAGAATGTTGTAAGTACACGTACGTACTCCACGGATTTTGTAAAATCATAAAAATAGACCTGATAGTTGAAAAGAAAATATGATTTTTCTTATCGCAAATTCCGTTACTAACATCAAAATAAACACCTGCTAATCTTACCATTTTAAACAAGCAATGCTAAACGAATCAACGGCACACTCTGTCTCTCGCTGCCATCGATAAAATGAGCAGCCTATGCGCTATCTAGAGGAATGCTGCGATAACTGTTTTTCTTTCTGACTAAACCATGGTGTTATTTTAGATGAATTAGTGTGGATGCTCTGGGGTTCATGTGATTGACTATTGCCAAATTTAAATCAAAGCATTTTGTTGGTTGATTTAACACATTGACACTGTTCAACCCCTTGATGCAAAACTCAATCGAGACCCTCCCTTGATTGTTGGTGGTAACAATTATTTCACGCTCACTCCGGGGTTCAGTTTTCACCTATATAAATGGCTGGAAGGTATACTGTTTTTTTTTTTCAGCACGCAAATCTAGCATAGTTTGTTGTCTGATTGTTGAATGCAGTCTATTTGACTTCGTACCATTAGCACAAGAGATTTCGAGTTCCAAAAGGATTCAGGGATCGAGAACTCCGACTTAAAAAGTAGAACTGGCAGGTCCCAGTTGTTCATATGGTGGATAACACTATAATAACAAAATAAATTAACGCAATTAATTCGTAGGAAAAAAAATCCCCTCTACTATTCACTATGCAATGGATAGCGTTATCCACCCTTTGCAAGATCGGTCCCAGGGCTTCAGGTAAAGCTCCAGGCTTCAACAACAGTCACGTATGGTCCCTCCAAATTTTGCAGTGCTCGTTAAATTAGGCTTCTGCTCGAAATGCTCGCAAAATGTTTAGTTGATGCTCGTTTGCTCGTGCTCGCATATTTTTACATGTGCTCGCATGCCCGATTTTCAGGTGAGGTAGTTTTTTGAAAATGCTCGCAGCTCGCAAGGCTAACTTTTGTTAATGTTCGTGCTCGCAGAGAAAAACGCAGTGCTCGCATGCTCGTAAAGAGAACTGAGAAAATTTGTGAAAAATGTAAGGAGCAGCTTTGATGCCGACTTTGAAAACAAGAGTTAACTGTAAAACGAAGTAAACACGCGATAAACACATTAGTGCGAAAAGCACGATGGACGCGTTTGAGACTGTCCCGGGAGACTGTTGACAATGAAAGCTTCCAAAAACAGGCATATGCATAAATATTGAAAGAGTTCATGCATGCTGGTGTAAAAAACGTACAAAAGTAGGCTGCTCCAAACTCTTTTGATTTATACGGACACTGAGGTTGACACTAGAGGGGGAGGGGGGGGGGGGGGCGTTATTTGCTTGGCAGTATCCAATTCAGTTATATGGGATTAGGGTCGAGATATCAGCACAAATGAAATAAAATATTTTGTCTAAAAACACAACAAAACGAATGATTGACCTTTGGATGATATAATGACCCACACCATTAGCCTAAGCTAACCTATCAACTTCGCTTGACCTTCATCGTCAATATTCTTGAACTTTATTGCATTCACTGAGCGGATACCGCTCTACCGAATCCTGATTCCACTATGATTTAAGTCTTTCTCAGGATTTCTTCAGACCTTTTCGCTTACTAATTGTGTCAAATGAGGTACTACCTCTTCATTTCAGATTAATTCTTTCATTCGGGGTGAAAATTGACCCAAATTTAACTTGATATTAAACATATTTTGAACGATTTTAAAGCTTGTTCTTCGCCTTTCGCACACAAAAAAATGGAGTCAGCCGAAGGGCTACCCATGCAAACACACGAAAGACGAAATTTACCTGCTACTTCTTAAAAGATCATAACAATTTCAGCAGGTATTTCCAGTGAAAAAGTTCAAAAAATAGACGTACAAATAAAAACATGTATAATTCATAAAGTTGCCGCTCTTTTCTTAACGTAAGTGCGCGCGCGTGCCGGCGGTGTTGTCAACCGTGGGGAGAAAAATCCCAGAAATCTACCATAGTGTTAATTTCCTCTTGGACTCTTGGGGTTCGATCTCACGATGAGGTTAAGCGTTCTATTGATCCTTCTTGTGCTCATCGCAATTTGTGCGGCCAAATCGTCGAAGAGTAAGACGCAAAAGGACGCGAAAAGCAAAATAACCAAGACGGGCGAGGATAAAAAACACAAAGACGAGAAACAACATAAGGGCACCGACAAACACAAGGGCAGCAAGAAACACAAGGATACTAGCAAAAAGCATGACTCGAAGGATTCGAAGAAGAAAGATGAAAAACCCAAAAAGACGGATGATAAAGCCACCAACAAAACGGCTACTGTAGAAAAAAACGACAATAGCACAAAAGGTAACCTTATGTTCGTTTAATTATTTTTTTTAATTCCAGTTCAAATCCGTTTGATCACCGCCAAGAGGTGTAAGTGTGTTGTGACAGGTACCTGATATTTGTTCAAAATAAATTTATGGCAATCTGCCCATGGAATTATGTCCTATTCACACATTACTGGAAAAGGAAAGAGTTTCGTTTCAGTCAATTTTACAATAACATACCATTGCGTTTTAGTATTATCGAGTAAACGTTTGGATGAAGTTATCAGTGGCTCTTGATAACCCAAGCATTTGGTTTAAACAAACACGTCTTACCAAAAGTTAGTAGTGGCCTCATTTGCACTCCAGGGATTTTTTAAATGGGAAAATTCGATTATTAAGAATTTGATATCGTCGACGACTTAATATCAAAAATTTCAGACTCTAATCAACACATGTCCGAAAAGTTCGTCCTGTCAGTAGTCGTTGGTACATATGGTGATAATTATATGAAACTTCTATTTGTGTTACTTTCCAGTCAAAACAAACTTTGATAAAATCTTTCTGTCGATCCTTGAGAAAATCCCTTGTAGTTTGTATTTTTATTATTTCGAAGTTACCAAAGAAGCGAAGGTCAAGACTAGAGGCAGTCATCACACATGCATTATTCATGATTCTTACCGACACTTCACACGATAAAATGTCTATTTATTTGCTTGGGTTTGCTGTTAATATTCCTTTGATGGAGAAACAAGAGCGTTTATGGAACAAAATCAGTGTTAATTTGCGCTTTAGAAAATATTGACTCTACAATATGGATTTATGCTCTTCATTAGTCCATATGTTGCCATAGGAACGTTCATTACCAAAGGAGTGAAGGGTTAAATTATCACGGCTAAAATATTGAACTTTGAGTCCAGAGACATCCATTTTTCATTTTAGTCATTTTTTTAGAGTTTTGAATTAACACTCAATTCTAGGATATAACAGCCGCTTGTTTTTCGTTGAAAATGCATTCTTGGTAAACTTTGGTTTAACGCTGGACAAAATAGAACCGCTTGCCATTACCTTCGATTCACGTTAAAGGCTGCGTAACAAATTTGCTCTGTGCTCTTGGCTGCGCATGAAAGCGTAAGTACCAGAAGCTTTGCAGTGCGTTTAAATCACTTTTCACACAGGCAAAGCTTAACAGCATCTGTGTGCCTAGCTTGACTTTAAAGTGTATATGACATGAAAAATATTTTCTGCTTATTTGAAAGGCCTTCCGAAATATAGAAGAATGGCGTTTTTCTTTTTGAAATATCTTTTTTCGTTTCAGGGATATTGACATTTTTGTATTATGCAAATTAGATAAGTTATGACGTCATAAGATTTGCAAATAAAAAATGGTAAAATACTGAATAAACAATATCTCTAAAACCATTAAAGCAGTGGTCTTGGAACTTGGCACCACAAATGTGCATCACAAAAGAAACAAAATGACACCCTTAGCGCTGTTGCCATGACAGCAGTTTTGCCGCTGGTGCTGTCTCAATGAAAACTGAAATTCCCAGTTTTTGTCTTAACCAAGAACCATCTAGCATAGCCAATCCGATGATGGGAAGTAAGACAATATGGGAACAATGACTCTTCCAAGAAGGACCCTTTTTCTCACTTAAGAGGTTACAAATCGGGATATTTGTTTTTTTGAGAGAGAGAGACGGGAGCTGAAAGGGTTGCTATGGCAACAATACTAAGGGTGTCATTTTGTTGCTTTTGTGATGCACATTGTTGGTGCCAAGTTTCAAGAACACTGCTTCAATATTTCCAAAGATATTTTTCATTCAGTATTTTACCATTTTTTAGTTGCAAATCTTATGACGTCATAACTTATCTAATTTGCATAATACAAAAATGTCAATATCCCTGAAACGAAAAAAGATATTTCAAAAAGAAAAACGCCGTTCTTCTGTATTTCGAAAGGCCTTTTAAATAAGCAGAAAATATTTTTCATGTCATATACACTTTAAGGCGTATCACTTATGAGCAGACCCTCAGACAGCCTTCGCTGTTAGATCGGACAAGGGGCGGGAAATTGATGGGACGCGAAAGGAAAAAAGAAAGCGAGGGGACCGGGAGAATATGAAAACACTGTAATATTTTGCAATAGAAAAAGGAAAGAGCCACTGGTAAAGGGGTGGAAACCTTGAAGGTAGGGTAGCGAGAACTTCAGACCCCACTGCCCACCCCTCGCCCTACCCCCAGTCCCTCCTTTGCAGCCAGAGGCTAGAGCGTTTTCATATGACGTCATGGCAGCCATATTGGTATTTCGAAACAAAGAAACGGCGGCCATATTGGTGTACCAAGCCATTCCTCCGGGATTTAAACTCCACTGTTACGGAAAACCTTTTGCTTTAGTGAGCCAATATGGCTGCTGGTCACGTGAGTGTAAACACTCTCTTACAAAGGCTTCCTCTACAATCTGACTCTACTGTCTGGGGGTGGGCCTTAAAGACGATTTAAGGTAGCTTTATTTGTGGTATACACCTTAACAATTTTCTGTTCGTTTCCTTGACAGCAACTCTCTTAAAGAGCCCACCGGCCGACTGCCAGAACATAATCGACGACTACTCCAATGGAAAGCTGCTTATGTACGAGTACAAAATTCAAATGGCGCGCTGCATGAAGAAAGCCAAGGATGACGCAGGTAAATCGATTTCATTGGCAAGTTGATGATTTACAATTGAGAAATTAACAGGAAATGCACAACTACACTAACCATTTAATAAGCACCTTATATAGTATAGAAGCGAAGGGACAAAGAGCACTGAAAGACAGGTAAGGTGGTTAGAGAGCGAGTAAGCATGCAAGGTTGTGGCTGAAAGGAAAATAAAAGTTGTTTCCCTTCGATATTTACAATCACAGAACACCTTAACCTACGCAAAGATTACACTCCATGGCCGTCAATGTTAGGGGGCGATTACATGGCGACCGGCTGAGATTTCAGCTCGGCTTTCAGAACAAAACTTCTTAAAAATAACTTTGTGGTTACATGAAGGGAATTTCAACCCGAGCTGAATTTTCTGCGCGGTTTCACAAACCTGGGATGAAACACAGGCAAACGGGCTGAAAAACCTCATTCAAATTTCAGCCCGGGCTGAAAAGTGAGCTTGGCGATGCATAGTACCGGTGTTTTCAACGAAACGGCAAAATGGTGGCCATTTAAACAATTCTGTTTCAACCCGGGCTGAAATTCGCCATGTAATCACAGCAAAATTCCAGCGCGCTATATGGGCATAAATATCAGCCCGGGCTGAAATTCGCCATGTAATCGGCCCCTTAAGTAGTCTGCGTTGCTGCTCATAAAAGCAATTCGGGAGCAGTGGGCTATCGGGAAGTCTGGGGTCAACCCTCTTCGAGAAAGGTTTTTTTTTTAAATCCGAACGCGTTACAAAAGTAGTGCCGGTGAAAACGTTACAGCAGAGAACGCTGCAAAACGGTTGATGTCAGACTTTCCAGCCAGATAAAAGCTACAATATGGGTTTAAAGTTCCATTGCATACAAGGGTATAACATGCGGAGTCATGCTGAGTTTTCAACTCTGGGCGTCTCATTTGTGCGCCTATTTAAACAAGCACTGGATCAGTGAAGCTAACGTCGATGCTCTTTAAAGAAACGAGCACAACAACGCATTAAGCTTATACTGAAAATGATAATGCTTATGGTCATATTAATGATAATGTTATAATCACTTCAATCACACTAACCCACTAACAACTAACCAACATAACACTTTATAACACAACAACAGACGGTACAAGGGACGCCGACGTGAAATCAGCGCTCTTACGTCCAGACGATAGCCCACGAGAGGACACTGACCAAGCTATCAATGTTAGACCTTACAACGCTGCAAACGAACACGACTCTGAAGACGACTTTGCAACTGACCACAGCGATTTTAGCGAACACAATAACGATAATGACAACGATTACAGCGACGATGACGATGATGATGACGACGATGACAATTACGAAGATGATGAAGAAGCAGGTGACTGGTCAAACCAGTTTAAACAACTTCTTTTAACAGTAACTTCTAACAGCGGCTAACCCAGATAATAGCAGTGCAACTCCGAGATAATTTTTTTTGTGTGCTTGTACGCGCACCGCGTACCACAAGCGGCGACGCCTGGGAACGAAGCAATTCAGTTTTTTTTTCAGTGGGAGGGGAGGCAGAGGGAGAGCTATAGCAACATTCGAGACAAAGTGAACACGAACTGAACACAAAAGTTACTATTTGATTTGACGTTTCAGGCCCGTAGCCAGACCGAGGCAATTGCGAAGCGGCGAAGCTAGGGGTCAAATTTTGAAGTTTTGAAGCTGAATGCCATTTTTTAGGTGATATCAGAAAAATAAAGACTCCCTTCATATTAACTTCTTACAGAAATGGAAAAAAATTAAAATTTCGACCGAGGCAAGTGCCTTGGTTCGCCTGTTACTAGCTGCGGCTCTGCATTTCAGAAGCAACGCACCGGAATTTTAACGAGACTCTTCAAATTAATTCAAGTACCACCCGAGAGCGAAGAATTTTCATTCGTCTTGGATGTTTGTTGTTGTGAAGTGAATCTTTTCTTAATAACATCCTTCGTTCATCTTTGCTGTTCACGTTGTAGCTAAAAAGATGCAAGTACCTGCAACCACCGGCTTCCAGGCTCCTAACGTGCAGATGAACATGCCAGTTCAACAGCAAGCAATGCCCGGGCAACAGGCCGCCTCATACTACCCCAATATGGGTAAACTGTCCGACTCATTCAAGCGTGCATGCATGCGACAGTAGTGAGCTGATAAGAATTAGGCCAACTGAGTCCGCGGTTAATACCGTAAATCAGACACCCCGCCATGACGTATTATTACAGGCGGGCAGACACCTACTGGACAACACTTACACGCTACATGAACGCTTGAAATGACACAAAAGACATTACAATGACAAAAATAACAGAAACTTACAGAGACCAAGCAAAACCGACAAGCCACTATTTTCCTCATCACAGTCACCTACCCAGCACAAGTTAAAGTAGTTTTCGCTCTCAAGTCGAAAGTAATTTGCATTTTCTTTGATTCTGGATTACTACACTTAGAGCGGTTTTCACTTGAATGTCGAAAATAATTCGCATTTGCTTTGCTTTGCATTACTATGCTTAGTTATTGGTCTAAAATCCTCGCGCCACTTTCTCGACCAATCAGAAGTAAAACCAAAACCAACGGTAACTAGGTCGCACACGTTTTCCCGCGCTTTGTGCCGGCCTCATGTACTTGCTACAAGTTTTGAATGGTTCACCGGATTGTCTCTGCCTTTTGTGATTGGCCAGAGTGATAACTTCGGTTTTGGTTTTACGACGCTCAATTGAAAACCGCTCTAAGAAACTCGTGCCACTTTTAATTTCTTAACCAATTCGAAATAAAACCAAAATCAATCGCAACTTCCTAGTTGACTTTTCCTGCGCTTCGCGCAGGCAGAAGCGCAGGCTACATGTATTTGCTCCGAGTTTTGATTGGTTCGAGCCAAAACCTGGATGTCTGTGCCCTTTGCATTTGTGATTTGGTTTAAATCGCTCTATGTGAATTACTCACGGAAGTGTTATTTTATTTCTATTCATTGTTTTAGCCCAAACTCCATTTAATTTAGTCCAAGGACAGAACCCTGCAGTACCTGAGCAGAGTCAGGCAGCTTTTGCTCCCAGCTCTATGAATCAATACCCAGCCAATCCTGCTCCTTTTCAACCAGCGGATCCAAATATGGGCATGAATGCTGTGGCCAAGAATACCATACCAGACACCACACAGGTTAGAGGTCGTGTAGTTGAACTTGTGTCAATTGCGCAAGAGGCACACAGCGGTCAAACGTCGCGCGCGTGCGCAGTTCCCGCCAGAACTGGTCCATACAAACGTCTTAAATTTCCGACATTTTTGGCTTTAAAGCCGAACGTTTCTGAAAAGTTAAGGTTAATTCGCCGCTTATGACTTGGAAATTTAATCCACTGAGTTTCCCAGTGAGACATTTTCTTTCACAGCGCTATTTTCACAACGTTTTCCCACAAACGTCTTGCACATTTTCGCTTCAAACTCTTACAAAGTTCGAGGCAGCGAAAACGGGAAGTGGCGTTGGATTTTGCATTTGACCGCTGTGATGTTTTGGCGAGTGGGCAAATCTGTTACTCGGGTTCAGCCAGGGTGAATGATGAAGAATGATATGTATTTTTTGGGAGTTTATTGTTGCGTTTTTTGTTTTGTGTTGCAATTTCAATCATGATGCGCGAAAAAAAGCCTTCCGAAAAAAAAAAAATGAAACTAAACGGTGATACGGTTATCCCATTGGCACCCGTGCCGGCCTTAACCGGCCTTGACGAGCGTTGTTCTTTGTTCCGCTTCTAACGTCATCAGCTTTTACTAAAAAGGCACCACTTATACTCAAATCTGTAGAAGCTAGGAAAAATCTTTCCAATGATACCCAAATCAGAGTGTTTGCATTAATGTAGCCAGAAATACGCACGAAAATTCATAGAAATATATTGGAGTGAAAATCTCCAAGGAAAGTTTACGTTAATCACCCATGGCTACTCAATGGTAAAAATTTCGCGTTCGGATTATGATTTCTCGACAATTCTTGAACTGAAGAAAGCCCAGCCCAGTAGAAGGCCAACAACAGCAGCAAAAGGATAAGAAGCTATAAGAGAAGAAAAAGGAAAAGGAAAAGCGAAAAAAAAATTAAAAAATCTACAAAGTTTGACTTTTGCGCATGTCCAAGCCAAAATGTCATAAAATGGATGCTAATAGCCTGCGTAGCAAGCGTTCCCGTGTGAGCGAAGTGCTATGTGTCACGTGCGAGCGAAGATTCTGGTCGCACGAAAATTGGGGCGAGAACAAAAAAGGGAAAGGAGCAGGGAGAGGGTGGGGCAGCTGCCACACCCCCTCCCTGCACTTTGCTCGCACGGGAACGCTTGCTACGCAGGTTAGGATGCTAATGGAAAGAAAGGCATGCCTTCATGAAGCAAATGCCGTTTTGAGTAGCTTGGAGCTAATTTAGCTCAACACTGACCATAAAATGTCAAAATGTCCAAAAAAAAATGCGATTTTTTCGAAATCAATCGTTGATCGCAAAAATAATTCCCTAAGAAAAAATATTTACCCCAAATCGGAGAAATACTATCCCACCAAACAGAAAAAAATCACCCCAAAGCAAAAGCAAACTCCCACAATTCTACAAAATGGTTGATAAAACTGATAACAACTGCGTTAGCGTCTTGTGCTATGATACAAAATAAAATTGTTTTTAGACGCTAAAAAGTTTCGGTTCAAGTATACCGACGTTTCGGCATTGCAGCAATGCCGAAACGTTTTAGCGTCTTAAAACAATTTTATTTTGTACATAATGAATGGTACCTTACATTCCCAATTTCATTAGTATTAAGCATGCTATTATTCATTCAGCCTCAGCCCCCCGCAAACGAAGCAAATGCAGTCTTCGACCAATGGCGTGCTAGCAGTTTTGGTGCAGCAACCGCGGACAAAAAAGACCAAACACCCAGCGTATCTATTGCCCCAGTGAATGACCAGTTTGCCGACTTTATGAAGCTGCAATCCTCCAGCAGTAGCCCCGTGGAAGCATCACCTGCGAGCCAGCAGGCAGCCATGCCAGCAGCGACGCAGCAAAGAAGTGACGTTCCACAGCAGCCAAATATGTTCTCCATGCAGCCCCAGGTCCCCAACACTTTCCCCGGCCAGAGCCAGGCTTTTTACATGCAACCAGAAGAGCATGGAGATTTTCCTGAAAATCCATGAGAATAAATTGTTACTTTTGAGGGTGATTACATGACGTAACTTACTATGTGGAGTGCTCTGTGAAGCAAGAAATGTTCTCATTAGAGATAAGTCACGCACACTTAAAACGAGTTATGCCGCCCAGTTGTTCATGTTCATGCAGCGATGTTTTTCAGGAAAAAATGTCTGTTACTCATGACGGTGTTTTTGCGACTGAGACCTTGTGACGGGTGACTGCAACAAAATAAAGATATTATATTTCTAAAACTTGTTTTGTGGTTGTAAGATGACTCACGAGTGTTTGATCAAACGCAGTTTCAGCTGCTTCATTACTTGAAACACTTTCGTGGTTGTGACTGCTGTCAATGGGTCCCCTAAACCTTGGGTTCCCCACGACATCCCATATGGACGGCCTCAGGGACCAGTCCCTCTTGGTTGGAACTCAATGCCGAATATACCTCCGTGCACTCCATCCGCACTGCCAGACACCCCATATAAAGGAAACACTGACTAAGAACTTTGGCTTATCAACAACAACGTTTGGGCAACGACTTAGTCAACTTTTGAAGGGAGAGCAAACTGTAAATGATATTTTATCATTTTATCGATTTTTCCAACATCACAGGACAGAATAGGCCATATCCGTATTCTCGGTATTGGACTGGAACTAGCTTGCAATGGAGGCTAATGCGGGGGAAAAAGAATGAAAAAGAGCTTCATGCGATTTGCATTTGAAAAGAATCACCGCATTAGCCTCAATTAGTTCCAGTCCAATACCGAGAATACGAATATGGCCTATTTGAACGTTTGCCCGACTTTTTCCATTTGATATCAAAACTTTCGTGCATACGTAACTGATGACATTCTTATGGTAACTTATAACCAAACAAGGCCATATTATAAATTGTACGTAACTGTCTTTTGGCGTAATACTTCTAAGATATTGCCCCTTTAAAGACCTCTGAAAATAGGCCCATAATTTTCCAACAACCCTTGTTTGGTATGGCAGTGCATGAACTTACTGAACGCATAAACAAACAGATTAGAAGGAATTAACATAATAAACAGTATTCTTTACATTCAGCATTTACACGGAAACCTTATTTGAAAAGGGTAACTACTACAAAAAATTGGCCGCGATAAAAGCTTGATTTTTTTGATGGTGGAAACCTTGTACGCGCTCTAAGTATTACCTTTCAGTGGTTTCTGTTAAGTCTGTCATTCGGCGAAAACGGAAAATTATGGAATAACTGAAGACCGAATAAATTTCCCAAGCACTTCGGCAGACTGCAGAAAGTTTGTAAAATCGCAAACTTTCTGTGCAGCCCTTTTCTTTCGCGATGAATAACTCTGGCCACAATTTGCTAGATTTCCTCTTGGATACACTTTCTTCCGTATCCGTTTGCCTTTTCCCTTTCCTTTCGTACGACTTTTTTAAGCTTTAACAGAACTTTTTAAAGTATTCGTCGCATCGATCGATTTTGTGTGGGGCCGAAACTACGTTTTATTCTTTCAGCCGCCGTGATTAGTTTACCGCGTCATCCGATGAACCTGTATAAGGGGTGGGATTAGCTCAACGGCAAGTACTCCACTGTCGTGTAGCAGCAAGACTCAAGTTTTAACTTGATCAGATTATTTTATTTAGATACTCACAATCTAGTTTCTTCAGTCCTGGGCCTTCTTCTAGCTTTCTTGACTGACGATTTACTTTCTCCTAATCTCAACATCGTCTTTCTTCTACTTTCTTAGTTTTACAATCTTGCTTATATGTGTTTTCAACTACTTAATAACATGTACATATTTTAAGTTATCTTTCCTTAGTTTAAGATTAAGATTCATAAATTAAATTGATTAGGAAGTCCACATCCACCGAGGTTTGCTACTAATGGTTTTTCGGGCAAATAGAGAATAGTTCTAAAAGAATAAATGTCAAGATTGAGACACGATGTCCCATGTTTGACGGATGAAAATACATTAATTCTATCATCGGTAAATTCACCTCACGTTTACAAATCACGAAAATTCCTAAACTTTGTTCCTAACATACAAAATCAGAAAGAAAGAACTTAAATGCGAGAAAACACTTTTGTGCACAGAAATGGGCGCTGGCTGTGCCTCAGTTCAGTGGCTACAAAAACCGTGACCTTAGGTTCACATGTTAAATCAATTATCATCATCTTATGTTTAGAGCAGTTTTCAAATGAGTGTCGTAAAACCAAAACCAAAGTAATCACTCTGGCCAATCACAAAGGACACAGACAATCCAGTGAACCAATCAAAACTCGAAGCAAATACATGTAGCCGCCACAAAGCGCGGGAAAACGTGCGCGAGCAAGTCGCGATTAGTCTTGGTTTTACTTCTGATTGGTTGAGAAAGTGGCGCGAGAGTTTTAAGCCAATCACTGAGTGCAGTAATGCAAAACCAAAGCAAACACGAATTACTTTCGACACTCAAGTGAAAACCGCTCTATAGATATTTTCGATATATTGTGGATTTCTAGAAACTTCGGCACTAATTGCCAAAACCTTAAAAGCCACAAAATCAAGATCAATTAAACTCTTCATTTTTGCCAATTATTTCGCAAAACATCCTGTGACAAACCTGTTAAGACGCCAGCCACTTGATTACGAAATTTAAAATTGCTTATAAATAAGATTCCTATTTCTTTGACAAAAGTTCCCATCGTTATTTTTATAAGGGCAATAGACCACAATTTCTAGGGGTTTAGCGGTGCAATATTGGATAAACCAACGCGGGATGTTTGTCTACTGCTCCGATAATTTTTGTATTAAAAGGCGTCGGGTGACGGTTGATGTACTGTAGTTTATCCCTTATACTGAGTATTGCATCCTTACATTTTTATCCAACCTGGGATTTAAACCCAGACCACGACTGCGACAGGTCACAGCGTGTACATTGATGGATTTCACGTAAAGAATGTTACCAGCAAACAAGGGTCAAAAGACAGACATCACCGAGGGAAGAAAATTGTTTCCAAGGGCCATATCGATCCCAAAAGAGTTCCCCACGCCTGCTAACAAGCCGTACGAAAACATAACAAAAGTTGTCGCTCTTTACTGCAAATTCTTACCGACGAACAAGGCCGCCCGTAGCCAGCTTGACATAGAAGAGGCAAAAGTTGCGAGCGCCCGCGCCCCGAGGGTCTGGGGCATACGCCACCCCCACCCCTGGTTCACGTGGGGATTATTCATTTTGAAGAAAATTGCCACCAAAGAATGTATGTAATCAATGATGGTCCAGAAACAGTATTTCACTATATTTTGCGTTAATGCCTGCTTTAATTTGAATAGCTCGCACAGCTAGAAACTGAGTCAAAACATGGATATAAATAGCTTCTTGGAAAGAGCCATATTATTACTCAGAATCGCGGAAAACAGATCAAAGCGGATTCAATACTACAAATTGGAAAACTTCGCTAAGTTCCAAAACTCACCCTAACGCCAGTTTCAGTTAGAGAGCTCACTAATAGCATCAACGTAAAAACAAACTACATTGAAATAAAAACAATGTCCATTCAGAGGGGAGGGTCACAATTTTTTGGGCTCGGATTTGGGAGTCACAATTTTGAGCCCACCTCTTTACAACTTTGGTGCCCTCCCCCCTCCCGGTAAATTAAGACCGGTCCCCAACCCTTAAGTGGGAACGCAGTATGGTCTTTATAGCATTGGTGTACCTTTTGGGAACTACGTCGATACATTTACTTGTTCTTCCCAAACAAACGTCCATGGGAGAGAGATGGACCTAAAACATAGCCACTTCGATTCCAACGAAAACCGCATGAACACCGTGCGAGTTCAGGAACACTTCCCGCAAGAGGATCTACCTTCACTCCTGTAAACATACAATTGATTTCAGGTGTCCCCTAAAAGATCGCAATTTCGTCCCCAGAGCCCGCGTTTTTTTTCGTCAGCAACAAGAACGCGAACTCTGGTCAGACCCGATCCCGGAAGTCCGGAGTCGCTCAGTCCTGATTGGTCAAGAATCACACATGCTCCAAAAAATCGCGTCAGGACAGAGGTGGTGTTCTTGGTGCTGACGAAAAGAAAAGTTATTGTAGCGCTGGGACTAGATTGGGAAAGATCTTCAGTTTGAAAGCATAAAATTGTACCTCCCCGCCCCCCCTTTTGTGACTTGATCGACCACCCCTACAACTTTTTTGTCGATACATACATGGTATGCAACTTAGCTGAAATTAACATCTACGATGAGAGTTGCACCATGATATAGTTTAGGGGTATACCTCTACTAAAAGACGTATTCACCCTTTTCTTTTTCAAATTCATTGATCAAAACCTTGCAAGCGGTGTATCATACATGGACATCCGGTTTATATGTATCTTTTTAATTAACGAAAAAAAGACCTGTTCTTTTGCCTCAGGGGGTAACAAAATCTATACACTAATAAATAGCCAAGGTAGCTTCAGTATTAAGATCTCGTAAGAAATTTCAGACGCAGTATTCCCTTCGAATTGCATCCTCAACATTTTTGTGAAAATTAACTCCCTAGTTCAGTGATACAAAGATTATCTCCCAAAAGCCATCTTTTAAGTTGAGTCAGTTTGACACACAAAAGAATTCTTATTGGAAAGCCAGGAAACTTATGCTACATCATTCCTTAACCTGCCACTGCCGAATACAAAACAGAAATTAATAAGTCAATTCAATAAATTACATCTTAATTTGCACACACAGGTATACTTACCAAAGCCTTACCACAGCTTCCAAGGGTCTTGCACCTCCCAGCAGAACGCTTTTGACAATGACAGCGAATTGAAGTAATGAAAATTGCCCTTTACTTACTTTTAACAGTTACCTTCAGTGGTGGGTCCAAATACGGTTAAGGGTGTAGGTGGGGCCCTGGGCCTTTCCCCAAAACACCCCCCAGGAAAATTCAAACCTTTGACAAACATGGTCTCCTACCAAGGAATTACTCAGACTAATATGTATCAGAACAGTTTGGTTACTTTTTCCAGGAAACCCAAGTTAAGTTTTTCCCTAGGGGGATTCCCAGGTAACTGTCAATGCATACCTTCCAGCAACGGTTCTTCAACACCCCCCACCAGTAACAATTTTACCTTCAACAACCATGGTCTCCTACCAAGGAATTATTCAGACTATCTAAATCAAGTTTTTTGTTACTTTTTCCAGAAAACCACAAGTGTAAGTTGTCCCTTAAGGGGGATTCCCAAATAAATGTCAGTGCATACCATCCAGGGTAAGTTCCTCAGAACAACACCCAAGTGATACTAAAAGAAAACAAAGACTTGCCTCGCAATGTTTTCACAGGAAGCCAAGAGGCATTTAAAATTCTGGTCTTCCAAGGTATTTACTAAAAAGCTGCAACAGGTGGTTTACAATGACACAGGGCTTGTACTCTTTTGAGCCTTTGGAATTCCATGACCTTTTCCATGACCAAAATTTGACCATTTTCTTGGAAATCACGTTTTTACCATTTTCTTCGCAAAAATATCTTATTTATATTGTACTTTTTAATAAACATGATTTTTCCATGACTTTTCATCACCCACATTTAAATGCCATGATTTTCTAGGCCTGGAAAATGAAATGCTTAAATTCCGTGACGACTTTCCAGATTTTCCATGACCTGTACGAACCCTGTGACATAATATAATTTGTTGCTTAATTTTAAACTTCATTTGTTGATTTGCAAGTCAAACAAAAACTTGAAAAATCTTGGAAGGTTTAAGAGTTGCTAATAACGAACAAATATTTTCCAAATAAAACTTTGTACACATTAGCTACATGGCAGCCAAAATGAACACCTGGCAGAAAGGTCTTAAAATATAACAAGCTTTCCAAATTTATTATTTGCATAAAGCCAATTGACAAAACATCAGGTTTAGCAAGTGCCATCTGAAAAGCATGGTCGGGCGCACACACATTTCAAAATGCTACCTTTTCACAAGAAAGCAGTTTGGCGACTTGAAAATTTGCATGGACATTGCCATTGTCATTGTTGTTAAGGACGTAATAAAAGCTTCAAACAGTTTATATTAAACGATTTTGATAACATCAGATGCAAACCACTACAAAAGGTTGAAGTTGCAACAGCAAGTCTGTGAATTTGACAGATCAGATTGTTTTTAATGATTATTATCTCTCTGTCAAAATGTCCTGACCCACTGTTGCCTAAATGTACCAGTTTCCATCACTTGCACGGACACAGCAAAATGTTTTCTTTTAATGCAGTACAGTAATCGGACATTCAACTTGGTTGAATAAACAAACCAACAACGTTGTTAAAACAAACAAATCTATATATAAAAAAAAGCATTTGGAAGTAAATGCTTTGGGCTATACAGGTTCTAGGCAAAATCAACGGAAAATAATGGATTGACTCTATATAGTAAGCCATTCTGCATAGCACATGGTCACGGACTGCAACATCAGAGAGCCAAACATCATAAGCTGAGGTTATCAGAGCACATGGATCAACATAACAGGAAACTTCAGAGCACCGAACATCATAAGCTGAGGTTTATCATTCATCAAGTTTCAGGACGGCACACTGAATTTTTTATCTCTTGTTTCTATCACCTCAGCTCATCAATGCATAACAGACTGACAGGAACACGGTCGAATCATGGAGCAGTACAGATCATTACCAGTCACGGCCTTTTGTGAGAATGGACAAACAGAACAAAATTGAATTGTTAGGAGAAATCAAGTAAACAGAATCATACCCTTCCCGTTGAACAGTGGGAGATTAGATCAATATAGGCCTGATCATTTTAAAACTTGGTACCAAGTAGTTGAGACAGTATTTTCACTGTAATCAAGAGCTGGAGATTTGTGTGTAAAGAGCTTGTTACAAGAATGGGTTATATGGAAAATTGGGCACAATGCATGCTCTAACAGGGGCATACAGAGTTCAAAATTATTTTTTTTAAGCAAGAGGCCCACTGGTCAGATTTCTCATGAGATCTCTCAAAACACTTGGCATACATGTTGGTGGTAAACATGAGCATTTCCAAATAACATGCTTGTCTCATGCAGTGTATGTATGCCATTCAGAAGCATCCTTGCACTCCAAAAACACAGATTATTCATCAATATGGATGCAAATAAATTTAAATCCACAGTGTACATATATAATTAGATCTTGATCATACATAAAACATGGCATCACACTTTTTGCTGTCAAGCTTGTGCCATGAAATTACTGCACACAGAAATTGAAGCAGCCATGTTTCACAATCAGAGGATTGCGACATTTAAGAATCATACATTAATCAGCTCTTTCACAACACAGACACTTTACGCTACACAAAATATACTACATGCTTGGCCTTTACCTTTGTTGTAACTTTGGCCACCAGAATAATTGTCTCCACCATATCTACTGCCATAACCACCTCCAGATCCTGTGAATGGTTTTAAAGTCACCAATTAGTTTGTGCATATTCTACTCATTCTGCCAAGTAAAGGCATATAAGTCTGTTTTACCTGGCTATGCACACTAGTAACTTCACTATACTGTCATATGTGTACCCTACAAATCCCATCCTTGGTGGCAAAGTACCATATTTAATTATTTTTACTGGGAATGTAAAACCAAACCTGTTGCCAAAAGCTAAAATTTAGGATTGCTAATAAAAAAAAATAACATTGTTTGGAAGAACTGTTGTTTGTAATCTCCAGCTTCATTGGCTCATTTAGCTAAAATTTTGAAACTGAATGGTTTTTGCAAAAAGCTCTTATGAAATTGACTTATTTCTGGAATGAAAACTGAAATTCAACATGTTACACCAACCCCACTAACTCTAACTTACTATTTTTCATTTTAGCTTCACATACATAGGTACAGTACTGCTCAAAAGTAAGTTACCACCTCTCGTCTTGTTTCTCTTGAGACGAGACTCTCGTCTTGAATTTACATGGTGTGTGAGCGAACGGCCCTCAACTTTATACAGCTTTTGAAATGAAACTCACCCTACTTGATTAATTACTGGCATTGCAAATGAATCAAAGTAATGTTAAAAATCGAATATGAAGACGTCTAAGAAAGGACTTGAGAAAACTGCACACTTTTTTTAGTGAATATTTTTTCACGACTGAGCAACGTGAGAATTCTTTGATTACACCAGGATTACATGACAACAAAACGTCACATGTCGTCACATGCACGCGTAAAACAACGATACTTATAAAATTGGAAAGTATTTTATGTACTTTTATCTTCAGTAAGAGTCTGATAAGAAAAATGCCACAACATCTTGCCGACCCTGAAATCAACAACACAATGAATTGTTTGCTTTTTATGAGCGGCTTGAGGCCCAGGGTCGCCCAGCGTCCCAGGTTGGTTTCAATGCTTTGAACACTTTCGAATGCAAATAAAGTCAACTTTGATACTGGATAAAAAGGTTTCAACAATAAGCGAAATAATTTTTGTTTGGCATAAAAAGTTTGTGGACAACACGTCAAACACGCATGCAAATCTTGAACAAATTTACCGAAGCATGAAAGCTTCCATCGACCAACAAGTTCAACTTGCGTATCTGAAACATCTAAAGCCGTGAACCATTTGATTTCCAAACTTATCAAGACTATTTTCATGAATGCAAGTATTATTTAGGAATACATTTACCAAGTTGCCGAGTTGAAATTCCAGGGTTGAAATACTATGTTGCATGCACTAAGAGACAGATCGATGGAGTTCCGCAGAAGCTTTTTTAGTTAACGCGAATTTTGATCGAATCGATTTGAAACATCGTGGAGGCCAAAGCCGATCTTTTTTAAATCAAATAAAAAGCTTTCAAAGAGTTTTAAGACGAATTTAAGGCTAAGCGAGTGTTCATGTTATTCACAAGTTTCTAATGATCGGCTAAACAGTCGGGCAACTTGCCGCAAGAGTTTAAACGTGGCACTCAATTCACTCGCGTATCATTCGCTATGTTTTGCAATAGGCAATTAAAATCTCGCGAGAAGATCAAGCCATCGTACTTACAGTTTTTAAAGCTTCTCTCGAAATGAGAGTCTTGCCTCTCGAGACAAGAGTCTTGTCTCTCGAGATGAGATTCTCGTCTCACGAGAGGGTGGTAACTTTTGAGCGGTACTGTATTATGAGGTTCCAGAAAATATCCATACCCCCCCACCCCCCACACACACGGAAGGGATTTGCCCTATAACCCCCCCCCCCCCACCCCTCAGGAAATTCCAATTTAGCTTCATACATTGCTTTAAATTTTTGGCTCTTTGAGACCCTCCCTCCTCCCCGGAATTTCCAATCCCTTCTGTTGAGGGGAGTATGGATATTTTCTGGAACTACACATTCAAGTTTGCAGGGTTCTACTGTATCTACTACATATTGTGGCTGGTAATAAAAAAGCAGAGAAGCTACAGTACCTCCACCATATCCTCCTCCACCGCTGCTGTATCCTCCTCCACCACTGTATCCTCCTCCTCCTCCTCCACTGTATCTGTCTCCACCATATCTGTCTCCACCGTACCCTCCTCCCCCTCCGTATCCTCCTCCACTATATCTTCCTCCCCCTCCTCTGCCACCTCGGAAGCCTCCTCGTCTGCCTCCACCACCACCACCACCACCACCACCTCCTTCACGGGACTTGGCTTTCGATATTTTAATTTCCCGGCCATCCAGCTCCTTTGAAGACATAAAAGATTTCAGTATTAAACATGATTAATATGATGTGTTGATGTTTTGCAAATGTAATATATAGAAATTTTAAAGAAACTACATTTTTAAGTGTTGGAAATTAGCATTTATCTGCTCACCCATGGGAGTGTCAGAGTTCGTTCCTCACAACTTCCGTCTATAATTTACATGGAGGATCTTAAGAATTGTTGATTGGCAAGAAATTGAAAGCAAGTGCTTTTATCAACAGGTTTAAGGTCTTAGTAGAATTTTCCATTGAAGCAACAATCAGTGTAACAACATTGCTAGGACATTATTTACTTGACCTGATTGCTTGTATGTGCTGTTGTCTCTAGTGTTTTTTGCGAAGATGCGAAAATATCTAGCCAAAAGTTTTCAAAATTGTTGACCAAGAAAGGCAGCTACACCGATAGCAACAGGATACTGGCTTGACCATCAGGTGAACAAAAAGACCAGTGCCATGCACAATACAAGGTCAAATTTGGCTCCTCTGCCCTGTGTTTTTCAATTTTTTATTAGACAGTCCTAGCAATTTTTCTTGGACAATTCTGTCCAAGGTGGAAAGAAGCAGTGAAAATGTTATCAATGATCTATCAATGATCCATTAATTGATTGAATACACCAGATCATCTTATATACATTACCAAGTTATCACCCTTGTTCAGTGCTCTTTCAACATCTTCTGATGAACATAAAGTTACAAAACCAAAGCCTCTTGATCTTCCAGTTTCCCGGTCATTTATTACTTTGGCTGCATAAAGAAAAATAATTTTTAGCATAACCATATAGAGAACTGACATAAGCATAGTGCACCTTGCCCTTGGTTTAGCCTGAATAGTAGCACTTTGCTTAGCATGAATATCACTTTGGCAAACAGGAGTGCACCTTGCATTCATGTTAGCCTGAATCAGGGCATCTGACAGGATGCGGTGGTGCGGATCCGCATAATTCGCTGACTTCCGCATCTTCCGCATCTTGAGAACATTTTCCGCATAAAACAGAGAAATTTGTTTCATATTAATGATTAAACAGCTGTTTACCATCCTCGCAAACATAAATTTCGAAGAAATTGATTATTTTGACACAGTTTTTCTCCAAAAATAGCGACGAAAACACGGCACTTTGATCGTGAGTAATTATTAACCTCCAGGCGTTCCACGCGTCTTTTCGTGATGGGCCTGGACACCAGTTGTCTTCTTTCGCCTTTTTCGCTCGTTCGGTCTATCGAAAATTTGTCTGTGGTTACAGATAAATATATGGATAAATTTGTCATCAAAGAGACCAAGAAGAAGGATCCCCACTTCGCTGTACACTTGCCACAAGTTGACCTCACGGGCTAGATGAGCGACGAATTAAGTGAAGCGAGCTAGAGGCCGCAAAGTGGCCTGTGAGCGACGTGCCACAATGAAGACGAAGGACTTTGTTGAAAGTCTAATATCAGCAAAGGATTGAGTGAACCAGTATCCTGGAGTTTTCTATGTAGATAATGGATTGTTATTTTGTTCAACGTGCAGTGTTGTAGTAGATCACGTAGCACCTTGAATTGTATTGTTTATGGATAAGAAGAAAATCAACTTCAGCCAACAAAATAACGGTTGTGTTATTTTCATTGAACATCACATATTAATTGATAAGATAATTTCATAACATACCAAATACAAATGAAAATAACTGGAAAAGCCCAAATACCAATTATTTATTTATTTATTTTTTTAATTAGCCTGCGAGCAGACTCTCGGCTTCGGGGGCAGCTCGATTTTGGCTGCATGAAAAGATGTGATTTTTGGCGAGCGAAGCGAGCCGAAAATTTTCCGCATAATCCAACGTGTTTTCCGCATAATCAACACTTTCTTCCGCATAATGTTCCTGAAAATTTCCGCATAATTTGTTATTTTTTTCCGCACCCTATCAGATGCCCTGCTGAATGGCACTCCAGTTAACCTAAATATCGCTCAGGTTTTCACAAACAAGGACAAGTTTCTTTCAATCTAATGAGAGAAACCAACTCTAGTCGCCAGTGCATTTCAGTCAAACATGTCAATTTTATGTGGACTGGTATAAAATTATGGTGGTCGCATTCACGGAACAACATGGAGGATTTCTGTGAACTTGTTAGCTTTCAGGAAGAAAACCTTTTTAACATGTAATGTGGACATGAATCAAAATCTATGCTGTAAAAGGTTTTCAGAGTACGTAAGAAACGATTTTAAAACAAATTTGCACTGCATCAAATTTGACCAACTGGAAATGTAATTTTACTGACAACCCCCCTCCTCTCCAGAATTTCCTGGGCCTTTGACCCCTTCCCCCAACCCCTCTGGAATTTCCAAATTTTCTCTGTGGTGGGGGTATGGATATTTTCTGGAACCACACGAATGTCTTGGCTTACAAGCGGGTAAATAATATTTACCCCCGCTCCCCCTGCTCAATGTTGTTTCCTGGGGTTTGCAAATTCACCCGACTTTGTTTTGACCACGTAACAACATTGACAACATTGAAATGGGGGAGGGGGGTTGAAAACATTAGTTATGGTACCCTGAATAAGTGGAAATTTGGTAAAGTGTCTCAAGAGTTTTGTCCACGATTGAAGCTTCATTTCACGCTCAATTTCGAGCACTTCAGGCTCAGGGATGACAGTTTTGTTTTTCAAAATAGTAACGAACCTGTGCCAAAATGTACTTGCTCTCTTAATGCCTGTCTTCATCTTGAGTAGCATTAATCTTTAGTGTCTTTGCATTGGAATTAGTTTCTCTTTTGCTTGCTGCCATTTCATATTCTGACTCCAAAACACTGAGATCCTCTCGCTTATTAAGATGCTCCGAAGTTTTAGCAACTTTGATGTTGTCATCATCAATGAAAGATTTTTGTCCAGATGATTTAATCCTCACAAAACAGAGATTATGATGACCAACAAACAGAAATTTCATAACATAATGCCGTTCACTTGGTTGTTCGCTCATCCTCTGCAGTTCTGCTCTTCTTCAAACAATTTGTTCAACCAATCAAAGGCGGGAATTGAAAAATACTTCAACATGATCGGCTACTTGGTTGTGGAAAAGTCGTTCTAAAAAAATCCTACGTGCAAAAGACATATCTCAAGGCCTATTACCAGGGATGTAGACTTAAAGTTATGGACTTCTGGTGCAACCAGAAGTCCATAACTAGAAGTCTACATCTGGTATTGGGGCGCGTGCTATGTCTTTCGCGTGTAGGCTATTTTTAGAAACTGATGTCTCGCGAGAAATGACGTAACCCACTATTTCGACACGATTGGAGTTCTAAGTTGTGGCTGAATATTTTGGAAAGTGGCAGGTGAAATAAATCAAATCACATCAAAACACTTGACAGGCCATTCTCTTTAATTCTCACATTTCGACAGAAGTAGTATCGTAGATAGTGATTTCAAACGTCTGTTCAGTGGCATTTGACGGCGAGTGAAAAAGCAACCCGTCGCCGGGTTTCCGTAGACAAACTCACAAAACAAACAGGTCGACTTTTTATAATTTACGAGAGAATTTATGAACAGAAGTTCCCCAAACTTTTAGTAGTTAAGTGTGTCTTTATTTTGTACAGCATATCCTCGTGTTAAAATACTGAACAACATACATGCGAAGTGCTCGAGAAGCACAACTTGAATGAAAACTTTTGACGGATGTGAATGAAATCATCATTGTTCGATGAATTAAACTCGTATTTCTATTCATATTAAAACAAGTACATTACCTTAGTCAGTCTTTTGTTTTCATGCCGTCCTTATAATTCCAAAAACATGCCGGCGAAACTCGCCAAACTTGTCGTTTTCTCTGAATGTTGTTCTCAAACGAATCAAACTTCATTCTGTTCATTCCGCGCTCGATGTTGAGCGCTTCAGGGACCACGGTTTTGTTTTTCAAAATAGCAACGAACCTGTGCCAAAATGCACTTGCTCTCTTAATGCCTGTCTTCATCTTGAGAGTACCATTAATCTTTAGTGTCTTCGCATTTTGAATTTGACTCGGAATTAGTCTATCTTGCCCGCTGCCATTTCGTATTCTGACTCCAAAACACCGAGGTCCTCTCGCTTATTTGGATGCTCCGAATTTTTACAACTTCGATGCTATCGTCATCGATGAAAGATGGCCTGATGATTCTTGTCCGGACGATTTAATCCTCACAAAACGGAAATTACGATGACCAACAAACAGAAATTTCGTAATGCCGTTCGCTCGAGTTCACTCGTCCTCAGCTCTCGTCCTCTGCAGTTCTGCTTTTCTTCAAAAATTTGTTCAACCAATCAAAGGCGCGAATTAAAAAATACTTCAATGTGATTGGCTACTTGTTCGCGGCAAAGCTGTTCTAAAAATAGCCTACACGCGAGGAACGCGAGGTACACGCGAAAGACATATCTCAAAGCCTATTACCAGAGATGTAGACTTCTAGTTATGGACTTCTGGTGCAACCCATGCCCTGAGCAACAAACAAAAGCTAACCGCAAGCAAGCTGCGCCATTAAATGAGACATTTTCAGTCATTTCGTTCTGTTTCGGCTTAGTACATGCCCCAGATAAAGGTTATGGGTTTTGCTTGTTTCTGTGATTTTGTTTCCCTTCGCTCTTGTCGGCCGTTTCGGTTCTTTCGTTACGTTGGGTTGAAGCTTTCATGCCCGGAAAAAGATGTCCGGTCAGGCACGCCATCCAGTGCACGCAATAATTTTTAGAACATTACTGAGGAACCTGCACGACTTTCTAAATTAAGCTAAATAATGGTGGTACGATGAAATACTTCTTAATAACTTCTTCTTAATTTCGGTCATTCGTTGGGACTTGGCTGCGGTGGCTCGTTCGACTTGTGTCTGTGTCATGCAAAGCTCAAACTTTCAGCTAAAACTCTGGGCGTTTCAAATGCTGTTGGAGGATTTAAAGTTCTTGCAGTTCCGCGCTGGAAACACGACTGATCGCTTCAATATTTCGGCGAAAATGAAAAACATTTGACATTCACGGGCGACATCTTGAAACGCGAAGCGGCACTAGCACTTGGATAAAGGATGCGCGCTTTATCTCGCTGCTACTCTCCGTTTTCAGAATTTCCTTTAAAAGAGCGGGATCATTTTATAACTTCTTAAAGATCAACACCCTCGAAGTAAAATTCAACACTTCCTGCTAGTACACAACCGAATAATACAGTAATTTAGCAGTCCCTATCGCGTCCTTTCGTTCGATCTTTCAAATGTCTGACGCTTTGCGAATTGTACTTCGCTCCCTTCGCTATAAATTATTGGTAGCTCGGATCACTTACCCTCTTTAACTTCTAGTTCAAGCGTATCCTGAAAGAAGAATTTGAGAGACTCGTCATCTGTGTTGTAGGATAAAGAACCAACATGAACCTTGTATTCCTCCATCGCAAACTCAACTCGATATCAGCTCGACAATACTGCTCCTCGTGGTCTCTCTATCCGCCTCGATGAGAATGACTCGGACAAGCCAGCTGCACCGGTTAAAGACCGGTTAAACCGGTTTAGAGTTTCGTTTCCAGTACTTCACAGTTTGCTCCCCGGCAAAACTTCGGCGATATAATGTTCCCAATGTTTATTCATTTATGACATTTATTAACCGCGCGGCCATGGGCCGAGCGCGGTTCTTGTTTTACACGGGATTTAATTTTTTTCGTTTTTTTGTCGGTGACCAGACGCAAACCTCCACTCGGCCAAATCGTGATAGGGACTGAATCACGCAACCTGTGATGTTTATTCGCCAAAAGCTGTTGAAACATGAATGTACGGAAAATGTTGCGGATATTGTTTTCTTTATTGTGTATAAAGTATATTTTCTTTTGGTTTTATCCAGGGGCGGGGCGACAAGGCGGAAAAACCGCTGATTGGCTGAGCAAAATGACGCAATGGACGCTGCTTAACAGTAATGCGCCTGCGCGTGTTTTAATATTTTTTGATAAAAATATGGCGGACGTGCACGGGGCAAGTTGCGTGAATACGCAAAGATGCTGGATCTCACTGATCTTACAAACAACCTACGATCGATTTTATGAAGAAGGATGCCCTGTTTATTGGTCATTGACTTTTGCATATTGAGTGGCTTCCAAAGAAGCCGTTTTTAGTCGTCATTCAGGCGTTCTTGGAGTTCCACATGTCTTCAGCCGGAGTGTGCCGTTGTTTACGTGGTCTTCTTGTCTGATCTGTTGATCAGCCTATTGTCTCGATGAGGCAATGCTGAGAATCGGAGAACAGCTTTCTCCTGTATCTTAATAATTCGTTCTTTGAATTTCTTTTCACCGAATTTTGACTCGTTCTCTTCATCGTCGGTTTCATCATCCTGGTCGTCGGTGCCATCGTCTTCTTCGGCGGCGTCGAGATGTCATCGTTTT
The DNA here is from genome assembly GCA_963693305.1 of Meandrina meandrites. NCBI lineage: Eukaryota > Metazoa > Cnidaria > Anthozoa > Scleractinia > Meandrinidae > Meandrina > Meandrina meandrites. The sequence goes on from OY855903.1 coordinate 62,137,309, forward strand.
CACCTGCCAGATACCTAAAAAAAAGTATTGAAATCAAGACACCTCGTCAGTATAACAGGTCAGTACAATCCTTCAATAACTTGAGCGACTAGAGCTTGTGGTCGTATGTAAAGCTAATGAAGTATATTTACATTGGGACATTCCATTTTTTATTATCAGCAAAGTCGTTTCTTCCTGTTTTTGGATTTTATATTACTGTAAAAATTACTGTACAGTCAAGTGCTGCAATGTTTGCTTTTATTATTTCTAGCAAATTCAGAAATGTTTAACCAAGAAAAAGTTTATTTGGCCAAGCAGGAAAATAAAAACAAAGTCAGTGAGATCATATTAGCATTATTATTATTATATTACAGTTGGTTTGTACGCGGGTGTTGGAGTCAAATAATACTGAATTATTTGACATTATCATTTTTTTCTTTAACCTTAGATTTTCACAGCTTTGCCTTATGTTGGTCATGTCCAATCTACTGTAGTCTGTTGGCAATGTAGTAAGGTAGCTTGACACAAGGAAGTAGTGTAGCGTGGAAGAAAATTTGTCCAGAATTGAGTTCACATCTACTCCTCCTCTGCGCTGTTTTACTGCACCATTTTTCATGGTAACTGGGACTGTCCGGTGGAGCCTGTAGTGGAAAAGTTGAATAAACTGTAATTCAATCAGAAGAAAGTTGCTGGTATTTTTCTCTCCTGCTTTAACTCCAGGGTTGAGTAGACAAAAATCTCAGTTTGTTGAATACCTGAATATGTTATAACTTGGATAAAAATAAAATGACCATTTGTTATGAGTGTGGAACAAAGCAAAATCAAAGTCCCAGGCAGTGATCAAATCCATGTCATCACAGATAACGTTCCAAACAAGGCTGTTTACTTTGTTCATATGTGACAGCACCATGCAGTATGCAGGGTGCGTGTCACATATGAACCTAGTAAATGCCCTTGCTCGCCAAGTGTTTCTTGTAGCTCAGTGGTTAGAGCACCCAACCAGTATCTGGAAGCCATCAATTTTAACCCTTAGGGGACTCAGGTTTTTGCTTTGTCCCATGCTCGCAGCAAAATTAATGGTCATTTCATCTTAATCATTTATTTAATGAGCTTAAAATTTACCATCTTCATGTTACATTTGCATTAATTCAGTTATAGACTCGAAAAGGGAAACTAAAGAATTTTAATGATTAACTGAAATAAGTATTCTTACTGTCACAGCTTCCAAGATTCTCTTCTTTGTCTCTTGCTTGTTAGCCTCTGCAATGATTTTTCATAGTTGCGAAGAGTTTTTGGGTGGCAGCTATATCCCATGACCATCCCTGACATCAGTGAATTGTAACTTGCACCACACATTTTGAGATTCAGGCTATTTGCTTTTTGCATTGGGCAAATTTTCTAGAAATAAGCTTTGTGTCTTAGTGTACAAGCATGTTTTATTGAATGATAATGGCTATTTTCCTTTTGAGGAAGTACCCCCTCCCCTTTCTACCCAGTCAGCCAGTGGTGCCCCCATTCAGCTTTGGAAAGGGGTGGGTAGACTGGTGGGTAGGCATTAATAAAGAAACCTAGTCGATTTATTACATGCAAGAGCAGTGAAGTGGATTAAGGTTTATTTTTATATGTCTTTAGAAGTTCAAAAAAAGGCTGGAATAAGAAGCAAAAATATAATATTTTTAGTAGAGTGTATTGTCAATGTTAAAAAAAAGGATCTTACAGTAATGAATTGTATTGCATTCTTATAGTGCTGTAAGAGAACAAGTATCCAGTACCTGATTTCTATAAAAACTGAAGCTGTACATTAATGCCACTGTCCTTACTCGTTGAAGCTCCCTCCGTTTTGCTCTAGGCATTACTTTTGACTCATTGAAGATGGAGGTGTAGACCTCATTGAATAAACCTGGTGCATGCATTTCACAAAATTTCTCCATTTCGGTTGGGTTATATAAGTGATGGCCACCATTCATATAGTGACTCGTCAGTGCTTTATGAAAGCAGTGCACTAATTCACTGAATGCAGGTTTACCTGAAATTCATTGTTTTTGTTATACTCTGTCAGAGCATATTTGTAAGATTATGCATGTAGCTTCATTAGAAGTAGGGAAAATTGTGTGTGCATTAATATATTATTTCAGCAAAAGGCCTTTATAATAATTATGTTTAAGTTAACTTACTAACTGTATTTTTTTCTGCTAGCTTTTTGGTGTCAGCTTGGAGCTCATCAATCGTGTTTTGCTTTTCCTTGTTGCTCTGTTCTATTACTGCAAATGTTGGGGAAATAGTTAATTTCTGTTGTCTATTGATCTTTTATTTAGCAGGGTTTTCTTTGAAACTGGATTTTGAAATGTCCCATTTTAGAAAAGCAAAATTGTATAACAGTTAAACTTTCCTGAAACAATAACAACTTTTATAAGAAAACCCTTTTAATGCAATAAAGCCATTAAAAAACAAAAATGAAACACACCTTTAATATGGTTATTCAGGTGTGAATTCTTTTCTATGAGCTCTTTATTTTCTTGTTCAAGTGTTTCCAGCTTTTTAAGAAGCTCACACCAGTTAGGTACATCCTTTGGGGAAACCTTTGTGGGGCTCGCTTCATTTTCGCCGCGAGAGTGCTGTCGCTATTAAAACAAATGACAGTAATAATTTCCTACTTGCAAAGGAAAGAAAAGCAAACTGGGAATATCAGTGCAAAACCCTCACCTTTCTGGCAGAAACGTAACACTTGTTGCCAGTTATCCTCTCGTCGCTATCCGCCTGTTTCAAATGGCCAAGACAAATTTTGCCATAACCTGTTTTGACAGTATCAGGCTCTTTAAACACGGAGACCAAACGCTGAGGACAGTTGGTTTGTACCCCAGAGCATGTATCTTCTAACGACCTTTTCGGGAAGCAGCACCCAGGCTGCTGTTTCTGTTTCTGTTTCCTCTCCTCGTCAAAATGTCTTACGCATAGATCGAAACCGTATTTTTTACACTCATTATTATTCAGACGGGAAATTTTTCCCCAGCAACCGACACTACTCAATAAACAGTTTTCTTCGTTCCGTAAACTTCGCGGGGCTTTTGAACAGAACATTATGGAAACAAAACTTTACAGTCTTTTTTTTTTTACCGTCGCTGTTTGGTTTACAACGGACCCTTTAATTGCCCACAGTGACAGGCGGCTACAAAAACGGCGAGAAAACTGCCGGCCTGTGGCCGGTACGCAGAAAATGGCGATAACTCAAAAAGGACAACACAACAACAAGTTTATTAAAAGTAAAATGTTTTAATATAGTCAGGTTCAAATACATTCACTTAAAAGGAGCATTAACAACAAACAAGGAATAAATCATTGACCTGATCATATATTACAAGATATATAAGGTTTCGATGAAACTGAAAGGAAGATGAATTAGCTTTGTAAGGGTCTTGTAAAGACGAAGAACTGCTTACCCGAGAGGCAAAACCAGTGCGACGATTTTAACGAAGCCAGGAGGAGAGACTTACATGATTCCTTTGCCACCACTTCACATTTACAACTTTGAAAGGCGTTTAAAAAAAGTCATTGGAACGAAAAAAAAGTCATATTTGATATTTTGTGTGGAAATAATCGAACTTTCTACTACGAAAATTCTGACCTTAAATATTCATGGACGGCCTTAAACAACGAGAATTTCTAAGGTCCACTGAATTCCTACCGTCGAGAACAGCTGTCGTCAAAGACAGTACAATGATATAGAAAACACTTACTAAAAAACATCCGATTGTCGTTTAAAAAAACCACACGGAATCCAAAGTTATTGAACTGAAAAGTTGATGGGCAATCGCATCTTGTACTCCAATGTGCGGGCGCAAACTGGACCCCAATTACGTGGCAAAATACAATTTGTCGTCCGCCATTTTGAATTTGTAACGATCGAGTTTTTCGTAGCGCATGCGCTGTGGTTTTTCCGCCTTGTCGGGCGGGGCAGAAAACTCCTCAAATTTTCGTACCTGAATCATCCAACAACAAATGACGTCACATCCGGTCAAAATCGGTCAAAAATCGGCGCGGCGCCCGTTTCTGTAGAGTTGAAAAGTGAAGTTTCAGTCGAGTGTGATTTTTTCGTATTTGTGAACCAACACTTTCATGGTATTTTATTATGAGGATATCAGCAAGTTGCAGAGACATTGTTTCGACTTCCTGGGCAAAGATTTTGGCAAGAGATGAACGTTTATTATCATTTTGTAGGGCAAAAACAGAGGCGAAGTGCCATATCATGGCGGATATTTCACACCTTGAAAACGAGTGGCGTTCCAACTTTTGGCTCTAGTAGTTCCTGATGCATCGATAACATCATGTTCTATAGCCTACGAGCTCCACAACATCATGGATGAAATACTGGTGATCATAGTTTGTAGTGTTAAGTGCTGGGAGTAGTTAACCCTCGCTGTAAAGTTTTGAAAGTCGCTGTCACTAAAAGCTGTTGTTATTCTCCATCCACGTGTGTTTCGTCTATAAGAGGGAATCTGCATTGGATGCTGAAGGTTGGTCTTTATTTTTTTCTGCCTTTCCTTTCCTATTGTTGTTTTCAGGAAGATTGAAAACATATACACTTAGGTTTAGAGTAATCAGTTGCCTTTTTTGAGCGTCATTGTGAATTATTTAACGACTTAGCTTCATAATCATGCAGATCACAAGTTAATAAATGTGCACACACCATCATCGGCCTCTGATCTCCTGGATTTATTCATCCATATAATATTCTCCAGCAAAAGGAGACATGATATACATTACCCTACCTCACAGGCTTTCCTCCTTAACTGATCCAGTGATCCTCAACTTACTTCCCCTACATATATATACCCTGCAGGCCATGATGATGGGTGTGAAAGTTGCGTAACAATGGGCAGGTATTTTTTGCAGGCTGCAGGTTGAAACTTTGACCTGCCTAATTTACTTTGTACAACTGATCAATACCATTTTCAATGACTTTCCATGACCCACGCTTACATGTGTACATGTAAAATCCATAATTTTCCAGGCCTGGAAAATAAAAATTGTAAAATCCCATTTCCAGATTTTCCGTGGACCCATATGAAACCTGCTTGTGGTTAGCCTTTCAATTGGGTTGTAACTTCAACTTGAATAGAATTTTTTTTTTTTACCTGCAAAAGCTACCTGTCATAAATCCACACAACTTCTTATTGGTGATTTTCTTAAAACTCGGAAATGTTCTCTGTATGTTCTTTTATTTTGCCAAACTCTGTTTTCTGCATTTTTTTTTTGTCTGTTTATACAATGGACTAGTTCCAACGCTGTGGGATACCATTTTTTATATTGAAAGCAAGGAAGTAAGGGATAAGGCAAGGTTTTAATAGTTCGGATTTTAAAGATTATGCAGTGGATGTGGTTCACTCAAAGAAACAAACAAATGAGCAGCCGCGTGAACAGCAAACATGTCAACAGGTACATGAGTGTCTGAACAAACACACTGAACAGACGAGGGCAAACAGTGTGAAGACATCATAGCAAGTGATTGACGAGCTCAAGAGTGTTATGTAATTTAGGTTTTGATAGGTTTATGTCATCAAGAAGTCCCAATGTCGGATGTTATTTTCATTTGATACTTCAGATTATGATGTTGATTATTGAAATGGATGCTAGTCATGCACACAACAAAAAGAATGAACAGCCGAATGACCAGCCGGCATGCGCAGGAGCACATGAATGTCTGAATCAGCCCACTGAACACATGAGGGCCCATCATATAGAAACACCATAGTGTACATTGTATGGTTGTGTTAAGGATATAATTAATAAAAAATAATTATTATATTTAAGGTATACCTCATGCAGATTTGTTTAAAATTAACAGACAATGGCTTACATTAATGCTGACCTGAAAGGTGGATAGATGACAATTGGACAGTGAGCAAATTTAGGAGCCAACAAACCAGAAGGTGGAAGGAGTGGGTAAGAAATGAATTTTAATTGCTTGACTTTTGTTTGGTTAGTTAACGTGATAGTAAGTTCTGATCCTGTAGGATGTCTTCAAAACAACCGAGGCATTAGAGCATGAGCAGATTTTAAAAAATTATTACAATTATTAAATGTTTATGTTGGTAATGGATGTGAGAGATACAGACAATAGAGACAACCGTGCAAATGAACAGTTGAGTGACAAGCCAACATGGCCTCAGGTACATGACCAATGACCAGGCGAGCACGAGGGCTTAGCATGTATAACCATCCTGGTGAATGAATGACTAGGTTGTTATATTTTGGCAGGATATGTTAAACCTGTGAAATAGTTTTAACATTTTTGGATGTTGTTGTTTATTTAAATCAGGATGCTGGTGATATTACTAGATTTAATGTTCCAAATATTAGTGTTAATGTTTAGTGGAACTGAGACATAAAAAATGAATGAAAGCACAGTTGAGTAAATAGTAAACATGCCCACAAATTATATGCCTGAAAACTGTACTGAAGAGATGAGGGCTGAGCATGCTTTAAACATTCTGGTGGAAACAGTTAGACTTTGAGAGTGTAATTTTTGGGAAACAATTATAATAACTGATTGATTGATTAATGATTGTTGTAAATATAAATAGTTCCTTTGTTTGTTTCCCTTGCTAATTAAGGTGTTTGTTTCTTTTGTCCCAGGGGTTCCAAAAAGAAGAAGTGGTGTGAGAATTTGGCATATACAGGGGACAAAATAATAGACGATTGTTCCTCTTAACTTAGAAAATTATAATTAAGGCCAAGATAATTGAATAATAGCTCTCTGGAAAGATTTGTGAAAATATTTTTTCATTTGAGGCCTGTATGAACTGTTAAGTTATTTCTTTAAAAAATTTGTAGATTAAATACATCTATGTACACGTTCTTGCAAAAAATAAAGTTGTTAGTTCCGTTGAATTAAACATACTTTATAAAGACTTACACAACCCTCCAAGTTTATTTTTTTTCTTAGTGGCCATTTGGCCACTGACTGCTCAAGTTTGGTTGCCAGTGAAAACTTTTAGTTGCTAAATTAACCTCACACTTTCAATCATTCTTCTCAATTTTAGTCGCCAGGCTGGTGACTTCGGTTCCAATTTAGTCGCTGGCTCCAAAGTTTTAGTCGCCATGGTAACTAAAACGGTCTTAACTTGGAGGGTTGTTATAGTTTCGTTTGACTTATTTTGAAAGAAGGTGCTTAGAACTGAGTGGTAATTTCATAATAACTTTGTGTTTAAAATGTTCATTTTGTTGCTCTACAGCCATAATTAAACTTATTTTGTAAAAAAAATTAACCACTGAGTTTTAATTTATGACACAACTTTTTGATACAAATTCTGTGTTTCCTGCATTAATTTCCTCAGCTCTGTTGCCATGAGGGTAAGCTGGGCTGCCAGCTGTTTACATCTAATTTGGTTTTTTAGTAGTAGTTCGTAAAGGTGTTTTTTCTCCTTTTTTGTTTTTTTCTTTTCAGCTGCTTCATTTTTTGGATAAGTTTACTTTTCATTTTAATTCTTTTTTGTATCTTCTTCTTCTTTAAATTTGTTTTCTTCTTTTCCATTTAAGATTTTCTTTGTGCTCTTGTCTTTTCTTTGTCTTCCATTCTTGCTCTCAAATACCATTACACTCCTGAATGTTTTGCACTCTTCTGGGATTTTATATAACCCTTAACCTATAAAAGAGTAGATGAAAAGAAATGTAAGACAATCTAGGCAATCCTTGACTGGCTGTAGTATTAAAATCTTTTTCAGAAAAATTAATGAATGGGAGAGAAGCAGTACTATGATTCACATAAAGACAAATTAAATTTAATGCTCATTGTTATCCCTTGTTATGCAAGGTGGGTCCATGGAAAATCTGGAAATGGGATTTAACAATTTTTATTTTCCAGGCCTGAAAAATTATGGATTTTACATGTATCAAGGCTGCTGCCTAACTGGCGCCCAGTCACCTGGGGCACCTAAGTTACGAGTGCGGGCGACTAAATTTTTGTTCAAGGAGCCCGCATAGGTGCCTAAGCATCGATTTTCCATTCTCATGTAATGACTTCAATTTCCTTATAACTTTGTTCCACTGGCGTAAGATATATCCCATTCAAAACAGTAAGTGCTTCATTTCAAAATGGAAATACTAAACTTGTCCACAATCGAGATAATTTTTTTTTAATTTTTTTTTTTTGCAAAATTTGGCAACTTCGAAAACCATTTATTTTCGACTGTTTAGGACTGGGACTTACTCCCAAATATGGAATGAAGAATGAATGGTATTATGGGCTGCTTCACATTTCTTTCGCTTTGTTGATGTTTTGGAGGAGTTTATAGTGAATTTGAAGTAAACATTTATGGATACAAAAGTGAAATGAATCTCCTGGCCATCCACGCATCAGGTCTGATCATGACAATTTTAATCTGCAAAAGCTTGATACAAAAACCTTTTCAACAAGCCTAAAATAATGTGCAGAATGTTTTGATGTTACACTTACAAATTACTGTAATTAAGCTTATTATTTAACTCAAACTTTTATTTTTTTCACTTTTGAGAACGCTTAATTTCATAACAACAGAAAATATGTGCCTTTTCTGTGACATTCTTATCAGCTAGTGCTTTTTGTGGATCAAGTTTGCTTGTTTGTTCATTGGAACTGCTTTGTGTTTTATCTCGCTCATTGAACCGTGACAAGGAGAACATTACACTTGAAAACAATAATGTGCTAGAAAACTTTGCTGAAAACAGCTTGAATAACATGAATAATGTTTTTAAAACTACTAAAATCTATTGGTATAAGCAACTCATTTGATAAGCCAAGAAACTGTTTTTTTTTCACAACTTAATTTTTCTGGTCTATTTTTGACAACTGATTATGAAATGTAGATAAAATCATAAATTATTTATAAATAACCTTCAAATAGACCTGATAGCAATAATTCAAGTTCTTTAGTGAGCTTGCTGTGCAAAAGTGAAATAATAATTTTGCTGCTTCATTGATTTTGCTTCAAAACTTTGGATGTTCAAAACTCCTTTTAAACAATGTTTTATTTTGTTTTACACATTTTCAACTTACAGTATTTTATCCAACATTCATCATCACAGCACAATATACTGGTCGGATTTTCAAACTCATTTTAAGCCTACAGAAACTTTCTAATATACACACTCCTGTTCATGTCACCCAATCAGTGTAAAAAGAGTTTTATCGAAGGAGAGGCTCGGCTAAATAAACTGTCAAGTTAAGAAAGCTAGAATTTCTGACACAACTATTTGAGGGAGGTCACCCTCAGTCTCAGGAGCTCTCAGAGAAAAAATCTTGTCCGAAGGAGTTCTCTGTTCACGTACAAAGGCTCTGTGCATGTGGAAGGGGATGGGAGGGGGGAGGGGGCTGCTCCCCATGCCCCTCCCCTAGATTTGTTTTTTTCTTCTACCCTGCCCCCCTCCCCCAAGGATCGACCATGGCAACTTTTAGGTTGGGCTCCTAAAGTAATGGCTTGGGCTCCTAAGTTTTGATGTTAGGGAGCCCGAAGGGCTCCTTAGAAATTTCCTTAGGCAGCAGCCTTGTGTAAGCGTGGTCATGGAAAGTCATTGAAAATGGTATTGATCAGTTGTACAAAGTAAATTAGGCAGGTCAAAGTTTCAACCTGCAGCCTGCAAAAAATACCTGCCCATTGTTACAAAACTTTCAACTTCTCAGATATAGTCACACACCCATCGTCATGGCCTGCAGGGTATAATATATGTAGGGGAAGTAAGTTGAGGATCACTGGATCAGTAAAGGAGGAAAGCCTGTGAGGTAGGGTAATGTATATCAGGTCTCCTTTTTCGCGAACTTAGCCCTGTTCACTAGGGTTAGTCACTCGGCGATCTAACTAGGCCCCAATCAATTATTAAAATAAGTCGTTTGGGTTTAACACAGGTTTTAATCTCTTCTCTTAGCTTTCACTGTTACAACGGGTGTGTAATAGCTACTCTGAATGCATGAAATAAATGTTTCTCTTTATTCTGTTTCATTAGACAATGTGATTGGTCGTTGCTAGGTGATAATCAGAAAAAGGTTAATCAAGGTCTGTGACTAAATGTCCATTGTCTCTTGACATGATGTCTAGACTAATAAAACCACGAGGAATGAAACACGCACGAAACACGAAGTCTCCGACACCTTTTGCTGGAGAATATCATATGGATGGCTTACAATTTCTGAATAAATCCAGGAGATCAGAGGCCGATGATGGGGTGTGCACATTTATTGACTTGTGATCTGCATGATTATGAAGCTAAGTCGTTAAATAATTCACAATGACGCTCAAAAAAGGCAACTGATTACTCTAAACCTAAGTGTATATGTTTTCAATCTTCCTGGAAACAACAATAGGAAAGGAAAGGCAGAAAAAAATAAAGACCAACCTTCAGCATCCGATGCAGCTTCCCTCTTACAGACGAAACACACGTGGATGGAGAATAACAACAGCTTTTAGTGACAGCGACTTTCAAAACTTTACAGCGAGGGTTAACTACTCCCAGCACTTAACACTACAAACTATGATCACCAGTATTTCATCCATGATGTTGTGGAGCTCGTAGGCTATAGAACATGATGTTATCGATGCATCAGGAACTACTAGAGCCAAAAGTTGGAAGGCCACTCGTTTTCAAGGTGTGAAATATCCGCCATGATATGGCACTTCGCTCTCTGTTTTTCCCCTACAAAATGATAATAAACGTTCCTCTCTTGCCAAAATCTTTGCTCAGGAAGTCGAAACAATGTCTTTGCAACTTGCTGATATCCTCATAATAAAATACCATGAAAGTCTTGGTTCACAAATACGAAAAAATCACACTCGACCGAAACTTCACTTTTCCACTCTACAGAAACAAGCGCCGCGCCGATTTTTGACCGATTTTGACCGGATGTGACGTCATTTGTTGTTGGATGATTCAGATACAAAAAAAGTGCCAGGCGTCGCAGAGTGTTCTGCCCCGCCCCTGGTTTTATCGAAGCGTTCGATACAAAGCCAATGTTGAATACACTGAAAAAGGTATTACGTCAGCCATGGAATGTGCTGATGTTGCAGGTTTCACTTTCGTTACGTGACCAATAACATTGTGTTTCATTTGCATGTTTATGTCGGCAGAAGCGACGGTCATTAATTTAATTTGTTTCCTCTTCTGCGAGTATTTCTTGTGGGTTTAGGCAATCGAAGTAAATTCTTTGGCTATTTCCTTGAAGTGAGTTCAAATATTTGAAAGGAAATGAAATATTTGCTTAAGTAAACAATTGAGCGTGCCCGAACGTGCAGGGGTTACGTCATTAGAAGGGAAAAAACCCCAAGCTAAAGATAGCCGGGCACAACGTAAACTTCGGATTGTGTGACTAACGTGACTACTTTGCTAGTCCTTTACTCATAATGCAAACAAATTAAATTTAACCGTGACTTTTGAGAAAGAAAACTGTTATTTAGCCAAAAATATAAGAATGTTTAAACAAGCAAGCAACCGTGGACGATGATCCTACTGGTATACGTTGGATCAATAATGATCTGATCGGTTTAAAATAGAAAAATGAAGACTATAAAAAAGCAGAAACCGATACAAATTTAAAACCTTTCTACGTTGTATCGGTTTCTGCTTTTTTATAGTCTTCAAAAATATAAGCGCGGTTTTAAGTTGCTATAGCAACTTCTTGTTTATTATTTTAAAAGAACTGCGTCGAAAATTTTAGCCACAATTAGACACATGGAATGATTGTTTTTCGACAAACAGTGAAGGGACAATAAACGGTCCGCAATGCGTACTTGTGTGAGCTTTGTGTGTGTTCTTTAGTGATTTGACGGTCAGATAATTTATCATACGAATGAAAAATTAGGTAATACTACGCTGAAGTCAAAATATTTTTCCCGACGTTTCGGCAATGCTGCCTTCTTCAGGGGGACAAAACTATTTCCTAATTTATTATGTCCACCAGAGACCGATACAACGTAGAAAAGGTTTTAAATTTGTGTACTATATTTCGGCTGGCCAAACCAGCCTTCTTCACATGTTCTTCAGGTACACAAATTTAAAACCTTTCTACGTTGTATCGGTCTCTGCTTTTTTATAGTCTTCATTTTTTCGACTATTTTGCTTGGTTACCAAGGAAAATGGTAAGAATTGGGATCATTGGTGGCACTCTCTGACGCACATTTTTGTATACTCTCAAGGGACTGTTTTAATTTGTCAAGGGAATACTTTTCACTGTGGGCGATAAAAACGTCACTGGATAGGAATGCGTCCGCAGTTTTCGATCCCGAAATGTTATTTTCACGCGTCGCTCGTCATTTAGCCTGTCTAGCCTTTTGCAAACTACAGGTAGGTATTTTTTAAAGATCTGTGCTATTCATCGATTGAATTGCTTAGTTTTACATGCTTAAAAGCTGCTGCGAATCTTCATTGTCAGAGGATATTGGCCAATGCTATTTTCTATTGTTACAAGTCTATTGTTTGTCGTCTTCATTGAAAGAAGTATTTTTAGCTCGTCACGCAATCTTTTGTTTTGACCACAATTCACGGACTTGATCACGACAGCAGCTTCTCAAGACTTCAGACAGGAAAATGGTAATGTACAATATTGCTTCGAACTTAAATGGAATTTTTAGAAGGATCGGTAAAGCCACTTAGTGAAAAATGGACTGCAAAAAGCCGTCGGGCCAAAATTAAACTTACGCTTTAGCGTGAATAATGCAGGATCTCACGGCTTCAGAAATATGCAGAATTTTGAAGCTTTGATACATTAGTAGCTACATCTTGAAATGAGAATTAATCTAAAACAAAACTTTCTTCAAGTTTCTTTCATTTGCCCAGTTTACCTTTGGAATTTTAGGCTTCTGAAGCGTATTGATTTGAAAAGCGCATGGTGACATCTGATATGCAGCGTGCGGCCGACTTACTGTACCATCGCATTGTTGTTTATTTAATAATTGTGTTCAGTTTACGACCTTTTACATGCAAAGATTTACTACAGTACTTCGGAAAATGCAAACAAGTATTTTTTTGTTATTAGTTATAGTGATGGATAGCATAAAAAGCAATCTGAGTGTTAATTTTGTGGAAGGAATTCAGTAGTTTTCCGCTATCTCACGGCAATCTCACGGCTTATCTCCAATTACCGCTTTTCTGTACCAAGATAATACCACTGGTGGTTAAATAAATGTCAGTGACAGTTATACAGAATGAAAACCTACCTTTCATAAAGAGCAATGTGAGTGTTGATTTTGTGGAAGGAATTCAGTAGTTGTCCGCTATCTCACGGCACCATGATTCGCAAATTATTATCCCCAGTTACCGCTGGTGGTGGTTAAATAAATGTCAGTGACAGTTGTACAGAATGAAAGCCTACCTTTCACCAGAGTGTTTCGAACTAGTGTTATATTTTGTAGAAAGAGTTCGTGTTTTTGCGAGTTGTTAAAATGACGCGCGGAGGTGAAGAAATTTTCTTCACCGTCTTCAAGTTTGGTTTGGGATCAATTTATCAAGGTTGATAATTAACATTTCAAACCATGAATTGGTCTTTCAGTGTGTCTAGTTGTAATAAACGTTTACTTCAGAAAAGAATTGTTTGTCTGAATTTAGTACGCATATGGTATATTTTTTCCCACTCGCACGTTTGTGTTAAAAGCCGTAAAAGAGCCAGGAATTTTTTTTTTTTTTTTTTTTTTTTGGGGGGGGGGGGGGGGGTGAGCGCTAATAAAAGCCTTCTGGACTGTGAGTCAATGGGTTAGTGCATCACAAATCGCTTTCAATACTAACATTTCCCCAACGCATACTCCATACGAAATAGTCGAATCTCGAAGAGATCTTTGATTCTATTTTAAACCGATCAGATCATTATTGATCCAACGTATACCAGTAGGATCATCGTCCACGGTTGCTTGCTTGTTTAAACATTTTTATAATTATTTTGAAATGCGCAAAATATTTTAAAAAGTTCTTTTAAAGGTCAAATGAACCAAAATTTCGACATTCTTTCTTTAGCGATTTTAAAGCAACCAAACGCTAGAAGAACTCATTATTAACTAAACTTAAGAAGAAATTTTGATTTCTGAGCCTTAAGGACGTTCGCGCGAAAATCTTCCAACATTGACATTTTTTTAAAACTTTCACCACTGTGAGTTTATGGGTTACTCATGTCAGAAATGTAAAAAAATTGGGGGGTCACCGAATTCGTTTCGGAGATAAGATGTCCGAAAGATCACCTTAAAATCTTATAAGTCGGCCTTCATTTCTGACAATGGCGACAGTGTCTGTTTGCTCAAAAATAATGCGAATAAATTCATGAAATGCAATTTTCTTGTCTAAATATTGTTTAAGGGGATCTAGTAAGCAAATTGATTCAACTGGTGATGTTCCTTTAGAAAATCTAATCGTTTAGTAATCACATTTGCACTCGCCTGGCAGTTGAAAGATGGGCAAGATTTGATGCCGCATGGGCAAAAAAGTTAGAAACTTGTAGACTTCCAACATTGACTTTTTGTTCATTTTTTTACAATCTGTCGAGAATCGCAAAACAAAGCTGTCTATCAAAAAAAAATTGGGGGTCACCGATCATTTGAGAGAGTAAACTGCGAGCGAAGTTATCTGAACAGCTACCAGCCCTGTATTTGTTTGGAAAGTTTTCTCAGCGCGCGCGCTCGATGCATGACGTGGCGCGACGTTTCGACATGAATTACGTGCGCAGTAAGGATGCGCAAAAACAATTAGCGCGAACGTCCTTAAAGCGCGAACTATAGCAAAAACTACGAAGATTTCCGAAGACTTCACGAAAACGTTTCCAAAATGACCGCGCACTGGAATGGAAGGAATGGATCGAGCTTTGAATTTTGTGACGTAATAGTTTTATTTCACGGCTTTGCAATCGAAGAGACGATCGTCGTTTAAAGAGCGAATAATGTAAAGTTTGAGAGTTTTAGTCAGTCTAAGTAATTCTGAAAGAATCAGCATTTTTTACTACATTGTAATCCAGTTTAAAAAATTAATAATTATCAAAGCACTGAGTAAAATTGTAAGCATTGTACGATATAGGAGGTTTTCAAACACTGGATGGCGTATAAAAATCATCAGTCTGCTCAGCTTGGTATAGAACAATTAGTTTTGTTATATACCCCAATCTAAATGCAGTTTTTTTGGATTTGCACGTAATTCTTATCAGGATGTGTGCGGCTTGCAACCCGGAGCGGTATGCAGCGCAAAGGTATCCTAGGATGTGGCCAAAAGCTAAGATTGAATTCACTGTTTCTTTTCTGTACTCGAGAATCACACAAAACACAAAAATAAATTTGTACACAAAAATTTAACTTGAATGAAAGGGTATTTCTCAATGCAAATTCGAAACTGCAAAGCATCACGCAGGGTAAAACTTTCAATGAATAAATTCGTGTCGTTTTCAGCTGAAGGAAAATTCAGTGTTGAAATAAATACTGAGCGTTTACACACTGTCCCCGCGGACACTGTGAGTTCTGTTTGTATTAGCTATTTTTTGGTCCATATTTATTTAGCCGGTACATGTTTTTTAGGGCTCGAAATTAACGGTTGTAAACCCAACATAAATACAACATTTGAAGCATAATTTTATACGCGTCAAAAAGCACGTGCACGTGCATGGAAGCAAATTATTTGACGAGGATATTGAACTAACGAATTCAAATTCTAATGCTTGATCATGACCAGCCAAATCAACAAAGTAAAAGTGCTAATAATCATAACAAATACTCTATCTAGCTCTAGGTAGAATAAGAAAGGTGCAAAATTCATACCTCTAACTTCCTTCGTTTAGCAAAAGCCGAACGGACAGTGGGGTCTTTGTGCTTCGGAAGAAATTCTTCCCCGTGATTTCTTTTCCGAACAAACAAAAAATAGTCCGCGGCTCAGCATCCTCTTTGAGGTGGAGTCTTAGTGGAGTCTTAGAACCCAGAAACCTACGTATTGCCAGATTTTCTCTGAAGTAGTCTTCGGTAAAATGAACCGCACAAATGCGAGAGTTCTTTTCTGGCTGAAATTCTTTTCTTTTCATTTTCAAAAGCCATTGTTTCCTGAGCTTTGAATTTGCTGGAAACTTAAAGGTACTTACTTTCGACTTAGAATAATTTAAGCAGTTTAGTGCTGCACAAAACACCATGATGTTCCATTCTTGTGAGCTTCATCACTAAAAGATTTTGAATTTCCCGCAATTTCACAGCGCACCAATACTGACGTCACAGTTTTATGTTCCGAAAATTTCCCGACAATTTTCCCGAGCGCTCTACGATTATGTTGGCCAAAACTAAGCATTTTGCAACTTGAAATTTCTCTGTTTTGCAAAGTCCAATTCCTTCGAAACTTCGGAATATGTTTATTTGGTTCTTAATCCACAAATTGGCCTAAAAAAAAGAAAATTCGAAAATTTGGTTCATTTGACCTTTAATGATACTGATACATATCGGGAAATGCTAATAGTGCACAAATACACTTTCACGCCAGTCATTATAAAATCTATTGTGACCTGTTGCTGTTAAATACATTATTACTACTTCGACGGTTACTCATTTACTAAAATTAAAACTGATTTTGTTGCTCAACAAAAGTCGCATTATATTGTAGCGTGACATTCATAACACGGTATACGATACTGGCGTGAGCATGTCAATCCCTGGGGTCAATCGTTGTCTGTTGTTGCTGCGAAGAATAAATACATCTCTGTTTTTCACATCTAAGAGAATTTATAAAATATAACTATTCTCTTTCGGCTATGCTTTGTATTAGACCTTTATATTTTGTTCTTGTTCTGCCGTTAAAGTCCTGTCATTAGCCCTGGGGCTTAAAAACTTCGTAAGGGGTTTTGGGTGGGCTAATAAACGGAGGGGCTTATATCCGGGGGGGGGGGGGGGGTTATAAGCGGAATGAAAAAAATGTTTCGAAACGAGCCACGACAGTGTTGATCGAAAAACGTTTTTAAGCTGAATGGTCATAATAAAGCAACATTTAGCCCTGTTCAGTACTGTCATCCAGCAGAGGGGGGGGGGGGGGGGGGGGGGCTTATATCCGAGGGGAGGGGACGGGGCTTATAACTGGATGTAATTGTTTTGTTTCCAGGTAGATGAGCCTATAACCATGATAACCGGGTGGGCTTATAAGCGGAAGGGGGGGGGGGGGGGGTGTATATCTGGAATTTTACGGTATGCGGTTTCTTGTTGAGCTACCGATTGAATTTTATAGGCCACTCTGCATGTGAGACGCTCCGGCCTCGCAATTTGCAACCTCAGTTCAATCGATAGGCTTTTGTCACAAAGGCTGGAATCAAGTTCTTGTAAGAACGGTAAAGCGCATCTGTATTTTTAAGCGATGACGATCACGTCATCGCTTAATGTCGTAGTGCGAGTGGACGGGATCTATTGTCTGTTGCGATCGACCAATCTGTAGAACCGAATAGGACTGGGAAAAGAAATCAAGTCAACTCAACAAGAAATCGTCGCGTAGAACTCAAAGCAAAATACTCCTGGGCATTTAGATAGGACTAATTTAAAGTATAAACGAAAGATACAAGTTATATTTGATGCGTTCTATAAGATCATTCCATTATATCAGATGTGACGCCAAGATAACGCAACTTTTGTTGAACAATCACTCAGCACAGACGTGGTCAGCTAGTTTTATTTATCTTAATTTTTTGACAAATATCCTAAAAATTATTAAAGACCCCTTGTGAAACGTCATCGCTTCTGCATGCATTGCGTGCCGTTTGCTATTAAAACTGTTATAAGCACCTCAACCTGAACTGTGTTGAACTCGTTCAACATGAACAATTCCAACCTAATTCCTGACGTGTAGAACACTGAACACAGGCCCGTTATTTTATTATTATTATTATTATTATTATTATTATTATTATTATTATTGTTGTTGTTGTTGTTGTTGTTGTTGTTGTTGTTGTTGTTGTTGTTGTTGTTGTTGTTGTTGTTATTATTATTATTATTATTATTATTATTATCGTGGGAGGCGCGGTGGCCTAATGGGTAGTGCGCTGGACTCCGGGTTCGGTCCGGGTTCGAGCCCTGGCCGGGGCACTGCGTTGTGTTCTTGGGCAAGATACTTTACTCTCATAGTGCCTCTCTCCACCCAGGTGTATAATTACCGGCGAATTTACTGCTGGGGGTAACCCTGCGATGGACTAGCATCCCATCCAGGGGGGAGTAGAAATACTCCTAGTCGCTTCATGCTACGGAAACCGGGATAAGCTCCGGCCTGATTATTATTATTGTTATTGTTATTATTATTATTGTTATTGTTATTGTTATTGTTATTATTATTATTATTGTTATTGTTATTGTTATTATTATTATTATTATTATTATTATCGTTATCAGTATTATTATTATTATACACCTACAAAAAACGTTGACCATGTTGTAGCATACAGAATGTCAAGTTTTTAAAATCAAAGTTTTTTTTCCGACATGCGTACGCGTTCAGGGTTCGTACTCTTTTCAGCTTTTGAAACTCTATGACTTTCCATGACCTTTTCCATGACTTCTCCAAGTTTTTCACGATCTAAATTTCACCAATTTCTTGGAAATCATCTTTCATTTTGGGTACGTTTTTACTATTTTCTTCGCGAAAAAAACCTAATTTCTTTAGTACTTTTCTTATAACGATAACTTTCCATGACTTTCCATGACACACATTTAAATTCCATGACTTTCTAGGCGTGGAAAATGTAATTTTAAAATTCCATGACTTTCCAGGTTTTCCATGACCCGTACGAACCCTGTGCGTTGTCTTGTCATGTTTAATTTGTCACCGTAGTTTGACCCAATGGGATTCTGGCATGGGTAAACAGCATTCGCAAGTTAGTGATATTCCTTTTTTTTTGATAATCAAGATATTTCGAATTTGAGCCCACTCGGATCATCATTACCAGCGAGCACTAATAAACAACTGTCTTCACGCTAGTTGTTCTATTCAATGTGCGGCATACACTCTGCTGACGAGACCCAATCAGGTCGAAACAGCTGTCCAGAGTTTGCATTTTTGACTTTCAGTTTGGTCTCTATCATGTCGTTGTCCCGTTAAGATTTTTCATTTCTACGTAGGTGTACGTAGTGTCAGCCTTGCAGTTTATTGTCTTTGTATTTTATTTTTGGCTGATCAGAGCTGTCAGTAGCTCCTACTACACCAGCAGCATTTTCGTCTGCGGTCCCTTGCTTTCAGTTGTTTGTTTTTTTTTTCACCTTCATGTTGTGCAAGATTTTTATTTTTAGCCACTTGCTTGACTTTTTTTTAACCCAAGGCTCCCCTTACAAAATTATTTTTTCAGCTGTTTTTTCTCTGCAGGAATTTTTTTGGAAAATTGCCCAACACCCCAAACAAATAATGAACACATAATGGTCCGTCCCCAATCACTGTATGTTATACTAAGGTATATGGCTATCTTGTTACATATTGTCTACTTCTATACTTATCTTACAACTAAACTTGCCCAAAACCAAGTGTGCCGTCATTTTAGCCGTCTTATTCTTGAAAGTGCATCTGCAAGCTATGCGAGATCCGGCAAAGAATTGTGCCATAGTCTGCCTTATATCACGTTGGAAAATATATTCCCAACTGTTAAATCAGCCTTGCTTATCTTCGTATATACTGGCCTGTTAATTTATGTAATTTTTATTACAATACAAAACACGCAAGACAAATCAAATGAAAATAGAAAAGACGGCAAGTGGGTATAAGGCCGGAGGACGAGAGTTGATGAGAATTCAAACTCCCTAGTGGTTAGGGCGCTGGACTTGTAATCCGGAGGTCCCGGGTTCAAATCCTCCTCCCTGCCACTAGATGGATTTGTCTTCGGTGGTCCCGGATTCAACTCCTCCACGCTTTGTATATAGCCAACTGGTCAGTCTCCTGCCAGTTGGGATTCTTAACAAGTTTCTGTTCGATTTAAATGGCAGGTCCACACCAGCCTTATGGTTGCCCTACTAGACCTGCCTTAACAAAAAGTTATGTATGTATGTATGTATGTATGTATGTATGTATGTATGTATGTATGTATGTATGTATGTATGTATGTATGTATGTATGTATGTATGTATGTATGTATGTATGTATGTATGTATGTATGTATGTATGTATGTATGTATGTATGTATGTATGTATGTATGTATGTATGTATGTATGTATGTATGTATGTATGTATGTATGTATGTATGTATGTATGTATGTATGTATGTAGAATTCAAACTCTCGCTCTCGTTTGGCCTGAAACTCTCAGCGGCTTTCATCGAACTTTGAACGTGCTCAAACACCATGAGGGGTTCCCTTTAAACCGTCACAATTACTCGCTCGCGCGATCTCTCTTTAAAAAAACAACAACAACAAAAAAAAAAAACAGAGAAAAAATATTTTATCATTACCCTGTTATACCCACAGCAGAATTCACACCAACTTTATGCGAGACCAAAACTAGCCTACTAATTCGCAACCAGGGAGTTGGAAACGGACGAGAGTGCTCGCCGTCTCGCTTAGGATTCTAAGTTGTGGAGTTTGCATGGTATCACTTTCGGAGTTTGAGGATACCCTTCAATCTTCGTTGAAGGTGGGGGGTGGGGGGATTTCATGACGAGCCCAAAGAACGAGTACCAGACACCCTTAACTATTCTCATTCTAGGTATGGTGCATTCTCGTCCCCAGAGGCCGCGATCCTTCTGGTCTGCGCGTTTCGATTCCCGGCGCAGACCAGAAGGATCGCGGCCTCTGGGGACGAGAATGGTTAAGGTGATTCCTCAGTATTGCATTGCGCATTCCTACTGCGCAGAATTTTGAACAAAATGACGGCTTTAGTAGCATAGGTTTGGGCAAACCAAGACAGAATTTGAAATTCCATCCGAGACAAATTCAAATTCTCCCTTAATTCCTCGACAAACCATACTCGGGATGAAATCCTCGATAAATTATATATGTTTTAAAAATTGAATTTTAGGTTTAAAGAAATGTTTCATAAATAATAAGTATGTATAAACAAACAGTAAAAGAGTTGAAGGCCCTTGCCAAAGAGCGAGGCATCAAAGGTTATTACAGAATGCGTAAAGCGGAGCTGATCGAGGCGTTAGAGGAGGAGAGTGAGATTTTTTACTCAGCGAATGAACAGACTGTACCGGAGGTTGATATCCCGATTCCCGCACCATCGAGAGTAACGCAGATGAGGAATCTTACCTCTAATGTGACAGCACCCGTAAAGAGTTACACATGTAAAGAGAGAAGAGGAATTTGTCAACATAACAAACAGAAGAGTTATTGTAAAGAGTGTGGAGGTTCACAGATCTGTATTCACAAAAAAAATAAATCTTTCTGTAAAGAGTGTGGAGGGTCACAGATCTGTATTCATAAAAGATATAAGCGACATTGTAAAGAGTGCGGAGGTAAAGGAATCTGCACTCATGGTCGACGTAAATCAAGTTGTAAAGACTGTAAAGGTAGTGAAATCTGTCAACATAACCGAATGAGATATCAATGTAAAGACTGTAAAGGAAAAGCTCTCTGTCCTCACGAGAGACAGAGAGCTTTCTGTAAAGATTGCGGAGGGTCACAGATCTGTCCACATGAAAGACAGAAGTCAAGATGTAAAGAATGCAAGTGAACCCCTACTTTATTTTTCATAACTAGACTCAAGTTATGAAATGATCATCTAATCACATACTTTGATCTATACGAAGTATGTGATTATTCATCGAAACATATACCAAGCTAATCCACCAGCGACAATTGTCAATGCCGCAAGATTAATCTCATGTTTTGTTGTGTCAGGCTTAGACGGCGGCGGTTGAGGTTTATCAGCATCGCTTGAGTCGACAGCAGGTTTAGGCGTCTCTTTCTTTATTACCTTCTGTTTTACCACATGAGGTAATAAAACCTTACTCTTTACGAGGTTATGTTTTATACCGACCGGCACGCTCTTAGAATTAACATCTGTATTCACTCCCAATTTCATGGACGGTTCGACACGTTTCAGTCTATTGTTATAACCGATCGTGCTCTCCGTATTGATCACCATTCTCGAAGGCATCAACCACGTACCGGGAGAGACGGCTAGATCGAGCTTAACCTTTGCCTCCTGTACAGCGAGTTGAAATCTCTGTACACTCTTACTTATGTCAGGCTGTTTAATCGCATCCTCTAATAACACGAGAAACTCTTGTCGAACCTCCTGCGCACTTCCTGTGTTTCCGAGAACGCTGCTTCTTACGTTCACCTGCGCACCCAATACGCAGTAAACAAGGGCTTCGATCGATTGATTAAGTCTCGCCTGACCGGCTTTAGTCAATCCGTTAGATACACGAGTGAAAAAGTATTCGTACTGATCCTTTGTCTCATCATTCAATATATACTGTAGAAGATTACCTTTAGATCCCTCTCCTCCCTCTTCGCTAAATTTAAAAAATCCGGGATAGGAAGATACATGGCCTGCCTTTGACGGTCCTACGTAAGAGACCCAAATGTAAACAGATCCTAAACCGTGATTCTCTCCTTTATGACAGCGAAAGTCAGAATCGGTCGAAACATTAAACTCTTTACAGATTCTCTTATAAGAAGGAATGTCGTATCTGTTATCCTTTTCATTAAAGGGTGGATCACCGGGTAAAGCGATAGAACTCTGTATTCCCCCCATCTGAAACAGGATTCTCCTGATCGTAAAGTATACGTGAAACCAGAGAATAGCTCGTATCTGCGGAGGAAGTTTGAGTTCACTGTCAGTATCATTCTCAAATAGAAGACGCTGACTTACCCCGCAACCTGTCGTTGCACACCAGACGGCAAAGTTAAGCTGCTGCGGCCAATACCTCATATTCGGACCTGCCAACCATTCATGAGACTCTTTTGAAGAGGTGTGTTTAATTACCGTATTCGTAAATATGTCTCTGACGGGTACAGAGAAATAATCTGCGGGTGTTGCGTAGATATTTAATCTCTTCAACTTATCTCTCAAATTGAGAGTAAGGTTCTCTCCGAAATCAATCGCGGGAATCGGTAAAGAGGGTTTAGGATTAAGTGTTAACTCCTGCGGAAAATCTAAGGGAAGACCCAACGCTTTTTTCATCTCGTCGGGAAAGTACAGACTGTACATAAACTTACTCTTATCAAAGACTTCATACTCTGAACCGTCCCTACCAACAAATCTGACGTAAGGTTCTTTATCATAACTATCAACGCCGTGTTTAAATTTAGACAGGTCGGCATTTGGATATCGATCGAGAAATCTATTCCACAGAGATTTGGGTTTGGGTTTATCATCTTTCTTATTATCATCTTTCTTATTATCATCTTTCTGATTGCTCATTTTACTTATCAATCACATGTTTTTAAACGAAGTAAGGATTATACGGAGGATCTCTAAATGACTCATCGATCACTATCATGCAATTACAGCTTACTCTGACTGGGCGAGTTTTTTTAACATCTCTGCGCGAATCTCTTCCTCCATCTTTTTTAAATCCGCCTGTGGCATAGGGGGCGGTGGCTGATGCTCATTCTTTTCTCTTATCAATCTCTTCATCTCATAATACTTTTCACACTCTTTTTTTACCAAAAGAAACTCTTCATGGCTTATCGAATCATTTGTCAACGCTTTAGAGACTACGTCTTTCACTGTGTTTATCTTCGCTTGGCAGACAGAGACGGTCTTTTCATGCTTACTAACCTTCTTCGAGATGATCTTTGCAAGACTCGCTGTCGCTACGCTCGTTAAGGCACAGAAAGCCCCGACAGCTCCCAATGCGACAGAGACGGGAATACCGACCCCGGTAAGTCCCGTTCCCAATCCTCCTCCGCAGAGAGCGACAGACAGACTTCCGCTGCCTGTAGACAGATTAAAAAGATAACTCCTTGCCCTCTTATACTTTTTATACACTTTTTCACAATCGTGTAGATCTTTCTCGAGAAGGGATAACCAATCTGCACACTGTTTTAATCTGAAGTTTTCACCGGTGCCTTCGGTAGGCAACTGAGGGTATATCTCATTGTATCTCTCCATTTACTTTCTCTTATTCTTATTTTTAACCTGCTCAACGAAGTAGACAACGACGGCAACTATCAACAACCATGCATTCTTTGCAAGAAAACCGATCGCCTCACCCGCTGTTTTAAAGATAAAACTTGCGATCGCACCGATCATTCCTGGAAGTATCTCTCCCAACTTTTTTACGATAGCTTTAAAACCCTTACCTACTCCTTTACCGAGTTTCGACAGGCCGCTCTTAAGATTAGATACGATCACACCGATCACAGCGCCCACAGCAGAGAGAACAGCGAACGCGGTGAAACCGTACTTTTTAAAGATCGCTTTAACTCTATCTATGAGTGACATTCTCTCCTCTATCACTTCAACCTCCCTCTCCATATTCTCTCTCTCATCTCTCTGCTGTTCCATGTCGCGAATCATGTTCTCTCTCTGACTAGGTCCGGCATCTTTAAGAGAGGATTCGAGCTCCTTCTCTTTCTCTATTGTCCTTGTTATCCCTCTCTTATCAGTCTCGATCACCTTCTCTGCGGTGAGCCCTAAACTATCTTTTATAGTCTTTGGTAATTTTTCATTCAGTTCACCATCCGGTTTAAAAAGAGGGTAACTCTTACCTCCCTTTCTTTTCATTCTCACGACCACTCGATCATACTCGTCAATGTCAGATGTGAAAGAGGAGTTGGCAGGATTGACCTTTGGATACTTTTCTCGGATCCTTTCCCAAGCGTCATCTCTCCTCTCCTCTCTCCTTATAAGGGGAGTGTTCTCATCGATAAAAGAGGTCTCTTCATAATTGCGATTATCTTGACCTCTATCTCTTCTCGATGTGGATGTCATAGGTATCATCTCTCCCTCATCATCATCGTCACCTGGGTCGACCGGTTCAAAAGGATTATCTCTGTCAGTCTCTGTCGGGTCATATTCCATGATTCTTTACTTATCAAGTAAAGAATCTTTTAAATTATTTACTTTACAAAAATTTACTCGCGACGTAACCCAAAGCCAACATCCCTCCTCCGACGTAGACCATCTCACCCACTCTCTGATCGTCACTCGGTCGGTAGTAATCAGAGATTCGAGGTTCTTGAAGAGAGTAATCAGGATGTGTCTGACTATAGAGTTTAAAAGCCTCATCAGTGTTCGAGAGATTCTGTGAAGCCTGATGCTCCTCATCTCTCTGCTGATTATACCAATCCAAAAGTCTCTGTCTCTTCTCTTGGTAAGCTGCGTAATCTCTTTGGTACTTTTCTAAGGCTTTATCGTGTCGAATTCTCTCTGTGTCCGTATTCGATCCGCTCAGATACTTTGCCAAATACGATCCACCGACAAAGGCGGTGGCGTTCAACACCGCTCCTCCGATCATTAACGCAATGGTCGCCATATGTTAATATTATTGGTGAAACCTTTATCTATGAATATAATGAATAACCTTTAAGATTGAAGAATTTTCTGTTTCTCCAAATAATCTTTCAAGTACATACTTCCTGACAAAACAGCGACCCATTTACCGTAGTTAACAATGCTGGATGATGGATCGTTTATAAATGATTCTTTCATAGCCTTCTTCGCAATGTATCCGACTCCTGCGGAGAGGCCGATCAGAACGGATGCATCAGTGACGGTCTTCACAAGTTTATTCTCTGACATTTTTACTCTTCAGAGATTATCTTTAAATAAATCTACAAGAATGTGTCGTAAGAATTTCCTTTACTCTTCTCCTCTTCGATTCTCTTCAACTCCCGTTCTCTGAGTTCATCCTTACCGTCAATCTTTATGGTCATGCGACCGTTATACTCTCCGCAATCACACATTCCCCCTCCCTCAGGTATCTTAACTCCACAGTCGCAGTTCTCTTTTGGTGACATTAAATAAATGATGGCTTCTAAAAGAATTCCTGTGATAAATAGACTTCTCCACATCACGACTTTATCCAACATTTTAAATAGGGGAGTAAATCTTTAATCAATCTTATTTATAAGTATCATACCTAACTTCTTATTTCCTGAACCCAAACCGTCAAAGATGGTGGAGACATCTGTGGTCTGTATCTTTAATGTGGTGTCTTTGTAAATATCTAAAACAGAGATAAAATTATACGTTTTCCAACCCTTGCTTGTGTTGGGTACCGTGATGTTAATATTATCGCTCAGACTCAAAAAGGGTGCGGGATTCAGTATGAACTGAACAGTTCCGTTATCATCCTGTGGACCGGTCTTTAATCCATCGATAAGGGAGATCGAGTAAACTCCCGGATTCTTGATTAAGATAAACTCTTCATTGGAGGCATTCACGATGAAATCAGAGGGATCGCTCTGTCTAACGTACTTTGTATGATCACTCGTTCCGTTTGCATAAAATTTGACTACGTTTTCATTGTTATGTAAGAGATAACCTTTATAAAAGATTTTTTTCATCTGCAACTTCATACTTTTAATGTTGTCATCGACGTATTTTTTTGTTGCCGCTCCTTTATCGACAGCAGGGTCTTGATAGAGTATTAACTTCTTCTGCATCGAAACGTCTCCTTGGTCAAACACTCTCCAAGAGTTCCAAACAGATGTGGGAATGTTGTTAAAGAACCCTTTACTTCCGTAAAACACGATGTAGACGGGTAATTTTTGGGGATAAGCGACCCCCGATCTGTACTTTATCACTATGTCAAAGACCAATTTATCAGGATTCCAACTGAAAATCCTTTGGGTTCTTACCAAAGTTCTCACGTGGTTCTCAAAAACGTTCGATTGCTGTGCAAATATGACCTCGGAAGTGTTTAAAGAGGAGGCTCTCAGCGTAGCCAATTCGATAGAACTCGTTACACTGTCGTCCCAAAACATTTCGCACACGACCGTATACTTATAAGATTTAGGAGCGTAACGGAGGTTGACAGCGAAACTGCTCTTGAAATGATCTTTTTTAAATTCGAGATCGAAATGAACCGTCCTTTTGTTGATGGGGTGGAAATCTTTACTCGTAATCACTCCCATTCCTTTAATGTTTAGTTCATCAACGAACTCATTACCGTGGTTTCCCTCTAAAGCGTATTTGAAATCGTTCTCCATCTCTTTGTCGACGGCGTAATCAAATCTCTCAGAGACGTGATTTCGATACTGCGTCTGTATAATGGCGTTACTGTTGCTGATGGTTTTGTTAACGTAATTAACGTTCGCTGCGAACGTGGCATCTGACTAGGATGCCTCTTTAAGATTCTTTATCTCGTTTCCGCTCATGTCGAGATCGCCTGTCATCTTATCTCCCGTTTTACTCACAAGGCTGTTAACGAGAGTTTTTACCTTCGCGTCTGCATAACTCTTATTGACTGCGTCTCTATCACCAACGGGATTGGCAAGGTTAATTACTCTCTTCAATTTGAGATCGAGATTTTTTTTATCGTCTTTTTTTGAGTTAAGGTTCTTACTCGCTATCGCTCCCTTCTTCGAGTTAAGGGAATCGATCCTCTTCAGTATCTCTTCTCTCTGCATATAATCTTTCAAGTAAATACTACCGGAGAGGATGGCTACCCATTTAAGGTAGTCTGTAATGCTTGTTGAGGGGTCATCCATATTGATGAAGTAACCGAACCCTGAGGAGATACCTATAAGAACTGAGGCGTCATAGATAGTCTTGAAGATCTTCTCTTTCGACATTTATTTTGAGAGAGAAGATCTTTAAATCTTCATAGCATCCCCATCTTCGGTACGGGAATCTTTGATTGTTGAGGTCTTTCTATCACAGGGGGAGGTTCCGTTAAGGGAGGATCAACCTTTGTGTCTTTTCTGTAACTCATAAACATATTAAATGCGGTCAAGACGATTCCGGCAAGAGAGATCGCGGTTGTGAAAGAGATCTCAGGAATCCATCCCTCTGCTGTGAGATCCTTACTATTCTGTGACTCTCCTGTCTCTCTCTCCTCCGGTTCAGTTGCCTTCTCAGCATCACGTTTCATCTTCTCTTTCAACGCCTCCTTAGCCCTTCGGTTATACTCGGCGAGTTTCTTTCCTGCGGCGACCTTCTTGGGATCTTTCTCTTTTGTTTTAACGTTACTTTCAATAGGGGTATTAGTGATCTGCTCAACATCTTCTGACATGTTTTAGTAATGTCAGAAGATGTCTTTAAACAGGTTTAGATAGTTAAGCTTAAGAGTTTACACTGGTAAAAATATAAGATCATCCTCATCCATGTCTATAAAAGCCCCGTGTATCTGTACCTGATCCTTACTCATATTTATTATCACTTCCCTTCCTTTCTCAAAAGCGATTGTGATTATTTTAAACTGTTGTTCAGTGAAAGCGATGAGATCATTACCTCCCCAGAGATCCTCATGTCGGAATCTTATGGAGACAGCTTCCCTATCACAAATGGCTGAAAGCAACTTTTCTCTCTGTTCTTCAGAAATGTTCACTCTAAAATGTTCGTAACGCACAATGCTGGGAGCGTTAGCGAGTACATTCTCTTGAGACATTTTTATTTAATAAGTGATGCGAATTCTTTAAATCATTTTTCCACTCTTAAGCTTAAATCAACTGATGTTGTTGATTTAAGTTTACACAATGCTGTTTTAAAACGGTGAATAGAAATAATCATCCGCATCAATGATTTCGTGTTTCTGTACCTGTTCCTCACTCATATTTATTATCACTCCCCTTCCTTTGTCGAAAGCGCTTGCGATTCTTTTAAACTGTTGCATAGTGAAAGCGATGAGATCATTACCTCCCCAGAGATCCTCATGTCGGAATCTTATGGAGACGGATCTGTTGTTATCAATGGCTGAATAGAATCTCTCTCTCTGATCCTCAGGTATATTCACTCTGTGATCTACGTAACGCACAATGCTGGGAGCGTTAGAGAGTACCTTCTCTTTCTCAGAGTTGTTAATTTTGTAAACTATCACCTTCTCTTGAGACATTTTAATAAGTCATTATAATTCTTTAAATCATTTTTCTAATACTGATTAACCTTTATTAATCAAGCTTAACACCCTCTATTACCAATCTTCCGATAATAAAAGGCTTGAGATCCCAATAAGGAATGTAGTGAGGTATTCTTATTAAGAGAACCCCTTCATCTCTGCACATCTCATCCTTCAAAGAGTCTTTCATCACTTGATACTCAAAATCCTCCGCACATGAGTGAAAACAGGGAGTGAACCTTGAGTGCTGCGCACCGTCGTACTCGAATGCCAAACCTTTACCGAGAGGAGTTATCACGTCAGGGTTATAACCGTCCAACTCTAGGTTTTGGTATGTCCAAAGATTCTTCAACCAATCGGGTCTCACCTTTTTAAACTCTTTTTTGAATAACTCTTGAAATATCTTTCTACACTTCTCTTCATATACTCCGAATGACATTTTAGTTAACTCTTAAGAAATGTTTAAATCAACTGACTAGGTTGAATTGGTTGACTTAACAGCCTATTAAGAGTCTTCTTCATTCTCTTGATTTTCGTTAGAATTCTCCTCACTCGGTCTTAACTTTACGTGCTTAGCGACCTTAAAGAGTCCGCTAGCTAACGCTACCAATCTTCCTCCCTTCAGTACCAAGAGACCTGCAAAGTTACTCAGTTCACGTTTAACAAGATCATCGTTCTTCAAGTCTTCATTCAGTGCCTCTACATCATCCACGGGAATCACATAGGAGATAAGAACGGATGCCGCAGAGATGGCTGACTCCACCAGACCGGTAGATACCTTCTTACCCATGACCGTCTTATAACGATTGAAGTACTTCTCCACCTGTTTGGGAGAGAGTTTTTTAATATCTCCCAGACTCATCGCTTTACCGAGAAACTCCTCTGTCGATCCGAGTGATGCGAGTATCGCGAGTGATTCTCTATGAGTCTCCAGATCGTCATTATCAGGCTGCTCTTCTATTTTCTCAGGCTGTATCTCTTCAATATAATCTTCAACGTTCGCCATCATGAATATGATTTATGATACCTTTAAATTCTTAATCTCACACTTCTTTTAAACCGGTATCTCAAGATAACACTCAAAAGGATATCTGAGACAGAGACAGAGTCTAGAGTATCTCTCCTCTTTTAACATTCTGTTAAATAGTCTCTTCGTCTCCGTGTCGAGATCTCCCCCATAATCCTCAAACAGGGTCTTCATGCCGACCTGAGAGGGATTGTGAAAAGTTACCACGCAGGAGACGTTCTCTCGGAAGGGTTTCGCGATCGAGGTCAACTGCTGTGTCAACACCCATACACTCAATCCATCGTGTCTACCGGAGAAAGCGAGATCGATGAATTTATTAGAGCGTTGCTTAAGGTCTTTGGAGACTGCACAGTCGTCGAGAATTAACAGTGTATTCGTCCCGGAGAAGATAAGTGACACGTCTGTAAGAAGGGAATCGATCTCATCAGAGTTTGAGGCATCCGGAGAGAGAACTAAGAATCGTTTATCTCCTTGGGCGAACCCGTGGTAGGTCCTGTTCTTCGCATATGTCGGACAGATAAGAACAATGTACTCAAAGACCTTTCGAAAGGGTCCTCTGAGCTGATCTATTAGGTACTTTGTTTTTCCGCAGTTTGTCGGTCCCGTGATTATCATGTGAAAGGGAATTTTGTCTCGTAACTCTTTCATTTAAAAATATCTTTTCGGTCTTTTAAACAAATATATTTTTAGTTTAGTAAAAATATATTTTACAATGAACGAAGTTCATTATCAATTCGAGAGCCCTCAGTATACGATTGACTTTAAATCTTTGCTCATGATCTCCATCACCGCGTCAGCGACCAAGAACATATGACATGTGATGTTTCCCGATCCTCCAACCTTCCTCTTGATCTCCAGTTTCACACCGTCTTTTGTGTTGCGCAGACCTCCTCCATGAATACTGTTATCAAAAAAGGTTCTCAAATCAATCCAAAGACCGAACTTATCACCTGCGTAAAAATCCTTCTCTTTTACTGATCCCTTCGAACCCATTCGTCTCTTAATCGCTTCCCAGAAGTCAGAATGAATCATTCCCTTTGAGTAGAGTTGATTCGGCATACCGTTGATATTGATGCTTACCGATCTGATGTCGGGATTGACAAACTTTTCAGAGTCTCGTTTAGTGTCATAACTCTCTTCAAAAAGTAAGAGTATACCCGTCATCGACCTCCTCGATGTATCGACTTTCTCGTTAATTATACTGTCATTCGGTTTTGAGATAGTAAAACTTTTGAGAAGATGAACGTTCTCATAGTAAAATCCTTTACCCGTTTGGTAAGTTGCCATCGCCTCAAGAGCTAATTGATCACTTTTGATGCAGTGGTACTCTAACTCAATGTTTTCGAGTTTATAATTCGGAGGTGACTTCTTCTCTTCCGCTTTATCATGATTTACAATGTCATTCACCTCAGGTAGAGTTATCTCAAAGGTCAGATCATGAGTAAGCGCACTTGGATACAGTGACCCGTTATCACAGATAACAGGATGGTCGATAGGAATTTCATACCTTTTACCATGAATTTTGGAGAGGGCAACCTCCTTTGCGTCAGATGTGTCTTTATCCCCGGCTTCCGTTCTGAGTTTTCTCATATTCACTGTTGAGATTCCCTGTCTTAATCTGTCCTCTCTGTCCTCAGTCTCAAGAAAGAGGTCATGATAGGTTTGAAAGAGATCATATCTATTTGTATCCTGTAGTGTCTCACCTCCGAAAAGAACCTTGAGTTTTTTAACAAGGTTTCGACCGATATTATTTACGACGGTGTTGTTGGCATGACCGCTGACTATCAGATCGAATATGAGTTTAATACTTCCAGGAACAATCACCACATCATCTGCCAATTTAGGTATGACCACTCGGATGGTACTTTTAGGAATATGAGATGAACGATCGAATGTTATTCTGTTGAGAGATGACTCTGCCTTAAGTCCAAGCGGTTCTCTCGGTACTCGGTTTGGATTGATATTCTCAGGCACAGAGTACGACGACATTTTAAAAGAGAGAGATGTTATTTTTAAATGGTTAACGAGAAAACTAACGTTAACAACCTTATGAGAAAAATATACTACAGTACTGAGGGTTATTGGAAAGGGTACTCCGCTGTATCGAAGTTGGCTTCCGCAGCTAAAGTTAGTGAGAGTGATGCGAGAGATTGGTTAGAGAGACAGGCACTTTGGCAGATCTATTTACCTCCACCGAAGTATTTACCGAGACCTCATTGGAGTGTGAGTAGACCGAATGAGATTCACCAAGCGGATCTTCTCTTTCTTCCTCACGATAAGGTGGGAAGAAAGACTTATAGATACGCTTTGGTTGTGATCGATGTTGCAACGAGATATAAAGATGCTGAGGCGTTAACATCGAAAGAGAGTCAAGAGGTATCGAAGGCCTTTGAGAGTATCTATAAAAGAAAACTTAAATGGCCAAAGACACTGATCGTAGATCCCGGAAAAGAGTTTATGGGTCATTTAACAAAGTTGATGGATAGACATAACGTAAAGATACAGAGAAGCGAAGCGGGTAACCATCGAGCTCAGGCATTCGTTGAGAGAGCGAACAGGACTTTGGGAGAGAGATTATTCAGTCATCAGTATGCACAGGAGATGGTGAGTGAAGGGAGATCAAGAGTCTGGGTGAAGAGATTGCCTGCTGTAATGAAAGCGTTAAACTCTGAGGTGATCAGAATCACAGGTAAAGAACCCGATAAAGCCCTCGGTTTAAAAGAGGTAGAGATTGATCCTGTAAATTACAAAAGACCTGTCGGATTAAAAGAGAAGAGGTTGCCCTCAGGTGTTCAGGTAAGGTATCTTCTCTCTCCCGGGGAGGATGAGGGAGGAGAGAGAAGAAGAGCGACCGATCCAATATGGAGTATAGAGGTCTATAATATAAATCGTGTGGTGATCTCTCCTGAACAGCCTGTTTTATATTATCTTCTCGATGGACCGAAGAGATCGTTTGTGAGAGAGGAGCTTCAAGTTGTTTTGACTGATACCGAATTACCTCCCTTATAACCGTAAGCAAATGTGTGAATGTTATCCTCCCGTATTAATCTCTTATCATCAAAAGGAGAGAGAGCAATCTTGTTAACCGTCTCGGTGTACATGGTGTGTAGATGACTTCTGATGACATTCATCTTTCTCATAGCGGGTTTATTATCGAAGAGGCAGTCTTTGTAATCGTTAAAGGTGATGGTCTTCTTTATCACCGCCTTCTTCACTCCCTTACACTTCTTCTCTTCGTAAGACTCTTCTACTCTATATGAGTAAAGTTTTGCCCTCAATCCGACAAACTCAGCGATCTGCTTTCCTGAGGCCTCGTCTTTGAACATGCCGATAACCTTCTTGTTAACACCGGTGAGTATACCGCTTGGGTGATCTTTCGGATAGTTACTCGTATCAAACTTTGATTTCACATCAGATGAGATGTCTCTGTAAAAGTCTTCTGTCTGTATCTCGTAGGCGAGGCTATCCGTGTCTGTGAATAAGAGCTTCGCATTATCTCCGTACTTGGGTTTGATGTAATTATAATGAAAATCGTACATCAGGGTCTTACTCAAGTCGAGGATTGACATGCCGAGGTAGACGGGTTTATTAAACTTTAGACTGACCTTCTTCATATGAACGGCCGCAAGATTCTTTGAGAAGATTGTGTGATGTTGATAGTTAGGTTTACATGTCAACTTCTTCGCCTGAGATACTCGAGTGACCAATCTTATGTCGACTCTGTTTCTGATGTTCTCCATAGTCTTACCGAATACGGAGTTATTCATCAACTTGAAAAAGTCTTTCTCAAAATCGTTATGTGCCTTCGCCCTGAGATTCGTGTTAAGATCGATGTAAGGCTTTAGCCACGCTGACTCTTCGAATGTGATCCCTCTGTGAATCTTGGTGAGTTTTAATCCGAGAGATAGATAGAGTTTCAAAGTTTCGTGATGAATTACATACTTTGTCTTATCATTGAGATTGGGGATCAGTTTCTCCACCTTATTTACGGTGAGTCTCTCAGGTGCTAACGGATAGTCGTTATGTAGGTCGTGAAGTTTTTCGGGATAGGTAAGGTCTACCTCAAGTATGCATGGTTGATTTTTCCAATCTTTCAACTCCTCTTTTTTCATCCATTCAAAACCTTTAGTCGGTAGAGGTTTACACATTGCCCAACCGTAGAGATTATTAGCATCGAGATAAGAGATAAACTTGTTCGGTTGATCGGGATCGTAATCTTTCATGTAAGGGTTATTTGCCTTTCCGTATCTCGTTGATATCATAGAGACTCCACCTCGAATACCTTTCTCTACCATCATTAACATTTCATAATCATGCAATAACTCCAGTTCGATCTTTGTAATCTTTAAACACGCATCCCATGCAAGACCTGGTGCTGTGTAATAGAATATCGGGTCGAGACGGTAATTATCAAGGCAAACATCCCTGAAGTTTTCAAAGACATCAGAGAGCAGGAGAACATCACTCTTTAGATAGAGGTCATGGTAATCTCTCATGGTCTTCATATTGAATGTTTCCCAGACCTTCTTTGCATGAATGTAATCCTCTTCTGAGATGTCACTATCATTCAATATGGAGTGAAATGACTCTTTCGGTGGAATATTTTTGACAGATAGTCTGTCAAAAGAGTCAAACCAATCGTAGGGAAATACACCCTTTCTTAATAAAAGGTTTAACTGGTCACCTTCATAAAATTCTGTAATATTTTTAAAAGACTCTTTCGGAAGATTCTTTACCAAACTGTCGAGGCTAGTCGCCATGAATTTAAAAGAGTCGATGAATCTTATTTTACGCTTTACCTCTACCTCTTTTTTCTCCTCATTTATGAATTTATCAACAATTATCTCTTTGGTAAATGAGATGTACTTCTCCTCATTACAGGGTATGCAGTCTATCTTTCCCTCTGATTTACCGAGGTTTTTGATAAAGAGATGACTGTCGTAACCTGAGAGATTATGAAATATGACAGGATAGAATTTGGGTATTTTAAACTTTAAATTACATTTGTTATGGGCTGCTCCTCTAAACTTACCGGTGAGGTGACAATGGTCGCGAACCTTTTTATCTTTATCTATCTCTTCCTCACAGATGTGACAGTGAGTTGCCTTTTTATAAGTCATCCTATCCTCCCGCGTCATCACCATCTTCTTTGGTTTTTTAAACTTGTTATAGATCTCCTTGATATCTGACTCCAAAGACTCGATAAATAACCTAGGGATGTTATCATCAGGAGATTCAGCTGTGTAATGTCTAAGGTGAGGTGCTAAAATGTCATCATCGAAGCATTTGATGAGATAACTGAAACCTGAGGGACTGTGCTTTTGGTACTGATTGGTGAAGCTTTTACCCTCTTCTGGTTGACATGTGTCAATCTTCTCTGTGAAGCATTCGAAATCAGCATAAACAACGAAGGGAACTCTCATCTTCTTATGAAAATGATTGAATTTTATATAGACGGGAAAAGTATTTCCTTCATCGTCTTCTCTGATCGGCATCTCAATCTTGACAGCCTCGTTATTATGACAGTACTCTTTATGCTTATCCAGTGATTTCTCTGAATGAAACGAGTTTAAGCATCTGTAGCAGAAATGTCTCTTACCGTGGTGCTTACTAACATCAGAAGATAAAAGTCTTGACATGTTTTTGATCCAGCAGTAGTGATTGGTCTCTTCGTCAGCGATGAGGAGAAGGTTTATCACCTGATCTTTCTTTTTGCTTATTCTTAAAGGGTAAACTACCTTTTCATAACCGAATACATTGATTGCGTAATTGTTCTGATTTTCAAACTTATCTATCTGTTTAAGTGAGACGGGAAACTCAATACCTGCCCAGTCAAACTTCTCTGAATCTTCTCTCATCTGTTTGCTGAGTCTCTCTGCATGTTCTTTAGCAGGAAACACTGCTGAGGTTACTGCCCACTTAAAACACTCATTATCATTCTCATTCTTTACGTTGATGATCGCCTTTTTCATGTATAAACTACTTGGTAACTCAATATAAGAAGAGGCAGACAGAGGATTGTAAGGGTTAATGTTTATGTCGAGGTGTTCGACTCTGTCGAATTGCCAACCGGAACCTCTGTTTTGAAAATTCTGTATCAATTCAAAGATTACATCTACCATATGATCGTAAAGAACAGAGATATCGGTTGACTCTGTCACAATCTCCATTTTTGATGCGAAGGAGTATACATTAATGTCGATGTTGCCTGTGGCGGGATTCTCTTTGGTAAACCTTACTGTGAGAATTAACTTGACTTTGATTGATCCCTTACTCTTTATGAGATTTATAACCCTCGGTTTTACGTTATTCATAAACGTCTTCTCATCCATGCCGTCTATACCGTTAACTCTGAACGTTTTAAAATAACCCTTTATAGCTGTCTTGTACTCTCTGGGTGTGAGGTTATCCTCTTCAGGTGAATTTACATCCTCTATAGGTTTACTCACTTCTTCCCGCCTCCTAAAAATACTGTTCACTCTCTCTTTCAGGTTATCAACTCTCTCTTTCACTGCGCTTTTGATAGGTTCAGGGATATAATTTAATAACCATCCTGTAAACCTGCTTATTACACTCTTTACGGGTGCTGCCACATTAGAGGTAAGATTCCTCATCTGCGTTACTCTCGATGGTGCGGGAATCGGGATATCAACCTCCGGTACAGTCTGTTCATTCGCTGAGTAAAAAATCTCACTCTCCTCCTCTAACGCCTCGATCAGCTCCGCTTTACGCATTCTGTAATAACCTTTGATGCCTCGCTCTTTGGCAAGGGCCTTCAACTCTTTTACTGTTTGTTTATACATACTTATTATTTATGAAACATTTCTTTAAACCTAAAATTCAATTTTTAAAACATATATAATTTATCGAGGATTTCATCCCGAGTATGGTTTGTCGAGGAATTAAGGGAGAATTTGAATTTGTCTCGGATGGAATTTCAAATTCTGTCTTGGTTTGCCCAAACCTATGCTACTGCTTTTCTATACGGTTTGGCTCGCGAGAGAGATCAATCGTCGTTTTCTCGTAAACAAGCATGGTGACCAATTTTTTGTTTTGCAGAATTTTGGTGTAAAAATTGTCCTCTTTGAGCTGGACAATTTTAAAAAAAAATTCATCGGAGAGAAAAAAAGATGTAGCTGAATGCGTGCACAAAACCGTTTCTCGAGGACGCAAATTAGGACCTTAAAAACGACTCTAGGAAAGTTTTGATTCGACGTCGTTTGGATTTGTGCGATTTTTTCCATAAGTTATATATGACACTGTTCCTAATGCTAGAGACTTTCTACCTATCGAGTTTTTTTTTTTGAAGTATTACTTTAATGTGTGCTTCTGCAAAATCTAATATGAACCGATGAAATAACGCGCGCGATTAGTACCAGAACAGACATAAATGAGGTACGATTGGCCCATCATTTCTATCTTGCGAGCATGGTGACCTACCTTTTTTATACTTTTCGAAACATTGCTTTGTGAAGAAAATTCAGGGAAAGTTTGAAAAAAATCGATCGGCAAGTTTTACTTCTAAGGAATCACCTTAACGGAACAAATGGAAACAACTGCTTCAGCAGCCAAAGTGGACGCACAAAATACGCAACC
Source organism: Meandrina meandrites (assembly GCA_963693305.1). Classification (NCBI taxonomy): domain Eukaryota; kingdom Metazoa; phylum Cnidaria; class Anthozoa; order Scleractinia; family Meandrinidae; genus Meandrina; species Meandrina meandrites. Next base: position 62,174,788 of record OY855903.1, read on the forward strand.
TGGCCGAACGATCGTCATTTTACTTTTCATGCAGAAGAAAAGAAACCAGTGCCTACTAACAACCATCAACGGGGCTCATAAGCCGTCCATGATCCACACAATAACTCGGGATGCACCGCCTAATAAACGAGCGAGCGTTTTATATCCATACCCCCGCCCCCCCCCCCCCCCTCCCCCCTAAATTGATGATTATTTTATTTTTTAAAAGGCTTTAAGGTGATTCCACTGAAAAAGAAGGGGTCTTTAGAATTTTCTAAGACTTGGTCCAGTTCATATCTATATTATGAGTATTACAAAAATGCAATAAAAAATGGGGGTCACCGTGCTCGTTTTTGTGTAACCTGGATGGCTATTATGATAAATATATGACCCACGAGGCTTATATTAGTAACCCTGGAAATCCGAAAAGTGAACTATCATTTCTAGCAAAAACCATTTCTTGCATTAAAATATCGAAGCAGTTCGACAAAACAGACTTTAATCTTACATAACCAACTATTTTAATTGAACTGGAATTGAGATTATGGAAGAAATTAAAGATTTTGCTGTGTGCGCACGTAAGCAGCACTACCTATTTACGTGCTTTTTAAAGCATTCAAATTAAAATATCTCAAAGTAGAGTATTTAACTTTTCTTTAAATGGCGATATATTGTAGCCAACCGTATGTCAATTAAATTAATGCATTAAAAAATGGGGGTCACCGTGCTCGTTTAGAAGAAAATAACTATTTATTTCTCTGCCGAGCTTAACCTGAAGGAAATCGCGTAATGCTGTGTGCGCGCGCTTGTGGCACGCGTTTATGCGCGCGCTAAATGACGCGAAAAGTTATGCGCAGCAAGGATGCGCAATGCAATACAGTGGAATCACCTTAATAATTAAACATACTTTAATTTCCTGCTTAGTCCTATTTTCTCCCCTGTTGGATGTAAGAAGCTACACGTTTCCCTTTCTTTAAAGTGCCTATAACCCCCAAAAAATTTTTTCGGCTAATCAAATCTCTGTATGGAATTGGGAAAAATGTCGCAAAAATTTTTGAATTCGGTTAAAACCCGAATTTTTTACGAATTTTTAAAGTTGGCGCTGTTAACAGCACGACCGAGCATTCGGGAGAATGGGACTAGTGACGTCATTCCAGGCCATTGCCAGCGTCGCTCCAGTAACTCTCACGTTGTTTTGTGTGTGGGTAGAGTACTGAGGGTTAGTTTTTCGTCAAAAGAACTTTTATTTGACTCAACAAAAGTTCGAATATTCAAACGCACTTATAATGTCGTCCAGCGATTCTAGCTATGACTCTAGCTCGGACTCTGAGGCCGCAGAGGTAGAGGTCGAGTACGACTTAGAAGTCGAGGGTTCATCAAACAACAACAACAACACAACATGAATTCTTGACCTCCGCACAGCATGCACAGTTTAGTTAAATAAATTGAATTGCCTCCGAGTTTTAAAAAGGTATAAGATTTATTGACTTATCAGTATTTACTGTAAATTCTACAACGAAAGTCTGTACTTGCGTATGAATAATTTGCAGTCAACTATTCGTTTGCGGGAGCGGCCGGTACGCCGACTTTATTCGCTATTCATCACATTCATACGATCGATAATCTTCTTAAATTTTCTGCTCGAGGTTAGGATTCAACTGAAAATATCTTGTCCTGCTTTTAAACCCTTAAGCTTAACACTTGTGCTAACTAAAGTAAAGCCCGAAGACGCCGCATCTTTGCGGTGAGAATCGGTGAAGAACTTGTTTTCCTTCGCTGCTAGTAATGTAAACAAAGTGTCGCGGAATGAGTCGATTGTTAATTTGCATCGTGTGTACATGCAGGGGAGCGAATAAGTCTGAATAAAATCAGCAGCGCTCACTAGAATCGCTTAATGCTTCAAATAAATAGTGGTAATATTTTGGATCGGGAATAGAAGATAATTACATGTACCTTGAATTCTACGAAAACTGTGGAGTCCATACGCAGAAAATTGAAGTTTGTGTGCGAAGATCGAAAGTCTGATTTTCATTTTCGCTGCTAGCACTCGCTGATCAAACCAAGATAGGTGACCAAGAAATCTTAAACTCTGATGTGCTTCGATTACATTGCCGAGAACTTGATGGTCTCCCGGTTTTTTTCGCATTTTGGAGCTCCGACCCGAGTCACGACCTACATGCAACGCAGATCATATCACGTTCGACTGATGTACTGGGTTGACGTCACGAATTTTATTGGACCCAGACCCTTTTGACCGGATCTTCGCCTCGGTCGTGTTTCTGATTATTGCGATTTTTTTCGACTTTGACGATTCACAGAAAATCGAGGTTTCAACCAAAATCAAAATTTTTTTCGGCATTCTGCTCAGAGAAATGTAAATATTCTTTTCCTTGAAAAAATTTTTTGGGGGTTATAGGCACTTAAACGGTCAATGCCATTTCTGCCAAATGTTTTTTACGACGACCTAAAATACAAAAATTTTCGGGTAAACGTTTTTTTTTTCCGATGGAGCAAGTCCCGACTCCCCCCACCCCTCCCCAGCAAGTCGGGAGCGCCTTGGGCGCTCGATCGACATTCGGGCCAGCAGTGCTACATAAGGAACCCCTCTAAGCCAAAAGAAAGGTTACGCCCCTGCTACCGTTACCATTACTCGTCCAAGAGCAGAAATGCTTGATTACCAATGATGGCATCGACTGTTTGCGCAAGGTAAATCAGCTAAGGCTTCAACCTCTCTACAATAAGGTGCTAGCTGCTCGGTTGCTGAGCTCGTTTCCCTTCCGTAAACTGCGGTCGATGCCATTTATGCGACATTGGAAACTTTTCACTGTCATCGAATTTTTTCCGTTCTATTAAATTAAAAAAAAAAGAAGGAAGACTGCACGTCACTACTCAGAATCGAACCCAGAACCTCTGGCACGCTAGCATCCCTCTCTCACCACCAGACCACCACGCTGATCCGCCAAACTTAATTATACAAGGTGACTTCAACTGTGACACCTATAATGGATGACTTTCCGGTAATCCCCAAGTCGCGGAGGCCTAATGGTTAGTGCACTGGACTCCGGATCGAACGGTCCGGGTTCGATCATAGTTTACTCTCATAGTGCCTCTCTCCACCTAGGTGTATAAATGGGTACCGGCCAATTTACTGCCGGGGGTAACCCTGCGATGGACTAGCATCCCAAGGCTGTGCTCAAAGGAAAATTCGGCCTCCAAAACGTTCCAGCTGGGGTGCCCAGACCTCAAAGTTGGTCGCCTAATTGATTAATTAATAAATCAATCAATTAATTGACAATTAAAGATCAATTTATTGATTGATTGATCAAGTTATTTTTATTATTAAGCAAGTGAGGTAAGTATGATTTATTTTTTACTCTTTACTGCCCACTATACCACAAGCCAGGCCCGGCTGGGCCCCCAGTAATTTTTCTGAGGAGCCAGAAACCAAATGTTAGGTGCGTAAGGTACCCGGGCACCTCTAGAGCACAGCCTTGGAGAGTGTACAGCAAGTCTGAAGTATTTCGTCCGAGTTGGTATCATGCCATGATGTCATATGACGTGGGAATTAACTAGTTTCCACCATTTTGGACTATTTTGACAAATCATTCAAGGAAATGTCAATCTCAAGCTGTCTGTCTACATCTTTCCCTCCATCCCTCCTTCTGATTCTCTGTGCAATATCAATAACTATGGAAAGAACTGCAGTTCTTCTTGCAACACTCGATTTGGTAACAGTTTCCAAATTCTCATATGTTATAGAGAATTTGAGAATAACAGAGAAAATGGCCAGGTTTAACAACTGTCATGAGCTGGAGATTTCATTTTGGGATCACGGTTATGGTGTTCCAAGGGTGCTAAAGCCGGATCACAGTCATCTACAACAGACCTGAGCTGAACAAAGTTTGACAGATCATACATTTTTAATTTTGACATGTTTATGACACATGTTCTGGTGTTTCTAACTTAGAATGGCAATCAAAACATACAGGAGCTACAAAATCTTCAAGGTACACTCATGACAAAATATGCAATAGAAAATTTGAGCTTTTAAGTGTAAACAGTAATATATAACTTTAGAACTATATGTCACTATAACTTCCCAAGGAAATGGAAATGTGGAGGTTGCAATATGGAATGCTGGGTTTTCATCACTGGAAATGGACACATCAAAATGTTTTCTTTTAATGGACTACAATAAGCAATTTTCAACCGCATTGAGTAAACAAACATAGAAAAAAATATTAAAATATCATGAGCTAAACTAGTCACTAATAAAATGAATCAACTTCTGGTCTTTATAAACAAGGAGCCATTTCTGCATAACACATGGATCATTGGAACATCACAGAGCCAAACATCATAAGCTGAGGTTTTCAGAGCACATGGATCAACATAACAGGAAACTTCAGAGCACCGAGCATCATAAGCTGAGGTTTATCATTCATCAAGTTTCAGGACGGCACACTGAATTTTTTATCTCTTGTTACTATCACCTCAGCTCATCAATGCATAACAGACTAACAGGAACACGGTTGAATCACGGAGAAGTACAGATCATTGCCAGTCATTGCCTTTTGTGAGAATGAACAAACAGAATAAATTGAGTTGTTAGGAGAACTTCACCAAAACCACACCCTTCCCACAACTGCATCTTACTTAAATCAACGTTAATCTATTCACTGCTTCCAATCAATTAGAAATATTTTTATTAAGGCAAGGAAGACCTCTGTGACAGTAAGACTTCTCGGCAACCATAATTATGACATGTACTTCTATCAAAGCCATTTTAAGAACCTACATGTAGCAACAAAAAAGGTCACAAAACAAGGTCACAGAAAACAATGCAAAGATAACAAACACATGCTTTTCAACGGTAAACAATATCCACAGTCGAGCAAAATTGATTGGCTTTATTTCAATTAATATACAATAGACTAAGCAGAGAAATAAGTGGCATCAGCAATTTAAATTCTCCAGATTTAAGTATTAGCATGATTAGAGTATTGATAGATAATTTCAAATGCAACACAATGTAAGTTCAACTTGAACTGCCCGAATCTTTGTAAGACAGTGGAGCAATTCTCTAAAAGCATACACTTACATTACGTAGTTCTACCACACAGCCACAATGTTTTTACTCAACAACAATTTTCACTGCCATTCTTTATGGATGGCTATTTCGTTGTTGTTTGTCTTTTGCTTTTATTTAATTTGTGTGCAAAGTGAATTGTTTCGCATGTTAATGACAAATGGTGGTCAGGTGATAATCTACATAGTAAATGATCACTTTTTTCTATTTTTGCAGGTTGCCACTTTTCTTAAAATGATTTCATTTATATATCATGATTTATTTTATTTCTCAGTAACAATTATTTTGCCTGACTAAAGGCAGGCAAAATACAACCAAACTTCTAAATATAATTCAGAAAGAAAGAAATTTCAAGAGATGTACTGTAGTATTAATTTATTGTACAGTCTACTAATTATAACAACCTATAAACAATTCCACTTTATTTTGAAGAATTCCAATTTCTATTTTAAACAGAAAATCACTCTCTTTCCGTTAATCAACATAAAATAATATAAAACAATTTATCCACTTCATAAAATGCTATCCTGTAGTAAGTTGTTAGTAAGCAACCCACTTTTTCAATTAAGACTAAAAAAAAAATAAGTAATTTTAACTTCTTCCGGAAACTCTACATAGTCAGAATGCAAATATAGAATGGAACAGAATTACACCACTGAACCCAATAATGCAATCACCTGTTACATTCTTAGAATAAAACATATCCTCCATATGGCATGAAAAATATTTAACAGTTATTTGCCAAAGGCAAAGTGAATCTCTTGGGGTGTGAATGGCCTTCCATAGTCACATTCTGTTTTATATGTACAAATATAATAAAAATGGAAATGCAAGCACTCAATAAAGTATTTTATAAGACAGCAAAGTCACAACATTAAATGCACATGTACACGGGAACGTGACTCTTGCTTTCAAGCAGTGTCATAATACAAGGATGCAATTTACAAGAGCTGGTATAAGAACTAAACAATTTTGTTTCAAAAGGTTTAAATTTAATGTTTTATGAATGAAATCGGATGTTGCACACAGGAGCTTTTGAAGTGAATAAAGTTGCTGTTTATAATACTTGGACATGATCTCAGTAAAAATGCTATGACGGTAAACAAACACATGGTTCTGCAGTAAACCTGTAACTTCTACAATTAATCATCAACATGCATCTTTGTGACTACAAACTCAATCAAACTAAATTGATTTCTGGGAAGCACGGTTTCTGCATTTTCTACAGTAAATCAAATGTACACGCACATACTAACTTTGAGGGAGCATAAATTAGAGAGGCCTATCAAAAACTTTACTCAGTTATCGGGTTTTATTATTATAACATGTCACTTAATGAGTTTACAGATGCAGCAAGAGTTTCTTTTACTATTTTGGTTACTTGCTTTGGATGTTTACAAACAATTATTAAGGGGGGGGGGGGGGGGGTGACTCTTAACTACCAATTTGTTTCTAAGGCAGGTTTCTAATTGCTATATTTTTGGAAATCAGACCTCATATGGATAAGCTTTTTGCACAAGGTTGTTCTATTGAAGATTCCTCCAAGAGTTTCAAGTCGCCAGCCACTCAAACGGCGGATATATGTTTAAATTAAAATGAGCATCAATAGAAAAAGAACGCCCACATGCGTAATGTGACTTATCGTTTTTTGTGAAATTAGCCATGTTCTAAATGAGCAGGGGACTGGGTACAAACATATTTTCTCTTCGGTACAAACATTCAATATTGATTGAATTAAAAAATGGGGCATGTCATCTGAAAGAGCATCCAAAAATAAGTTAATTCACCAAATTTGACGGTTATTGGTTTAAACCCAAAGGCATGGTACACTTAATATGGATTGGAGGAACAGGCATCTTCCAATCCACACTAAGCTCTCTTATTTTAAAAGTATACCATGCCTTTGCATTTAAACCAATAACCATCAAATTGGGTAAGTTTACTAATTTTTGGATGCTCTTTCAGATGTGCCCCATTTTCAATTCAATCAATACCGGTAATGAATATTCGTACCAAGAAAAAATATGTTCGAACCCAGTCCCCTGCTCATTTAGAACATGGCCAATTCGCATTATTATAACAGTTATGGCATAATAAACACTTGTATTTACAGACTTTCATCAGTAGCATTTCCTTTTTTCGTGTTAACGGTAAAAGCATACGCCAGATTATAAAGACGGCTACGTTATCTCTGATTTGTAAGAGAAATCAGAACTTTACCCTGTCTCCGTGGAGTTTTAGGGATTTTAAATTCTAACGCATGGTTTGGAACGGGCACTAGTTTCGCACGCACAATGATGTATTTTTCAAACCAGGTGTACCCCCAAATAAAATTCACCATTTAGCGTATACAAAAAGTTTCAAATCGCTTGCTTCAAAATAGAGACTTCAACCATTCCTTAGCAACTGCTCTGGATCTGTAGTAAAGAGTCTCCCCCCTTAAATGTTTCAATTAAGCACTATAAAACAGTAATTCCAACACCACAAACAGTAAAAACATCAATACATTTACCTGCATAATTGTAGTTTTGTCCATAGCCTTGGTGGCCACCACCACCTCCATAACCCCCACCCGAGTTGTAGCCATAACCCTGAGCTCCCCCACCTCCATAGCTTCTACCAAAGCCACCTCCTGTGAAGGAAAGATACATAATCAGAGCAAGTTACACTGCCAATAGAAATACTATTTTCTCCTACCACTGAGAAAAATACGGACAGTGACCTGTAAGTTTCTGTATTTGCATTCAACGATGAAGAATGCTTCCTAATGTTGACAAAGAGATATTTGGGTCATGGACACCAATTAGCCACCCCCCCCCCCCCCCCCACCACCACCCCCTCCCCCACCAGCCCCCCAAAAAAGATTTTTCAGGGGCGAATGATGTAATGTTGAACAATGGTCATTATATCCAGCGTTGTCGAAAAAAGCCGGGAGCAGGGAAAAATACCCAGCTGTCAGCTTGATATTCCCGGCTTGATTTCCTCTAGAGGGATGGAACCTTTGGCAACAGATAACTGCCTATCAAGTACAAAATACCAGCTGTCAAAATTTTTAACTACATGTACATGTACATCCCTGTTATATGAATGCAGAACAAAATGGCCGTTGTATATTGAGATTGAAGGAAACATCTTTTGCTTGAAGAAATGGCTGAAAATGTGTGCTTGAAAGTAAAATGATACCGAAAATGACATGGAAAGCACTACTGGTGTACATGTATCGTCCAGGGAAATAGAGGTTGAGTCAGCCACTGAACGTCATGAGAACAAATAATACCTGCCAGCACATGCTGCATACATGCCTTCTGTCAGAATGTAGTCAAAAGCTTTTCCAGAATAGCAAAAGTATAGAGTGTACCTACCTCCACCACCATAACCTCTTCCACCTCCTCCAAAACCACCGCCGCCACCTCTCCTATTGAAGCCTCCACCTCCACCTCCACCACCACCTCTACCACCGCCACCAGAACGCGAGTTAGCTTTTCTGACTGATATTGTTCGACCATCAAGCTCCTTCAAGTTAATGCAAAACAAAATTAGGTAAATAGCGTTTCTTCGGGAGGCGCGGTGGCCTAATGGTTAGTGCGCTGGACTCCTGATCGGGTGGTCCGGGTTCGAACCCTGGCCGAGGCACTGCGTTGTGTTCTTGGGCAAGATCCTTTACTCTCATAGTGCCTCGCTCCACCCAGGTGTATAAATGGGTACTGGCAAATTTACTGTTGTGGGTAACCCTGCAATGGACTAGCATCCCATCCAGGGGGGAGTAGAAATACTCCTAGTCGCTTCATGCTACCGGAACCAGGATAACCCCTATTAAGCGGCCACCATTGGGAAAATGGCAGCTGGCCACTTAATAGAGGTTGGCTGCACTTAAAGGGGCTACATCACGGTATTTTAGGTAATTCTATTTATTTTCATTAATTGAGAGTTCTAAACTTCAAATTGGCAGAGCAAAAGTCTTTTATTGGCAAAATCATGGCCACATAACAAACAAGAATGATTTTCGAGCATTGTAAATGACACTTTCATACAAATTGAGAGAAACTTGAAAAATATCGGGCCGACGTTTTTCAAATTTACCCGAACGCAATCCGTTTTAATCTTTTCGAATTTTGCCCATCCATGCCCCTTTTTGGTCTTTCTGTGTTTCTTTTGAGTTCTTCTACAGTTTTAAGCCGTTCTTGTTATATTTCAGTTAATTTTATGACAAGTTGGTCAGTGCCGAAATTGCCCAAAATTGCGTGACATAGCCCCTTTAATAGAAGTTGACCGCTTAACCCTATCCAGACGCTGCCAAACTTTGCGAGTTTATCTAACATTTATCTGGGAATAAATTGGTAGGTTAAGTTGTTGAGTCAGGTTACCATGGCAATGTCATTTTGACAGACATGTTTTTCCAAATTGGTAATTTTTGTTTCCATTAATGAAAATTAACTTTAATTCAATTATTTTCACCTCTTTTAGCTTTTTTTGAACTGTCTTATAGATTTTGAGTACTTTTCAGTAATTTTGGGCGGTTTACTGACGTTTTGGATGGTGGATGTTTTGACATCATGATACGATTGTCACGTGATGTGATGTCATCATCCCATGTGCCGTATATCAAAAGATAGATTTTTGGACATACGATAGACCCTCTAAGTTTCTTTGTGATTGCTTAAATATTCTGGAATTTACAGGGATCCCCCCCCCCCCCCCCCCAGTCTGAAAAGATCCAAAAAAGCCCGATAAAGCCTATTAGAAAGGTCATGTTATTTCAATACAAAATGGCATATAAAAGGAGTCACAGAATCACATAAGACGACAGTTAACCTGTGTTTGAATGATTCTATCAGCTGTCACTTTCTTTAGACCCCTCTCTCTGACCTTATTGAAAACAAAGCCAAACATTGTACAGTCGAAGCTCGATTATCTGGACCTTGATTATCTGGATTTCTCGATTACCCGGACTTGCTTCTCTGGTCCCATTTTTTTCATGAATATTAACATTGAAATGGAAAATCAAAGTCTTGCCCACATTTTTAGCACTCCATTATGATGAACATCATTTCTACCAACTTTGACATACATGTACATGTATGATTGATCTTTCAACTCTGCTCTGCACGGGATTTATTATTTTTTGTTGTTTTTTAGTCGGTGACCAGACCCAAACCTCCACTTGGCCAAATCGCGATTGGGACTTTGAATCACCAAAAGCTGTTTGTTGAAACATTAATGTACGGAAAAAGACACAATACTGTGTTCTTTATTGTGTATAAAATATTTTTTTTCTTTGGTCTTCTCAAAGCGTTGGATTCAAGGGAATATTGAATCAGCCATGGAATGTGCTGATGTCGCAGCTTTCACTTTCGCTATGTGCACATAAGATTGTGTTTACTTTGGAAGGTTATTTCGCCAGAAGCGATGGTCATAATTTATTTGAATTTTTGCCAGTATTTCTTGTAGGTTTAGGCAATTGAAGTAAATTCTTTGGCTGTTTTAATCGAAGCGAGTTCAGAGATTTAAAGGAAAATTAAATATCTGCTGAGGTAAACAATTGAGCGTGCCCGTACATGCAGGGGTCACGTCATTGGTAGGGAAAAAACCACCTAGATAAAGATAGCTGAAGATAACGTAAGCCACGGATTGTGACTCCCATGACTACGTTACTAGTCCTTTACTCATGGTACAAAAAAATTTATCTTAACCGTGACTTTTGAGGAAGAAAGTTGTTATTGAGCAAAAAAGGAGTTAATTTTTAAAAGCATGGTTTTTGAAGCGTTGGATTCAAAGGAAATATTGAATACACTAAAAAAAAGATATTATGTCAGCCATGGAATGCGCTGATGTTGCAGCTTTCACTTTCACTATGTTACAAATAGGATTGGGTTTACTTTGCAAGTTAATTTCGCCAGATGCGATTGTCATTAATTTATTTGCAATTTTGCGAGTATTTCTTGTGGGTAAAGGAAATTAAAGTGAATTCTTTGGCTCTTTCATCGACACAAGTTCAGAGATTTGAAGGAAAATTAAATATTTGCTGAGGTAAACAATTGAGCATGCCCGAACGTGCAGGGGTTATGTCATTAGTAGGGGAAAAAAAAAACAACAAGCTAAAGAAAGCCGGGGATAAAGCAAACCTTGGCTTGTGTGACTCGGGTGACTACTTTGCTAGTCCTTCACTCATAGTACAAACAAATTAAATGGAAGTGAAAAAGAAACTCTGGAATGGAAATTCCAGAGGGTTGAGGAATTCAAACTTAAGAACTATCCATCACGGCGTACGGATATTTTCTAGAATCACACATTGCTATAAGCAGACAAGGACAATTTTGAGTGGAATGAATTAAGCTATTCTTTTGTTTTCCAGCTACCATAATTGGACACTGCAAAGGAAAGAAATCTAACTGCATAATCTAGTTGCAATGTAATTAAATGTTAGCAGAAACCCATAAGGGTTGAAACGTGCAACTCCCTATGATTCGCATTGTACAAAGCGTTTGAACATTCGTTTCCATTAAGTACCATATTTGGAAAACCACGAGAAAAAAATCAATCAATCAAAATTGCAATATTTGGATTAAATTCACAGCGCGCGCTAGCTCGCGCTAAATGGCGTAATCTTGTTTTTAAACAACTTTGGTTAAATAGAGTTAAATTTGGTTAAATTCCTCTGTTTCATCATCATTTAATGATCAAGAACTTCACTTGGATACTCTTGATGAATTTCTTTAGTTTCTGTGAGTAACTCACAGCGTTTAGGTCGGAATTCAAGTGACTTACCGCAAAAGCGAAAATTTTCTTGCCTGTGTCGTTACTTGTGTAAATCATTCGCGTACAAGCTCCTTGTGTTTCCAAATATGGTACTTGGCAAACTGAATATTCGAACGCTGTGAACGCGCGTTATGCGTTTCAACTCCTTATGAGTTTCTGATGTTAGTGACAAATATTGCTGTGAATGGATGTGATTGTGCTGTTGACATTAACTTTAAGTTTTCTGTACATGTAAAAGGCTCTTGAAGTTGCAAACAAGATGGCATCCAACAACTCCAACTACTCCAGTAGCCCTGCCTACTACGCAAAAACATTTTGGCTGGGCTGCAAACTATATAGCCATTTAGAAGACTTTACCGTTTGATCAAGTTCCTCGATTGCTTTTGAAAAAGATTCAGGATCTTGAAAGGTGACAAAACCAAACCCTCTTGATTTGCCAGTCTCACGATCTGTTATGACTTTTGCTGTATACAAGAAAATAAAAACAAGTGCAGTTATAAATACTGTTTAGAAACTGATTAATTATAATACTATCGACAACAAACTGCCAAATCAGATTTTCCCCTTAGCATGCATGCCTACTGGCCATCTAACAAGAATGTATGCAGTTTATAATTATGCACACATCCCAGCCATTTTCCCAAAAAAATATATAGGAAAAATAGGAGCACAGGAGCAAAAATATAGGAGTTCTATTGGATTTTTGGACAAAATATAGGAGTTTTATAGGAGGATTTTCAGACCTCACAGAGATGTTATCAGGGCGAGACGAAATCAAAAAATCAGCTTGCCCTTCAGGCAAGCTGGTATTCCATTGTACTAGTCCAAAGCTCCGAGGTGGAAGCCTGAAATTAATTTATTCAATAAAGACAATAAAATTTATTTACTGCGCAAAATACATGCTAATTAATATTGTGGAGCATAGATCAACTAATTCTACAGCACTTATATAGAAATGCTTGATTTAAGGAATGCTTGTTGCAATTACAACAGACTTTGTATCAAAATTTGAACATGAACGAGAATTACAAAGCTGAAAGGCCATAATACAGCTGATAACATACTTTCGTGTGCTGCAAGGCCATTGTCACTGTCATTGCTGTCTTTTGCGATATTTTCATTAAAAAATGATTTTGTTGCTTAGACTTCTTGGTCATTTCAACTAAGAAAAAAAAAATTGTATAGTTTGACTTTCCCTCACGACCTGTTTGCTCCACGCTCATTTCTGAAGTTTGCCATAAAAAGAATTGCTTGCCTGCCCGGCTCAACCAGTAATCTAAAGACGCTAGCCCGACGAATCATTCCACTAGCCCCAGGATATCGGACAGCACTTTTGTCGCACCCTGGTTATGCTAGTTGAAAAACAATTTTAATGAGTGTTTCTAATTAATAATGATTTACAAAATTTTAATGTTAACAGCTCTTGTCACCAGTCAAATAATCACTTACAACCTCCAAAAAACTCAAGCATTTAAGATAAGTTTACATGACTTCGCCAACATAATTATTTGGAATGAGTAACAAAATCTGGCAGAAATAACATTTTTAACAACAACAACACTAATGTTGATTCCACTAATCAACTTGATACTGATTCTTGAAACTCAACGATTTTAATACTAAAACTCCCGAGTGAAACTCAGGAAAACAACCTCCGATTACAATCGATCGACCACTTCCGAAACCAACTAAGTCACATTGTCTAAGTTATACATTCTTTGTCTCCCGGATGTCACGCAATCTCTATAAAACAGTAACATTTCTTCCCCTCCCGAATTGCAGAGGGGATCTGTAATTCGAAAAATTACAAAACTGTACATGCAACTGTTCTGAAATTGTCCTTAGGTCGAAACTAGAAATCAATCGACAAGATTCTTTGTGTCTTAAATGTCATCTTAAATGTTACGAATCTCAAGGGGAGAGATTCTGGTGATTGGTCGCTTGAGGACCTTATCCTTGACTCGTACATCCACCACTCGCACAAGTCCATCAGGACCTGGATATGTCTGCTCGATGCGTCCCACTTTCCAACTCTGTCTGGCAGCAGAAGGGTCAATGACGACAACAACCTCTCCGACTTTAATGTTATCTGTAGAGAAGAACCACTTTGGTCTCGATCCAACATGTGGTAAATACTCTCACATCCACTGTTGCCAAACGTGTCTCGTAAGCTCTTGGACTCTCTGCCAACGCTTCCTTGGGTTGAAAGGTGTGTCGTTGACAACTTCAGGCACAAAATCCCCCCCCCCCCCCCCCCCCATCTGTCCAATTAGGAAATGGTTCGGGGTCAATACCAGATCATCATTTGGGTCGTCACTTACAGTTGTAAGAGGCCTTGAATTAAGAAGGCTTTCCACTCTGATAAAAATGGTCTCCAACTCTTCATCATTTACTTCTGCGTTACCAAGTACCGCAGCTATTGCACGTTTAGCCGACTTAACCATTGACTCAAAAACTCCACCAAAATGCGGCCCATCTGGTGGATTCCATTTCCACATCACACCTTTGTTGGAGGTCATCCGTTACATCTTATCTTGGTCCATTGTTGGGACTAAGTCCTTTAGCTCATTTGACGCGCCTACAAAGTTTGTCCCATTATCACTTAAGATCTGCTGAGGCCATCCCCTCCTAGCTGTTATGCGTACAAATGCATTGAGAAATGCGTCAGTGTCCAAGGACGAGGCTAGCTCCAGATGGCAGCAATGTGTCTGTAGGCAGAGGAATAAACACAAGTATCGCTTTGCTCGTACTCTGCCCCGTCCTTGCTTGGTCAAGTAGGGTAGTTAAGCCCCATCCGATGACCTTCTGATTCATGGTAGTACTTGACAATCAGTCCTGTTACTTGATTCCTCTTCGTCAGAAAGATTGGACACTTCACCTCGTAGGGAAGATCATCAGCATGTTGTAATCTCGTGTTTGATCTCACAATTCCATTAACCAATACTGGGCCAGTGTACCTCGTCTTCGGATCTGCTTGTTTCTTCTCAGCGCATCCATCTCTGCTGCATATGCCTCTGTCTGCACTTCCTTAATAATAGCTTCTTCGGCATCTTGAAGCTCCAATGGTGTAAGCTCCCCTTCGATCTTTGATCGGCTGGTCTCCTACAGTTTGCAGTAAATCAGTGTACCCAGGCTCTTACTCTTACGAGAGACAAGCCAAGTTCTAGTTCTCCTTTCTGTTTAACCCGATACCATTTTGAATATCTTGAGGGATTTAACATCAAACTCCTTCCTCTCTGTCCCCGCCAGCATTCTTTTCCCCTCCCCTGGTAATTTCAAAGCTACAAGTCTCCTTTGCTGAAACTTCCTTTCCTCTTTTTAACTCAAGACTTTCTTCAGATGTTGGCGCATCGAACTTGCACTCAGGCCACTCTTCTTCTGACCTCTTCAGGAACTCAGGTCCATTCCACCACTGACTTGTGTCTGCTAATTCTTTCACTGTCAGGCCTCTTGTTCCATGGTCTGATGGGTTTACCTTAGTGGGTACAAAGCACCACTAATTTGGAGCTGAACACTCGTGGATCTCCCCCACTCTATGAGCTACGAACGGCTTGTATTCTCTGCTTTGACTTCGGATCCAGTATCCCATGTTTACACTGTCCACCCAGTACGTCACTTCGTGTGTGGATATCTTGAGAGCTGAGCAAATTTGAATTGTCAGTCGTGTACCGATGAGTGCACCCAGGAGCTCCAGTCTAGGGATGCTGACAGCTTTTAACGGTGCAAGCCTGGACTTTGATGCAGTCAATCTAACAGTAACATCACCATTCTCATAGACATGACGTGCGTAGACTGCAGCTGCATATGCACTTTCAGAGGCGTCGGTGAATGTATGGATGCGCAGCTCTACCACCTTAGCCCCAGGATCTTTCAAACACCTCGGAATTTTCACTAGCTCGAGGTCATTCAACTCTTGAAACCACTTAATCCATTCTTGCTGATGATGTTTTGGCAAACAGATCATCCCATGCTCCTGCTTCTAGCCATGCTTTCTGCATCAATAACTTTGATCTGATTGTGTAAGGTGACAAGAAACCTAGTGGGTCGTACACGGTAGCTGTTTTCTTTAAAACAGTTCTTTTGGTGAATTCAAATCCATCCAGCTGCAATGAGTGCCGAAAGAAGAATTTGTCATCTGTTGCACTCCAAAGAACACCCAGGGTCTTGGTTGTTGGCAACTCTCTCTTCTCTAAATCTATCTCAGAAGCTCTGTCTTCTTCCTTTATGTCAGCAATCACATCAACATCATTTGATATCCACTTTCGAATGTGGAATCCTGCCTTGTCACCTAATTCGCTCAGCTGCTTCCTCGTTTCTTTAGCTTCTTCTACTGTCGGTGCCGAAGGCATGAGGTCATCCATATAGCGATGCTCCAACACTGCTTTGGCAGCCAATGGGTACATCTCCATGTTAAGCTCTGCATGTTTTTGCCAAACATATTGAACACAAAATGGACAATAACGACCTCCGAAAATGAACCTCTGAAATTCGTACACCCTGGGCGAATCATCACAGTCTAAGTTCCTATACAGAAACCTGTGCAGGGGCCTGTCAACTGGTCTGAGAATTAGTTGATGGTATATTTGCATCACATCACCAACTAATGCAAATGATTCCTTCCTGAACTTCACTAAAATATCCACAATGTCACTTTGCAACTTAGGACCTGGTAGCGATTCACTGTTCACACTCTTTCCGCCTTGCTGAGCCGAGCCATCGAATACGATCCGAACTTTGGTTGTGGACTTCTCTGGGCGAACCACCGGGAAGTGCGGAAGGAACCATTCTAACAACGGTTTAGGCTCCACCTCGGGAACTTCTCGTATGTATTCTTTGCTTATGTAGTCATCAATCACTGATTGGTACGCCTGAGCAAGGCTCTCATCCTGCATCAATTTCTTTTCAACTGAGCGAAGGCGCTTTTCAGCCATCTGCCGGTTGGATTGCAAATGCGATCTGTTGTCTTTCCAAGGCAAAGCAACTTCATATCTTTCTCCAGTGAATCCCGTGGATTCGCCAACTTTGTTGTCGGCGAGCTTCTCATCGGGGGTCGGTTATCGATCCACTCGAGGCGTGATGCCAGTAGACTCTAGGCTCCAAAATTGCTTCATCAGATTGTTTAGGTCTCCATCATTACTGTCCGACCTCTGCATCCGATAAGTGTGAAGGAATCCTGTGCTACATGGCTCCTCTCGCCCACACACATCAATGGTACCAATAGCTGTCCACCCTAGTGGACACAGTCGAGCACTAGGCTGACCATTGCCTCCATGAACTTCCTTTATGATTGTAATAATCTGAGCCAATGAAAACGTCGATCTTGCTTCTCTTCCCAAGTTTTGGAAAGGGAATGTTCCTTAAATGTTTCCACTGATCTCTTATCCTTAACCAGTTAGTAGGTTTCATGCCTCCACAAATGCTGTGATGTCTTCGCTACAAAAACAGTGTCTACTCGACCATCTAAACTCTCCGATCCAATCTCCATAGTGGCTGACATAAGATCCACTTTCTGGTCATTTGCAACATTAATGGTGACTTTCTCTTTCAGACCTTCCATACCTAATTCTTCCACAACATCTTCATTGACATAAGTCGTATCACTCCCTTCATCTAAAAAAGCAATTAACTTGCAACCGCTTGGCCCCATATTTCAGAATAACTGGAACAGTGCGAAGGGCAATTCTTTGCTGTTCATGTTTTCACTGTTTCATACGTACTTGACTCGTTTCCATTCACATTAGATGCATCCGTATTCCCCTCCGTGAAATCAGGCAGACTTTTCTTCGGATGAAGTGTCTGGTGGTGATGCTCCTTGCACCCATCAATACCACACTCTTTGCTCCAACGACATTCCTCACCCAGGTGCCCTTTTCCTAAGCAACAATAACCACTGTCCTCTCCACTAGGTCAGCAAATTTTTCCAACTCTCGAGGGTTCTCTGAATTAATGAATTTCATTTTCCTTAACTCGTCAATATGTGCTTGAACCTGTCGCCGATTTCAATATAAGCTGATTTCAGAAGTTTAGCCAAAATCTATCAGCAAAATTTTTTTCCAGACTCGATTTTTTGCTAAAAGTGGGGTCCAATTTAATGCCAGTAATATCAAAAATATTTTTATCCAGTTAAATCGAATTTCATATTACTATTACCCAATGATAGGTGAACATTTTCCAAAAGTTTCACCGCCATCGCGTCAAAGCCTAAAAAGTTATAACGCAAAGTTTGTCATGGACAAGTGCGCCCGGAATAAATATGGAGTCACCTAAGGCCACGGCAAACAACAACACATTGAACACTGCAAAACATTGTTGTGGACAAAAATATTTCCCTGTTTAGAAGCACTCTACTGCGCCTTTATTTTGCCTTATTTTACTTATTGCAGCCAAGTCTGGCACCATTATGAGACCAAGAATGCTAACAAGCTAGAAAAAGTAAATGAGTGCATACTTAAATTAATTTATAAGATGATTGCGTTTGACGATAGGAGAACTCAACCCTAATCTTGTGTAGCTAAGAAAAATCGAGATTTCGTTTCTTCTGCAATTTGCCTCGCTTTCGTTTCTTCTGCAATTTGCCTCGCTTTCGTTTCTTCTGCATTTTGCCTCGCTTTCGTTTCTTCTGCAATTTGCCTCGCTTTCGTTATTGGCCTCAGTTTGACGATTTCACTTGAGTGGCGTCGGTGGTACCTTACATGTATTTCGATCATGCAACCATTGTCGACAGAGCGAGGGATTACCACAAGAGACTTTTCTTGAGACTTGGCACTCTAGGCGAGACCCAACGTGGGAAATGAGCGTATTGGCATACCATCAATTCGCAAGTCTTTCAAGTGATTCGATCTTGCGCAACAACAGCTTTGTGACGTTTGCTATCGTAGCACGCGCCAATTAGTGAACATTAAAAAAAGCCGTTATGGCCTTTATGACATTTGAAACTGACGAAGACCGAAGATGTTCGGTCGAAACGTCTCCTGCATGGGGAAAATAACAATTTTTCACGCTGGAACTAAGTACTTTATCCACAAGGTTTGAGGTTTTATGTTTTAAATTGTAAGTTTAATTTCCAGGGCTTTTTACTGCGATGTCAGTCAATTAAGGATGTTTTAATTTTTATATTTTTAAACATAGTAAATTATAGTATCATTTTCATAGTAGTTAGCTATTTTATATTTTAATTAACTTAGAGTTTAGATTTTAACTCCTGGAATATCTGTAAATTAACAGTACAGCTAAGTGTATTTCACGTTACGTTAATAAAGTATCTTACAGTGTTCTCACCAGACCGCGGCCTTGCACATTTAAAGCCAAGAAGATGCGCCCGTTTGGGCGCAGGGGCAAGCTACTTGTCAAATGGACTTTAGAACGTCTACAGTTGAGTAGTTTTAATGGTGAACCTAACACCCAGGCATTTTGCTTTTTCAAATGAATAAAAAACATGTTATCAAGAGATTCAGTCTGTAATTTTGTTGCGCCTACGTACATGGCGAAGATTGGTGTATGCATCGTTATCGAAATCGTAAACACCTCATCCGCCATATTGGATCAGGTAGGTACTTCATGTAACAAACCATTTGGAGTGTGGGCTCAGGTTATTCGTAGCTGTTTCATCATCAGCAAAAACCACGCCATGATACAGTGAAAATTAGATTCTTTCTTTCATCCTAAAGACTTGAAAAAAGAGTCGAAGATGATGGAAATTCTGGTGGAGATGGCGATGAAGAAGATAATGTAGCAAATAGTGATCAAGGAGCTGTTCCACCGAAGAACGACTGTGTATTCCAGAGTGCATGGCAGTCAAAATACACATGGCTTTGTGTATTTGTGTATGTTTTTTTAACCTTGTCCCCCTAATGTTCTTACAGGCCCCTATTTCTCAGTAGAAGGGGCCCTAGGACTCCGCAAGGAAAAATCCTGGTAAGAACACTGATCTTATCTTATGTTTTTTTACTCGTGCACACAACATTTGTTGCAGACACAAAATTTGTGTCCAAGATACAAAAAATGTTTCTGAAAAAAAATCAAACACCTTGTTTCATATTTTTATATTTGCACTTGCACATTTGCACATCTGCAGTGATGGGCATGCCCTTTGCAGATTATACAATCAGGCCCTGGTTGTTCAAAGGGTGGATAACGCTATCCATCGGATAAATCACTATCCAGCGGATAGTGTTGTTTGTTTTCTCAACACTTATCCACTGGATAGTGATTTATCCGGTGGATAGCATTATCCACCCTTTGAACAACTAGGCCCAGATGTAGAAGTAGAAACCACTGAAGTAATTATATAAAATTGTCTATTGTGTCACCAGCCTTACTTCAACACTAGCTGGTCTCTCTGTTCAAACTTGGAACTAAAAACACTGTACAAGTACACTTGCAATAGACTGGCTAGCCTTTTGACTTCTTTAGCTTTGTACATAAATTGCCCATTCCAGATTATGTGATGTTCTCTTGTGAAGTTATCCTTTATTTATTCTGACAATTATTCATTCATTTTCGCGTGGCTATGTTTGAATTTAAAAGAAATAATTCGCAAGCGTAACATCACATGGTCTGAAGAAACGAAGCTAGCTAGAATAGGGGGAAATGAACTGTGCAGCAGCTTACAGACCTAAAACATAAAACAACCCACATTTAATTTCTGTCGGTTATAATGCAATGTAATTTGACCGAGATTGTTCAAAAATTCAAGTCATGAAAAGAACTGTAGCACTATTTTAGTGAGTCCCACATGGAAGTAAGGGAAAACGAGAAGTCAGCCTTTAGTAACATTGTAAAGAGAGTAAAACAGGTTATAATAAAGGCACATGAGCAACTTACAGTCAGTGACAGTTCCAACCGAGCCGAAATAAGTTGCAAGGCCATCATCAGTCGTGCTATAACTTAAGGAACCAACGAAGATTTTGTTGTCATTGTCATCAGCCATTGTGGATAATTTTACACCTGATTGGTGACTAAAGAATCCAAGTTAAAAGCCAAAACTACACACAACAGCCCACAGGACAATTTTTCCGAAATTTCGTTCAATTATTCTGACGAACCTCGTGTTTTGCACGACGACGAAAGAAAACTGGCTAAACCGGTTTTCAGCAAAAACTTCGTTACCAGTCTCCCAAACGGAGCCTCTGACTGTTAACGGTTTCCAGCACTTTTCGATTCAGCTCTTATAGTTTGATGGGTCAGTACTACAATTTTTTAGTAGTTGGTGCTAAAATAATGGTATCAAACAAATGCCCAATCGTTACTAAATAAGTTGTCGTTATTTTCCTGATATTACTGGTCAGTAGCGGATCCAGACTCTGCGAAGATGATTCCGGCAGACCTGAGAAAATGCGCTAGTTCCGAAAAATAAAGGAGGGGGGGTGGGGGAGCCTCCCCTGGAAGTTCCGAACAAATAAGGGGCGGGGAGCCTCCCCTGGATATAACTAAGAAACAAAGTAAAAAAAAATTCTGTAGTGCGGTCTCAGAGCCACCTTGAATTTCAAAGGTGGCTCTCACCATATAAATATAACAATGTAAATGCTTATAACTCAATAATAGAAAATGACGGTCTTCGAGCTCGTTTTGAGTTATAAGCGCTCTGATATTAAATAATCGTTATCGTTATCATGTAACAATGAAAAAGCCAAACAATACTGCAAGGCTGATCATACTACGTAAAAAAGTAAACTTTGTGTGACACCAACGCGTCGACTAGAACCGATATAGCAGGATTGCAACCGTGGACAGCTGTTTCGTCCTTATTGGGACTCTTCAGCACGCTGTAGCGAATTAATAAAGCCAGCGAAAGAGCCAACGCAAATAGATTGGCCAATAACTAAGGGACCGTAAACGGAAATGCTGCTAACGTAGGATCCAACGACGGATCTGATCAGCGTAAAACTAATAAATGACAAACAATACTGCAAGGCTGATCACGTGACGTGGCAGTGCATGATATATGATTCGGGGGACAAGTGAGTTCAAAGTACAGTGCAGTGTTGTTTTCAAATGGTTTTGTCCATGTTTTCAGTGTACGGATAGTTCTGGCTATCCTCACTTTCCTTATCGAGACAACGACATGATATTTCGAATTCTTGACCTATTGAGTATTAGTAGAATTCTACCAGTACACTAATGCAAATGCTGCAATGTGATTGGCTGAGCTATTGCACACTATCAGCCATTAGTGTGCAGTTGCCGAAGGTCGTCCACAAAATGCGACGTTTTTATCGTTTTTCCGAAGTTTTGGAAGGAAGTTTAAATGTAAATGGATAATAAAATTCCCGAGAAGACTAAAAGAAGGACATTAGCGGTTTCTTGACTTTAAAAGCTTGAAATTATTGAAAAACGGGTGCACGCGCGTAAACAACTGCAAATTTACCAAGGACAATTCAATGCGTGCGATTTTGTTAAAACGTTAAGTTCGATAATGCGTAGGAAAATAATTAGAAACCATTATTTGCGTTTATTTCAGTCAGAATTCTACTAAAACAATTAGATTATTCGCTCTCAATTTCTATGAGGTGATAGTTGATTCGGCCTGCGGCCTCATCAACTATCACCTCATAGAAATCTCGAGCTCATAATCTAATTGTTAAATAGTCACGCGGCTGTTGTCAATGGGCGGGCTTTCGAATTTGAGCCCATTCGGATCGTCATTACCAGCAAATAGACAGCTGTCTTCACGCTAGTTGTTCTATTCTGTGCGGCATACACTCTGCTGACGAGACCCAATCAGGTCACAACTGTCCAGAGTTTGCATTTTTGACTTTCAGTTTGGACTCTATCGTTTTTCATTTCTACGTAGTCTGCGTAGTGTCAGCCTTGCAGTCTATTGTCACTATCTTGTATCAAGTTCTGTACTTTGAACTCACTTGCCCCCCGAATCATGCACTGCCACATCACGTGATCAGCCTTGCAGTATTGTTTGTCATTTATTATTTTTACGCTGATCAGATCCCTCGTTGGATCCTACGTTAGCAGCATTTTCGTTTGCGGTCCCTTGCTTTAAGTTGTGCTTTTAATGAAAAAGCAATTATGTTACATCAGTTTGATTCAATAGTGGATATTACGTAAATCTAAGCATGTCAAGATGAACTTCAGCAATTCTTTGGTGGCTTGTATTGAAGTGGCGGATCCATGAGAGAGGCCCGCGGACCCGTCCTCCCCCCTCCCCCCTTATTTTTTCGGAAATAGCGCATTTTCTTTGAGCTTCTTTGAACTGCCAGATTATGTTCGCAGAATTCAAAATTCATAGTCAACGGGCCTAGTCAACGAAGATCAGCAAGGCCAGGAGCACATTACCCTGGCAAGGCTGATTAAACAGTTGGGAATATATTTCGCGATATTTCGGAAGGCACAGCCTTCCTTCTTCAGGGTGTTACAGAGAATGAACATCCATTCATAGTCAAGCCTTTGACCCCCCAGCGCCGCCCACCCCCGTCCAGTAGGTGAGAGAGAGACCTTGAGAACGAGGTTGGGAAACAGGTTTGAACCTGTTTTTGTCTTGCTCCCTTTGTCGGTGCGGTCTTTCTGATTGGCTTCCGGGCATTTTATTAACCAATCATGTGGCTTGTTAAAACAAGGATCCACGCACGTGTTGTTCGATTGTTACGGCGTCGCCATCTTGTCGATCGTGGAAGACATCTTGGAAGATTCAGTGGCTTTTTAGTCTCAAGGTTCTTTTTTCAACTAGACATGACAGGAGGTTTTGGAGGACGGAAGCTATTTGTAGGAGGCCTTCCCCCGAAGGTGGACGAAAATGCGTTGCGAGATGTGTTCTCTCGTTTCTGGCATATCGAAGAAGGTTTGTAGCATACGTTCGAAAGAACTAAAAATTATGAACTGCACCAAGCTTATTATTTAGAAAGAAACTTATATATCCGACGTTAGATCGCTTACACGTTTACTCAGCTTTATGATACATTATGTTACTGTGTTTTTGAGTTTTCTCAACGAATAAATGGAACCATTTATCTTAGCTTGCGCGTCCGATATCCTTGACAGCTGGCGTATTGGAGTCGAACGAAATTCTTCTTTTTCTTCTGCTCTAAAGCCTGCAGTGAATGAAAGTTGGACATGAAACAACCCTTTTTCTCAAACAGTTAAAACTTTTAACGATGTATATCTTGTGTAAGTGAAACAGCTTTAACTAAACTGCCCCTTGCATAGACCAGTGCAGAAGTGACACGCGCATGTTATGTCTACACCGAGTGATTTCTAAAATTCATGTTACATGTAACTATGTTGTCTACTTCCTTATAGTGTTATTTTATAACAGATAGTGTGACATTCTTTTCACTTGATCTGTTAGTTTTTGCTTTTGCATTTTATGGTCATAGAGTCTTGTTAACTTTAAGCCATCATGCACTCATTAGGGATATGGCTGCCGTGACTGAAAAGGTCTGGGGAGAGTATGTCTTGAATGGAAATGGATAGCAGTTTTTGCAAGTGCTTTTTCTGGTGTCTTAATCTTTGATTTTTGGGATTTCTTTCATTTACGTTTTGCATTTGCAATGAAGTAAATAAATTTAAGCCATGTGACAAGTTTCATTTCAAGAGCTTTCTTGAGTTCGCTCGCTCATGCACAGAGCATGCAATTCAATGTACTGTCTGTCTGTCTGTACTGATGTCGTGATTTCAATTTTTGAGACTATTTTCATTTACGTTTTGCATTTGTGATGGCAGTGATAAAGTCTAGCGAGGCGTCAACTTTCAATTTGAAAGCTTTCTCGAGTTCGACTTCACCAGCACACACAGGGCTGCAAATAACGGCCGGTCAACAGACAATGTCCGGCCAAGATGACTATTTGTCCAGACAAAATTTCGGTTTGGCGGTCATTTTGACCGGTCACGTACAAAAATAACTAGAAAAATTAATTTATTTGCATTATTTTTGCAAATTATAAACAGTTAAATCATAAAATATCTTGGCAGCTTGCAGTCACAAAAACGGAGAGTGCACATGAGACGATCACGTTCTGCAGCTTTGTGAAGTTTTAGCGGTAACATACGCTAAACGGACAACAATGAATATCGCATCAATCATCGTCTAGTATTAACACGTAGTTATAGTTTCAGTTGTCGGGCGGGCCGGGAAAAATAGCTGCACTCGAAAGTGGTTGTGGTTAAGTAGTGGTTGATTAAATATCTGTTGAAAATGGTTATATACATTTTTGCTTCGAGTTTAGCTGGAATTTTTCGAAGGATCGGTAAATCCATTTAGTGAACAATTGACCGCAAAAGCCATCCGCCAAAATTGAAACTTTCGCTTCAGCACGAACATGTGAAATTATCGATATTTTGACGCTTTTGAATACATTTCTTGGCTTCATCTTAATTGAAATTTACCGGTAATTCGAAACAAAGTTTATTTCAAGTTACTTTCATTTTTCAATCTTTAGTTAGAAATTTTTGGCTTTTGAGCACGAACAGATTTGACATGCTGGTGGTGTTATCTGATACGCATCTTGCGGAGAGAATTTGCTTTTTCGTTGCTCACAGTCTCACTTTACTGCTTTGTTTTGAGTTGTGTTTATCGGTTTAGAAAATTACTTTCGCCAGTGGTGCTTTAGAAAATACAAAGGAGTATTTTCATTAACAATGAAAGTAAAAGGTTGCCAGTGTTCATTTTGTGGAAGGAATTCTGCAGTCAGGCTCGTCTCTTCACGCCACTGCGATTTGTAAATAAAGTTATCATAGATCTCAAATTACCGTTTTCTGCACTAAGATAAATACTACAGTGCTATTGAATTATTGACAGTTTCAGTTGAACAGAATGAAAACCTACCTTCTACCAGAGGTTTTAAGATATTTCAGATTTTGTACAAAGTCTCGTTGTTTTTGCAAGCTTTTAAAATGATGACACGCAGAGGTGAAAAAAATTTATGGCGAGTAGAACGTAGTCTGAGGCCATTGCTTGTGGAAAAAAACCGAAATGCAAATAGCGAACATATTTAGTGATACTTTTATTGATTAAAACTTTTATGTGACGAATTTTCATGAGCACATTTTTGGCTTAATAGGCTATTTCTTCAAAAGAAATATTTTCAATATTTTGACCGGTCAAAAACGAGACGTAACCGAGCTAAAATTGGTTTGGCCGGTCAACAAGACCGGCCACTATCCAAAAATTATTTGCAGCCCTGACACAATTCATTGTGCTGTCTGTGCGAAGTTAAAACAGCCTGTAAAGATCTTGTAGTTTAATGCAAACTGCTTTTACTGTTATCTTGATTTTCAATTTTTTAGACTGCTTTCATTTACGTTTTGCAACTTTCGATTCAAAAGCTTTCTCAGAGTTTGTCCATTCTGATCGTTGCAAACAAATCAGTGATCTTTTGACTCTGACAAAATCTTTGAACTTTAGTTGTCTAACCAGTGAAAAACACTCGGGAGAGATTAATTGTTTTCTCACAACATAAATGCTCCTAATTTTTTCCAAAATATTTGTTTCTATGATTCTGTCAAGACGAGACTCTCGTCTCGCAAGAAGAGACTCTCATCTCAAGAAACGAGGTGAGAGGTGGTAACTTACTTTTGAGCAGTACTGTACATTCATTTTGTAGACCAAGTGGTGCTACTTTGTTATTTACTTGTTGAATTTTCAACATTTCTTAGAGGTTTTAGGTAGTAAAGAGTGGCGCTGTAAGCAGTATCACTCGGAACTATTGAAATGCTGAGATGTCCGTTGAAAAAGGATAGAAAAGCAAAATAAACCTGATGAAGAAGCTACTACGTCAAAACTTTGTGACAAACCTACATGTAGTCAGCTTTTAGCGCTATGGCTGGATGTAGGTTTTCCACAAATAAGTCATTTTAATGCCAGTATACCACACACTTTCGAACTCCAACTTTGCACTAATGGATTATCCTGTCTAAATATTAGAAATTGAAGGTGTTTGACCTAATGTACATGTTGAATGCAGCGTGGGGGAGATGCCAATCATTTTTTCTAACTTATTTTTCAGTGATAATTGTAACAGACCGTGAGACGCATAAGAGTCGTGGCTTTGGGTATGTTGTGTTTACTAACGAGGAAGATGCCAAGGAGGCTATGCAATCAATGGCGGGAGAGCGTGGCAAGGTGTGTTGTTTATTTATTTAGAACAGATTTGGCCTCACTATGTCACAGTTGTCGTTGTAAATATATAATGTGATGTGATGTAAAGTATGTTAAGGTTTCTGTTTTTAATGCAATAAAAAAGTAAAAAAAAAAAATGTCACAGGTTGCATATGTGGCGTCTTTGCATCAACTCATCGCCACAATGTGTGGTTCCAGAAAATATCCATACCCCCCACGGAAGGGATTTGCCCTATGACCCCGCCACCCCTCCGGAAATTCCAATTTAGCTCCATACATTGCTTTCAATTTTTGGGTCTTTGAGACCCCCCCTCCTCCCCGGAATTTCCCTGAAAACACTTATTAGTGAGTTAGGGTTGGGGAGTGGGGAGAAGGGCAGTTATTTTCTTGATTTGGGTGTGTGGAAGTTAACTGTTGTTTTACATGTAACTGTAGTAAATATTTGCTGACATGACCTGCCAAAAGGTTGCACTTTAAGTCTGTCAATAGACTAGATCAGTTTAATCTGATTGCTTCCAAAGCAAGTAAAAAAAAAAAAATAACATGTTTACCCTTTTGTATTAGCCACTGAAAATCAACTGCAGCATGTCTTGGTTTGTAACTACTGAATACCATGGCTCCTTTCCATGGTCTTATTTTAGTTATTTATTCTCTCTTTTTTCAGAAATTCTTCAACCATGAAATGACATTAGAGTATGCCAGAGATAAGGAATCCAGCTCACCAAGAGGAGGACGGGGTGGAGGGCGTGGTGGAATGAGAGGAGGATTCTCAGACAGAGGTCGTGGACCACCCCCACGTGGCCCACCATTCAGAGGACCTCCCCCTGGTGGTCCTGCTCACCGTGGTCCTCCCAGTAGGTCAGTGTAGGCATGGTTTTTAGTTTAGAAAGTTATACCCCATTCACACCAAAGTTTAAACATGTTTAAAAGCTGTTTAGTTAAACACGGTTTAAAATTGTTTTCTTCAGAGAAGTTGCTAACTGATGTTTGTCAACTTCAAATTTAACATACACTGAAAGCACAAGTTAGCGCTTACTGGAACTGTGTGCAAAATTTAGTCTTCCGTGTTTTGTTGCTGATTTTCATTTTGTTTAACATGGTTTAACTAAACATGCTTTGTTGGTGTGAATTGGGTATTAGTTTTAAAATTCAGACAGTAAAAACCCACATAAAAGAATTCATGTTTTGGGGTTCAGGTTGATTTTGTCTTTGTATATTGCGTGTTTTCTACAAAGTCAGCCTGAAAATTTGACTTCAGAATGTTTAATTTTCCATTACAGCAGGGTTCGTATGACTCATTGAAAACCTGAAAATTTCATTTTCCAGGCTTCGAAAGTCGAAATTGCAAAAATGCAAGTTGAATTGTTATGGGAACCTCGGCTCTTGAGGCAAGTTGATGTTAAGTTGTTAGAAATAATGCCTAAATAACACATTTTACTGAACAAGGGAGATAAAGCATTTTATTATAATAATAAACGGAGAAGATTATTGCTTTTAAATTTCCCACGCACCGCCATCTTGGATTTTATGACGTCACTGCATTGTCGCTATTGTTGGGAAGCGGAGGTTCTTTTGTGTGAAACAATTGGGCAACACATTGATGTCATAAATTCCTAAATGGTGGCGCACAGGAAATTTTAAAGCGATAATCTTTCCTGTTTATTATTGTTATTAAATGTTATATCTTCCTTGTCCAGTAAAATTTGTAATTTAAGCATTATTTCAAACAACTCAATGCCAACTTGCCTCAAGAGCCAAGGTTCCCTTTAACAAGAAATGTGTACTGACTTGTGGGTACATTTTTATAGGCCAAGAGATGGACCACCACCACCCCGTGGTAGGGATCCCATGCCTCCTCCCAACAGAGGTCCCCCAAGAGGCCCTCCTGGAGAGCCAAGAAGAGGCCCCCCTCCTCCTGACAGGTAATGTAACAATTCAATTAGTTGAAAATTGCTCAGTTTATAAAGTGAAAGAGTACATGCAATTTATAGTTTTTTTTTCACCATGTTGGAAATAATTATATTATGAAGGATTATTATCTTTAAGTAAATAAATATATGTTATTTACCGGCTTTGGGTCGGTCCGTATCGTGGAAAACTGTGACCGAGGTCTTGAAAATGCAATTTTATACACGCGCATCCAATGTTGAATCGATCACTAAGCTACGGCAAGAGTGAAGAATGATTTGTTTACCGCCAAACAAAATAAATTTGCTAAAGTGAACAGTACTCACGGAAAAGGTCATCAGAAAAAAGAGAGAGAAAAGTGACTTAAATAATAAAAAAGAAAATAAATTTGCTAAAGTGAACAGTACTCACGGAAAAGGTCATCAGAAAAAAGAGAGAGAAAAGTAACTTAAATAATAAAAAAGAAAATAAATTTGCTAAAGTGAACAGTACTCACGGAAAAGGTCATCAGAAAAAAAAAGAGAAAAGTAACTTTAATAATAAAAAGAAGCACAGTGTAGCAGCAAAAGAGAGCATAAAAAATCTCGAGTCACGAAAGTGAAATTGAATGAAGCTGAACTGAATGTGTAGTTTGGTCGCCTGCACGCGGCACAATTTTGTGAGAATTTATTTGGCCGTTTTATCAAAACATCTCATTTTCTTGAATGGCGATAAGCAGTTTTCGGTTTTGGGGAAAAGTAGCGGAAAGGCAAAGCGTTTGAAAGGATAAATCAAGTCTGTAAACTAGTGACTTGCAGTAAACCGCATTACGGTGTGAAAATCAGTGCGAATGCACAAACAACGATCAACAAACTACCGCAATAAAACTATAACTTGTTTTGTCAATAAATACAAAGAATACCCGCCTATTCCGTTTCTAATTTAGCTTTTGAAAGAATTAATTGGGTATAGACTGTATAGAAGCCGGCGCCTTACAGGTAAGCGCAATGGCGTGAAAATCAGTGCAAATGCACAAACAACGATCGACAAACTACCACCATAAAAAGAATGAATACTCGCCTTTGGGAGAACTTCAAGGCCTTTAATTCCACTGCTTACTTTTCCTTTCATATTTACAGCGGCTGATTAACAAGTGCATTAATTTTGGAGAGCAAAACTTTCATGGGTTCGTTCGTCTCGCCGCAAAATGAAAACACAGCGAGCTAGCCGGGCGGAATCGCTCCGTGAGCAGGCAAGATCGAAAATTTCCGCCCGCTCCCGGAACCAATCAGATTGCAGGGTTTGGAGAATTCTGCCCGCTCACAAGCCAAGAAAAAAATAATGTGAAATATTTGTACTCATTTTGCGCCTTATTTGTATTCCACTAAATCTCAAAACCTGTCTGTAATATTGATAAAACAGCCGTTTGAATTGAATACATAACCAGTACAACCATAGTTGCAATGTAAGTGCCAGCTGAAACTTAAGAGCTGGTTCCCCCTTTTACCCTTTGGTTGAATCAAGTACGTTGTTACACCTTGGTCGAGACAGCCACTGTGAGAGTGAAAATGTCTTCATATATTACTGGATCTTGAGTCTACTGCATAGAGCATTACGTTGCTGTGCCTATCCAGCTGCCCTTTACAAATCCCATAAATCATGAAAGTGAGACTCTTCATCATGAAAATGAGACTTGGAAGAGTTCAGTGTTGGATAAGAAATATTTTCCCAAGACCATTGGGCCTGTTACATGTAGTTCTTTTTTTGTGCATGTCCTGTTTCCTTGAATTATTTTATAACATACTGGAGAATCTTTACATGCAGGACTTGTTAACTGCTGAGTGTGAAAGGCTGTTATTCTGATTAGAGGCTTGGTAACTTTGCAAAAGTTTCCCTGTTTTTCAGAGCAATGACTAAATATTGTTTGTTTTTCGGACAGGTATGATGATTATGGACCCCCTGACCGTGGGTACCCTTCAAGGGATTATGACCGTGGAGGCTACAGTGAGCGCGAGAGGGAAAGGCCACCAAGTTACACCAATGATCATTATGGCAGCAGGTATGACAAAACTGGAAAAAGTCATTGTGCAAAATTTTAAAAATATACTGAGCGATAACTCAGTACTTGCTAGAATTTTGCACACATAAGTACATTACTGGTCTTGCCTCATTCTTTGACTATGAGCTTGAAAGTATTCTGTGATTTAAAGTAATGTGTTTTTTTTTTGGCCGGGGAGAGGGGGGGGGGGGGGGGGTAGTAGGGGAGGAAGTCCGATTCTCTACTGATAGTTACCAGAAGTTTGGTCCCCAAAGTTTTATTGGTTTGTATACTTGCAGTACTTACAGTATCCGCATTTTTGGATGGTTTGAAAAATGTCTTATTCTTTATCTTCTTGTTTTATACCACAAATTTCATGAAGAGTTGTTTGTAAAATGTGATCTTAGGTTCAAACTTACAGTGTTCATGTACATGTACATTTCAAGGTGGAAATTATTGCTTGCATTATTGTTGAAGAAATGTTAAAACACATCCTGTAAGAAATGTGTGCTCTAAAAGCCATACTTCTACAACTCGATCGAAATGCAGAACCAGCATGAGTTGTAGATGCAGCGATGGCACAAAGAAAGAGAATATACATTTTGATCATCAAAGTAAATGAGTGATTTACTTTTTCCTCAAGGTGTTTTCTAAAAGGAATAGAAAACATGTCTTCTATTGCTTAACTGTAGCAAGACTTGGCACTTTGTAGGCATTAAGAGAGGTTGTTTGTTTGCAGGTATCCTCCCCCAGAGCGTGGTAGTGGTGGAGGTGGTAGTGTAGGTGGTGGAAGTAGCTATTCCAGCAGCGATCGAGGTTACGGTCCACCACCAGTAGACAGAGGCTACGGCAGCTCTGATCGTTATAGCAGTGCTGACAGGGGATATTCTAGTGATAGAGGTTATGGAGACAGGTAACTAGATTTTCACTGTGGCATTAAGAGCCAGTGTCATCCAGAATTCATGCATGCTTGTGTTTTTGTTTTGAAGGAGTCAATCGCATTCTGATAGGCTAGCACATTCATTTAAAAAGAAATCGATATATGACAATGGGACATCATTGCATCAACAAGCAGTCATGTGAGAAATTTGTCATGAGCTACATGTTGTTGTCTCCATGAATATTGGCCATTCCGGGGCTGCGCAGGGAACTGGGGCGAGTTTCAAATTTTAGCCAATCGATAAACAGGCACGACCACATGAAAGATCACATCAAGATTGGTCATCCGACCAAGTTTGATGCTTTTGGGATGAACAGAGACCAAGTTAAAAATCCACTCAAACCTCTCTAATTTTGAGTCAGCGTCCCCCAAAACAATATAAACTCTTTATAAACTCGTTATGATTTCTGTGATACTCTGAAGAATGGGCAAACAGTGATTTTCATCTCAGCTTCTTCCAAATGGTAGGTCAGAATTTTACAGTTGTCTCAACACTGAGAAAAACAAAAAGTTCTTCTAGCTTAAAACCGCACTGTTAAAATTTAACTTCATGATTACTCAAATCACTAATTGACTGCTTTTGGCTCAATTTTTAGTAGGTTAATGTTTTACCAGCTTTATGGCAAATGAACATCACTCATTGCATAATTTGAAATCCCACTGACGATTTGGTGGAGTGGAAGTTTGGGTCTGGTCACCAACATAACCACAAAACCAAGGGTAGAGCAAGAACTGTGCTTGGCTCATGGCCAGCGCGATAAAAAAGAGTTTATATGATTTGGCGGAATGCTGTTTCAAGATTAGAGACATTTATAAAAATTATGGAATTTGAACCATGTTTGAAGGTCCATAACTTGGCTTTGTTTATCCTAAAACCCTCAAACTTGGTCAGATGACCAATCTCGATGTGATCTTTCCTGTGGTGGTGTCTGTTTATCGATTGGTTAAATTTGAAACTCACCCCAGTTCTCTGCACAACTTCGGAATGATCAATACATGTGCGGTGTGTAAAGGGTTCAAGTAAGCCGTATCTTAGTAGCAGGGGGGGAGGGTGTGAATCCTGGGTCTTTGACCATTTGGCCATGTGGCCTCCATGCTGTCTCGATAGCTAGAGTTGTGCAAGGGCTGTGGTATCTAGCCTAAAGATTATCTATCAATTGCATCTACATGCACCTGTATCCTGTAATGAAGCTGGGTTATGTTGCATTTTTTTAGGTATGGTGGCGGCGGCGGCGGCGGCGGCGGTTCTGGAGGTGCCTCTGATGACCGTTACCCCCCAGAAAGAGGCAGCTATGGCAGTGAACGTCAGGATAGAGGAGGGTACGATTCTGGCAGCAGTGGTGGAGGTTACAGCAGCAGTGACCGAGGATATGGGGGACCAGATCGTAGTTACCCACCCTCTGATCGTGGTTATGGCCCTCCTCCAGACCGCTCCAGGGCAGGGGGCTATGGCGGTGGAGCCCCACCTGAGAGGCCTTACTCTTCGGGGTCATATTCTGGAGGTAAGTTTGAAAAATGATGTTGAGCCAACTCATCCATTCAGACCACAAGAACCAAAATAATTTTACATGTGTAGAGTTCGTAAACTTGAATATATATATATATTTTTTTTTTGGGGGGGGGGGGGTGCCAGAGTCAATCCAGGTCAAGGTTGCTACTGTGCAGGACATGCATGTAAAGCAGACAGTCATTCACAGAAGTGAAAGTTGTCTGTTGCAACTTAGCTACATGCCTTGCCGGAATCTGTTTAAATAGTGGTTGTCATTTAATATGATTTGAAGAGCAGAATTTCAAGAGTCGCAGGTGCTTTATATATCATTTCGATGCCGGAGAACTTTTACCACGTCATGAATAAGATTTTGAGCAGCTCAAAACAAACTGCAGGTATCATTCGACTTAGTTTATGCGGCATTACCTTCCAGCTCTCAGTCCGATTAGTCAAGTTCATCCTGAAGACGAAGATTCATGTGAAAGTGTTAGAATTCAGTCATCTTTATACTGCTACTTCAGTGCTTTTACACAAGTTCAGTAAAACTGTACCCTATCACTATTGACCATTTACTACGCTGATCAGTCGAGTGTGCAACGAGGGAAGTTTTACTGTTAAACCTCTGCTGTTGTCAGCACAGGCGGCCCAGATGTTGTATTCGATTCTTCAGCCGATAAGACAATGTATGAGAATACTTTGAACATTGCTCTAAATAGTACTTGTATTAAAGATTTGAATGAAAATGTCTTACACTATGTTCATCTTACGTTATTTTGACATTTCTGTGCTCCTGGAGTGGGTTTAAAGCTGTTAAGACGAAATTATTATTCTGAGGTGTGCTTTCCCTAAAGAGAAGCGAAAGGCAGGCGACCTAGTTCGCCAACGGTCCGCACTCGAAGCTCCATAAATCCCACAAAAATGGTCGAATCTCGCCAAAATTGCTTCAATACAGCCGTCGATAATTCTTCTTTCGATTTCCTTCACCTAAGGTTCCAAAGTTTATCTAAACCGCCTGAAAAGCACTCGTTTTCGAGCGCTGGGTTTCCATTTTTGCAATGTCTGAATGCGTGGTCAGTTATCTTGGGCACAAGATTCAAATTTTAGCTTAGCGACCGTGCCATAGAGACAAAAATCACCATCAACCGTGGGGAGGGACAGGGCAATTTGCGTCATGCAAAATACACCGTGCGATGGTCGATGGAGAAAAAATTTCACCGAAACGGCGGGAAATCTATGAACTCACTGCGTACAGCTTAAAAGCACTGTTTACTAAAAACACACTCGTTAACTTAAAACACACTTGGCAAAACACAACTAGCGAACTGATTTTAGCGCTTAGAAGCACCGTTGAAATAAGCTTCAACTAAGAAAGACTCTAACCAGCAAATGCAAGGTCAGTAAATACACACACCTGGCTAACTGATTTTAGCGCTAAGGAGCACTGCTGAAAGCTTCAGCTCAACTAAGAAACATTCTCTAAGCAACCGGGAACCGATTTGAGTTTACGCGCTGTCTCAGAGATTTCCCGCCTTTTCCGGTGAAATTTCCCCAGGGACCATCGCACGGTGTATTTTGCATGACGCAAATTGCCCTGTCCCTCCCCACGGTTGATGGTGATTTTTGTCGCTATGGCACGGTCGCTAAGCTAAAATTTGAATTTTGTGCCCAAGATAACTGACCACGCATTCAGACATTGCAAAAATGGAAACCCAGCGCTCGAAAACGAGCGCTTTTCGGGCGGTTTAGATAAACTTTGGAACCTTAGGTGAAGGAAATCGAAAGAAGAATTATCGACGGCTGTATTGAAGCAATTTTGGCGAGATTCGACCATTTTTGTGGAATTTATGGAGCTTCGAGTGCGGACCGTTGGCGAACTAGGTCGCCTGCCTTTCGTTTCTCTTTAGGGAAAGCACACCTCAAAGTGAAAATTTCGTCTTAACAGCTTTAAACCCACTCCAGGAGCACAGAAATGTCAAAATAATGTAAGATAAACATAGTGTAAGACATTTTCATTCAAATCTTTAATACAAGTTCTATTTAAAGCAATGTTCAAAGTATTCTCATACATTGTCTTATCAGCTGAAGAATCGAATACAACGTCTGGGCCGCCTGTGTTGTCAGGGGTGACAGAACCAGTTTCCATTGGAAACATCTCGTGCTATTGACGTCATCAGCCTGTTGTGCGCGCGAAATCTCCTTACTTCTGACTCTTCTTTCGCGCAGATGGGACTAATGACGTCAATAACACGATATGTTTCCAATGGAAACTAGCTCTGTCGTCCCTGGCAACAGCAGAGTTTTAACGGTAAAACTTAAGCGAAACTCCTTTCGTTGCATACTCGATTGATAAGCATAGTACTGAGTTTTGCTTCTGTGATCTTTACCGACAAGTACAGAATAGCCCAAGATTTCGATATAATGCCATTTCAACTTTAGAATACAAAGAGATGAGATGTGTGAATGTGGCAGCTCGTTCTCATGTTTTAGATTTAAGTGGTACAGTCAGCAACCCTTCTTATAGTGTTGAAGTGTTCTTTTCTTTTAGAAGCAGGAAAATCCGGTTCGACAACAGGACCGTCATTCCTAACTACACGCACTCTCCTTCGACTGTAGTATTGCTGATGGATACACTTCATGTTATGCTGTCTTGAAGTATCCTCTTGTCTAATTTTGTAATCTGCATTTCGTTTGAAGGCCGTGACTGGTGATGAGATGCGGAATTGCGATCCACAATCCAGCGAGGATGATTGTTTGCCACATCATATTATTGTACCGGATAACTGATTTTAGCCAATATTGACTGTAAAGCATATGTTTACGTTCGTCTGTCCGTGTTCGCCTGTCCATCAATCCTGTTGCCGAAACCATCAACGAAATCATCGTAATGCTGAATAACGAATGATTATCAACATCGTCGACGAATTCCTATGGACTCCTTCGACTTTCGTTCCTTCGGCAGTAAAATGTAGTTTGCGGAAGTGTAAAGCTTTTAAATTTTGTGTTATAGTCTGCAAAACAGCCCCGATTCCAGGCTTCGTCTGAAAGGAAGCATTATTTTTAGAAGTTTTTAAGTAGTTATTTTTGTGTGGGGCGTTTTGATGGTTCTTTTCTCCAAGTTTGACGACTTTTTATTTGTTGCAAATAAAAGATTATTCACGTTCCGTCTTTTTTCGATGTTTCATTGACTACCGAATGGAGTTGGAAACGATCGAACCTCTGTCCGTTCGTCTCCTTGACAATGACTGTTTTCTTGCGCCACCCGGTCATAGCTACGGATAAACTGAAAGCTGCGTTCGGAATCCTCGGATCTTTATTTCAATCATCCAGTGTGTTAACGAGCCTCTCTAGAAACTTGTGGTTTCAGTACTTCTGGGATCATTTGGGTTATATGGCTATCATGCTACAGCTGTACGTTACGGTAAGAGTCAAGACTTCAAATAAACTTAACTCGACGAACAAGTGCGATTGAACAGCTTTTTGGCGCGAAAATTTTCAGTTCAAGTAGAAGCTTGTTTTGTTTTGATAGATCCTGTGTCAACAGTCGACATCTTGGTGCCTAAATGATCCCAGACGCCCTTGCGCGCTCATCCTCGGTTCTCGAAATGTGGCTTCGTACCGACTCGTACTTTGTTCAGCATGTCGGTATCGTTTCTACTTCGGTTCCGTTCCGCTATATTCGCTACCGACGCTTCATCGTGCCATCTACAGCTGTCAGATTTGTTCGAAGAAACGATTGCTTACAGTTATCCGTAGCTATCCGACGATATCTTCGCTGCGTTGCGATTTAAACTTATCTGATGGAGCTTAATTGCATGTTATTTTTAAGCCTTACAATTTACGCGTGAAATAGGTTGATTCTTGTCTTTTGGGTCAGTGTAAGTTCAGCTAATCATTCAACTGTCGCGGTAGCACTTAAATTTCCGTAATCCCGAACACGAGTTGCTCGTTACTAAGAAAACCAACACTTAATTTCGTTTAAAAATATCTTCCTAAACAAAACTCCTGCTAGGAAGCGTAACTGATAAACGAGTACATCATAACATGAAAATAAAATAGTTACTTTTAAATTATCGTAACTGTCGGCTCGATAAAATGTCGGCTGTCTCGCTACTTGCGAGTGTTTATAGTCTTGCTTCGAAAGGTGTGCTAACTTCGAGAACACTACATTGGCAAGTATATCGCACGCTCTTTGTACACCTCTACCTGGGTGGATTACCAGGTTAAAAGCGCCAATCTAGACAGCTGGGTTAAAAAGCAATCGAAGCTAACTAATCTCTAACTAATAAACCGAACGGAGAATAGAGTTTGCCTCTGTACTTGGAGGACAAACTAATCTAAAATCTAAAATATTAATGCTTCGTAAATATTTAAACTCTGTCGTTCATAGCCAAGGACTTAACCATAGACCATAAATGCATAAATGACACAAGTTAAATTTTTCACCCCTTTCTCTTTCGGGTCTTTTTCGGCTGCAAGTGTTTTCTGACATGAGGTGGGTATTGGGCAGGTTTTCAATGCCCTGTTGTTAAAAATACTTAGTTACTCTAAAACAAATACGAGTGCTTGGCGAACAATTGCCAAGGTGGCCGAGGGAGCGCCGAGTCGTATGACCAGAACAGAACCTTGAACAGTGTGGATGCTTCGTATGAGAGGTCGGACGATTCTCGGGTGGTCTTGTTCGGTATACTGGACGCTGAGAGTTTTGTCCGCCCATATATTATAGCGGTGAAAGGAATCCAAGCAAACCTCGTGTCGTCAGTTTGACGAGAAAAACAGCAAGATCTCGGTTCCGAATTTCCTCTCGGGATACACCCATCAGTGCTGGTACACTGCAAATTTATTCTACTTCTTTCATTTGAATGAGCCTTCACTAAATTGCTGTTGCCTCCGTTTCTGAAAGAGGCCTGGTTCAAATTGATTAGAAAAATTGATTCCCATTCAATTGTTGTTTGTCGCACAAATCAAACTTGTGTTCATTGAAAGGTTTGCGCCAGACCTTGTTTTGAAGCAGAGCCAACTGGTAATTGGTAAGCTGCCTGCTGCGGCAGAGTGTGTCTTTTACAATGAGGGCCTTTGACTCGGTCGAGCAACTAGGACCGTGAAATCCATTCCCGGCGGGCCTTGGCACGAGAAACGAAGGGCTCTGGAGGCAAAGGGTTTCCAGTCCTAGACTCTGGGACTTCTGGTCTTCATTTATGCAGTCGTGAGGTTTCTATATACTGTATGGGAGAGTCGTGGCGTTTTACTTTCGCTCAAGAGTTCTTTGTTTCAAACCGCCAATCAAAACAACTTCGAATTAATTCATAAATCCCATGTACCCAGAGCCCTTCGTTTTTTGTGCCAAGGTCCCGCCGGCTAAGAGACGCGAAAAGGGCCATGGGGACGAGAATGCGTGAAATATCGGGGCGGCAGAATAGGCCTTTTGCGTGATTGTAGACATGGTACAAAATCCCCCATGCTGAATGACAAGCTGCGCACTGCACTTTGTAAGATTCTAAGTGTTTGAACCTCTAATTTCAGAGGCATTCTAAAACAATATTGCTCATTGTCTTCAGGGATATGGGCATTGTTTGTGCCCTTTGTCCTATTGTTCTTATAGCCAATCATGTGAGATGTTCAATGAGGTGCTGGTCGACTCGTTTGTAGGGGAAGTAAGTAAGGCTTTTGTAAGGAAACTTTATAAAAGTAGCACTGGGAAAGCAAATTTCGAGCCAGGAAACTAGGGCGATAACAGTCATGCATGTGCTTACTTTTCATTGGCTGTCTTAACATTTGGCTTGAGACGTTTATAAGAGGCAGTTTTGGAGAGAACTGCGCTCGAACGGAGCCCGCACCAGTTAACAGATGTAACGAAGGGAGCCCGCACCAGTTAGCAGATGTAACGAACGGAGGAAATAGCAGCGCGAAAGGACGAGCTTGGCATAAGCTGATGTCGGAGTCCGTCAGATCCCACATGGGGCAGTCTCATCAGAACCCATTAGCTATTGAACTACACCATTTGATTAAGATGTTTAGTTATCCGCTTCCGCGAGTATTTGCGAAAGAGTCTCCTTGTAAAAGAAAATCTCGGCACCAAAATGTATAAAACGCAGCTAAAAGCCGCTCAGTACATTACAAAAGGTAAGAACGTAGCAGAACATGGGAGGACAACATCGATTTAACAATTATACAGTTTCTTGTGCTGTTACCACTGGAGGCGAAGTTTTTTGTCGTTCCAGGAACTTGTATAGCCGTCTTCGACTGGTTGAAATATTAAACGATGACGTCTCTTTGGTCACCGAGACTGTGCATTTTGTGGGTCGCTTTTGTCTAATTTTATCTGCGCATTCGTTTCTTGATAGATGTAGGTTGGGTCATGCTTTTCTGCGGGAAATTAGTTCTCAGTGCCCTCATTATGTCAGTTGTTTATTTTCCAGTTGCAGCTCACTAGATAAATGCGGGCGCGATGATGACTAATACGGTGATGGACAAAAGACTGACACCCCCCCCCCCCCCCCCCCCCCCAGTCCATGGACTACACCGATGGACTACCAAAATGGACTATCCTAAAATGGGCTTCCCCTAAGAAATCCTTTTTTGAACGAGTAGTATTGAAAGAACTGCTATTTCCGTACTTAAATTGCATGCGCCTTCTTTATTTTCATCTTCACAGACACACTTCAGCGCCTAAATACAGGAATCGCACCGACCGCACTGGGAACGAGTGTGGTTAGCTCTTTTAGCTATTAAAATGGCTCTCCTTAAGTGGCTACTAATCACTTCGGTTAGCCTACTATTCACTCTGGTTCGCCTACTTTTCACTGCGGTTAGTATACTATGCACTTCGGTT
Organism: Meandrina meandrites; assembly: GCA_963693305.1. Classification (NCBI taxonomy): domain Eukaryota; kingdom Metazoa; phylum Cnidaria; class Anthozoa; order Scleractinia; family Meandrinidae; genus Meandrina; species Meandrina meandrites. Next base: position 62,214,862 of record OY855903.1, read on the forward strand.
AACTTTTTTGCGGTTGGTTCTTTATATTGTAAGGGTGACACAATATATTCTTATTGGTCCCTGGGAGCCAACTCCCGGGTGGCGAAAGAGGATTTTTTTAGGGGTAGCCCATTTTAGGGTGGTCCATCGGGGCAGTCCATGAACCGGGGCTCAGTCTTTTATCCATTACCGATTAATAAGGTGACATCAATATCTCGGATACGGTTTGCGGTTCTCCAGTAAACTCAAGTGCACAGCGCGTCTGATAGGAGAGTTTGCTAAAAATAGTTGTTACTAGGTTCGTAGGATATCAAACAAGTCAATGTAACGCTCAACGGTCGTTTTGGTTTGGCTTGGTCTTCAAAGAGCCAAAAGATGTCGCATTGTCAAGCAAAAATTTCTCCTCAAATATTGATATTGGCTTAAAACTACATATAGTGACTCATTTTGACATGATCTTTCTTTTTCTTCCACATTCTTCTTTTAGTTTCAGACGTTCCAATTATGGGCAAAACATGAAACCCAGGCTTGTTAGCATCAAATTGTGATTTCCCGTAAAAATATCTTGGGTTAAATGGCCATAACTTTGCAGCCATTAAACCAAAAACACTCAACGGCCTCAAGGCAGCAGAATCTGCCTTGCTTGTAATGTTATGTTCAGCTGCTCCGAAGAGGTTTCTGCTGTTAATGCTGGGACCAGTCCGTGTATTCTACTTTTGTCGCGCAATGAATGAAGCGTCGTGTGCCAAGCCAATTAATAGCTGTTGTTCGGGAGACCACGACTTCGGTGCACGCCAATAAAGTGAAGTCTATCTAAGACAGATATCCTCGGGTCCAGCTCTGATTGTCCACCTCAGACAGCTGTTTGCATTGAATAGCGTTGATGTGCCCTGGAACTAGAAATCTCTGACGTTGGAACTGGAACAAAGTCTTTATTGTAGCAAGTCTTATTTTGATTATTTACAGTTCCTTTTCTCAACTGATTTTTTTTTTGTCGGATCATGATTCAACAAGATGATATTGCCTGCTCTAGAGATCGGTAAGGAGTTCCTGGTAATAACTGGCTGTCAAACATCGATTGTGTGCAAATTTGCCTTTCTATTTTGGTGGTCCGCCTTGGGACGTATTTTTAATCACAGTTTATAGCGGTGTATGCCTCATAGAGAAATTAGTTAGACACATACATGAAGTACAATTCGGCCGTAACCAGACAACCACGTCCACTTGAGAGAGGTGTCTAAAAGTGTGTACCGAGAAGGTGCCCTTTATCGAAGTTTTGACAAAATGTATTCTTTCCCTCGCGTCAAAGCAGCATAACTAATATCCGTTATTCGTTAGCGTCTTCATTTACACCGCAAACGAATAGCTTTTCGTATTTGTATGACAAGACTGTCGGAGCCAAAGCACGCCATTTACTTCGCGCCATGTTTACACAATGTTGTTATGACTGTGTTGTGATCTTGCTATCCAGAGTTCAGGATCAATAGATCCCTTTGTGTTTTTCTAGTGTTGTGTCCGTCTACTGAATTAGTGAAATTTGAAAGTTCTTGGTCACCGAAACTGTACGTTTTGTGGGTCGCTTTTGTCAAATTCCATCGATATAACCAGCGCCGCATTCGCTCTTCAAAAGTAACGTATTCATAACCGGGAAAATCGTATTCTATGTCAGCTTCTTTCATGTGATAAATCGGGAATTCATTTTTCCGGGCGAAGAAAGCGAGAACAATCAAAGGTTTATATATATTTTTTTTCAGATCAGGCAAATTTGTTGTTGATAATTTTTTAAATAATCTCAATAAGGATTTCAATAAGATTTTTTTAACTCACCAAATTCAATATGGCTTGCAGGATTTCGTTTTCTCGAGTAGACACAACACAATGTGCGTCAAATGGAGCCTGGGGTAGTTGAAGTAATGGAAAACGCCTTAATCCCTTTTTCCAGTCAATGAATATTTAGGAATTTCAAAGTGAAAAATGCTGCGATGGCTGGTGCGTTCACAGCAGTACCACAATACGCGTTCGTTAAATTGTTCACTTCGCAAACGTCCTCTTAACGTACGCGCACTTTCGTTACTTGGCTCAGTTTCGCCAATAGCACACCTGTCCTTGTTTCGATTCCTTAATTCCGTAGGGTAGGGACAAATATGCTATCAGATACCCCATGAGCTGGGAAAAGGCTTGCTGCTTCGAACCACTGTTAGGCCTGGTTTAAACGTCGCATTTTACAATACTAATTCGAGTCGACTCGAATTAAAAAATTCGGCATTTGGTTTTAAACGTCGCATCTAATTGCTGAGCGTTCAATTCCAAATATAAAAACCCAAAATTATCCGTCGTGGTTCAGATATTCCACAATACGCAAAATCTGGTCATTTCACGTTGTTGTTCCGCAAAGAAGGGCTATGAACGGCAATGAAACTGGAACAGTCGAATATATATTCGACTGAACTCGCATTTAATTTAAATCTGCCGAATTTAATTGTTTTAAACGTCGCATTTTACATGCACTTAATTCGGCAATTTGATTCGGCGCATGTAAAATGCGACGTTTAAACCAGGCCTAAAATTTGAATATTTCTTATAGCAGAAACATCTTTACAACTGCAACGAAGCCGAAACTGCGATGGTTTAAAAAACACTTGGGTCGGCCGGGGACCACAACGTGAAACAGTTTGCTCCCGCAATACCTGGTGTGGGTGGGTGGGAGGCTGGTGGACACCGGTAGTATTGGCTAATGTAAAAAATAAATCCAATATTCATTCTTCGCAAAACGATCACCCGTTATCAGATATCCGAGCTGTTTAGTTGTTTCAAAAAAAGCTTCTCATTCTCTAAGCACTGTACATCAATCACAAACCTGGTGTCAACAGGTCGCTAATCAGCACGAACCAAAGTAATCCATCATTGCTGTGTCTGGTTTGATACCTTGCAGCCATGCATGGGAGCACTGGCAGCGTCTCCGATGGGTGAATTAACAATAAATTCGGCTGTGTGTCCTGTGTTAAGACCAGAAAATGTGTTCACTACAAGGTTTGTTCGTGAAAGTTATGCTATATCGAAGTGTGTGAAACGAGAATTCAGTGCACTGCAATAAAACAGTTCGAAAGCGAGGATTCTGTTCATAATTTTGCAATCTAACTTGTTACAACATCAAGCCAAAGCAAGTGTTGCACGCAAACCGAAAACAGTGATTTTTTTTCTCTTGCTAAGTGCGCGTGCGTCACGTGCATTGCTACATTTCACCCGCGCTTCTAGAGACTCCCGCCAAGAAGGTAACCGTTCCGACTAACGGACCTGCCCGTTATGGTTAAAACACGCGAGAGAAGACAAGACTAACAAAGAAATATTCACAATGCCTGAGCGAAATCCCTGCTTTTCCCAGTTGCGCGGTTTTGAATTGTGCAGCGCGTATTAAATAACTCATTGTTATCACATGCTTCTCAATGAAATTGTTATTGTTGATAAATTTTCGTGTGCTGTCATTTTAAGTCAATTGTAGTCAAGTAAGTGCTTATTCAAGTGTGTTCGTCTAGTTTGAGTGCGGAGTGCTTTCGTATCCGATATGTTAGGCGGGTCTGCTCGGGTTTTTTTTTTTTTTTTTTGAGCCAGGGAAGTTCCTGCCACCGTGGTCGGGGACGCGAGGATTATGTTCGGTTTTCTTCGGTAGCGGTCGGTCGGTCGGTTTTCGTAAACCACTTGGTAATCAATGAAATAGTTTAATAGATTGCTTATCGATGCTAATCGCTGGTCTTCCAACAAGCTACGTTACATCTGATTGGAGGAGAGAGTCCTTGATATAGAACTTGAAAGAAAATGAAATCGCTTATGGTGGAGTATTCTTGAACCACTTTCGTGTTTTAGACGAAATGCCGTTGTAGACACATAGATCTTGATTCAAAGGCAGGCCTCACTATTTCTATATACTATAATTGCTTTATAATACGACAGCTGTTACAGCTGGAGTACTTAGCCGTCTGTTTCCAGACTATGTATGATTTAAGGGCCTTTACTCTTTCCGCCGTTGCTTAGGGAACGGTGAAGAACCGAACATACGTTTAACTTAACTTTATTAATTTTAACGATTTTCTGATATCGGGAGGTGATTTGGTAAGAAGTGGCCAATTTCAGAACTTGTTGTTGGAGCTTAAGAATTGATGGATAACGTTTGCAAAAAGAAACTGTAACGCGAAGAAATCATAGTACATTTTCACAAAATTCGCTTTTCTTGTACTTCGTCAATTTGCGTATTCTTTGAGACGAGTTAATGAGGGGAAATTCATGGAAACACGAGGCTCTCTTCAAGTGTCAAAGACTCGTTTGTCATAGTTGCCCTTTGTTTTAAGTTCTTAAAGAAATAGCTGAGAAAAACCCATAAAACGGCAAGTTTAGTTGTCTTAAGTGCACAACGGAGTTGTCCAATTCAAATTTTTGTTTATCTAAATAGGTAATTAAAGGACTGGCGAATAAAATACGCTGGGAAGAATACGACTTCTTAGTGGCAAATCTACGTGAGGTCTTTCAGTGTTAGACTATTAAAATAATGCTGTCGAGAAGCCTTGTTACAAATGAGTATAGTACAAAGATAGTTTCCCATTTAGAAAATTTGGAACTCGGTCCTCCCAAACTCTACCAATTCAACCCAGAGAGCGCGGGATACATCTTGCAAAGTGCATGGAATTTTTGTTTGTTTCAGAAACAGCTTCTTGACAGTGCACTTTTTCACACAACGATTCCGTCCAATTTTTTGTTCAATACCCCAAAATCGCTTCATGATATAGCGGAGGACAGTTAAGCTCCCTTCAATGAAATTACCCCGCATACAGGACTACGAAAGTGTCTTACGGTATTCTTTGGTAGAATTCGTTTGTTTCGATCTGCCTTGATGAGATGGATCTCTTAATTCTCATGACAACTTGCCTGACTTAGCGTTGATATGTCGAGGAGATCTGAGATGCTGATCAATCATATGGCCATAGAGAGAAAAGGATTCATTAACATGGACTGACAAAACTAGTAAGTGAAGCTAGCAAAGGCCACGTGTTGTGTGGGCGAGAAAACACTCATTTTTTATGCGAAGTTTTTGTTTGCCATTTCTTTTTTTAAATATTTTTTGTCAAATAAGCGACTGAGGAATACGTAGTGTTTGAATAACCCGATCCTTTTATTTACAAAATCGCGAAAACACCTTTTATTGGGTGTTTTGATTGTCACTTCCTTTTCTAAATATTTTTTTCTATGGAATATGAGAACTAGTATGGGATGTTTGATTTTTCTCAGAATTTTTTTATTTATAAAACGGATCTGTCTGTTGGCAAACTTAAACACAGCCATAGCTGAATGCCAGTTCTTGGTTACACTTGAAATGCAGTTAATTACGTCGAAATCTGCCGGTTTGGCAGTAGGGAAAAAACCTTGGGAGGCAGAATTTTTGCGGTAAAGGTATTAAAAACGAGAGTACTTTGGGTGCGTGGGAACCTTGCGATGGCATTGTTTTGCAAACGTAGTGTGTTTGTGAAGACCTTTGTCCTGAGCGGGTGTGTGAAACAATGCGTGAAAACAAAACACACTTTGCAAACAAAGTCAAACACGTGCTCTAGAATATGGCCTTGTAAAGCTTTATTTACAGTGAGCTTTATGGACTTCACAATGGCCCCGTTGAGTGATCACAATGTATCACGTCCGATGTTCTAGTAGACCATTCCAAAAGTCGTTTGTTTATTTTTCACAGCCAATTAGCTCAAATCGTTCTCACGGCCCAAGTTAAGGTTATTTCCTGGTGAGCCTCGGAATATCGGAACGGAATCTTGGGCGATTGGTCTTCATTTGTGAAGTGTCGCTAATTTGTCTAGCAGACTTTTAGTCTCGGGCGCTAAATAGCTTTTATGCGATGTAATTGGCACGGTATACAGCTTTTATCACACGGGAGTGCCGTTTTCTCGCGCGAGACTGATGTGAATGCGCGCTTTAGCTGTTGGCTGCCCTGTTCTCGCGCTATTTGCATAACGCGTGCTGAGATCGTTTTGTCTTTGACAGCGAGCGACCAATGACAGGGCTTCGTTCTCACGCTTTCTGTCTCAGCTGCCAGTGAAAGCCAAAATACCATTCATCCGACAAAAATGCAGGCTCTTTTTAAACAAAATGTGATGATAATAAGCTGGGGTTGGGAACTCGGAGCCAAGGATTTTCCCACGGCTGGGAAGGTAAATATAAACGTCGTGTACGGCTGCGTTACGTTCATTTGTCACTTTGGTTAGTAAGGAGAGGATATCGATCAAAATACATCTGAAACATTGGAATCGGAAAAAATCAAAGCCAGAAAAAAGAACTAAAATTGCGATGGTGCAGGAATCTACGAAATTAGAAAAGGATCATGATTCGGAAAGTCGCAAGGTACACAAATTGTATTTTTTTTTTCTCGTCGTCTCACCTTAAATGTATTCTGCGTTGACCGTTTTTGACAAGTTCGATGGAAATGCGTGCCTGCTTCTATAGGCAGTTCTAAGCCGTGTAGTAAATTTTCTAGACAGTGTAAAAGTTAAGGGAAGTGCAAGTCGACCCTTGCGTTTACAGCATGGATGTATGTATGTGAGATGTAAGTTTGAAGATTGACATATAAATTAATTGGTCTATGTTTCAGTGGTCTAAGCCAATTATGGAGAAGAGAAGACGAGAACGGATAAACCGAAGCCTAGAAGAGCTGAAAAGACTTGTCCTTGAAGCACAGAATAGAGATGTGAGTATGCTGTGTCAGCAAAAAAATGTTGCGATTATCACAGTCCAAGTGTTCACTGAAGGCCTTTTGTTCAAGGCCTGCTTATAAGTTTAGAAGAAGTGTTTAAAGTTACTAGCTCGATGGGCGTACTGCATGCAACATTGTCTGTTTTCTGTGAAGGGGTTGCCGGCCATAGAACATTGTTGAACTGTCTCGCCTGAGCGTGCTATAAGTAAGATATCAAGACCTTGGGCGACCTTTTCGGGTTGTTGCTTTTCGTGGGCTTATGCAAACAAGTGTTATTTGAACTGTATTTAATATCCATCACATCTTGTCACGAAAAAAGACTGAATTGTCGATAGCGAGTTAATGACATTAGACAACTTATTGATCATGTTAATATTTCACGGTTGAAATGATCGATTCCTTTAACTAGGTTCCTTTAGAAGTGTGCGGTTTTATTCAGGTGCTTACCGCTCTCCGGCGGTGTATACTCCTTGGGTTAACCGACAACGTTTTTACAGCGCTAACTGAGCGTTTTTCACACTTGCAGAGTTCTCGGTACACAAAGCTGGAAAAGGCAGACATATTGGAAATGACTGTGCGACATCTTCGAAGCTTACGACATCACCAGCAAGCGGGTACGCTATCTCTCTGCTGCGCTAATGACAAGTTAATACGTAACTAATCAATGTCAGACGCTGTTAGCGCTATTTAAATTGCTCAATCTCGAGAAGCACATCACTAGAAGTGGCAGGTGCGAAGCCTAACATCTGGGAAAAGCTTTTTAATTCTTTAATTGCCTGACGATTAGCCATTGACCTGGATGAGAAAACGAAACCGGCATTATTGTGTTTATAACATTACGGCGGCAAAATCGCCGCCTTCGGCTGGCTTCCCACTAAAAATACAGCTTTTATGTCGTATACAAACTGAAAAACTCTCGCTAAGAACATTATAAAGAACAATGGAGAGGCGATCGATTATGTATTGCGGTCATATATACTCATGTAGTTAATGCAATATGGCGATTCATTACTTTTTTTGTCAGTTCGAGTTAACCGTTTCTTATGCGGTGGAGTGTTTTGGCAGCAAGTTTATTTTCTTTGGCCACTTCTGATAGGCGTTAGCTTCATTTCTGTTAAGAGGGTTTTAATCGTATACCAATGAAATCTTGAAATGGATAAAATTTGTGAACACTGTTAATTGTTGAAGAGATTTTTAGGTTTTCTTTTTCTGGTCAAAGTGGATTAACGTGTCTGAGAAAACGTCGCTAATTTGGTTTGTGTTTAAAATACCTTTTTTGTGTCAAGTTATAGTTATTTTTGTCTGCTGAAACCTTTATTTTAAGCAAACAAAAAATGCATTAAGTATTCTCAAAGCAAACAAAAGAAGTACTAGTCATAAAAGAATAAAAAGTCTGATTGTTTAAAGAGTTTCTATTTGGAGTTGCTATTGATAACCTTTGCTGCAAAACTCAGGTGCAATTCTTTTGCACACAAACTAAATGGATTAAAATCCGAAACAAGTACAAAAATGGAGTACGGCTGATGAAAAAGACTAATTTATCGTGAAAGGTTAAATAATGTTGACGAAATATTTTTCACAATTTTGTAGCTCTTCATTACAAAAAGTGGAGAATCGTGTAAAATAGTAGCGTCACCCAGCAAGTGTTAAAACTGTACCTAATTAGCTGAAAAACATTTTAGTGAACTTGATTAATTGGTGTTCCTTTTATTTAACAGTGATGACAACTGCAGATCCACACGTGCTTCTCAAGTATCGCGCAGGTTACAGCGCATGCGTGGCTGAGGTGTCCAAGAGCGTGATTGGGGACGAGTGCATAGATCCCGATTTAAAAACACAAATCCTGTCACATCTAGCCGGCTGTCATGGATCGCAGCGAGGGGGCAATGACGTGGCGCTGCAGTCTCCCTCGAGAATTCCTACATCGATTCACTTTGGCACTTCGGGGGACCATGCCGGGAAGGAGCAAAGGCGATTATTACCAAGAGACACTCTAGATTCTCGCTCCACGCAAGCTCGGGCCGCTATTTCTCCGTACATGGTTCAAGCCCATCGAGTACTTCCTTCGACAGGGACCATTCCGCTGCGCTATGTTCCAGTTTTAAGTACCGACTCTGGGACTCCCCCAGGAATGCACCACGCTTTAGTCCCAAGTGGGCCTTCTGCAGGTTTACACCTGACAGACCCTTTGTGGCGACCTTGGTGATCAAAGAACATTTTAAGAATCTTTTGAATAAAATTAAAAAATGTTAGAAAGCGACGCAAACGTTATACCTTAAACTTTCGAAAATTTGCTCCAGCCCGTCATTTGAGGCTCAATCATCTCTCCGATAAAGGTATTTTCAGTACTTACCTTAGAAACAAGAAGCACCGGTAATAAAGGGTCTTTCTTCGCCATTCTTACGCCTAGTATTTATCTCATTTTGCTGGTCACTGATATTTTGATTTCACGCGATTACGCTAACACAGCGTTTGATCCACGACCTGTCAGAACTGATGGGTGCAACCCCTCTCATAGCGGAACTTCTTGTTTAAGAGTGAACAATTTCTTACAACGCAGAGCGTGTTTTCGCAAAATAACGTTACAGGCTTACTCATTCAGTTACAAGAACTTTTTAATTTGACGAATTAATCACACAGTGTTCGTAGTTTTAACTTTAGTTGTTTTAGGCGCAAAATTCTGTCTAAATTCCCAAATTTAATTCCAACATTTTTCAAGGCGAAAAATTTTCACATAATAAATAAGCCCACGAAATATTTTTCCTTTCGCAACGAATGTAAACCCAAAGCGTATTTTCAAAAGTTTATTAGAGTTATTTTAGAAATGGAAGGCAAGAGTAGATTGGCCTTTCTTTATTCGCGTGAATATTTTAGAGACATTGCTATAATTGTTAATAAACAAAATAAGGACAGCTCGAGCTTTTAGAGATTTATTGTAAGTATAAATAAATGATTTAAATTGAAAATAAAAACTGTTTTGAAATATGAAATAGACTTTTCTTTGTAAGCCGTCTGAATAGAATAACGATTCGTGCAGTGTTTTTTTTTCGTGTGAGTGTGGTGAAACGCGGTGGCCTAATGGTTAGTACGCTTGACTAGCGGTCTGGGTTCGAGCCTTGGCCGGGGTCACTGTGTTGACTGTCATTCTCCTCTTTAATGCTGGGGACGAGGAGGGAGTAGACCTGTGATAGACTAGCATCCCACCCATGCAGGGCGCTTCATGCTATGGAAACCCGGATAACTTTGCTGATGGGCCACTTGGCTTGAATGCAGACTTAAGCTTACCAGTGTTTTTTTTTTGGCAGAAAAATTGGCTTAAGATTTGAGAACGGTCAGTCATTTAAGTTACTAAGCAACATACCCTGACGTGACAACTTGATTGTTCGGATGGAAACTAGCTCGTTCGGTTGTTTGTTGGAGATGAAACGTTTATTCCCTCCATATAAGAGATTATTAATTAAAGAAAGAAAGAGGAAACAAATTTATGACGTACCTACTGCTAATGGTCTATCTTACTTTCCTGAATCTTTCTGTGAAAACCAACAACACTACTGTGCGTGGAAAAAATGGTGTTTCCGCGCGAAAACCTGAAGATACGCCGAGTTCTTTTTTTTTTCGCCGTCCGTTCGTGCTTGACGGATTGGGACCTGAGTACGACATTCGAAATTCAATCCAGTTACGTTCCCTGACAGATCGACCTCACCCCTCCCTGGTACTGACCAGTTGAAAAGGAGACTAGTGATGTGATAATCGAAAGAACTGACAAAAAGGTTTGATAAGTCAAGCTGATCAAAACCCATACTCGGAGACCAAGGGGCAGTTAGTCGCGGCGAAACGAAGTAAACCCGCGGCAGAAAAAACGTAGCAACGAAAGTTTTCAATACTGGCGGAAAGAGTTCCTTCCGCCCTTATTGGGAACTTTCGTCGCTCCGATTTTTCTGCCGCGAGTTCACTTCGTATCGCCCCGATTAACTGCCCTTGGGACTCCGATGAACCATTAGCTTTTTTCGTGTTGTCGATCAGTATGTATATTATGACAAACTGACATTTGTATTGATACGTAGCCGAGAAAATGGGAAAATGATGATTGATCAAGACAATATTTTGTACGCATTTTAATATTTCATGATTGTACCAGCGACAACTTTAAGACTAAGCACCAACGTTTGCGAAGATATTCAAGGCGCAGAGTTACATGAAGAAACACAGAGAAAAGCGTAAAATGAATTTTGTATACTGTTGCTTTCAATTAAATGTCAACGGTTTTAACGGTTCTGAGATGTAACAATAGTATGGTTAAAAATAAAAGCTATTCTGGATAAATATATATTCCTAAGAAAACTAAAGCTTATTATTTCCTTATATATTTAACTGGAGGCATTGGCACGTTGTTACGGTAAACTAGTTTCACCCTGAAGTGGAAATCATTTTAGTTTTTCAAAAGTTAATATTTTAAGGGCGCGTTCGTTTGGGAATATTCTGGAATAAGAATATACTCTGGAATATATTCCAGCTTTTCTGTTCCTGGGAGCAGAATAGCCGGAATGGAAATCCAAGTATTCCGGAATAGGAAGAGCAGCCAAACGAACGCTAACTTGCATTATTCCAATTATTCCTATTCCGGATTCATCCCAAACGAACGCGCCCTTAGTTATATATCGTAATTTTGGCGTTGCGGTTACGGCAAAACCGTCACTGCTTGTTGACCATTACGTTACAAAACGATGAAGCTGTTTTAACTTCTCCTTTCCTGTTTCTTAAAAGATTGAATGAACACTTTAAACTCTGTAATGTGCTCCTGATTAACTACTTGTACTGCTTGCATCCAGTGTTCGTTTAACGATATCTTCTTTCACCACAAAAACGCCTTGGTTAGTGGCCTGGAACGAGTCGTGATTCCTCGGTTACAGTCTCTCTGCGGTCATCTAGTCCACGTCGACTGGAATCATATCTCCTACACTTTTCAGCTCTATTTTCTGAGGATGTTTACCGCCACCTGATGAATTCATTAAGCGAAGTCTCAACTCTCTGATTTCGTTGTCTTTCTACATCGAGAATAAAATGAAACAAAAAAATATATGTGAATTAAAGGTCCGGAAGCACGCTTACTTCGTTACTGGTCTCATGGGTCACTCATATGCAATAAGACATTCGGCCCTGAAACAGGAGTATTTCTATATAGCAAGATCAGTCAAATAAATAACTTATTCCAGCTTGACCTTGCGTTTTCTTTTGTCATGCACAAACTATCCATAGTTTGTCTGCTTCGTAATCAGGGGCTTATGGGATGGGTGTCAGCCATGCGAGCGCCATCTTGTGCTCGCCACGCACATAAATAACGGAGTATCAGGAACGTAGGCAGGATTTTGCTTGGGTGGGTGCAAGCGCCGGAAGTGTGAGCGTCTAAGGGGGATACGGGGGTATATTTCCCCGGGAAATTTTGAAAAATCAAGTTCTTGAAGTCCACTTTTCCTGTATTCTGAGAGTCATTTCAACCCTCCGTCTCAGATTAAGCGGACTTGTGCGGCGCGTTAGGAGATGCGGACGCACCCATCGCACCCCGCCTGCCTACAGCCCTGAGTAACATGGCAAACCAATCACCTTAATAACCACAGGTGATATTTTGCTTCTTTCTTTCCTGCAATGAGGACATGACATGTTGTAAGCAACTCAAGTGACTAAACAACGATGACAGTGGGCTCGATTTCGAGAATTCCTTTGATTTTCACATTATTTTTACTTCAGTCACAATTTGCTATACAGCAGCTTGTAAAATAAAGGAAAAAAATGAATCTTACGTCGGCTATTTTCCTCTTAAATTCCATGATTTGCCTTTCTGTATCAATGTCAACAGTTGGCATTGTACTGTGTGTCTCAACCACTAAAGCGTTGGCTGTAAATGTTCGACACAACTGTTCTCCAACCACCATAATGCGCTTCATCTCCAGCACCTACAAGTGTAGATTGAAATGAGAGGGATAAAAATGTGATCAAGAAACAAGTTGACATGGGTTGGGTAGTAAGGTCTCGTACGAATCGCTCGAGCAGTCATCCGAGTTCGAGCCCTGGCCTGAGTCATAACGTTGTGTTCTTGGGCGATTCACTTAACTTTCATAGTACACCTGGGTACGGTGTATAAATGGGAACCGGCGAATTTAATACTCGGAGTAGCCCTGCGATGGACTAGCATCCCATCCAGGGGAGATTAGAAACGGAAACCGGGATAAGCTCCGGCCTGATGGGCCACCTAAACGTAGGCTTCACCTTTTACTACATACCTTTGCAGACAAGAATACCGCTTTTTACTCTGCAAAATACCCTTCAACTAATATAGATTCATATATATTTCCAATAATGATGTAAAAGATATTAATACCTTTGGTATGAACACAAGGCACAGGGTAATTGATGTGCAGATGATAATACAAATTGACACAATGGCAAATGACGCATCCGGCTTCTCCCTTATAGCTAATGAAATCGGTGCACCGATGACGCACAGGATGAACACATTGTACACAGACATCCCAATGTACCTGCATACAAAAACAAGTTAAGTGGCGTAAAAGGCAAGCAAAAATCTTTAACACATCACATTTTGGAATCTGATTACATAGTACTTGCGGAATGTCGTCGTAGCTTTTTTAATGAAATCGTGAACAACTGGCTTTGACATTTCTTTTCAGAAGATGATTTGCTAGCAGTTAACTGTCGCCAAGTGTTCCATATTTATTAATTTTTCTGGCAAGAGCTGCATTCCAACCGTGTTTCCGGCGGGGTGAAACTATAGCAAAAAAAAAAAAGAATTGTTCTGGATCAATGTTTCTTCCGCTGATTGAATAAAATCGGGGACAACGAAATTGTTTAGTTGGCTAAAGCTCTTTTTGTTTCTGAGTAGCTCAATGGTCCTCAATGACTTATTTCCTCCGACTTAACATACAAGCATGCAAGCGCCAGAGTAGCAACTGTTCATTAAATTAAACAAGTGATGGCTAACTATTTCAGTATATCGATTTAAACCGTAAGAGCCGATAGAGGCCCTTCTGCATCGTTATTACGTACTTGGAATCGTTTAGCGCAGGTATTGTGACGTTTCTCGTTTCCCAAGCTAGGAACGCCCCAAATAACAGCAGCAGTCCTTTGTAACCACACAGTATTCCAAGCCAGCGGTAGGTTTCATTGGACTCGCATAGCTCCAGTTGCTTTACAAATAAGACGTCTAAATCAGAGTCTAAGGACTGGGAGAGTGTAATCAAGTAGGCATTAGTAATAAAGTTGTTGGTAAATAAAGAAAGATGGTAAATTTTAAACTCGGATATGAAATGTGAAAGATGAAAAACTCAGCATGTCGCGAGCGTGGGACAAAGAAAAAATCTGAGTCCCCGGCGGGAAATGAGCCCATGACCTCCCAAACACCGGGCGGGAGCTCTATCCACTGAGCTACGATCGAGAACTCATGGTGAGCTAGCCCATTTTGTTGTTGTTATTGTTGTTGTTATTGTGCGAAAGTCAATCGGTTGTAATTTGAGAGGTAAACGAAAATTTTCTAGCGTTTTTACTTGAACGAAGGTCTGTATGATTGACAAATTAAAACCAATTTGTTTCAGGAGGAAAAAACCTTTTCGAACCTTTCACGTGCAAGTGACGTTATCTGTGATGTGATTGTCATAGGATCGGGGATTGATAGAGGTAGATTAGCCGCCGCAACGAAATTAGAAAGCCGAGGATTCGAGCGACAGCCCTTTGTCTGGGGAAATGTTGACGTCATTTATTTCATAGCATAAATTTGCTATACGACGGGTTAAAGATCGAAACATCAGCGTTCGACGGTAGATAATTGACTTAAATCAAATTCGATTATGTTTTTTATCGTCCTGTCACCTCTTCTGAAAACTCTCGTATAATCCTTGTCATGGGATCCAAGACCTGCCATACTGTAAGGTAAATGACGTCAGCCATAACAAGGAGGCAGACGACTGCGAATAAGTGACGGTCCTTTATAACCTATTGGTAAAAAAAAAGAACATTTGAACACTGTTTGAACTCATCACCACATGCATAGTTATAAAATCTCCCGAACACTCAAAAACAAGCACATCCTATTTTAGTTGGAGTACTAGGCCATGTTCTTTCTTGTGCTGAGTCAGCAGTTTAAGGAAGATGGGTTGTTTAGCAACTGAATCCTAAGGAAACGTAACAAAGCCTTCAGACTTTCGCAACAACCTGGCGTCACAGGTCTCGGTTTGTTCGCGTAATTTTCTCATTTGTCTGAAACTCTTCGTTGTTTAATATACGGGGAATACCCTACTATGGAAAATTATAATAACGCTCGTGTTAATAAAGGTATTGGAAATCAACGCGACTTAAATTAACGCGAAGTGAAGGCAAATTACTTTCCAATGAAGGAAATTAATGCGAAAGAGATGCTTGACTCTCCTCGTCTTACCTTTGGATCTCCGAGGACGGGTCTACATTTGTTTGTATATTTTAGTACTAATTAACCCCTAACGAGCGCGAGAACCGTACAAAAACGACCGAGGGCCAATATTCCCCAGTACGGCTCGAGCAAGCTAGGTTAGTAAGTAGTTTATAACATGGCATTTGTTTTAGCTGCAGCAAAGTTTGAATTTGCCGGCCTTCGAAAACACAAATACACGGCTTATGACCGTTCCTGTCCGTATAGCAAAACTCCGACCAAGAAGAACCAGTCACAACATTCGGATATACCTCAAGACTAACTTGCCATAAAGTAAGTAAGGAGCGTTTAAGACGGAATCCGCCACGACTTCGAGTAGTTGTTGGACAAAATTATGTACCAAAATTATTTACACCTTATTGCAAGCTTTTGTGTCACTGCTTCAAAAATCTTATCAAAAGAAATCTTTTCTAACAACACCAAACATCGAAAACCAATCTCGAAGTTCCGCTGAATTCCACTAAATCGCTTAAAAGACGCGAGCTTTTGCTTATAGCTTGTGAACATTAAATTTCATTTTCCCAGGCTCTGATAAGAAATTGTTGTACCAAAATTATTTACACCTTATTGCAAACTTTTGTGTTACTGCTTCAAATATCTTATCAAAAGAAATCTTTTCTAACAACACCAATCACCGAAAACAAATTTTGAAATTTCACTGAATTCCACTGAATCGCTTACAGACGATTTTACAAAATAGCTGCATGTGAGAATTTCCCTATAGCTTGTGAACTTTGAAATTCATTTTCTAAGACTCTGATAAGAAATTGTTGTTGGTGTTATCAGTGATAATTACTTACATATTTACCTTTTATTTAGGGTAGAAAATAACGCAATAGGATTTAAATTACTCTGGTACTCGATTTTTGTCCAACTTAAATAAATATTACTCGACTTCCTGGTGGATTCCGTCTTAAGTAGCTGTATTTGTGTTTCACTGTCGAACGTTGGTTCGTTGCAGAACTGTACTAATACGAAAGTTACCTTTCGTTTTAATTTCTTGTTGGTGAATATCAAGTGAACTCGCCAAGTTTTGGAAAACATGGCGCCGTACGCTAGACTAAAACCAAGTGATAGAGTCCAGGCCCTGCTCTGAAAAATCAGAAGACAAAGTAATATCAGAAACTTTCAATTAAGGATTGACTTTATAGAATAATTTACAACCTTTTGACATGTTTTGAGGTTTGAATGTCTAGCAGAGCCTAAAACTAAACAGTAACTGTGTCATGAATCCTCTGAGAGGCAGCTAGCGTTCGTCGTATATATAGGGAGGTGATTGGATCTGCCAAGCTGGCATAGGAGGCACCATGCAAGGTGTTGTGCCTAACGTGTGAGCTGGCTCGCCTTTGAGAGACACGCACGAGTGGCGAAGCACCCGCCGGCTCGCTTGGCTCGCCGTCTCATTCTTGCGGATTTCGCCGCTCGTGCGTGTGATCCAAAGGTAAGCCTGGCCAAGTTGCAACAATCTACGATGGGTTAGCATCCCATCTTGTGGCAGTAACAATATTCCAAGTTACTCAATGACAATTGAAATAGCGGATCGCAATGCTACTCACGATCTTTTCAGAGAGCTCAAGGCAATCTCACTCTTAATGAGGTTTCGT
Source organism: Meandrina meandrites (assembly GCA_963693305.1). NCBI lineage: Eukaryota > Metazoa > Cnidaria > Anthozoa > Scleractinia > Meandrinidae > Meandrina > Meandrina meandrites. The sequence continues at coordinate 62,231,660 of OY855903.1, forward strand.
TTTACTGATCATGAGAGATAAAAGGGACGATATCGCTCGTTTTTCACAGATAAAATTCTTCAGAAGCTTGAAAGAAAACTAACCTTAGAACTGTTCCAATGAAATATAGCCATTCAGCATAGACAAGTGGATATGCTTGAGACTTACCGCGCATATTATCTCGTAGCCACTGGAGATAAATCCACCATCCAATCCAAACAGAAAAACTGAGATATAACTTAACGTGCATCCCAGGAGCACAGAATTGTTCAGATTAGGACTGGACATTTTGATGAACCTTGTTTAGAAATAAAACGTACACATTATTACGTGCGTACTTATTAGTAAACGGCTAGACCACTACTGTTTTTCTAGGTGTACAATAAGTTTTGTTGACAATTTGTTAAATAATAAAACAATTATCTTGCAGAATATCGTTTGATTTTAGCCCTGTCGAATTACGACCTCGTCGGCTAAAAATATTTAACAATTATTCCCGGCGAGCATGACGAGCGCGCGTTGGATATGAGATGGTATATTGCCAACGAGGCCCGTAGCGCCGAGTTGGTTATAACGATCTCATATCAAAGTTGAACAAGCGCGAGTAATTAAAAAATACCCAAAAGAATTGCAATATTTGAGTTCCCCAGCTGTTTTTGTAGACCCATATCGGCTACGAAATTTGTCGTCAATGATATATGAGCTCATATACTATTGCCTGTAAGCCAATCAAAACTCAGGAATTGCAATATACCATTGCTAGTTTTTAAATAATTAATAGGCGATATTCCACGCGATTTCGCAGGATAATTAGTAAATAAACCCTTCAGGCGGTTGGTATATTGGAGGATAATGCCCGAGACTGAAAGATAAACAGTTGGCCGAGAAGCGAAGCTTCGAGGGAAACTGTGAAATTTTGAGGACAATCTTTCAACCAAGGGCATTATCCTTTAATATACCAGCAAGCCAAAAAGGGGTTTATTTATTTTATAACCCTCCTATTATTGTACAACGCGCTTTATCGCCCGGTTAATAGGCACTAACTGCGATTGAAATAAGTGCAAGTTTAAAGGTTAACATAATCTTGACTCTAAAGATGACTTCCGCACAGGTTGTCGAAACGTCAGTCACCAACAACAGCTCTTTTCAGAACTACTCTCACCTGGACGATCACACGAACTACTGATACCCCTGGGTTTATTAAATCGGGAGACGGATATCAAATTGGACGGGGTATATTGTCTGATACCTTCGTCCAAATGTGTATCACGTGAGAGGTTTTGTCCAATGAGCACGCGCAAAAATTTATCTGTGGATTATAATTGTTAATGATTGTTATGACATGTTAATAGAACTTTGATATAACTTGCGCTCGGATTGGTACTTTAAGCTGATACGGTTTAAGTAAAATTAGGTCACTTTAATTTGCGCAGGATAGACAACAGAAAAGTTTGTTTACATCATCAAAAGTACTTGCCTTACCTAACGTTTCGCTTAGCGATGTTGAACCACAGGAAGAATAAGGAGATGAATATAGCCAGTGACGTCACCACTGCCATGAATATAAACAGAGGAAGGGACACCGACATAAGCTCGTAAACAACCTTGGTCCTGTCTGTAGGAGGTGAACCACCTGTTGTGACGTCAAACGAGTCAGTTAGTCTGAATTAAAGTATAGTCGTTCAAAACACGGGACAGTCCTTTGTAAAATCTATCGGACTAAAAATTGCGGCCTGGAAGGCGTGGTGGCCTAGTGGTTAGTGCGCTAGACTACGCTTCGAGCGGTCCGGGTTCCAGCGCTGGGGTGGGGAACTGCGTTATGTTCGTAGGAAAGGCATTTTATTTTCACAGTGCCTATTTCCACCCAGGTGCCGTGTATAAATGGTACCGCCGAATTTAATCGTGGGGTGGGGGAGGGGGTGTTGAAGGGGGAGGGGGAGGGAGGGAGATCGGTTGTTTACTGGACGGGTTATGTACACTTTCTTCGCCGAATTTTATGCTTTACTCCTCCATTGAATACACCTGGTACAGTCTGCAAAAAATATTTCTTTGTTATTGATGTTTACAGCAACCTCTCTGTATTCACTACAGCTCATGAGCATTTCGTCCAAGAAGCTTTTACAAGTAGAGACAAGCATACCATAGACGGAAAAACATCTGGTAGCATGTTTAAATTATTGTCACACACCGACGACGAAAGCAGTACAGAAAAGTAATTCACGCATGCGTATCTCATGCCAAGTGTAAAACAAAATTACCTTTCCATGTTATAGCTTCGTAGCCTGACCACGTTATTGTACCCTCGCTCAAACGATAGAGTCCAACGGTGACCTGCTTCCCATCTGTGATCAAGAGAAAAAGTACAAAACGATTGTCAGGCAGGAAAAAAAATTTCATATAGTCAATAAGCACGTGGAGCAAAAGTTAGTCCTGGGAAGTGTATTCCGAACCACTGGAAGAAGAACACGCCCTGCTTTTTGGCAACACCGCTGGCACAGAGCTGTGCTGTTCAAGTATGATGCAAAGAAGGCAAACGCAGAAATGATCATTCAGAATTTAACAGCGGGATGGATTAAAAAAAAACATTTCTACCTTTCATTTGAACGATCTGTGTGTCTCCGGCTCTGTTTCCCTCGCTGGTGAAACCAACAGGTCCCTAAAGAAAAGGAAAATTGTTCTTGATCGAATTAAAGTGTCACAATTATTTTGTTCTTTTCCGGTCGGCTTTGATTTGTGCCATTTAGTGCTAGTCTTTCTTGTAACGTCAATAAGATTTTGAAGTTAGTTGCCTTATAATGCCCAATCAGAGTTACGAAATGCAACTGGTCTTAAAATACTTAAGAAGGTGATAGCTTTAGTGCATCCTGGAGCCTCTCGATGAGATTTGACTCCATTACATCTTAACAAAGATTTCGCCATCTCACCGTTACTCCTGAAAAGTTGGTCCCTCTGAGTGCCTCAGTAAGTGCGGCAGATAAGGCCTTGTCTCCGTATGGCACCTTGTCTAAACGTGTGCTAGGGGCCATTTCAGTGATGGTCCGATTCAAAGCCAGGGCCATGGCCCATACTGCGTCATATGCGTAACCACGATGAACATCACGCAAATTTGGCGAGACCCTCAACTTGTACTCAGCTAAGAAATCTCTTACTGTCTAAAAAGAATAAACACATAATAACGGACCTATATTTTTGATCGATGACTAGACTAGAAAATCAATTTTAAAGGGGCATGATTCGTTCGTCAAAATACAACCACTTCTGAGGCATTTTAAGCACTAGATCTCATTCGTGAGATCTCAGCGTTTTTCTTTTAAAATTACTCTTATTTCCCCCGATTTAAAGATCTTCAAAGACCACTCCCATTTGAGGCTTTCACGTTTTTTTATCAAGATTGCAGGGGAGATTTTTTGTCCCTCTTTTTTACGTGAACAAAACAAATAAAAACAATGAAAAACTTATCGTTGTCTCAGGCTTCATTCCAAATGTTAATAGCAGCCCAATACCTTTCCATAAACCGTTTTAGTGTTCAATCCAGATAACCAAAGGTAATCTGTTGCTAGGTAACCATCCATTGCTTCATATAACTCCTGCGACGAGCACGTGATACTAGAATCGTTAACTAGCCACCAGTTCCTCTCTATATATCCAAGGAGGATCCACACGTACTTCGCACCAAACATGCTTAGTTTATAGGCCTGGATAATAGCAAGAAGAACCTCACATTACCTCTGACACAGTTCATGCTATTTGTGTCAGATATCTCCCACCCGTTTCGTAATACGCTACAAATCGCTTTCGACCATTTTGGAAGGTTTAGTGAAGAACAGTCTGTCTGCAACGTTGCAAGAACGCGGTGACCCAACAGTTGGCGAGCGGTCAGGGTTCCCCGGAGTGCTAGCCAATTGGGTAAGACACTTAATTCTCACAGTTCCTCTCTCCATCTAGATATGGAGGTTTGGCTTTTCAATGTTCTCTCTAATCATTGCAAAATTGTCAGAAAATGAAATGATGAAATGCAGTGCAGTGAAATGAAATCAGAATAAAACCCACCTCGCAAAAAACTTGTCGAGCGCCTTTTCCAAAAAAGTTCGCCAGGATGATTCTCACTCCTCGCTTCTAAAAAAGTTAACAAAAAGTCCAGTTCGAATGGACAACTGTTAACACTTTGTTTGTGTCTTTTTACTTCCTTCTTTTTTTACAAATAATGTTTTTACACCTGTATCAATATTTCAAATCAGATAAAAAAAAAACACTTTATTTAAGTGTCGATGTCTTTAGCACTACTGTGCTAATTTGGGACACTGTAAAGAAACAAATAAATATTGCAAATGAACAGAAATTACTTCTCATGTATTTGCATATCTTACGGCGTTTCAATCTCGTCCCCAGAGCCTGCGTTTGACCAGCGGTCGGGAAACGCAACGGCTCTGGACGATTCAAAAACCGGAACCAGGAATTTCTGTTTCCGGTTTGATTCTGCGCGTGCGTCGGAGATTGTGGTTGAAATGAACAAGTTTCAACAGCCAATCATATTTGGCCGTTTTCTTGGCGGGCTTTCAGTGTAACCCAGAGGTCTCGATTCCTGGCGCAGACCAGAAGGATCGCGGCCTCTGGGGACGAAATTGACGGCATTTGCAATCTCGTCCGAAGAGCGCATGATTCTTTTGGCCAGACGCTGGTCAAAAGAATAGCAGATACTGCGGACGAGGTAGATGGAACTTGCCTTTAAATTCTCCATCTGTACACGTGCACTCTCTCTGAAACTCTCGGAGGAAATTTGCTTGATTCCATTCTTCAGAAACAGAACATGAAGATCAGATATAGCCTAGTGAAAAAAAATCAGCGATTGAGGTTATTCTGTGCTAGAACTCAAGCAAAACTGAACCAACATGGCACTTTTACGCCTGCATTACAAACATGATACTTTAAGGTTAGATTTCGGGTATAAAAAAGTCTTTATATAAACAATATATATTTACCCGAAGAGTTATTTAGTAGAGGTGGATAATTTTGCACATGGCTTGCGATATACCCAGCCGTATCAGGGGCGTAGCCAGGATTTTCCAAAGGGGGGGGGGGGGGGGGGGATCACACTGTGTCACACGCAGGGTACTTACATGGTCCACAGCAGATGTTCGGTCCTGCAAATGGAGTATGTAACTATCAAGCGCTAGATCGAAAAGATTTGTGGCATGTTGATTCTTCGGATTCGCGCTTTTTCGCCACCCGAATGATAAGGTTTGTATGTTGTTTACTTGAAAAATCATCTCATTAAGGCGGGGGTACACCTGAAGCCTGCTTTTCTGCCGCTTAACTTGTGTTTAATGCGAATATCTCGCTGCCGTTTCAAGCATTCCCAAAACCCTTAGCTCATCTCAAAAAGCTATGTTTAGCGGTGTTTTGTAAATTTTTGGGTGATTTTTGGGGGTGTTTGGGAAGAGAAAGTTTTTCTCAAAGGATTAGTAAAATTTGGAGAAATAAGAAATATTAAAGATTTAATGTGATTTGAAAATTAGAAATTGAAGTTAAAAATTAGTAGATGGACACCCAAATAGTCCCCTGACAACCTGGGGTGCTCTTGCGTTGGGGTCAACTGTCTGGTGGTGTTCCAAAAATTATTTTCTTTCTTCTATCCCCTCTTTAAACCTCTTAAAATTTTACTCAAATTCACGTATACCCCCACCTTAAGGGGGAGGGAGGGGGTCACGGGCACCCCATAAACCCCCCCACCCCCCACCCCCCGTAGTACGCCCCTGCATATTATGCAACTATCTGTAAGAGGCTGACTGCAAGATGCATGTCGATAGCGATAATTATCCAGGCTGATGTTTGTGCTATCTGTACTAAGTATATATAACTAACATTGACAGTTACCGTTCTGTGTATGTCCTCCTCCTGGAAGATGGTACCTACATGACTCCAGTTGAACGTTTTCAGTAATGCAATCCGGGGGGCGCTGAATGATGTGTCATCTGGGATAGTGCGGTAGAAGTGTGGATAGTTCTTCTTGATTGATAACTCGGGTGATGTACTGGAATATGAAATCTGTTGTACAAAACAGAAACAAAAGGAAACTTCATACTAGTTATGCAACGCTTTCGAGTGGTGCACTATGGAATAAAGTTAAAAAATGTTCTCACTAAATGAGTAGTTAGTGTCTTTGAAACAGTTCACAGTTCCACACGTTTCGGACTCAGCGCTTCATCAGTGGCAAGTCAATATTTCCACAAACTTTCCACTGATGAGGGGCTGAGCTCGAAACGTATGGAACTGTAAACTGTTTTAAAGGCACTTACTTCTCATTTAGTGAGATTTTTTAACTTTGACCTTTTACAAGTGCCACGCAGGAGACGGACGGAATTTTTTTTCCATTTTTCATTGATCATACTATGGAATATCCCACGAGTCAAAAGGCTCTCGCCTATACCGATAAAATACGAGTGACAAGTTGGATTTTCCATGGCATACCACGAGGAAGTGTTTCATAACTATTTTATACCATGCCAGAGAAAGACCGCTTACCGGCTAAATTTCTGTATCTTGATTGGCCCTATTTTGTATGGCTTGGTATAAAGACCTGTATTAATATACCCTGCCCATTGGTATATATCCATTTTTTGTACATCATTTAGGATCAATACAAATCGGCCGAGGAAAAAAGAAAACATAGCCTCTGCTTAAAACCGCACTAAGTCAAATGAGAGAGATCAATAATGTCAACGTACACACAAATGTCACAATTAGAACTGTGCATGGGATATAAAGGAGATAAAGAGTGATGAAAATGGCTTGTTTAAATCCTAATGAATGCAAACGATCTCGTGCAAAAAATAAATAGCGGGATTATTGGCGGTACATCTGTAATTGGTTAAAAAATCAGCCAATCAAAGCAAAGGTATTATCCTTATAGCCAATCGCGTGTTTTCTTCGTTGAATGATAAGAAAGTACTCCCGACCATACTGATTGGCTTAGTGATTACTTTCAAATTTCCTTTCAATTTGTACCTGTGGTATCGCCCAAGGTTCAAGTCCAGCCAGGGCGGCCACCACAGTGCTACAAGAAGAGAATCCAGCTCCAAGCAACATGATCTTACGGGGCTCCTTATGAAGGAACTCGAATATGATGTGTTCTGCCCAGCCAGGGGAACCCTGTAAAGTAAACCCAAGCGAGTGTTAAATTTCCAGTTCTACCTTTACATTACCTCGGATCTTTGAAAATAGTTTAAGGGCGTATTTATTTGCAACATACGCGTATAGCCGTCACATTTGCGTTGTAATTTTTTTATTGTTTTCGAGCAAAAAATAACAGTAAAAAATTCCAACGGGCAAATGCGATGGCTTCACGCATGCATCCTAAGTAATATTTGAGAGGTCTAGTTCCTAAATTTGGCCGGGTCATTGGACGAACACGCAAGCTTACAATGTGTTAATTGTTCGCGTACTATCTCGAGCTCTAACAAACACAAGTCGAGAAATTTTATCCTGCATGAAATCGCAGTATCTTGTATTGCCTTTCCTGTCTCGTGCTATTATGGCAAACGTATACGTAAGATAGCAACATACACGCTGAAGATTAGTTTCTTTGAAACTGATTAGTTTCGTTGAATCCAACGAAGAAGCAAGAGTTTCCTGGCGATTTCCTGGCGATTTTAATCTTTAGGATTCCGAAGTTTGATCACATTTCGGCCGCTTTATTTCATCTTCACTGGCTACCTGTGATTTATCGTGTCCGCTTTAAGTTGCTGCTATTAGTTTACAAAGCACTTTAAAACAACCAAGCACCAGAATATCTAAAAGATTTTCTTCAACCCCACTTTATCACAGCCCATCGCCTTCGTTCCAGCGGCCAGAGCCCCCTGAAGGTCCCAAGAAATCGCCACAAGACCTTTGGTGATCGCGCCTTGCACATACCTGGCCATCATTCTGGAACGAACTGTCTTTTGACATACGATCAAGTCCTACTGTTACTGTTTTTAAATCTAAGTAAAAGACATACCTTTTTAAGATAGCGTACGACTTGTTTTAATATTTTTAATTTTTGATTGTTGTAAAAATTATTTTAATATTTTTAATAGTTTATCTTTTTTATATTTTAATTTATACAATTTTATCGCAATAATTACCTGTAAAGCGCTTTAGAATATTTTTATATAATTATAGCGCTATACAAATTAGATTATTATTATTATTATTATTATTATTATTATTATTATTATTATTATTATTATTATTATTATTATTATTCCGCCTATGACTCCGTCGCTTAAGTGAAACCTAGATCAGTCGGGGGAACAAGTGCCAGTTGATGGCGCGATCACTTCTCCGAGAAGTGACTGAGCCCGCGGTTTTCGTCCCAGAAGTTGCTAAGCGACATGACGTATTTGTTCGCGCGATTGCTAACTGAGTACTCGTGAGCGCTCGCGCTAGTTTTTGATTGGACGAAATAATTCGGAAACTCTTCGCGTGCTTCAACGAAGATTTGCCAAAACTGGCACTTGTTCCCTCGACTGAGATAGGAAGTACTCTGAGGTCCTGAGAGCAAGCATTGTGACTGGTTTGTTCCTGCGCTTCTTGCTTGCGACTGGATCATAAGCGACGGAGTCATAAGCAGAATCGAAAGAAAATGGAAACATTCTGAATCTTCTGAGTCCGATTTCGCGAGCTTATGACGCCGCTTATACCTACCCCGAGCTTATACCTACGTATATCGCAGGATAACTGTTATGTAGGATGACGGATAACAATGAATTTCTGACCATATACGGGCATCGCGCGAATTTGTTGAATAATAAGAGATGGTAGATGGCCAACGAAGCGCGTAACGCCGAGTTGGCTATAACGATCTCTTATTATCCAAGACTGCTTCGTAGGGTACAAATAACGCGCGAAACGAGTACAAATATTTTTATTTGTATAATTGTTTTATTAAAACGTCAAAACGAATTGCAGTATTTGAGCTCCCCAGCTGTTTTCGTTGACGCGTATCGGCCACGATATTTGTGGTCAATGGTATATGAAGTGATATACCATTGCCTGTTAACCAATTAAAACTCAGAAATTGCAATATACCATTGCTAGTTTTAAATAACACCAAGTAGATAATCTCGCCATTTGTCTTTTGAAAATAGTTACCCTGGTGTCATTCCAGATCATTCTCAGCTCATAGTCATCCAATACCCCAGCACTGTTCACGTGATCAAAAGCCATTTGTGCAGCTGGTAGAATGCCGTTGCCACCCGTCCAACCGTCATTATGCTCTGACGTCATAGGGAACAGGGCACCCACGTAAAGAGGAGTTCTGGCGCAAGTGCTAGAGAAGTTGGTTATTAAGAAGTACGCAACAAGCAGACGGCATTGTTGAGCCATTTTGATAACCTGCAACGAACGAATGAATAAATGAATGAACGAGCGAACGAACGAACGAACGAACGAACGAACGAACGAACGAACGAACGAACGAACGAACGAACGAACGAACGAACGAACGAACGAGCGAGCGAGCGAACGAACGAAAGAAAAAAACGAACGAACGAACGAACGAACGAACGAACGAATGAATGAATGAATGAATGAATGAACAAGTGAGCAAACGAACAAACAAACGAACGAATGAATGAGTGAAGGAATAAAAGAACAAATCAATAAATGAATGAATGCCATTTCTTTCATCCTTATTGAATCTGTATTACATTTATAAAATAACTTAAACTATGTTTAACTAAAACGTTTTTTCCTTTATACAGAAATATAAAAAAATCTACATTTAGTCATAAGATTTAGTGCTGCAATCTTAAATGAGAGAAATTAGGTTTTCGCAATGCTTTATCGCACCCTTTGTGCCGGACACTGTGGCGCGAAAAGGATGGATGGTGATGAATTCTTTATCGCTATTGGTTCCAAAAATAAACCTTTGACATAGTCTGACTGTGAATTGTATAAACAAGAGAAAGTAAGATTAAGTGGATTGGCGTGCAGTCGTAATCTATGAAAGAAGACTGACTGACTGACTGACTGACTGACTGACTGACTGACTGACTGACTGACTGACTGACTGACTGACTGATTGACTGACTGATTGTTATAAGCTAAGGAAGTGGCCACTTATGCACATTCAAATTAGACTATATATAATTATGCTGATATATGATCATCAGAAGTTATGCACCTAAATGCTATGAGAGCAGTTTTACATTACCATCAATGGATAAATTGAAGGCCACCTTCCGTGGAAACGTCTAAGGGAGTACCCTGGCGATGAAAATAAACATGGAATAAAGCGCCTTTGCATGTTCGTTTTAAGACTTTTAGCTCTTAATGTGCTTGTTTCAGGTAAATCTAATTTATGGAGCTAAAGCAACCTGAAGCGAGCCAAAGTTTGCATGATTTAGGATTTCAGGTATTTTATCTTAAAACAAGCCCGTGGTAAATTCATGAATTAAGTAGTCGTTTGATACCTTGATAGTTTTGATCAGACATTCACCTTCATTTAAAGTTCGAGGAGAATCCATCAATTGAAGCAATGAACTATGTTGCAGCGACAAACGGTTTACTTATCTTTCTACGACGCCTACAAGTTTCTTTAATCGAAGTAAATCCTGTTACTCGTACACTCTGGTAATGTGGCAATTTTTATTTATTTAACACAATGCCAAGTAAAAAATGAATATTTTATGCCTCCTTCGCTAGTAATTGTCATAAAACTACGCCCTAAGACACAATACAAATTTTTATAGGAAATATGAGCTTAATAGGGACACTGCATATCCGACTCTTTTCTGTCCAATATTGGCATACATGCACCTTATTCGAAGGTTTAACATATAATACGCGCGGATATTTTGCGAGTTGCGTAGTATTTTTCAGGGCGAGGAAAAATATGAGCAATGAGCAAAATGTCCGCTCGTATATATGTTAAACCATCGAATAAGGGATTTATAATTACCCTAATAAAATTAAGTTTGGTGCCGCCATTTTGTGGCTCTGCTTTTGAACAGTCCATATTTTGCCCTGCTCTGCAGTGTAATAACGTGGCACATTCTTTTGCCCTAATATCGTAAAATGGCGCAATAGTGGAATGATTAATTGTCATAAGTCTAATGTTACGTAATTTTGATTACCCCTTTAACTCCATTAAATGAGGGACTCACGTTTTGCAGTACCCTTGAGTTGCTAAAGGCAGCGTCATGCAGCTTACTGCATGTTTTAATTTCAATTTGTTTATTAATCGAAACACGGGCTTTAACATCCATCGCGTCCAACGTTTTCTGCTACATAAAAGTTCGAGAATCAATGAAGAGATTCGCAATTTGTAAACTCGCATTCGTCATGAAATGTGTCATTTTTCTCCAGCTTTTAGGAAACTCAACGTATTTATCATCATAGAAATGAGACTGCGGTGTTAAGAAAAGAAAGCACTGAAATGTATGACAATATAAGGAGATAATGTAACAATGTTAACAAGTCCATACCTTATGGCAAACTTTGAAGTTGAACAAGGAACATGTAAGCGGCTAGCGTTGCAGCACAAACAAGGGCGAGAGAAAACAACTCTATTGACTTGTCGGGTTTTGCCCGATAGCGCTTCTTAACTCAATGTTAATTTTACACTGCTAATGTATCGATAAATTAAAAAAATAGCCCGAACTTTAAAAGCTTCCTGAGTTTTTAATGGACATTGTAAGGACGGAGTGCTAGCCATTGGTTAAGGAGAGTTATCGATGCCATATGTCTTTGAAGTTCAATGTAATCTATAAATGTCGTCGAAGAGTTGTAGTCTGGTAGGTACCAGGAAACATCAAGAATTCAGTATTTTAATGTTTATGAAGCCTGAGAAGAAAGCGATAGGAAATAAAAATTTAACAATAAAATATAGTTTATGTAATGTTTAATACATGAGCAACAGTTCTTTATGAAGTTTAAAACACGAGGCGCAGCCGAGTGTTTTAGACTTGATAAAACACGAACTGTGAATTTATTGAACGGCTTCAAAATCTTCTGATGTAGATCAACTCATTCTTGCACTAATATTTAGATTTGGGGTTATTTTGGCCTAGAAAATTGGAAGTTTAGCCGTGTCTTTATCAGATATAAAGACACTCATAAAACATTAATTTCTTTTGTATTTTCTTTATGAATATATTATTAATGAGTTTTTGAAACAATCGCTCGAACCTTTTTCGATTCCGCTCGAGTTCATTTTCTTACTTATTTTGCCTCGGTAACTCAAAACTCGAACCGTTTTCGATTTCCTTCGAGTTATCGGGATTTAACTGTGTTTTAAATTATTAGCTCAAATTATACTTGAAAGGTTACATTATTAAGCGCACACTGCTTTTAACCCGTCATACTTTCTCCTGGTACTCTAATAGTGTTGCATAATTATTTATTTTTTCTTACTTTTATTCCATTTCATAAAAAACAACACCTGCAATCCTCTCGTTAAAGGTTACATTAGACTTGTATCCCACGTTCATTACCGATAGAGCCTAGTGGAAACCGCTTATTATAAACTCTTACCTCTAATATCCATAATTTTTTTTTCTTTTAAGGTAAGTCCTCAACCTCAACTGAACGTGTTGCTTTTCATAATTTTTACTCAACCTATTCAATCTGAATTTCTTCTGACATAGTAGAGAGATGGTAATTGTTGATCAAGTTGTAGCAGCCATGTGATAATATAAAAATACTGCTTTAAATCAACGAAAACCTCAAAATAATATACTAAAAAAAATTAGGAGCAAAACAGGAGCAATGATGATTAAGATTGGGAAAGATTAACATTGAGTACAAAGATAAAATTTGAAAGATTTGAGCTAAATTCTTCTTGTGAAATCAAACAGAAAAGAGCGCTCCAAAAGTTGTCACGAGAGCCTGACGTCAACATTATACGTCATGTTGCTTAGCAACATCCTTGCAAGAGAACGCGGGCTTAGCAATTCTATTTACTTAACGTTTTAAGTTGAAGACCGCAGGACGAAAAACGATTAAGGTTAGAATAGGGCATGGTACTTCAAGTAAGCATAATGTTATTTTCAGACAAAAAATGAGAGCATCAGATATCAATATTTCTGTCTCGCGGACACAATATGATGAAGCAAGAGGGGACGAAAATTCTACATGTAGGGGTGGGTAAGGCAGCATATAAACTCCGTCGTGGGGTAGGTGAGGCTACTGGCCCTTTGTGAACTGGAGACTGCTACAAGGTGGTAGAAATCACATCATAACAAATATGGCGGGTGATGCAGTCCACATTCTAAATTTCCAAGACGATAAATTTTAGCTGTTAATACAATCAAAACATACCTTACAAGAGCATGGGGAATGACCATGAAAAAGACCGACTGATGAAAAAGAAAGCAATGGTAGCTTAATAGAAGCAATGAAATCATTTCGTCGAGTGCACGACTCATTCGATATATTCCTGGATAATGAACTGCACTACGGACAAGTTTCAAATAGATTTTTCGCGTCTTCGGTAATGAAAATGTTACTTATATTTCAACCAGACGAATAGTTTATTAAATGCATGATGTCCTCCTCCAGAAGACTTTTTTGTTTTCTCTGTTTTGATATTTCACTGTGTCGACAACACGAATTTGTTTAATGATTATTTGTAATTTAAGAAATTTTTACATTCAAGCTCTGCGTCGTTTGAACGAACAATTCTTGATATCAGGCTATCCTGCTTTTGTAGTAAATTTAGTTTGTTAATTATTTCATCCTGATTCGACTATAAGTTCATTTCAAGAGAACAACAATATTTATCATTTTCTGATGTGGGCTCCGTAGCACATGTGAAACCGATGGTTTACTTATTAAAAGGGGACACTTTCAATTTATAGTGCCATGTTTTAAATAATATAAAATCTAGTCGTATAAAAGTGTGAACATTTTATGACACTTACTTTACTTAATTGCTCTCCTATTTCTAGTCAGTCATTAACAAGGAACCTATCACTCGATACGAGCATTTATAATTTGGCCAGGATACAGTCTTCTTCTTACCTAAGCTCAAGAACGTTACACTTCCGTTGGGAATCGCTCGTTTTTATCATTGAACAAAGAATTGATGTTTTCGTTAAAAAACGTATTCATGATTAGTTCCCGAGAATACGTTATGAGCATAGGAAAAATTGATTAAGTTTAAATTGGGATCTTTGCAAATTCGTAACCTCTTTAATTACTCGACAAGTGAATTTTGATTTCCTTTGTTCACTCTGAAAAGCCAAATTTTAAGTGGAAAAACTTCATAAACAATTCAAAACAATAAAACAAGAGAGGATTCATCCTTTCTTGAATAAAATTGATAAATCGTAAATTGGAAATAAAACTCGCAACGCTACCGCAAAACCCAGCAAAAGAAATGCAAATACTTTTGTTGTTCACTCGTTAGGGGGCTTTGTCACGGATTTTAAAAGTTTTTTGAACAGCCAAAATATATATTTGTGTCGTAGGAAACCTAAACATAATGGTCCAATTTTATTAACAATTGCTATATTAGAGCACTGAAACAGTTAACAAGCGTCTTTAGCTGCAGATGGCTACGATGGAAATGGATTACAACTTGAAAAATTAAGGCTAAACTTTTCAAGTTGTTTCCGCGCGTCTTCCAAAAATTGATATTCATAGCCGAAATTTGATTTATCTCCGTAAAGTAAGATTATATTTTCCTTTAGATGTTCAGGATAACGTTTATCATGGGTTAATTTCCTACCAATAATTTAAAAATAGTTAGGAACAAAAAGTCCGCCAAATCACCGTGACATAGCTTCTTTAAAGTTAAAATTTCAATTCAAAAGAAAAACGTAATACTAAAAATATCAATTGACAGGATTGATAGTTAAATAAGAAACAACACAGTTTCATTTCTTTTGTCATTAAATTATGTCCTTACGTTCACTCGGAATGATAAGTTTCCAATTAAAAGTAAAAACAAAAAAAACATGAAAAATTCACTTGGAGGGTAAAGTGTGCCCGCCATGGAATAGATTGATTAAATTTAAACTGGAAACTTGACAAGTTTTCTACCTTGCTAATTGTACCATATATCGCCCTAAACGCGATCACTTAATTATAACTTCGATTCTCCTGTAAAGCCGGTCAAACTTGTCATGTACAACATCTACAGCATAATCTGACTCGAGCTTTGGCCTCAAGTTAAAGGTTTTAGCTTAAACTAAATCGTTACGTAGTCAAGATCCGAATTAAAATAGGGTAAGTTCGTTTATCTGCATGGGAATTCTATAAGCGATGGAAAACTAGACCATATTTGAAATTAAACTCAGCTGTCTATTTTAATCAGAAAAAAAGTAATTTCTTCCAGAATGCAATATAATAAATAAGTAATCCGCTTATGAAATATACTTTAAAAAAAATTCATATCGACCAATTTCCCGCCTAATTGCATAGGGTTAATCCTTTTGCCGTCTGGGAAAGAAGAGTTTAACTTCCACAAGCGCATCGCGGGAATTCAATAACACATTTTAATATAAACCATGCAGAAAAGCTTGTGGAAAATTCACTCAGTTCTAGCAACCGGAGGGTAACGAAGGGTTAGTTTATCTTTAATAAATTAAACAATCTTTGTACTGATACACTGGCTAACCATTTCAACCCAAAATTTGAACTATAAATTCTTCTTATTGAACTCAAAGTCAGCTCGAAGAACGTCTTGGCACATATCAAGAGCCGGAATATCTCTTTGTTGATGACAGTCATTTAATATTCGTTACTCTTGATATTGTTCATAGGGCCATGCCCAGAGGACATTCTGTGAGTTTTATTTTCTTCTCGCCTTGAGAAAAATTTCAATTGAAATATTCTGCATTCAGATTCATTTGTGTAACATCACTTTGCAGAGGACATGATTGTATGCTTAAAACTGGGATGGTTCACTTTAAATTTATGTGTAAACTAAACAGTTCTCCGTAAAAAAGTCGATTACAGACTGAACGAACATTTGTTATTGGTCAACCACTTTAATTTATCTCGTCGTCAATATTCACTTCAAATGTCTGAAAGCAACAAATATTTTATTTCAGTCTGACAGTACAGACCCCATGTTTGCTCAGGATACTTTGAAACATCAAAATACGTCAATACGTTACATCTCTTTGGAAAACGCGGGTATTTTTAGGCTTATTACCTTATACGACAGATCTACTTGGTTGAAACGAATTTAAATTACGTAGTCAGATTCATTTTTCTAAAAGTAATAAATTTGATTTTGGACCTGAAAGTTGCTCAGCGCCAAGTACGAAATCGGGCATCAAACAGTTTTATTTTTAGTGAAAATGGTATTTCCAGTTGTCGTCAAAAAGCACTTGAAACATTCCGTAGCGAATTTATTAAATCTGCTACTCGTTTCCAGCGGTGTTATTTCCTTAAACAATTCACAACGACAAAAGCTCACCTGTTTGCAAATTAACTTTGTACACCGAGTTAGAGAGCTTCCTTTTAGTGTTCTACGCTGGACATCATGTACTATTTCTGCGCTCTCGGTCACTGAGGACAATTCAAAATGTATCTGAAAGAGAAAACATATTAACAGTAAACTTTTCTTTTTTAATTACAAGATGTTGTACGCCTATGGCTGGAAATGCAATTAAAGTTAGCTGAATACATCGCGGTTTAAACGAAAAGTAATTTCCGCCTAATAAGCGAAGAAAATCATTAAGCTCATACCAAAACAAAAGCAACCACGAAAAAACTAATTATGGGTCGAAAATATCTTCGGATATTTTGTCCTTCGCGTTTATCAGTAGAATCTAATGTGAACCAATATACAAGCGAAATTTAACTGTTTGAGTTGGAAATTGAAGGTCTTTGAATTGCCATAGCGACCATTACCCTCATTAAAAATTCACAAAACGGAAAAGACTGTTCATCATTTATATGTAATATAATGCTGAATTCAGCGAAGTTACCAAGGCTTGCACATTTGTTTTTATATATTATAGTAACAGTAGCTTCAGACGGATGTTATTCATCTGCGAGCGAAGCACAAGGCGGCTAGCGCTTGTCATACTTTGTAAATTTGTTTGAATGTGTTATGAGGTGTTGACAGATTCAAGTTTGTTCAACTCAGTATAGAGGCCAATATCTATCTGTTACCCAGTACATCCTTACACGTAAAAAAATAATTAAATTTTAAATTCCAGCAAGCTGTCACAATGTTATCTAGACGCAAAGTAAGTATAAAATTCCATTGCCTGATGCCCTGCACGAATGACCAGTTGGCAAATAGACGATAAACTGCGCTTTTTTGAGTTGTGTTTTCAAAATAAGTAATGTATTGGAGCATAGTTAATAGAGATTGATATGATTGGAGTAAGATGTAGTATATCGCTAGTGAGATATGCTTGAATTAAAGTGCAGCCTAGAGCATTAGTTTAGCACTAAAGCGATTTGGTTTTCGGTGCTGATCAAATCATTAACTTCCATGGCAAAACTCCTAAGGTAGTTTATATTCGTCTTTTTGAACGCGTGTTGTTGATGACCGCTGTTAATTTTCGAGCCCACAAACAGCAAACCAAACTAAGAGAATATACACTATTTAAAGTTTCAAATTATTTGTTAAAAATCTGAATTTCCTCTTTCGAAAGATAAAACATTTACTAGAGAGGTTCTAAATTGGACGTTTCTTCTATATAATCCGATGTTTTTATCGTCAAAATCTAAATTGTTTGCTTTTCTTTGTGATTGACATTGTTAGAAAATCAAATCTTGTTACACTTTATACACGTTAAAGGTTGTGTTATCGATGCTATATAACTAGTTGTACCTATCGGTAAGTGCCAACGAGCTAAATAGTCATGTTTGTTGATAAGAACAGACAATGAAGAACAATCAATGGTTTTCGATAGAAATTATGTTATTTGTTTGAAATGACCGAAATGTGGCAAATTCCATTGTGAACTGTATGTAGATAAGTAACGTGAGATATTGCAATTGATTGAGGAGCTGTAGAAACGATTCACGGTAAGAGAATGTATCAAAATTGTCAAAAAGTTTGTTAAGCGAGAAGAAATTAAAATAAATATCAAGAACCTAGGTAGTCCTCACAGATTGCGTGAGATTATGGCTAGAGATGCTCGAAAACGTTGTAACTAGTCTGATTTCTAAGCAGTCTAACTTTTTCATCGTGAAGTTCTAAAGAAGTGGATTTTCCCGTGGTGACATTGTAAAATCATCCGACATTTTGCCGTCGAAATACAAACTAATTCGAAATATTCACAGAAAGAAAGAATATATGCAAACGCACCTAAGCATGCTGTTCAGCTCCCTTTGACCAATTATGATGAATATTCAGTCTTTTGGGTCCTTATTCATAAACTAAACTAAAACTCTTTTAAATTAAAGGAGAAATCTACCCTTCTTACAGGCCGTCAAGATCTAAAGGGCGTCAAGATTGAAGATTCTCTGCGAAAATCAATTTCTCAATTGCTTCACTTTTCCTCCCGCAAACTTGTTTTCATTTTGTCGTGAAATCATCGCATCAATTACCACGTGCTTTTAATTCTTAATGCGGCAAGACAACTAACGACGTTTAACAAAACAAAGGCATGAAAATTGTTTGTGTTGCTATGATGAAGACATCTTCCCTTTGAGTAAATGTGTGGAAATAAAAATAAGTTCATTGTCGTAAAATTTCAGTAATATTGCAAATTTCAATATTTAACTTTTTGAATTCTCAGATGCAATTAACTTCGGCGTTTTTCTCAAAATATCTCAGTATTATGTCAAACATCCTGCAGTCAGATTCTACTTCGGTATTTTCTAAAAATATCAGAATTCGAAAGTTGAAAAGCGAGGAGTCAGTAACACACTACTCTATTTTGAACGTAGTGGTTTTCCCTATTTCCTTGGAACGGATTAAATGCTTTGCATTCTTTTCAATCAGAATAATTGTTAACCAGAAAAAGTGAAGAGAAAAAAATTAAAATTTCTTGATATGAAAGCAGAATACATATTCCAGTTGAATTGAACTATCACGATTCAAAAGTGAGTGACTCGAGAACAAACGTTTCCTTCAGTCTTTGCTTCTTTGTAAAGACTGATACAAAAGTCGGATCATGTAGAATATACTGTGATCAAAACGTAAACAATGGTTAATACTATTCCTTTTTTTAGTAGAGATCGATGGATTCTTGATAACAAGGAAAAGAACGATTGTTTAGGTCATTAGAGTGTCCACATTCATGAATAAGAACCTTCGCTGTTGGTGAATTCGAAACAAACAATCTCTTCGTTCTCCGTAAAGAATCTTACATCACATTTCAGGAAAAGAAATATGTACTGTCTTGTACCTGAAAAATATCAAAACAGGGCTACGCTGAACTGTTTAAGGCTAAATATTAAGATTGATTTTTAAATTTGCACCTTGCATAGTTAGCTCATGGTTGTATGTCAGGAGGAGAAAATCCATTAATTTAAATAATTAAATTAGTTTTACTTACTCCTGCTGAGACATTTTCGGCTCTTCCAGCTTAAGCACTGATCGAAATCTATATGTCCAAAAATAACGAGTCCTAAGTCAAATATGCGAGTAAGGAGATTAACGAGAATGATCATCAAGGTAGTTGAAATTATCAAATCAAATATTCTAAACAGGCAGGTTAAAAAGTGGAATGGTTTATGTTAAATCTGTGGATAGTTACTCCGACTGAGGTCGGGATCCCTGCCCGAATTTTTCCCTTATGTTTGTTCCTTCATATACATACACAGCCCTAGAACCGACAATTGAAATTGTTGGAGAAACTAGAAAATGTGTTATTTCACTAAGAAACTATTAATGTCGAAAACCAGTTTTCACTCAAAACAAAATACTTCTTTCTGATACATTCTGAGCCTCTTTGCTCTGATGAACGATTCAAACTTGAAAGTGAAAAAACAGAAATCTGAGGGAGGCCCAAACCTCGAGTTATTTACCTCAAGAAAACAATCCAAAAAAAAACCACATTCAATTTCTCAGAGCATTACCTTAAAAAAACCTGCTTTTAAATTTTTAAAATGATAAACTGAGTCAGATTCAAAACTGATACACAACAGAGCTCGAATCAAGATTCCATAACGAATCGGAGAATTTCAGCCTTAACAATTTAATTTAACACGACGCGCGTATGTTGTTATGGTTTCTTCTCAATTTTGCCCCCACTCATTTTACACTTCCTGGGAATAAAAAACATAGCTTGTTACTGTCATTTTGTGATTTTTTCCTTTGCCAGCTTTGTGTCCTCCATGCAAAGAAAATAAATTTGCGACAGACGCCTTCCAAAATTAATTGACAGTGTTGGTGATTTTTAAGTGTTTTCCCTGCCTCAAAATTTGCTTTTCTTTGTGGAAATTGTAAATACTACGTTTTGCATCCCAGATGGCACGTCTTCTTCCTACAATAATGAAATCAGTGCTGAAAAAGAAACCCTGAATCCTTTCGTTACAAACCAAACCTTTGTTTCAACTCATTTTTTCTTGAACTACGTTTAGCAAATTTGATCGACGTGTTCTTTATTCCCATAGCAAAATGTTTAATATTCTCTTTTGAAAAAAAATCGAATGGTTCTGCAAGCACAAGCTTCTTTTGAGTCATTGGTTTTCAGGGAATTGGCAATCGTCCCAGAATAGATTTTCATTTGATTTTTGATGCTTTCAAAAGAGGAAATAACAGAGAAGTTTTGAAAAAAAAATATCATGCTATTTACAATATGCAATAATTGAAAATGAAGTAAAATGAAATAAAAGTTAGCCTATTACAATTGTATTCACCTTGTCAAAGCTCCTCAATGAAAGGAATGGTGCAAGATTTCCGATGACTTCATGACGTTCTGTACGTAGAAATAACTGAAGATCTCAATTTAAGAAAAAAAATTATACCATTTGAAATACAAGACAGATAGACAGCAATCATTAAAACGGATACGAAATAACAATCGATTTGCATATAACAAAGTGAAACAGTAACATTGATACGATAAAAATGAAAATTTACTTACCAACCGCATCTATGATACCTTGACATCAACGATACCGACTATTATTAAATAAAGCAAACTGATGCACTAAAAATATATATCACGTATATTCCGCCCGTGCCGATAAAGGAGGTAACATAGATTATGCGGCGTCTTTGCCGACTCAACTTAGATTGGGACTTTTCATCAGATATCGAATAACAGCGATAGATAAAATTTAATTGCTCTTGTTGATAACATCTCGACAGTTGTTAGTGACGAGCACAACTGGTCAGCAAATTTTCAGAAAAGGCTTTATTAACTTGCGCAGTCCTATGCTCTAAATGTAAATTCTCTTAACTGGTTGTGATACATTCGGTTTGATTTAGTTGGGAGAATTTGGTACAACAATAGCACAAGACTTTCATGGTAATAATTTTCTCTCCACAATTGATACTACAAGAAGACAAGATTCTGTAATTGATGTGTTTCGTGATTCTCATCAGCTGCCTTGTTTTTAAGGAGAAAATAAATGCTGATAAACATTACAGGATTGGGAAGTTTATAAATATTTCAACCAATTTATACTGAAATGCATCTGCTGCGGTTTAGTAAAGAAACCCATTTAGTACTGAGAACTGTCAATTTTAAGGAACACGTCTGTCGCATTATGTTAACATAATTTTCCTTACAAAGTGGTTTTAAAACAAGCTTGAAACTGATTTCCGCTGAAAATCAAAAACTAAAAAAAGAAAGTCTCGAAGATTGTTTCTTCGGGACAGCTTGTCTACAAATTCACCCCGCACATTATTATCAAATGCGAAATCGCATCTTTAAATTGATAAGAGGTTATTAAAATCGGGCAAAAGTTAAGACAGATCAATGTGGATATGCCATAATTTTGTCTAAACAATTATCGTTTTTCATCACGTTTTTCTCATGCTCTATGTAAACACACATTATTCAGTTTCATTTCACAGACTAATGCACAGGAAAAGCTGTGGATTTCATTGAAAAGACATCACAGGTGATTATTATTAACTTGTCATTTTAAAAGAAAAGACATTATCGATACGCAAAAGGACATCAGTGCAGGGACATGCTGCAATGACCAAATAATCACACAAGAGATTAGCGAGTGTAGCGGGTTCGCTGATTTCCCCTTATTAAACGGTCGATGCCACTTTTAAAGGTCATCGATGCCATCATTGGTAACCAAGCTTTTTGGAATAGTCGATGCAGGGCGGCAGAGGGCCTTCTCCCTCCCTAGGACGATGCCATATCTGCTCTTGTTTTGGCCTGCATTAGCTATAGGTCAAAACTTTGAACTGATTATTAGTTGAAATTAGGTCTAGTTAAAGCGATTATTAAATCTAGCTTAGATTCACGCTTACGTTAGGGATAGGGTCATCTTTTATTACCTTAAATAATAAGGTTTTTGTTGGGGGTGGGGTGGGGTTGGCGGATCAATGTGGTAGTGTAGTAGTGAGAGAGTGATGCTAGCATGTCAGAAGTTCCGGTTTCGATTCTGGGTGCTGACATGCAGTTTTCATTTTTCCTTTTAGTACGCAGTGTGTAGTGGGATAAACTTGTAATCGGTAACACGGAGGCACACTTTCTTCCCGTTTTTTTTTTTCACTTCGGTGCACTCAGTTTTCACATAATAAATCAAAACTCGGGACACCGAGAAGAGAGTTGAAAATACAACGCGCAGCGTACGGGCAACTCAGAATGCTCGCGGGAAAACTATACATCCGGAAATGTTTCGAATACAAGTCCGGTCGGGCAATACGAAACCTTTCTTTCCCAGGTTAAAGAGAGCTTATCCATTGGAGATTTCTTCACCTCTCCCCCATTTACGACATTCGCCGCAAAGTGAAACTTCTTTATTTTTTTCCAGCATTTGGCTACAACCGCAAGAAGCGTGGGTTGATTTTGTTATGCTGAGCTTTGCACACGTAACTGGTTTAAAAATCAAGTGTAATTGCGCTACCTAATCTGAAGCGCTATTTATATGGTCTCGGGTACCCGAGACAACCCTCCCCCCGAGTAACCCTGGGCGAGCTAACTTTGCACTAAAATGTTGAAAGATTCTACCGACCGTTTATATGATCCCCCTCGAGTTGTCTCGGGGGGCGACACAACTCGGGTGGGCGAGCTGTCTCGTCTCGGCAGGTATGGTAACCCTGGCAGGCGGGACAACTTTTTCTCATATAAACACTTTGACTCGCCTGCCCGGGACACCTCACGGCGTGCCGAGTGTCATGTATGTTCGAAATTTCAGGTTTTAAAGCAAAAATTTACATTAAAATAGCAAAATAAACTCAGCAAAGCCCACACTTATCGAATAAATGAAAGAAACTCAAACGAAGGAGGACATCTGGGGATATGAATATTAAAAAGCTTTGTGAATAACCAAGGAGGGTCAACTTTGACTCGGCTAGCAGGGACACCTTTTTCTCATATAAACGCTCGATAAAGTTGCCTCGGTAGGGAGAATTGTCTCGGGTACCCGAGACCATATTATCAGGGCCTGAGCCTAAATGTCTCTTGGGCATATTTTTTGGAAGCAACGGATAAATATTTCCCGCGCTTGCCGCGACTGCTCGCACCGTGCGTGCACAGCCACTGTACTCCTCATACAGCCTGTTGATGTAAATTGTTAATTCTTCTCGTTGACTGACCAACTTTTCTTGAAATGCTAATTCTGGGAATTTGGGTGTACATCAAAACAACACAATTTGTTTGAGAAACAGAAAAGAAAACACGCACACAAATGCTATGATTAAAAATAACTGCGATTTATTGCAAGCTTCCTGGATGATGGACTAGCCAGTGCTGTTATATCTTCGGCAACAAAATATGAAAGAAAATTCACACAAAATCATAAATACATTTGTACAGGGGTATTTACACATAAATAAATTGCGATTTCCAACTCAGCAAAGCGGAAATTTCGATAATCAATTTACAATAATTCTGACTTGAATGGATGTCTTCGCATGATTCATTGGCAGTGTCAGCGCTATAAAAAATTCGAACAATGAAGAAAATTGCACAGAACAATTATGAATTAAGCGGAAAAGAAATAGATAACGGACAACTTTCAGTCCTTTCAGAGTGAAGTCTTCCTTTGTTCTGTTCAGTGGCTGAAGGATGACATGCGAAGATTTTGCATCGTGTTTCGAGCTGCAAAGCAAAATATATAGATTTTACTATTATTTTCTGCCGTACGTACTCGGCTTAAGCGGAACTCTTTTGTATAAAGACGTAGCATTCCACTTACCATTAAAGTACGTCGTGTCCGTAATGTCATCTGGACGAGGAACAAATGGAGGAGGATGACTGTGAATGGATAACCAGTCCAGAGTAGAAAAGAACGGAAGGTTTTCAATCTCTTTAACATAAAAAAAAAGTTATAACAGTGGTGCACAATGGACAACTAAGCTGAGCAGATTGAATAGGGTATCCCGGCAGTGAAAATATAGGAAAAGAATGGTATAATTGGACTCCAATAATACATTATTCTCCGTTTTAAAGCCAATACCTTTTGCGCCGGGTCTTTGCTCTGCATGAAGGACGAGGATACTTTCCACAGCTCCAACAGCCTGTTCTGACAGCGCTTCATCTCCCTCTGGCCACAGCAGCTCTAACAAAGAACGTTTATGATTATATATAATTGTAGCTTTGCGGAAGGAATCCCATTCGGGGAAATATTTTCTAAGTCATATGAGAAAATGATTCCCCGCAATATTGAGAGAGGAACTGAAGTTAGGAACGGTACACATTTGTTTTTCTTAGCGTGTATCGAGACATCTACACATCTACATATGGCACGGACCTCCGTAAACGATAATAGTCCGGCCCGCCCAATTAGTGAATAGGATTGGTGTCAATCAGGAAGCAGCAGCATCAATAATAACAACAACAACAGCAACAACAACAAGCCGAGTTCCCCTTTGGTCGCATAGAAATATTTTAACTGTTAGCTTTCCTCAGGTGTGCAATTTTCTTGCATTGGTTTGTAACGCGACGCCTGCAAGGCTACAGTAATCGTGATCACAGATCGATGGAAGAAATAGAGGGCTCTATGCTCGACAATCTCCACAGATAAGTGGCCGTTTTGTCGCGCGGATACACTTACAATTACTTCCGCTTACCTCTTTGCATGATGTGACTAAAGACAAGCTCTGGCGTGTCATCATTAAATGGCGGAACTCCTGTTAAAAACTCGTACAAGCACACTCCTAGCGACCACCAGTCCACTGCTGGTGCTGCGGAGAAACAAGATCACTAAATGAATTCTCATTTTAGTTTGCTACACATTGCTTGTAATACTACATCTGAGAATTGTCTGTTTGGCAATATATTCAGTTACAATGTAAGGAGAAACTGGATCTTTATCGCTAGCTTACGAATGAAGCCGATGTAACAAGCAGTACAATCACTGCACGTGGGTCATACAGCTTGGTGCATTTTTTATAACTGTCGTCTGCAAAACCGCTGCATAAAATAACTGAATTTTGCAGGGTTTTTTACTCATTACACTAAGAAATGCAAAAGCGATCTAATCTGATTTGCCTGACTAATCAGCGATTTATAGTCAGGTAAAAGTTGTTTCTATCTCTTTCACGGAGATTACTTCCCCCTTCCTGCAGTATTCCCATCGTTTTACTGTCATCGTTTTAGAATAGTGTTGTTTTCTAACATTTATTGCTTCAAGTATTTTTATTAAACCCTTTTTATTCTTCTTTCTAACAATAATAATAATTACAACTTACTGTGCTCGTCTCCCAGAAGGATTTCTGGGGCCAAATAGTCAGGAGTACCCAGGATCCTATTCTTGGGTGGTGACGATACAGGCCTGTTTCCTCGTCTACACGACTTCGGAGTCCGAAAAGGGGTACGCATGAGAGGTGCTGAGGTGTGATGCCACTGATGGGACACCTCCATGGGGCCCGGAGTACCTTTAGAGCTAGCCGTAGCGTAACTTTTGAAAGTGACGTCCATGGGTGAATCCGAAACAACAGGTAAACTTATGTCCATATGCGAGTCTCGCGTGCGATTTGAGCTTACACCCTCCTCACAGTTTGCTGGGTCACTGCTGTTTTCAAATGGGATGGTCAAACAGCGAGGTCGACTCGAGGAGTCCACACTGGAATGGTCAGTTACAGCATCAAACGGCTCGACAAAATTGTCATCCACAGTTTGTTCGACATTCGTCTCACGCATGTTCTCAAATTCGATTGTCATACTTCGTTCACACGAAGTTGCATAACCTGAAGTAAAAGGCACCTCAGGGGACGTAATTCTACGTGTCACAGGTGTGAGGGTGCTCGTGGCGCGTCCTCTCTCGGAGCCCCTGTCATTTGCAGGGGTGACTTGCCCTTTCTCGTTCAAAAACTCCAGGATGGTCCCAGATCGTTCACGAGGACTAGAAAATTTAAGAACTAACGGCGCACAAACCGAGGGGTTCGGCGGAGTGAGAAATTCCTGCCCCTGCGGTGGGCTCCTTTCCTCGCCCTTTGCAAGAGGACTTTCATGCTTGCATTCCATTGGGCTCTTGTGACTGCAAGGCAAACTTACGACAGCGGTGTTCGAGGGCACCGAATCCGCGGATAGCGAAACAGCTCTCTTTTCCAAAGGCCTTTGAGGTGTACAAGCGTTAATCTCTTGCAATGGGCCCCTTAAAGAATCGTCCCCCGAAGCGCATCGTAGGTCTTTGAGGGCTAACGCATCTATTTCAGTGGTAAGCCCCGTATGCCGAGGTCGTTTTGAAGCCGGCATTTGATTCTCCTCTTCAGGTGACCTGTTTCTGATGTTTTTGTGCGCCATTACATTGGCTACTTGCGGTGTTTCTGGAGGATCGTCAATGTGAAATGTTCTTTGGCTAACTTTGGGGCAAAATTGGGTTCGCTTCTTCGTGCTCTGAACTGCAAAAAAACACACAAAAAAGGCCGTTTCAAAAACGAACTCGACAGTCAAAAGGGTATACCTACCGGCGTAGTTTGAATGTTCCAATGTATTAGGGGTAGCGCTACATTTACTACTGGTTCCTGTGATTCCCAAGCCTGGCTAGTTTGGTATCCCAATAGTTTAACATATTTTTTTTAAATCTCACAACCTTTCTCCGTTAGAATATTTGATGGTTCATTGGACACATAGATGTTATTCTAGAAGCCGAAGCTAACAGCCGGAATTGTCTAGTTGCTTGGTAGATGTGAGAACAAAATTGGTTTTTAAAGCATTGATATTGTTTTGAAGACTACTGAACAAAATTATGTTTAAGATGCATTGCTAAAAACGTTTACGCACAAATATACGCAAATTCTGCATGAGTGGCATTGCTATATATTATTAAGAGCTTACCTCCAGTTTTACTGAGAGGAGTCTGACCGCCTGGTGGTTCCAAAACCCCCGAGAGTGTAGTGTTAGGGAATCTTTCCGTACGAGTGACCCGGGAGTCATGCCTCATGGGTGTGGTTTCCATGTGATCATGTAATGTCGTACAACTGTTGTTCAGTCGTGATCTTTGTGATGGCCGCGCGGCGGACAAGGACTGTGGATAAAACAAGAAATGTGAATATACTCAGGGTAGAATTTAATATATCAAGAATAACTTTTTGCAGCAAAAATTCTGTTTAGAAAACACCCTGTAATGAAGCGCGAGAGCGAATAAGTAGAATTTTAACTCATTTTCCTTCAAACAATAATTTTAATCATTTTTCTACAATATGAACTACACTGTAGTATTAAACCACGCTTCAGCGAAAACGCACGAGCGGACTTATTTGTAATTTGAAACATTCAGTTGTGTTCGCACGCCCATCAGTTCATTCACACGCTTTAAACCCGTGTAACGGTGAATTTCCTTCCTTTAGTCTTCTCGGGAATTGAATAATTATCCAATACTATTTCTAAACTGCCTAGTCCGAAGCTTCGGAGAAACGAGAAAATGTCGGCATTCTGTAGACGACCTTCAGCCACTGCACACTTATGGCTGATAGTGTGCAATAGCTCAGCCAATCAGATTGCAGCATTTGCATTTGTATACAAGTAGAATTCTACCAAAACTCGATAGCACATGTTATATCCTGTGCGACTTACACGAAGTTTTTGTTAGACAATATATTTAGTGTGACTTGCATGAAGTATGTGTTAGAATTAAACCATGTGCTTTTGAGTGTACACATCGAGCTTGTATTTGGAGTGTTACAGCATATGTTTTCTATTTCTTAAGTGGGGACAGTCAGGGAGTGTATCAGTCAAGATCTTTGAAAACGAGCAGTCCCCTTGACGAGGTTTTCCATTTTTCCGTCGCCATATTTTTGAAGATAGAGGACTTGAACGAAATGATGAAAGCCTTTTCATGTGACGTCATAGCGACCACAATCGCCCATCAAAAAACAAAAAAAAAAAAACCAACAACAACAACAAAAACATTTTCCCCCTTTGGGAAAAAAGTTCCACTTTTACGCAAAGATTTCTTGCTGATTTAAAGAAAAAACTCTCTATATAGGGAATGTTTGTGGCATGAACCAATTTCTACCGAGATACATCGATTAGGAAATAAGTTCTCAGTGATTTTAGGAGATAGGTCAGAATTTTTAATGTACTTACAAAAGTGAAATTGGAAGTCAGTGACAATACTTGTCCAGGAGTCCTGAAGAAACTCGACCCAGTCTTGTCAGCCTTGTTCACAGAAGGCGTACTCATGACATCAATAAAGCTTGGCTCTGTAAACATTGTTTTAAGATTTTGTTTTGTAAATCATCTGTGTAAAGTAATACGATACTAAGAAAAACAACAGATTTCCAGTGAATGCCATTCAAAAAGAATTCAGGGCCGTAGGCAGAATGTTGCTTGGGTGGGTGGGAGCATCTGAACCACGAGCATCTAGGAGGGATCCGGGGGGTATATTTTCCCAGGAAATTTTGAAAAGTCAAGATGTTGAAGTCCACTTTTCCTGCATTCTGAGAGTCATTTTAACCCTCCCTCTCAGATTGAGCGGCATTTGCAGCACGTGAGGGGGTGCGGATGCACCCATCGCACCCCCCTGCCTATGTCCCTTGAATTATACAACTGTTTACTTTAGTTTTGACTTGTGCAACACACAATAACTTGAATTAGAGTGGCTCCCTTCTTAAAAAAAGAATCGTAATTCTTCAAAAAGAAGCCAGAATTCAACACTCATTAGTCACGTCTTCAAAAGCCTCCCACCGCTCCCTAGTTGAAGGTCTGGATCCGCCGTTGCTAAACAATTGCATGTCATGCTATGACTTTTTCTTTTGTTGACCAAAGCCACTTATCATGAAAACTGCTTGGACAGTGTGCAGTCATGACACAGCTGAGACTTACTTCGTTCCAGAGTCAATCTTGATAACCCAAAATCTGTTAACTTGATTTTCCCTTCATCAGAGATTAGGAGGTTGTCTGGTTTGAGATCTCTAAAGTTTTGGAATAGACAAAGGTAAAACGTCTGAATAAAATTAAGAAAATGTTTCCAACTGGACACGGCTGCAATGTATATGTTGTGGTTCAATTTTATCCTTGGTTCAAATTTTATTTTCCTTTGTTTCAAACTCATTGTCACACATTACCATACTCAAAAACAAACAAAAATGAAATTTGAACCAAGGATAAAATTGAACCACAACATATACATATATACAACATATCCCTACCTTACATCCATAATGACACTGTATGGGTTATTTCTATCAAAACCCAGTACCTGATGATAGTTTCAGTACATAAAGGAAGAAGGATAATCCGAATAAGTTCATTGTGCCACAATAATTTTGACAACAAATGATGGTCTTGGAAAATAAACTGTAATATTTCGGTATAAGCTATACCATCATTAGACTGATGATGGTATAGCTTATACCGAAATATTACAGTTTATTTTCCAAGATCATCATTTGTTGTCAAAATTATTGTGGCACAATGAACTTACTCGGATTATCCTTCGTCCTTTATTTCTATCAGAGACAGCAAACACTAGTATTCTTTGAGTTGTAACCCAAAATATAGGCAGAGCTTTATCACACAACTTCCACTAAAATAGATATAGCTGAAGCATTTGTAAAGTATCATGGAAGGTAACGAAGTGTATTATGCACATGATGTGGGCATTGCAAACAATGTACCTGTGAATAATGCCATGTTTATGAAGATACTCTAAAGCCAAAACAACCTGTTGTAAGAAAATGAACATTTTATTAAATGATCACAATATTATTATTTCAAAATTACTCTCCAGTACACGTTTACATCTACCTGACATTCTTGGACTTAGTAACGTATTTATGGGGTGAAAATACAAAGAACAAAGAAATTCATATCTTATTTACTCATCTTTTGAAAACCTGAGACCTAATGTTGGTTAAGGCATTGTGAGACTATTTAGAATCTTGCCAACAACTCAACACAATGACCCCAGCCAGGGCTCGAACCTGGACCACTCATTCTGGAGTCTATGCTGACCATTAGGCCATGGCACCTTCCATATTAGCCTACACAGAAGAACAGAATGTACTGCACTGTTTACAAATGCTAATTGAACTAACATCTACACTCACTTCACCCCCAAAATTTTCAAAACCAAAAAGACTGGCTTGGTTCTGTATACACAAACTGTACATGTTGACAACAATATTACAACATGTTTATTGTCTGTTTGAATTTTACAAACAAGATCAATTTCATTTTCTTAGTTTCACACGTCATAGTGATAATGAACAAATGATAACAGGAAGAAAAAAATCAAAGTGGTTTCCTGTCATTTAAAAGTTGGCAATTTTAACAATCATTGATCAAGATACAATAAATATAATGATTTAAATACTCAACCTGTGCTATATAAATTCTTGACATGTTCTCGTCAAAATATCCCAGGTTGTGTAACAACGATTTGCAGTCTCCTCCAATTAAGTATTCCATAACCTAAACAACAACACATGACATAAGCTATATCACTTGGCAAGTAAATATAAAAACCTTTAGTTTTTGTTAAAAGGGTGACAGTCACAGTGCCACCCAGCCATGGAGCAAGCAATATTGATCCAGATATTAGCAGAATAACTGCTGTTTTTGTCTTTTGAGCAATGGAAAGGCAAGTGAAGCATACTCAATTGATTTTGCGATGTAATATACAAATACAAATATCTATATTTAAGCTTAATATTAATATCTTTTTATTGTTTGTTGTAATATCGTATAGAAATAAGAATACTGAAATAAAGTTGTTGTTGTTGTGGTAACAGCATGGTTCATGTTTTTAAAACTTGATATTTTTTAGGTTGGTGATCAGACTGATGTCCCACTTTGAATTGCACAATAAAGTCTGTGTTTGAGCCAGTGGCCTATCAGTCGGAGATCATCCCAATTTCCTAAGGATGAAGCCACTAGGAGTATTTCTACTCCCCCCTGGATGGGATGCGAGTCCATCGCAGGGTTACCCCCAGCAGTTGAGTTAAGATTAATGAAGACATGTTCCTATAAAATTACATTTACCAGAAATATTCTCTCTTTTGACTGGAAGGAATAAAATAAGTTCACAATGTAGGGACTCTTTGCTATTGCCAGGCAATCCCTTTCAGCCACAACTGTGAAAATAAAATAAATAAAATATTCTATTAATAACAAGCAGTCAATCATAAGTTCACTGGTCAATTTGAGACACTACATAACTAAGCAATGCCCTCGAAAACTAAAAACTTTGCACAAAGAATAAAAATTGCTTAACTATCAGGTTTACATATTATATTTATTAATTACCACTAGATATCACTACTCAGGAAGCAGAAGATAGATAGATAACTTTATTTTACATGGATAGAACACTTAGCTAAGAAGCTAGTTTACAGGTTCCAGAAGGTTTGCACATTTTTCTTCAATCCATGCATTCCTGTCCCTGTTTACCCCAGGGACACCCCTGGCACAACTGTACACCCCCATCCCTGTAACATCCCTGTCATCCACCCTGCCTGCTTTCTCTGGATACTTTCACTGTCCTCCTGCAGATCAAACGTTCTAGATCTCACTACAATAATCGTGTTGTTCCAGAAAATATCCATACTCCTCCCACTGAAGGTTTTTAGTTTAAATATCCCCACTCCTCTGGAAATTCCAGTTAAGCCCTATACCTTCCTTTCAAACTTTTGGCTTTTGAGAACCCCCACCCCCTTGGAACTTCCATTGACCTTCTGTGGGGTGGGTATGGATATTTTCTAGAACTGCACATTGCCCTTTAACCATCTAATCATCATATGACCCTTTCATCCCAAACTATGGGTTGAGACTATTGCCTTGACTTGTAACTGGAGTTTCATGAGAATAAAAACCCTCCGGGTGATTAAAAATAGCAAACAAATGCATGAAGACAGTAAGGAAAAGTTTCATGCTGAATGCAGGAGTATAAATAGTCAAGAAGTCAAGAGAGTCAAAATTAAAACAACAAAATTACAAGACCATCTGTACCTTGTTCTATCATGTTTTTGTTAACAACATCAGTCTTCTTCACAACCTTGATGGCATAAAATTGTTTGTCTTTGTCTTGTCTACGAGCGAGGAATACCTGCCTGTGAATAATTAAAGACATTTTTCTTTTTACAGAAATGACAACACATGGAGGCAGCATTATCAAGTTGGACTGAGCACCTGACTTGAAATCCAGAGGTCTTGGGTTTAAGTCATATTCTGACCACTTCCTGGTAGACAGTTTGCAAGTTCAACTTCTTGGCAACACTTGTAAAAAGCCAACTGGTTTACTTCCTGCCAGTTGGGATTTTTAAACTTTTTGTATTTTAATTTGTAATATTGGTTTCTAATGTTTGAATGCTTAGCCCCATTAGCACTTAATGCTAAACCAGTTGAAGAGAGTTACGTGTAAACAAATGTCAAATGTCACATCACAGTACAAATAACTACTGGCTGCTACTGTAAGCAGGACTGTAAGCCCTGAGGTAAGAATTATTGCTGGCTTGCAACTAACGTCATGGCAGCCATGCTGGGGGACAAGAACAAAGCATTTTCCTCCACTGGGAAGTAAATGGTATTGTCATGCAAATTATGCGAAATATTTTTTAATTGTTTTGACCACCATGGCCGCCTTGTCATGTGGTTGCAAGCGGTCAATAGGATTTTAGTTCATTAGTCATGGCTTCTTCAAATGCAACTGTGACTTACCCAAATGCACCTCTGCTGATTGGCTTGATAATATGAAAATCATCTATACCAGTTGGCTGTACAAAGTAATAAGTCAATTTAGCTATTTTATTTATTAGACATGAATATGATAATCCTGGAATATAATTTAAGGGAACTGCAATTTTATTTGTAAACACAGGTCTAACTAGTTTAGTTTCTTGTGGAAACCGGGGGTAAGAAAGCTGTGTAAAATAACGTTATTATGAAAAATGTTTAAACTATGCATGAAGAGCCTCTTGCCAGAGGTTGAAATTCGAAAAACAAAATCGAGCAGGACAAGGGACAGTACAGGTGTACTCATGTAAGCTATTTGATGATAATCTCGGCTCACATGCCTTACGTTTTTATCTTAAGTATTAAAGACGGATGCTGATCCCTGTTATGTTGGTTCTTTTAACGGTTGTACATAGTTTTGTTCGTGATATTGTACACCCAAGCAAATGTAAGTTGAGTCCGTTTACAATCACGGAACAGCTACATGTAAGCGACTCTAAATTTCATATTTAAATCAGTGAAAAGCACATCAGCCAGAGACAAACCTTTAGCGTTTGATGGTGCCTTGCACTCTCTGAAGAAGGCTCGACCATATCCCAGCAAAATCACACAGGTACACAGCAACAACAACAGACAAATTTCGTCCCGAATGAAGTCAGATGAAGTTGAAGCCTTTGAATACTTACAAAGGTGTTGTTGATACAAGAACTCTAGCTAACGACGTGTTTTACGTCTACACAACATTAACTCTGCCAACGTTTTTAGAAAACTTAGAAATAATGGCACGAGTTTTAGAACCAGTAATCAGAGAGCCGCCATGTTTAAATTTCTGCGCGGAAAAATAGTAGCATCCAGTCCTTCACGTAAAATTCCGGCTTTTCGCAACCAAGCCCCACCCCTCATCCCCGGTTAAATACATCCGCTTAAAAGCCTAGACATAACCACTTACGAAGTAATTTACGAAGTTGTATTTAGCCCAGGGATTATAACCGGAATTTTACGGCAGTGCTTCTGGGAATTATTTTCCCGACATCCTCAGAGACCCAGCGGCAGCCAGTCGGGGCGAAACGAAGACCGAAGTAATCAGGTGTAAGCCCGGCAAAAAATCGAAGCAACGAAGTTTTCAAGAATGGCAGCCCTCTTTCGTCGCTCCGATTTTTGGCGAGTTTACTTCGTTTTGCCCATCTGAATTTTTATGGTCACTGTCAATTTTGGCCTTTAATCATATTCCTATATCAGACATATCAGTCCCCCTGGATGGACTGAATGGGGTAGACACTTTTCCACTTTTATTTACCCTGTTTATTCGACTAAATGCACCGGATTTTATTAAATTTTTCGTGATTCGAGTGCAGCGTATTTTCGAGGGCCTGAGGGCGACATTTATACGACGGCGGCGTTTATTTAAAATCCAATTTATTTCTTGCAAGCAATAGTATGGTAACTAAATATAAAAATCTATAAAAATCGCGGGCAGGTGGTGTTCTTTGGAAAATGTCGAAAACATCCCTAAAAGTTACCAGAATCTCGTTTTGTGGGCTTGGTAATGGAAGACTGTTTCAAGTAAATAACTCAAAAATAGAAGTTATTATTGTACAATTCGGTTCTCATTTTTTTTTTGGATCGATTACCTAAAGGCCCCAAATAGGTACCTCGACAACTCCGGAGACCGTCATTTTACATTTAAACACCGTAAGCGGTGCCAATCAACCAATTGTATCCCTTAAAGGTACGACGAGCACTACCGTCATATTTATGGCGGAGTCCCTCTCGGGGCTTGGCATCCAGGGGTTACATCTCACCAGTGGCATTGTCTTTGCTACGAGATCTTTTTGCTTCGCTGTTTTTGCCGGTTCTCTGGATTTTAAACCGTCATGTCGACGGTCATGAAGGACTCAAAAAAGCCATCACGAAGGACTCATTGAGCCGACGAGAAAACGGAGTCTGTTTGATGGTAAAACATGAGTTTCATGTTCGAAAGTGGAGGATCGACTCTGGACTATAAAAATTACTTGACCGTCAACCATGGCCTACGCGACGCCGCTAATAAATTTGCCATGCAAAACGTTACCGTAGTTATGAGCGTTAAACTGAAACAAGAGGTGACCACAGTTTCAAAATGGTAGAGTTTTCGCGTCTACATCTCAGTAATTTAGAATCTGAAAACTTTAAAACAAAGCACCTCGCTCGACTGCTGAAAATTATCAGAATATGACACTGATGTGAATCTTCTCCAAGTTATTTCCAGTCAGTGGTTGCTTTTAGTTGTTTGAATAAAAAGCCGGTGCCTACCTTTTTACAGTTTAATTTATAATCAGTGTACAGTTCATAATCATTCTCTTATCGAGAGTGATAAAATACAGGAATAACATTAAATGTAATCTACTTCAAGTATTCTCGTTTACGACAGTACTCGTAGCCGCTCCATTATTTTTTTTTTTTTTTGCCATTACAACACGGGATGACCACTAAACCCTCACTCTGCATCCAGTAAGGTCGGCACAGTTCCTTAAAAACAAATCACAGCGATGAAGTGTTTTCCCAAGAAAAAGAACACTGACGAAAACAGCTCCGTTATGGCTCTTTTACGCTCGAATAGCTTCATTCATTTCAGCGGTTTGTGTGTTCGTGCGCTCAGAGGTAGCCGCGCGTGAAAGACCACCAGCCAAAAGCACTCGACCATTGTTAACAGCGACGATTTCAGAACTACTTCCAACTTCACTGCTTCCTTCCCCGGAGCCGCTGGCATTAGAACCTTCCCCGCTCTGCTCAGAATCTCCGCTAGACTGCTGCCCACTTTCTTCACCGCTTTCTTGCTCTCCACTTTCTTCACCGCTTTCTTGCTCTCCACTTTCTTCACCGCTTTCTTCCTCTTCACTTTTCTTATCGCTTTCCTGCTCCCCACTTTCCTCCTCTCCACTCTCTTCACCGCTTTCTTCCTCTCCACCTCCTGCCCCGCTTTCCTGCTCACCATTTCCTGCGCCGCTTTCCGACTCCCCACTTATATAACCGCTTCCCTGTCTTCCACTTTCTTTACCGCTTTCCTCCTTTCCACTTCCTGCCCCGCTTTCCTGCTCACCGCTTTCTTCGCCGCTTTCCTCCTCTCCACTTTCTTCGCCACTTTCCTGCTCTCCACTTTCGTCACCACTTTCTTCCTTTCCACTTCCTTCCCCGCTTTCCTTCTTTTTGCTTTCTTCGCTGCTTTCATTGTCTCCACTTTCTTCGCCACTTTCCTCCTCTCCACTTTCTTCACCGCTTTCCTCCTCTCCACTTTCTTCACCACTTTCTTCCTTTCCACTTCCTTGAACCCCGCTTTCCTTCTTTTTGCTTTCTTCGCTGCTTTCCTTGTCTCCACTTTCTTCACCGCTTTCCTCCTCTCCACTTCCTGCACCGCTTTCCTGCTCACCACTTTCTTCGCCGCTTTCCTGCTCTCTATTTTCTTCACCGCTTCCTTCCTCACCACTTTCTTCACCGCTTTCCTGCTCTCCACTTTCTTCACCGCTTCCTTCCTCACCACGTTCTTTACCGCTTTCCTGCTCTCCACTTTCTTCACCGCTTCCTTCCTCACCACGTTCTTCGCCACTTTCCTGCTCTCCACTTTCTTCACCGCTTCCTTCCTCACCACTTTCTTCACCACTTTCCTGCTCTCCACTTTCTTCACCGCTTTCCTGCTCTCCACTTTCTTCACCGCTTCCTTCCTCACCACTTTCTTCACCGCTTTCCTGCTCTCCACTTTCTTCGCCGCTTCCTTCCTCACCACGTTCTTCACCGCTTTCCTGCTCTCCACTTTCTTCACCGCCTCCTTCCTCACCACTTTCTTCACCGCTTTCCTGATCTCCACTTTCTTCACCGCTTCCTTCCTCACCACTTTCTTCGCCGCTTTCCTCCTCTCCACTTCCTGCACCACTTTCCTGCTCTCCACTTTCTTCATTGCTTTCCTGCTCTCCACTTTCCTTGCCGTTCACCCGCTCTTCTCTTTCATCACCGCTTTCCTGCTCTCCACTTTCTTGACCGCTTTCTTGCTCTCCACTTTCTTCACCGCTTTCCTGCTCTCCACTTTCTTCACCGCTTTCCTGCTCTCCATTTCCCGAACCGCTTTCCTCCTCTCCACTACCGACGTGTTGTCCACTTCCTTTATCGCTTTCCTGTTCTCCACTTTCGTCACCACTTGCTTCCTCCCCACTTCCTTTTCCACTTTCTCCACTGTTATTAGTTGTACTTTCACCACTTCCCTCTACAACCGAACTTTCAATTCCGTTGTGGTCATTTTTGACAGCAGAGTTTAACTCCTCTTGAATATCTCGATACAATTGATCTATGTCGTCACTTGGGTAGTCGTTCCACCTTGCAGGAAATGCTGCTGGAATAAATTTAAACGCAGAAAATGTAAAATAGTTATTTTTAACAAAATTAAACGAACTTCTTTTAAAATCATACAAATCATCTTATTTTTTTCCCAATAGTAGTATGTTTATACATTTTTCAACTGGATAAAGTAAAACCAGAAGGGGCGCTAACATTTCGAGAGCGGACATCCTTCGACCAAAAACAACGCACAGAGTGGGCTGCTGGAATGTGCGGGCCCTCTACAAGACAGGGAATCTTGCTCGAGTCATCAAAGAGATGGAAAGCTATAAGATCGAGATTATAAATAATGAAGATGGCAAATTTAAAGCTCGATGAATAAAAGATAAAGACAATTTGCTCATTTGTTACAAGCGTGGGACAAAGAAAAAATTCTGAATCCCCGACGGGAATCAAACCCATGGCCTCCCAGATACCGGTTGGGTGCTCTAACCACTGAGCTACGAGACTCGTGGTGAGCTTGGCCGTTTTCCTAGGTTCATATGTGACGGGATGCTAGGTGTTAGTGAAACAAAATGGACAGGAAGTGACATCCGGATACCACTCGTGAAGAGCCGACGACCATCATGGTAGAGGTGTGGGATCATCACCACGAAAGAGGTTCACAAGCGTTTGTTAGAGTGGAAGTCCATCAGTGAGAGAAGCATCACAGCAGATACAACTCAGCATTTGCAAAACTCAGAGTCATTGTTTGCTATACACCAACGGTACAGCATGGCAAAGAGAAAGACATCTTTTACGATTAGCTGCAAGCAACAGTGGACGAAACACCATACCACGACGTACTGCTCATCATGGGCGACCTAAATGCGAAAGTAGCAACAGACAACCAAGGGAAGGAAAGCACTATGAGGAAGCAAGGGTTAGGTGATGCCAATGATAATGGGGACAGGTTAATAACATTCTGTCAGGAGAACAGGCTGGTAATTGGAGGAACGATCTTCTAACAGAATATCCACAAAGTGCCAGGGTACCCCCAAGACGGGAACACACAAAACCAAATTAATCACATCATCATTAACAACAGATGGAGGGGCAGTCTACAAACTCAAACTACGGCGAGCGCGAGGAAAGACAAGAGGGCACCTCCATTGGATGTAGGTAAGCTAAGAGATCCAAATGTACGTCAGACTTATCAAACAGGGATCTGGAATGAGGTTTTTGTTCTACCAGACCAACAGGAAATGGACTTGTATCCTTTTAGTCACACCTCGGTGGAGGCAGGAAAGAAAGTTACGGGTCTAAGGGTCACTAACAAAGACATGTTTCCAATCAACAGACATGGCTGTGAAACAACTGGAGGGGAATAATTTTGTTGCCGGCTACATATTAAGTCTTCAGTGACGTAATCCTCACTAGGCTTAACATAAGAGTTGACCCTGTCCTTCGAAAAGAGCAAGTAGGGTTTAGGAAGGGAAGAGGATGTGCCAAACAAATTTTCACTCTTCGCCAAGTTGAGGAACAGAGCAATGAGTGGTCGGCCAAAGTATTTGCCAACTGTATTGACTTTACCAAAGCCTTTGATAGCATTAACCCACTAACACTTTGGAAAATCCTTGGACATTCGGCATCTCAGAGAAGCT
This sequence comes from Meandrina meandrites, assembly GCA_963693305.1. Taxonomy (NCBI): domain Eukaryota; kingdom Metazoa; phylum Cnidaria; class Anthozoa; order Scleractinia; family Meandrinidae; genus Meandrina; species Meandrina meandrites. Next base: position 62,270,742 of record OY855903.1, read on the forward strand.
TGTGTGTCCATCATCAAAATGCTCAACAGTGATTACAGTGCGAGAGTCATCTTTGGAAATGATCTGACAGAGGAATTTTCCATACGAACAGAGAAGTAAAACAAGGCTATGTGCTCTCCACAGTTCTCTTCTCTTTTTGCATAGACTGGCTCAAGAAGGAAACAGCCATTAATGTCAGAACAGGAGTAACATGGACCATAACGGACACCTTTGAAGATCTAGACTTTGCGGATGACATTGTGTTGCTCGTTCATCGTTACCAATTCTAAGGGGACAAACCACGAACACAATAATAAAATGGGAAAACTAATGACGTGGCCACAATAGGAAGACAAGGCGAACTTTAACATTAAAGGGACACTGTCACGGACATTTTTTGACTTTTTTAGTAAAACGGCACCAAAATGTACGACTAAGTACTTTCATATTAAAAGAGTAAAAAGCGTTCTCTGGTTAAAAAGGTTTAAGAAAAATATAAGCTTTCGGCTATTCTACTATAGCCTTTAACGAATAAATATTCGAATAAATATTCGAATATTCGTATTCATATTCGTTAAAGGCTATAGTAGAATAGCCGAAAGCTTATATTTTTCTTAAACCTTTTTAACCAGAGAACGCTTTTTACTCTTTTAATATGTCACACCCTGGTTACAGTTCAATTTTTAAGTACTTTCAACCATGCAGGAAGTGCTCCTAGAACGTAGAGGGAAGGATATCTAGCAAATTGTTTAATGAAGAGGGTGACTGTTAATAGTTTTCATCAATTTTCCAAACCACAAGCTCAGAACTTGAAAAAGTCAGGCTGACTTTTTCAAGTTGAGATCAAAAGCTCCTGATGGTATCACAGTGGTATCACTCTGTACTTAGCTTCAGTGCACTGGTATAGTAATTTTAAGAAAGCGTGACCACTGTTAATAGGTTTCCAATGGTGTAAACATGTTTTTGGGCTGTTGAATTTTTGAAGTTATGCTCATGACAGTGCCCCTTTTTAACCCCTACAAAACAAAACTAATAAAGATCAATGCAAAATCAGATGAACAGGTTACCAACGATAATAACAACATCGAAGAAGTACAAGAATTCGTCTATTTGGGCAGTAAGACAAAAACCGACGGAAATTCTAAAATGGACGTCCCACAAAGACTATCCAAGGCAAGAGGGGCGTTTGCAGCACTTCAGAACATCCAAACTCTTGGCGCAGAGTCCTGGAAGGTGGTGCAATCCGTATGCCACAACAACAACTACAACTTTATTCGTACCCCAAATTAAAATTAAGTTTACAAAAATTAGCAGCGATAAAATAAAAATGAGTAAATGACTGCCCAAAAAACCATAATAGGGATAAGTTAAGACTGGGCAGCCATCCTTATTGTTTATACATCGTTTTTTTTAAGGTTAGGTACTAAAGACAAAAAGAAATACGACAACACAAAAACAAACAAAGAAACAAAGGTTAAATGGAATAAATGGGCACATGATAAATGTATTCCAAGCAAGAGCAAGATATCTCAGGAGAATGCTCAGAAATTTCTGGCCAAGAAGCATCCCTAATGAAAACCTTTATCAGCACCCATTATCATGAGTTGGGATTAAAAGGAAGAGCTAGGTGGCGGTGGATAGGACACATTAACAGACTGACCGCGAATGCCATTCCAGAGATGGACCCCTGCATGAAAGAGGATTGGAGGACGCGTCAAAGTGGCATGGAAAAAGTCAGTGGAAAAAAAGATGGCAGAGACTAGATGGAGCTGTGGCCAGCCTCAACTATGGTCATCAAACAGACAGCATTGGCATTCGTTGGTGACGGCCTTACATGCTACTTAGCACAAAGAGAATTCAGTAGGTAAGTAATGAAAGACGTTGTTCCGGTGAAATCTTTTGTGTTGAATTAACCTTTACCAAGATCTGAATTTGCGAGGAAAGCACGAAAAGTTGCGGGCGAGCAAAAGACAGATACGTGTGTGGACTAGGTTACATACTTTGTTCACAGACTTTCTATTTTCTATAACGAGCGGGAACCGCAAGCGGGGTTGGGGAAAGAGAAACAAACTAGCTGCTACAATCTAACTTTTGAATCCACCGTTTGAAGTTTCCTTGCCGTCTTACTCCTACAGCTAACCTTTACCCGCTCTTTTTAGCTATGGTAAAATATTAGTTTTTGACGAGTGGATCATTGACTAGCTATAAGTGGATTTATGCGGTATGTCGATATTGAAGTTAACAATCACTCCTGAACTCAAAATCAATCATTAAACTGCTGTAATTACATGCTCGTCGATGAAAATCATGTTTTCGTACGAAAACAAATCAAAACAGTTTCTTCTAACCTAAAAATTCATTTCATCGCAAACCCTATAATGTTCTATCTTGTACTGGAAAAACGTTAGCGTTAAAAGTGCAAACAAAAATAACAAACTTAACTGACCTGTCAGAGGAAAACACCGTGTGAGAAAGAATATGGTGATGAATACCACAGGCTGAAAAAGAGAACGAAAAGAACAATAAAGAATTAAATTTTACAAACATAAGGAATGCATGTTATTTGACAAAAACCTCTCTAAACCCAATAAAACTAGACAAAAAGTTACAGTCTCAATGCCTTTCTGGTGCTAAACGGTAACAAAATTATCGTATTTTGGGGAGTATCATCTGCGTAATTTTTTCCTTCATTTGCTAAATCCTTGATTTTTAAACTGAAAAATAAGACAGTTTCTTAGCCAGAAAACTGCTTTAGGCGCACCTTTTAGGAACTCACTAATTTCCCACTGAAGCCGGCTCGCTTTGATTTTATACCTACTATACAAGTTGACTAGAGTCTCTTGCGAATCTCTAACCGCCAAATCCATTCGGTTATGCTCTTAAAGTTCACACCTCCACCTGCTCCCCCCCCTCCCTTAATTACTACGCTCTCGAACTCAGAAGTTTTATACTTCTAATGATATGCAATCGAGAGCGGCTAAATATCGATAAAGGCGTTGTGGGTAAAACAAATAAAAAATATTATTAAACTCATTGGTCAAGTAAAACTCGCTTATTCTTAGGCGAACGGCGACGATTGCAGTTACAGCTACATAAAATTTTACGGGGTACAAGAAAACATTATCTAAAATTCATTCACAAATAAAAAGGCAGCTTCAAAAATTAATATTGCATTGAAGAGAAGAGGTATTGCGTAACAATTTGAATGATTGTACAATTTCAGAGCAAACATATATGTAAAATGTTAACGATTTTCTATTTTGTATTTACCGATTTTCTGGTGAAAAAAAGATGGCTTAATTAAGAAGGAAAAACCTAAATTGCTGACATGGCGTGGTGTTATAAATATCAGTATGTTAAACCCAAAAAAAGAAACAATCTATTCTTCTAAAAATGCAATGCAATTTTGAGGCAACTTAATCGGCGAACTTTGAAAGCGCCAAACCAAAGTGTAAAAGTGTACCAACTCGTAAATTGCCAATTTTCGTGTAATGGATCCATAATAGGGCTACAAGGACAGTCAAAACTCCGCGCACAAAACAGCAATCGATTTGATTCTAATTTTTCATTCGATATTTTGGAATAAACTTTAGTACGACTGTAGCTCAGTAATTAGTATCCGACCATTGCACGGAAGGTCATGGGTTCGACTTTCGTCGGAAGCTCATAAATGTTTCTTTGTCCCACTATCGTGGGACAAACAGAATTTATATCGTTCTCACACAAAGGTAGTAAATTTATACTTGGTAAGGAATTCTGCTCAAAATTAAATTGTAGAAGGTAATTGTAAAGATCCCCACGTGTATCAAACTGCAGTTAATATGTATATTTTCCAAAATTGCATGTCTTTCAGAGTTAGCACAATTTATGCATTTTTTCCAGAACGATTCCGTCACCATGGTGTTTTGTAAACCTAGGCCATCACGCAGATTTCTAAATTTAAAAGTTGTAAGAACTCTTTATTACAGGAAAAAAGCCTCACTTGTTCTGTTGTCTTAATTTGAAAATAAATTGATACATTAAAAAGACTGCTGAGCACGAATACTTTTAAAATGTTTATCTCCCAGATTGTAATAAGGGAAGTACAAAATCATATTTTATTCGAAATAAACAGTTCTAAAATTGAATCAAGAGTGAATATTCCAACAGGGTTGGTGCACCGAGAAGCGGTATACAGATCGGAAGAGATTTTTCTATTGTAATTCTTTCAGCCGAACGCTAGATAGCGCGTTAAAAAGTCAATTCAGGGCATTTAACACAGTTAACAATATACGCAAGCATCTGCGCCACCTTCGCGCTTCTAGATCCATTTTAACTTTGTTTCGTGGAAAATCTTAGCCATTTAAACGGAAAAAAACAGTGAGCTGATCAAATAAATATCTCCATTATTAAGGGCTTTTGATGTCGGAGTTAACAGCGACACTATTTCTAAAGAGTTCACTTGTATGCCTTTGTCCGCGGTAACAGTTGGGGGATATTACAGAGTTAATTTATCGCATTCTGTGCGAAGAGAGAACAATCTGAAATCAAAATTTAAGTTATTTAAATAATTTGTCTTACCGCAGCACTTAGGATGGTCTTCATCTCCACTTCGGATCCTTCTGTTGCTCAGAAATAAAATCAAGCTCTCGCAAGAGCTTTTTAACAATATGGAGTAACAACAATTTGAAATCTTAATGTACAGACTGAGATTTGAAGCAATCCATCATTCCGACCCGTCACATGAGTAAATACTTCTCTGAAGGGGTCAGTTTCATTTTTTTCGCTGACGTAAATAAACCGGTAATTAAATATTTCAAAGGGACTATGCTGATAAATGGTCCTGTGTACTAACGCAGGCGAGGCTACTCAGTCACTGATCAATCGACCCCAGATCACCATCTTCTTTACAACAACAAACAATGCAGCAAGGCTGATACTACGTGAAAAAGTAGACTTTGCGAGACACCGACACGACCAGAACCGATAAAGCAGGGTTGGTTGTTGCTGTACTGTTTGTAATTTGTAATGTTGCTTCATGTTGCAGATCCTACGTTAGCAGCATTATTGTAGGCATTGCCTTGCCGTTTTGAGATTTTCTTTACAACTAGTTGTAAAGCTTCCAAAACCAATTGTCACTGAGAGAATCTTTAGGAAACCAGGGATAGCGCAGTGGTGAGAACCATTGTGTCCAGGTGCCATTACCCCATAACAGACCATGTTCAGCTAATTTTGCAACCCTATACTAGACTAGACACCGAAAATCCCTACCCTATCCCAGCACTATTAGCGTTTTTAATGGCGGGAAAACCTAATCTGTCAACAACGTTGCCGCAATGATTTTATTAATTTTTATTAATAAAATTAAAATAATAAAATTATTTTATTATTTTTTTATTTACGTTTAGAAAAGCCTCTTTCTCTTCTGAGTTTCTAATTCTTTAATTGTTCATAGCACTGATCAGTTTCCCGGGAAACTCTCTGATTTCTATACCCTACCTCAAACAAAACTGCTTGAAGACCATACCCTTCACTGCGGCACATACCAATATAGCTTATATATGTGCTCCCCCCCGAGGGGGTTGTTGTTGGTTCTCGTCCTTGCTAAAGGTAAAGGTAAAGGTAAAGGTAAACTTTATTTATGCAGGGTGGCCCATTCAGCACAGTGGCTGATATCCAGAGGGGCCCTGTTAAATACAATTTCTAAAAATATAAAATGTCTAATGGTTTAAAATAGTTATAAAAATAGAGTTAAAAAAAACTAATGTCTAGCAGTTGAAATAGTTATATAAAAAGAGTTTAAAAAATTGAAACGAGTTACAAGCATGAACTGGTAGGGAAAAAAATAGATATCGTAAATTAGGTGCTATAAATAAAATGGGCTTTGACAAGATTTTTAAAAGAGGAGAGTGGTACAGCTTGTTGGATTTTACAAGGTAGTGAATTAAAAAGGGCTGTGCCAGAAAATCTAAAAGTACGTTTGCCAAGGCTAAGTTTGGGTTTGGGTAGATGGAGGTCAGCCTTCCTTCGAGTGTTGTAACCATGTACATTGTAGTTCCTAATGAAATAGTTACTTAAATACTGAGGAACTAAGTTATGCAAACATTTAAAAACTAAAACACATTTGTGTATTTTACGGTTTGTTTCTAAGTCAGTCCACCCTAAAACATTAAAAGTATCTCTAGAAGAGTCACGCTTGAGAATGATACGGGCAGCACGGTTTTGCAACCGCTGCAGACTTTTGCTGGAGCTAACAGACAGTTCACCCCAAGCAGTGTCAGTATAACTTAAGATTGGCTCAATAAGGGTATTGTAGACACACTTCGCTGCTTTAAGAGTGAGGCAAGATCGTATCCGTGCTAGAAGTCCTAGACGCTTATTAACTTTTTTACAAGTAGTGTCTATATGCTCTTTCCAGTGAAGCTGTTCATCGAACATAGTCCCAAGGTAAGTGAACTTCGTCACTCTCTCTATGTCCTTGCTTTGAATCTGCAGGACAAAGTCTGAGGTGGTTTGCAGCAATTGTCTTGTTCCAAAAAGTAACCCTTTGGTTTCGCTCTAATGGTTTTTCTACGGGATCTCTGGTTTTCCTCCCTCCGGAAAAACCAACATGCTTTCCAAATTCCAATTCGATCTGGACAGAGGACCCACATGAAAACCAGCTATAAGAGCTGATGTGGCTTTCTCCCTAAATAATATAGTCATTTTCCTTTCAATCCATAGTTAATTGCACGAATTTCAGGAAGCCATACGTACATGGCGCGATTCTGTTTCCCTCTAGCGTGACTCTGCTTTTTATTTATCATTCATTTACTTATTTAGCAATTTAAAACAATTTATACCTTGCTACACGCCCGGGGGGGGGGGGGGGGGGGGGGAGGATACCTGACAGAATCTCGGGTAGGGAGGTGCGGCTTTGCCGCCCAAACGCTGACCCTGTTTAAGACACAAATATCTGATTTTCCTACCCTGTTTAAGACAGAATGCCGAGTTTTGATACCCCGTCTAAGACGTTTGTTGCGGTGTAATCCAATGGGAATTAAGCTTGGTATCAATACCTAAGTCAACGAAGTCAACACTAAGCAAGAACTTGTAAAAATTCGGCTTGTGGCTAAGTTGGTATAAATTAACATATATGCTTCTCCTGATTAAGACATTGGTCCATGCAAAGATATCCCGTTTAAAACAAAAAGGAGTGAATAAATACCCCGTTCAAGAAGTAAAATCCTGAAAACCATCCCCCGTCGGGCCGCACGTCTCCGTTAAGCCCTTATAAGGGAGTATCCCCTTACCCCGGCGAGCTACACGTTTTATAAAGATAGGTACATTTTAACGATCGCCGTCGGCTTCATGGTTATTCTAGATTTTATGTCACAAAACACGACTAACTACATCGTGGAATAATTAATTCCTTGACTTTCTTTATATGTGTACTGTTGCACTTTAACCCTTTCAGTGCCAGAGTCGACTTTTGTGACATTTGGAGGAGTGGTCATTGAACCACTTGTGACGTCATCAGTTTACACGTCAGTCAACCTTTCAGATGAGCAGCTGACACAGCCTGGATTAATCTTTCCATAGGACCATGCATTTTGTATATCGACTGCATTGACGGAGCTAATCGAAAAAAAAAAAATCATGCTGCGTTTTTGGTGCAAAATCGGTGCATAAACAGACTAACACACCTGTAATTGATCAATGTCCCCTTTTCAGGGTTTACCGATGATTTTGTCCAAACTTTTCCTGCCAGAAAGAAGGATGTGAAGAGTAGAAAGGAACGAGGATAAGAAAGCAGGAAAAAAAAGAAGGAAAAGGAGCAAGAGAAAATTTGGAACGGTTTCAGCAAAAAAAAAAGGTCCAAATTTTCCAAATTTTGGCTTATGCGGATGCACCAAAGTGAAAAATTGTACATTGTTACACGGAATCTCTATCAAAATGTTGGTGCAATGTAAAAAGGTGCTTTTATAGCAAATTTTGGGCAAAATTAGCATCGTAACAACGAAAATTGGGTTAAACGGTTAAAAAAACGCGTTTTGGGGGGAAAATTCAGCAGTGAAAGGGTTAAAATGAATTTCATGTCAAAATAATTTTAAATTAAAAACTACTTGATTTATATTTTTCTTCGTTAAAATTATGGTAATAAATCGCATACGTTTTAAATCATTTTGGCCAGAAATTCATTTCAAACTAAAACATATGCAAAAACTTGAACCGTGCTGTACAGAGCGCCCACCGCTATATGGTTTTGATCCCTAGCTCATACATTTTCTTTGCAATAAATCCGTTTTAAAATGGCTTAATTCGAACTCATTGTACACAGGCGCTTACAATGACCCATAAGAAGTAGACAGAGGTGACGAAATTTTCTACACCAACCCTATTTGCAACTGAACGAAAGCAATACGCGTCCAAGGAAAGCGGCTGATAGATTTTTATTTTCGTTTTGGCATATGCTGAAGGGGAACCTTAAAATTCATTATGCAAGCTTTGATCTCGATCTAAGCTGATGAATGCCAGTACAAGTCGATCGATAACTCAATGGTAAAAAGGCAGACCTCGCTTGCCACTGTGGTAGACCAATCCATTAAGCAGTGAAGGAGTAAAAATCAGCCTCGAATGTTAAAGTAGAATACCCAATTTATATTATGTGATGCTATGCAGAAATTGCCAGTATCTTCATCTATCAAAATATCATGCATCTATATTGCGACGACGGGTTTCGTCGCTCTGAACTCAAATATGGGCAAACGGGCGAAGAGAGGCCTTGCGGCTGAGAACTGGACGCGTAACACTCGACTGGGGAAAACTAGCTCAAAGCAACTCGCTTCCAACGGGAAAGAACTCGTCACTGGATCTGCTAACAACTGGAACAGGGCACAAGAACTTGGACTTCACACGTTTATTCTTCGTTTCCGACGTAAAATCGATCTTACAGCAATAACAACTCTCTATTTACACTAATCGAGATACGATATTTCGAAATACACATTTCAAAAGAAATAAGGCTGAATAAAGTCAACTTACAACGCAAACGCGAAGCGAATAAGTTCAGCCGCCGAATTTGTACAGCTAAATAATAAGAAAAAGTATTTTAAACTAAAAACAAGATTGAATAGAGTCGGCTTATTTGAAATCGTACCAAACTCAATAACGGACACAACTAAAAAAATGACACATCTGTTGAAAGTATATTCAACCTAGAAATCTGCCTAAATTCGAATTGTTTTTAGTAATGGAAAAACGAAAAAATGAAATGAACTTCTCTTTATATTTTTCTCTTGAATGCAACCGTAGTTTAAACAGCGACACTCCTGGGTTATTTACCCAACCACAAAAGCAATTCACTTCACTTTATATTCAATTCACTTTCTTTATATTTCCACAAGAATTTCAAGTCATAATTTCTTAATTCATATGTTAACTAATTCCCCTTTTTAACGACAATTTTTCCCTGACAATATGCATGTGAACACTGGTTTTACTGTAAAGAAGCAACTTCCAGTTCAGCATCACATGATCTGAAATGGTGTAGCCAACAAACCAAATTAAACGAGTCTGTATAGCAGGTGTGCATTTCTCAAATCCATTTTACTCCATAAACATACCTGTCATTTATGGACTGTAATTAAAAACCTTGTGTTATTTTAAAGCAACATTGTAAAACCTTGGATCATTACAAATCATCTGCCACAGAAAATATATTTTACCGTATTGCGATATTCCCCGTAAAAGATCATCCACAGTACGTAAAGCCCATCCGAAAAAAACGCAAAAGAAATTGAAAATCGTTGCCAGAAAAATCCTGCCTTGTTAGCCAGACAAACACCGCAAACGGTGCTGATACATTTGACAATATACCACGGTAAAATTGATATCAGTAGTGGCAAATAAAAAAAGGCAAACTGTTTTAAATATTTCCGAGCGCCTAACGCATTTCTGGCTCTCTCAAAGTCAGCTTTCTCTCTTTGTTGTGGGAGTTGGTTGGATTCATGTGGTGCCACTCTTGATCTGTTTTTTAGCTTTCGGTAGGTTAACCAGCTTACTACAACGAAAGCAAACCACGAGCAAGAGCAAAATAGATGAATGTAACCAATGTAATAAGTCCGTTCGTCGATTCCGGTGAACGACAAACACGAGCACAGAAAGCACCATATTACAATGAACAGAGAAACCAAGGAAGTGGCCCGTTTGGTTATTTTTACTCGGTGAAAATGAGGATGCGTGTATGCAGTATATCTCTCAAGGTTGATCATTAAGTACATCGCAAGCTTTGAAGCGATCAAAAAGTCCGTTAACAGCGACGTAAAGGTTGGAAATTCGAAAGTTCCCAGCTTGTTGCTTAAGCCTCGAAGGATTTCAGTGACGCCGAAATATGGCAGAAGAACTGTCCCGGCCAGAAAGTAAAGAACAACGCTGACATCTTCGATTCTGTGGATCGCTTTGCGAGTCATATTCAAGGGATTCTTTACAACGGCGATAATAAGAATGATACTTCCAAAACATGCCATAAAAGCAAAAATAATCGACACTATTCCGTTTGCCAACATAATCGTGGCATAAAACTCCATATCTTGAGCAGTCTTATTTTCACTTCTTATTTAGGGTCGTTAGCCAAGTGTCATTGGCAAAATCTCAAATCGGATCTGTTAAAGCGCACGGCAGATTATTTTCGAAAAGCAATTTAGTCTTTTGAATATATTTTTATATCTCTATCCATAATTGACACAGAAATCTTCAAAATGTTTCCTGCTGAGTCAATCCAATCAACTAAACGGACAATTATACGATAAATTGAATTTCGCTTTCTTCAACAGGAGCTTCAGGCAGAGAGGTGGCAAAATTCAATAAAAAGTAGTCGATGGGTAAAGATGTTTCGATGTTCGGGGTTCCGTCTAAGATGGATTAAATATTAAAGAAAGCAAAGGAAATGACTTGGTAAATTAACGAGTGGCTGGCTGCATTTTGACTACTGATCTAACAATACGTAACTACACTTCATATGTCAAAATGTCAAATTACCAACAACACTAGCGCGAAACTGGATATTTAATCATGACCAATTCAATGGCCTCAGTAACTTTTACCAGGATTGCACGATTTCTGAAATAGGTCTTTTCGCTTGGAACAAGACTTAAAGATTTTGCTTTTAGAAGCAGCATCTATCAATAAATGGAGCAATAAAGAGAATTTAAGTCTTCTTACCGGCCGTGAAACGAAGTGGTTTTTGATAAATTATTTTTAAAAACCTTTTGTTATCGCCAGCTGTTGACGCTTGTTTGTATTCAGGAAGAAACAAACCTTCATTGATTGGCTAGCATGTTATAGGTTGAAAAAATAAAAACCTTTTTGCATTTGATAATTAATAAAACAAAAATTTTAACAACTGTGAACAAAATTGGATATGGGATACGTTATTGTTCATTACATATGGCAGAATGCTGAGAAAGAAAAATTACCCTGCCCTTTTTTAGTCATTAAAATATTGCATTAATCTCTTTTTTATGCAGTGGTCTTCGCTACATGCACACAGCCGAAATTGACTTAAAAAATAGGCGAGATTCATTTTAGAATCGTTTAGCCGTCGTTTTTCTCTCAGGATGATATAAATGATCAGTAAAGTGGAAAAAGCATTTTTAAAGAATTTATTTAGTGATTGCATTTCTTTTGAATGTAATGCGTTATTTTATAAAGCAGGTAGCTTCTATCGGAACGACTGATAGTGCATCTATGATTACATCGGAAATCATCTTTCAAATTTCAATTAAGTCCCTTTCAGTTAAATTAAGAAGTTCAAGCGCTCTCAAGAGTTAGGAAAATTTCCCTACGCAGAAGCGAATTGGTAATGACTCCTGCCCTGTATGTAAATAAACCAAACCTCACATTGAGCATAAGTTTGTCAATACAGACAGAAATGTCCCTAAAAATATCTGAATTGAGCCAGAGCAAGGGGAGAGATGGACAACTATCCGTTGTCTAGGTCGCCGTGGTGGTGTGAAGTGTATCTCTGTTCTGATCTACTCAAGAGACTCGTGGAGTGCTGAAGACGCCATACGCGATGCTAGCTTAAATCGGTTCCTTCGGCTAGGTATTACAAATTGCTTTTGTCGATTTAGTTAGACCTTTTTGTATGTTGATCATCTACTTTTCCAATAACGTGTAAAAGTAAATATGTTTGTTAATCATAGATAACCTAGGTTACTTCAGCTGTTCGAGACAGAAAAACAAAGTCAAGTTCGGTTTGTTTACTTGTGCAAATTTTGTATTTCAAAAAATTACTGTGCTAAGGAATGATTTACAACTAGGGATATTTAACACTACAGCTGCCCCGCTGTTATTCTTTTTTTTTTCTCAGCGCACAGTTACTACAGTCAATTATTTCGTTTGATATTTTGGCGCTTCTGTTTTGTAAATTGATTGAAAATCAGTTTTCTGTTTGGAACAGCCTTGCGATAATTCAGAAAACACTCTAATTATTCTGTGTTGTGCTCACAAAGTATCACGTGGTTATTGGCCTTCTCTTCTTCAAGATCATGGGACGAGGACGTGCCATTTAAAACAAACTTTTCGGATGAATTAAGATAAGCGAAACAAAGCCAAATCATGCAAAAATTCTAAAAGATTAATGACCACGTAAATTTAATTACACGAACGTGTCCCCATCGTCCTGAGATCATTTTGTATTTTTTGTTGTAATGCTTATAGTGAGGATAAACTTTAGTAATAGCAAAACGTTTTAAAACTACCAATTGAGACCAACTGTTTTCAGATTTTTTGTTTCAATATATTAGGGCTGGAAACTCAGGCAACAATGACCAACTTGACAGCTGAACTCGAAAAGGATGCCGAAAGATTTCTCACCTCTGTCAATGAAAACGCCTGCCGTGAGTTTTAATTATTCTCTTTCCTTCTCTGCAAGTCTCAGTAACAAATTTCATTTAAATGCCGGAAGACTGATCAAATCTTTTATCCCGTGAAGTAGTTTTTATTTGGCAAGTCGAGGTTTTGGACTGAGTCTCGCTTATCGTTAATCGTGGACAAATTTGTAGATATGTTCGTAATGGTTCTTGGACAAATAAACTCTGTATCGTTCGCCTTCGAGACCTTGTGAAATAAAGAGAGCAAATTTTCTTTTCGATGTTGTCGCGTGTGTACTTGCTTACGCTGATGGGCTGTCATCATCACCCAATCACCACGCAGAGATTCCTTCATCTTACGTCATCATTAACTAAACACCGTACAGGAAATTTTATCACACCTCCCGACACCCACTTGCGGGCATTGTGTACAACTCCCGATACTATTTGCGCTCCCACTTTGGGCAAATCGAGATTTTAACCGGTAATATCGACTATATATTCATACTGTAAGTACTTCTTCTATTTACGCGCGGATTACAACGATACCTCCTCGGGTTTTGGCCTCTGGGCCAAAACCCTGCGGGGACAAAAAATGGTAATCGGACAGGGAGAAAGTACGCTTTCGGAATTCATAAAATTATTATTATCATGAGATGCGTTTTTAAGTGAATATACATCCATTTTAAATTGAATAATTCATGACGTAATTAATAATTCTACCCGGCCTATTTGTGTTGGTGATGTTTCATGTCAGAGCTCAATAACAACTTCTAGTTTACTTGGATAATTTAACAAAGAACATGGCAGGTTTAAATTGAAGCAATTGATCTAAATGATATCATTTTGTTAGGTGGAAAATGAATACCGAAAAGTGTTTAGTACTTATATATGCATCAAAGCAGGGTCTTTATCATTTTATACGAATCGCGGCTTTTGAAACCGATCGTTACTGATAGCTAGCAAAAAATTTCATTAGTGTGCAGCCATGATTTAGCAAACAAATAACGTTTTCAATAGCCTTTAGTTTCACACATGCCATGTCAGTAATTCTCTATTTAAGTTTGTATAAACAATTTCCAAATATACAATCAACATGACAGCTGCAATTACTTAGTTTGCAAAATTTAGTCGGTCTTTCAGTTTTAATAAAAGTATTGATCTACTAGAAAGATTTATCCAGAAACGAGCCAAAAGCTTTGATAATATGTCACTAGAAAATTACGATATTCTATTACTTACTAATTGAAATTATTGAAATTGTAATTATTGTTTAGTAGCTTCACCTTTTTAGTTTAAGGCCCGTAACTAAAAGGCGTAAGGCGTTAATTAAAACGATTTGGTCCACAGGGCCGAGCATGAGTTTTTCCGTAGCATTTCTAATGAGTGTATCTACGACAACATGGCAAGCTACAGAGTCTTTCAAATTATAACTGAAGTTCTGCCTACCCAAGTTGCCTAATGTAACAAGATTATTAGGATTGATAGCACATGCGGCCATTAGGTTACATCCTAGTCATTATCAAGTGTCCTTAAGGTAAATAAGCTATATTAAACTTAAAAAAGTATTGGCACAAAAAAAGCAAACAGATGCACGACTTTTTAATAACAAGTTTTACAGATGTCATGCGTATTGGTAAATGTGTATTTGAATTTGAAGTAAAGTTTCCTGTAATTTCAACTTATTTAATGATCTTTTTTTACTTCGCTGTGTTAAATTCACTGTCGTGACAAACTGAAAATCAGGATCATGGATGCAATAAGACTTATCTGGATTCATCATAATCAACGCCGCGGTACAGATATTGACCTCGCGGCTTCATGGACATGATGGATAGACCGACTCGCTAATGACAACTAGTGGCTAAGCAATTCGATCACCAAGCCACTCACCCTAGGGCTTATCGAAGTCGTCATCAAAAAGGGATCTGGAGAAAGATTTAATGTTCATTCATCATTTCACGAGCGTGGGAGAAAGAAAAATCTGACTCTCCGACGGAAATCGAACCTATGACCTCCCAAACACCGGCAGGCGCTCTGTCTATTGAGCTACCGAGAGACTAGTAGTAAGCTCGCCAGTCACTATGGGTCAGCATTGTCGATAGCGTACTGTTTGGTGATAAATACATGATGAAGATGCTAAATTTTAACCTGCCAAGTCTCTCGTCTGTGCCATGAATTGTGACAGCAAAAACAAACCTCATTGCCAGTGTGGTTGATGGCGATGTAATAAAATTATGTGTCAGCCATTTGCCAAACATATTCAAATTCACAATTTTTAAATAGCTTTAATTTAAAAAATGTCATTTTGTAAAGTCTGTATTTGAACCTATGATAATTTTTTTTTCAATTTAAGAAGTAAATATATCCAGCATTGTAAACATGGTCTTGGAAAAATTTACAATCGGAATCTTGTTTGCTGCATGCATGGCAGAGTTTTCATCTTCATAATGCGAATCAGTTTCGTGTTGTGCGCGTAACAATATTTATCCTCGAATAAAGCGCTTCACAGAGTTATAATATGTTTCAAAACGAAGTGTGAGAGTGATTGGTCCAAAGACATCTGGTAAAAACAACAGAGACAGTGAAAATCGCTGCCAGAAAAATCCCATTTCCGTTGTCAAACTGGACTCCTGGTACGCCACTTCGATTATTTTCACAATGTACCAAGGCAGAGTACACAGTAACAATGGTACCAAAAATAATGATACGACCTTCAGATATTTTCTCGCTGTTCGTGTAGAAAGTTTCCTGTGAATCTCTAACTTTTCCACGGGCTGAGGAATTTCATTACTAGCAACTCTATTCTTGTGTTTTAGTTTCCAATAAGTGATGAATGACATGATGAGTGAAAACAAAATCGGGACTGAAAAGAACATATGGATGTAAACTGTGTAGAAAACCTTTTCTTTTATCCCAGCAAACGATAAACACACAAAAAGCAGCAATAACGACTCTGTTACGAATAACGTGATCAATGCTCTCCTTTTTGTTGTAATTCGACGATGAAGATACGGAGAAACAAATGCTGTGCATCGTTCGATGGAAATGAAGAATGATACTTGAACGTTCGCTTGCGCGAAGACAAAAAACGCCGAGGACAAGTAGCTTGGAAAATGAATAGTTTCTGTGGTGTTTCCTAAGCCATGCAAAATCTCAGCGATTCCAAAATACGGTAGAAACATTGTGCCGGCCATAAGGTTAATGTAGAAGAAACCATTATGAATTTTGTCAATCATCTTTTCCGGACGATGAGGATTCTTGGCAGTCGCCAGGATTAACACAGTGTTTGCTACACAGATTGTTACTGAAAGCAAAAGCGAGAAGCATCCATTTAAAATCAAAATTATTAACTCAGACCTCCTTAACTTCCCTCTGTCTCCCTCTGTAGTGATATTATTCATTCTAAAGAGCGAAAATTTTTCAAGACTTTTTCAAATTACTCAAAAGGTTTGGAATGCCGAGCTTTGCGCGACGTTAAATACCAAATATGATTTTGTCGCCTTGTAATATAATAGCGACGAAAAACACTTACAATATATTGGCAACTGTTTGCTTTTGAATTTTTCGGCCAATCCGAATGAACAACAAGTTGATTGAAATTAAATGTGATGGGCTGCATCAGGAAAGAAAGGAAATCTGTAAATTAAAATGGAAAGCAGCATTATAGAAAACAATAACGAGCAGATGGTACTACACAGCCGAAGTATGAAATTAACATATTGGTCTGATAATTTCTCGCAGAGCTCCATGAAGCCAGGTTTGTTAATTAAGACATTTGTTTCTCAGCAACAATATAAAATTAAGAATAATATTAGAAAAGGCGGTAACTGGTTTGCGTTCATTAAGGACAAAAGTGGGCTGATACTTAATGGGCGAAAACGTAATTTGGGTTGATCGTAATTAATTACCAATTATTCGCCGAAAGTGAGGTGAATCTAATCGAATTCACTGAGCCTGAGGCGAATAACTGTTTCAGTGTAATTTTCAGAGGTGAATATCAAGAGCTGAAAAATAACGATAGAAACACGGAACAAGCAAACATAAGTGTTGGCGTGCATACATGTAAACCAGTTCAATACAAAAGGAACTGGTCTGAAGAGAATTAAGTTTCTACAGCTCGATCTGACATATTTTGTCATGGCTGCGTGACCACCATTTCTTGAAGATCTTTTTGGTCGAAAATTTCCAATGTTCTAGATATCTAGAACTGGAGTGATTTCTTCCGAATGAACGGACATTTCATTGGGCAATTGTCCGCCATGTTTACTTGCCTGAATGACATTGATTATAGCGCCATGAGCCGAGCTTCTCGACCAATCAGAATGCCCGTTTTCTTATATTCACCTCTGAAATTATGCTAACATAAATTAATATTTTTCCGACACGGAACAGAGAACTGGGTGCGAGGGAGTAGTCCTTGAAGGCTATAATTATTAGATGGTTTGAAAAAGAGCTTGTTGAGAAACTTATTACATTATACGGTCAGAATTCCTCGGCTACATGTAACGCCTTTAAGTTTAAGTTTTTCCTCAGTTTTTGTGAAAATATTGTTCTTATTACTCTTTTTATAATTTTGGGTCATTTTCGAGTTTGAGTGCTTTTTCAAAAACCTTAAAATCGGCTAGATATACTTTTTCAAACTTAACCGTACATCGTTAATATTTCAAACAATCGCATTTACAAATTAAGTTTTATTGACAATGCTATCGATCTCTACTGGAAGGTTTTCAAATTTTAATAATGATCAAGTAGGTGTTTGAACAGACGATTACATGTAAACTGCGTTACAAATTCACGGATTACTCAAAGTGGCTCTGGACCACTAAACTTGGGAATGAATTATGAAACGAAAATGTAAACCAAAGCTTAATTTGCCCAGAACTCGCAGCCGAATATATTATTTTAAACTGTAACTCAGTTCAATCCAACATCGAATCTTTTCAACGCTTCGAAATCTCCGGTATTCAGAACTCACTTGAGCATGCTGTCGCACAGTTTATAAGTGATTGTCTCCCCTGAATTGTTATGTTGTGGCGGCGCGGTGCAAGTACCATTGCACAACTCTTTTGAACAACGGCCAACGGCACTGATCATAATGCATGCCACTTCATTGCTAAATCAGAACACAAACTGTTGTTGCAGAACATAACTCGCAACTACAACAATTAACCACTCCCAGCGGCTTCATATGTCAGCGAAACTGCTTTACAGCGAAACGTATTTGAACCCCATTTTTTTTTTAAGTTTGGAAGACTGCGAAGATTTCTCTCATTCACCTGCTAACATATTATTTATCTAATAGTGATCTTGTAAAAGCGAAGAAAATTGTCAAAATAACAATTCAGCGGGCATAAAAAATGGGCGAAAAATGATTATTCGCAAAGAAGCGTGAAGCTAACGAGGGTTGAATAGAGATAGGAAGTGCGCTAAACTTGACTCTTTGGAACTTGTGTTGTTTTGAGCAGACTTTGGGAGGGGGCATGGGGAAAGGGCGTGGGGGTGGTGGGCCTTCTTACCTCCAGGAGAATTCGGGCTAAGACAATGTAACGCAATTAGGGCGCATAGTACATCGAAAAAGTATTCCCTTCGAGGTCCCCGATATGAAATCACTATAGACATTATATAATTGCCGCGTTCTTGGATGATGCGATCACGTAAGGGAGGAAACTACCAAAACAAGCAAACCGTAGTACAGAACAGTGCAGTAGAGTAGAGTAGAGTGGAGTAGAGAATATAGTGTAGTGCAGTATAATATGCTTCAGATAAAACTTTTTTGAATACATCTTCATTATTTGCTAATAATCTTTCATTTCTAACAACGACAAGAAACCAAGTATTATACAAAGCAAACAATAAAGACGAAAGGCGTAAACCATTCCTTGCAGTCAATTAATTGTTCCTGAGACTTTGCCCTCAACGACCATAATAACCTGAAATGAATAAGAAATAAGTGACAATTAAAGAAAACAATCACGGAAAGAGAGTGACTAGTGCACGTTGGGTTGTTATCTGGAGTGAATCTCACCAGACTTTATTCTAAGCTTGAAACGCAAGTAGCATCCAAAGCTATTTTTTTCTGTCACGTGATTGGTGAAAACTGGTCATGTACTGAACATGATTTTTTCAGGAAAAAATATGAAATAGAGTGTTTGCCGCTGAGAGACATTCCAATACCAACATGGAAATTAACTTATCCTCACTGTTTCTTTATTTTATATTTTTGTATTATTGTTATGCAATCCACTGAAGAGCATACAAGGCGCAGAAGAAGTAAATATCACCGGACGTATCCGACCTTGGCTGAATTACAGATACATACCGCATTTTTGCAGTATGAGGGTCCGTAGAAAGTCATTCAATCGTTGATACCCGGAGTGCCTCATATTTCTCTCTTGCCAATTTCCACGCGCTTTATTTTTTAGGCGCGCTTGTTAGAGACGGAAAACATTTTAAATACCATTGCCTGGGAGTTATTATTGACTCATGTGCGTCTTTTGGAGGAATAGGATATGTGCAGAAAAGATGATAAAATTTATAATGTAGTCACCTCGTGAAACACGGTACGTGACGTCGAAACCTTTTCTGGGATTACGACGATTGGATTTAAAAACAATCGTTATCTTCTCTCCCGTTCCTCGGATAAACACCCTGGTAACATATGGTGAACGATAACGGTTTCTCATCCGGGACCCATAACGTCCTTTTCTTCGGGAGCCATAGCGACTTCTTGACCGATATCCATAGCGGCTTCTAATCCTGGACACATGACGACCCCTTGCTCGTCGGATATAAGTGTAACGCCGATACGTTCTTTTGAAATTGTCAAAGGTACTATGGTAATCATCGTCGTCATCATCGTCATCACAGTCATCATCTTCTTGAGATAGAAATCTTTTATCGTCTCCCCCTCGGTAGCGGCCGTATCGACCAGTCAAACGACGCACCAAACGGCTTCCGCGGAAAATTTTAACGTAATCATGACTAGGAGGAAAATAACAATACACTCAGTCGTACAAGTCGCAATCAGTCAGTTGAAACGTTTGAAAAATTTAAAAAGATGGAATAAAAATAATTCATCGTGATATATCATACGTCAGGATCATCTATCATGATGATATTAAATCTGATACAACTGCATTGGCAGGGCAAAGTTTTATATCTTTAAGGCGGTGGCAAACGAGGACACAATGTGGTGGACACATGTTATTTTCTCGGGCGAGCAAATGGGGAAACGTTTGTTGCGGACACAAAATGTTTCTGAAAGAAATCAGGAAACATTTTGTGACTTGGACACAAATTTTGTGTCCGCAACAAATGTTGCGCGCGCGGGGCAAACGGGGAAACATTTTTGTCCGCCACAAAGTGTCCGCAACATTGTGTCCTCGTTTGCCACCACCATTACAGTGCAAGGGTCCTTCACAGCTATGAAGTAAAAGAAGTATTTACTCATTGATACTACTCGAGGATTAAGACCCTCTTAAATTTAAAGACGTTTCGCTACTAATGATACATGTAGTCCTGGAATTGGGTCACGGATAGATACAGATTGCTGACGGCTAAGAGGGTCGCCCACTACCTCTCGGAACGAGTTACTTCATTGGTTCTTAAAACAATAGATAACAGGTCATAACATTGCCGCTAGCCCTGAATAACAATAGAGGTAGTGTTTATAGCGGGCGAATGAAAATACAGGTTCCAGAGAGGTAGTGTCTTACTGGGCTAAGATGGTGAACACCATAAAAAGCTTCTTGTTGGATTTGTTTAGAGAATTAATCTTGAGAACGTTTTGATCCATAACATTCATATCTACTCACCATCGTTCAGTTTCAAAGGTGCGAAAAGCGAGAAGGAGTGATGATCCTCGCTGTACAGTGATGGTCCATCTGCACTTGACATTGTTTGGGTAGTTGCCAGGGTAACCAGGAGATTTAAAGTTCCCGGATGAGCCAGACAATGATCGTCCACAGCTGAGAGCTAGGAAAAATACAACTTTGTTGCCACTTATCTTCACACTTATTTAACAAACGATCATTGTTCATGAGTTCATGGGTTACTGAGAACATCGTGTTCTAAATACAAGCTTGCTTCCTGAGATTGGTGTTTTAATCTGTATTGTCTTACGATGCCTCGAAGTTCAGGCCAAAGCAAAGTTAGTAGAGGGGACTATGGCATTACGAAAAACTCAATAACTTACTCTACCACCGCTTTGGAACAAACGGCCAAGCGCTAGTATTGAAATAAACCAGGCAAAAAACTATGATTTTTTATAGAAAAAAAAAATAAAAGAATTTCATTTTCAACCGAAGATTGACCGATCGGTTCTCACACGGACTGCCTTTTGAGGCTGCTGGGTTTGAATAAGTTTTGTTAAGGAGCGAAAGAAACGTATTTTTAAAATCTATTTTCATATATGTAATATACCACACAGGTGAATAGTGCTTTTCCGTGCGCGCTGATTGGTTAACTCGGACGTGATTAGCAAAGTACTATTCACCTCCGAGCAGCCGAAGAGAGACAATGTTTTCGTGTGTGGCTTTGGGTACCGAAAGTAATGTTTTGGTCCGCTAGTTATTCAACTTGTGTAGTATATACTAAAACAATTATTCACCTCAGTGTCGGTGAAAGTGGTGGATATTTACGTCGCCGCTTCGCGGCAAGGTAAATATCCACCACTATTCACCGACACAGAGGTGAATAATTAATGAAAATTATTATGTTCAAAAATGACATAGATTTACACAGAACTATTCATAACATTGTTGTACCTCGCCGCACACTGTACTTGGCAAAGAAACCCCTCCTTGTAACACTGTGATCAGATCTGAAAACTATGCTTATCAGCTCGCCCGTGCCTTGTATGGAAGTTATCTTGTCCTTGGCTTTGATTCCGCCAGTTAAATGACGAGCCAAACGTCTGCCCACATAGAATTTGACGTAATCATATCTGTAATTTATAAGAAATAAACAAACAATTTGTGGAAACTCCTGATTAGTTTTTTCAACTTTATGCTAAGCTTGGATATTTAAGAAATAGGAAATATGTTCCGTGTTTCTATCGCGAGTGGAAGTTTAGGGAAACGAGAAATGGTGTCGCAACTCGAGCCGATAGGCGAGTGTTTTAACAGCCTTTTTGAGTTCTCCCAAACTTTTACGAGTGTTTCCATATAGCTATATCTCGATAGAAACACGGAAACTTGTTTTCTATTTCTTTTAGAAAACACTGCGAGAAAAAAAGGTGCTAGTTTTGTGTTTCTATCGAGTCATAGAAGTATGGCTTTTAGCGCGCGTTTTCTTACAGGATGTTTTCTAATTATCAATGAGTAGCGACTCAGGTAATCTTCTATACACTTACCTACCCCGAATTAAGCAGTCATCGATAAGGTTCAGAAAAAGCAGTGGACATTTTCAAAAAATAAACACTGAACGTTTTAAGGTATCTTTCTTAGGGCGCGTTCGTTTGGGAATATTCTGGAATAAGAATATATTCTGGAATATACTCCGGCTATTCTGCTCCTGGGAGCAGAATAGCCGGAATGGAAATCCAAGTATTTCGGAATAGGAAGAGCAGCCAAACGAACGCTAACTTGCATTATTCCAATTATTCTTATTCCGGATTGATCCCAAACGAACGCGCCCTTAATAGACTTTGTTTTAGATATAAATCAGCAAAGTAATTCTGATTAATTATCAATTTGTAACTTTTGATATGTATTTTTATCAAATGAAAAAAGACATTATTATTATTATTATTATTGTTATTATTATTATTATTATTATTATTATTATTATTATTATTATTATTATTATTATATTTCAAGTGAGACACTGATAACGGAAGATTTTGAAAGATTTTGAAAGATTTTTCTGTTTTCCATGCCTTATTTATTGTAATTTAGTTTCACACTTTCTTTTCTATAAATATCGTTCTGTACCTTGTAAAATGTGCATTTGATAATGGTGACATGTTGTCGCCGAAACGTCATGTTTTTATAGCGGTAATATTTATTCTGAGATGTCAACTGAGACAATTAAGCGAATGGTCAACATTGTTGATGTAACGTTGTCTATCTTTTCCTAGGAAAATCATGGAAGCTCATTAGAAATAAGAAGCAAACAGTTCACGTGTGTTTAATTCTTTTATTGATTTTAGCGTTATTTCATAAAAGATTTGTCAACGTTTAAGCTTCTGATAGTCGCTTCTTTCATCGAGTACCAATGTAGACTAGGAAATATTGAACACGTTGGACTTACCGTCGCTCAGTAAGGAAGTAGACAAACTCTATCGTGAACTGTGCTCCTTGTGGAACAGTGATCGTCCAAACGCAGTGAGCGTTATTAGGGTAGTTGCCAGGGTAATTTGGAGATGCAAAGTTGCCGGATGTGGTGGTCAGAGAGCCTCCGCATTTCCCTGACACAGGTACAATAATAATGCTTTCAAAGAACTGAACCTGAATCTCAAGAACTTAGCATAATAGTTTTAAGGCCTTAAAAGGCCTTATCAGAGAAAATGAATGATCCTTACACCTTCAAACAATTACATTGTATATGCCTGAAGGTAGATGATTAAGTGCATCCTTTTTCTTATTGGCACGTGATATTTGTCTGCGACGTTACTTAAATGCGTTTTATGGGAGGGGGGGAGGGGGGGGGGGGGGTAAGTATACCTAAAATGGTATTAAACTAACTGTCAGTAAAGTGATAAAATAAGCGGCATAGTATGACTCGAAGCTGTTTGTGATGTAGCCAACACCAAACGAGTATCGTGATTGGTGGAGAATGTTAATCAGGAAGTGCATGGTTATTTCGTGAAAGAAACCGTTTTTTTTTCAAATTGTGTCAAATATCTTTGTGAGATAGAAAAACGTCAGTAGCGGTTAAGCTGAAGAGAAACAAAAAAAGTTTATGAGTGATATTAATTTCTAGTATTGTTCGCAAAATTTACATTCAAGCAAAACCTTTCGCCAAAATTTTAAAACTTGTTGACCCAACTTAAAATACCAAAATGCATATTGTATTCATGCACATTGTATTCAAGGAGGATGCTATACCTGGTGCAGGCGTTGGGACTGTCGTTGGAGTCATAGGTTCCGTGGTCGTCGTAGGAGATGGAGTTGGAGATGAAACAGGTGATGGGGTCGTCGATGAGACACCTGGTCCTGCATTACACTGCTCCGTATTACAACAGTGAAAAGAACAAGAGCCAATCGTACCGTTACGAGATCGGTTCAGAAACTCGCACCCATGGTTCTCAGTGCAAAGGATTTCTGGAATACATCCTTTTGCAAAAGTAAATGTGTTCAGAATAGTCTCAAATGCCTGTAGAGTGTAACACCTAAATCCTGTTTCACAAAGTCGCAATGTCTGTTGTGCGGTGCAGTTCTCCAAAGAGAATGGCTCCAAACATACGTGGCATCTTAGACGCCTAAGAGCTGTTAAAAGAAAATGAATTTTTGTCAAAACATGTAATTCTTGGCTTAAGAGATAGCTAAGGAAATTATTCTTTAAGAATTCTTTTGAACCGTGGCACGAAACACGACGAGCTCATATATAAAAGAGCTGGAAAGTGAGACGGGGATCGGAAGGGAAGAGAAGAGAAGAGAAGATAAGATAAGATAACATTAGGGAAGACAAGAGAAAAGAAGAGGAGAGAAGAAAAGAGAAGAGAAGGAAGAGATATCACACATTTTTAACGTTGAAACATATTTAAAATCCTACCTTGCTCTTGTTTTAGTAATAGACTATTCGGTTCCAGGTCCTCAAGTACGTCCATCCAATTAGAGGAGAGAATATCCAACGGCTGTACAGCTGCTGTACATGTTATAATTATCTAGACGTGTAAAAGTTGTACAGTATTTCAGTAAATAAATGAAATAAGTGGAGATGAAATGGAATGAAGGTGGGGACCTGGGCCCCCTGGGCCCCACCCCTGGATCTGGATCCGCCACTGAGTCGTGTTCTCAAGTCTGTCTACAGCCCTGCTTATTTTGATCTTGTTGTGCCATCTATACGAAAACCTCCTAAGTAAATAAAGTGGAATTATTCAACCCTGCGAGTGATACTTTTTTCTTCCTGCAGGCAATATCAAGTACCAAGTTAACAAGACATGTTTTCTCAATCAGGATTTATAGGAGAGAAAGGTTCTTACCAAATAACATTTGCCAAGTTGGACTTAGTTGCAGGTACTCTTCTTCATTTTTTTCTAGAATATTATGAAGATATTTCTCCAAAGTAACCGGACGAGGTCCTTTCTTCAGCTTGTCCTGCTTACTTGAATTGATTTATGTTATTTTTTTTTTTTGCAGGGATAAAATATAATTGCGATTTATTCATGCGGTACAAGAGGTTAATGGGTTAATTAAGTAGAATACCGCTTGATAAACAAATGATATTGCTATCTAAAACTGTACTCTTAGTGAGAGATTTTACGATTCGCCATGAACCTTTTCACGCTTGGCAAAATTGGAAAAAAGTTCTCAAATATAATTTTGCGATTTAGTGAGCAGCAAACAGTCGTCGTAAATCAAGCAGAAAAGTTCAGCTCATTAGCCTTTATTTCGATGGTAGCACGAAAAGTTAAGAACCACTTGATTAGCACACTACAGTAGGTCTAACTCTTAGAAGGACTAACAAACGGTTAATGAAATGTCGCCTGTTATAGCCGGAATAAGCATATTCACTTTATTTCGACCTTTCTATTAACGTTTATTTTAATTCATCTATTTATTATGGTTCTGCCTCATTTAAAGCTAGTTGACTAAGATTGCTGGGAGCTTTGGGAACTTAGTCAGTTCGATAACGTTGTCCTAAGCTAATGTTAACTGAAAGTGATTGCCGTTTTTTGTTTCTTTGTTACTTATTCCTATGGTGTAACTAGTTATAAAGTTTTTATAACCGTTTTTTACGAGTTTTTAACGAAGTTAAAATCGAACCAAAATTGAGACACTGGAACATGGCATTTCTAAATTGGAACAAATATGTTACGAAATTAATATGCATCAAAAAAAGGCTGCCAACATTGTAAACAACCGTAAGTTAATTCATTAATCTCCAGGCTTACCATAAACGCGAGCAAAACTTTCTTCATCCTCATTTTATCCCTTTCCTTGCCGGATCCCTTTCTCGATAGAAACCTGTGTCTTGTTTTGTTAATTTGATCATTAAATACTTAATATATCGCTATCGATAGCATATTAAATATGGCAGCTCATTTGTAACCGCGAGGTTGCATGACTAATGTGTTTCCACTTATAGATGACTGAGTGTCGTGGGTGAGTTTCATGTACCTTCGGTCTCTCAATATTAAAAACAGCGGGTCACGGCATTCATGAATCCCTCCCTCCCTGATGTATTCTTTAGAAAAAGGAAAATGTGTCTTGTGGCTAAAGAACAGCTTTCATTCTTGTAGTATTCGGCAAAGGAACAAACATTTTTAGTCAAAGATAGCAATGAGTGAATAAATTACACTTCATGTTTGCAGTCGGGTGCTTTTCACATCAATATTGAGGCTTTCAGTGGCATTGCTGACAAATGAGACGATTCTAGCCAGGCATTGAAGCGACCGATTTCTAGCGGCGAATACCACGCATATGATAAACAACCACGAAATTTCTCAGAGAAAATATAAAATGTGCTCATTTTCGTCACTATTAAGTAAAATTAGCTTTGAATTTACTTTTGAAAGTCTCAATATCGTATTTTACAGAGCAGTCATTGTTCAATTCATGCATGATATTGTAAACCAAGAGGTATATCAATCTGGGCAACGGAATAAAATAGAATTGCCTTGTTTTGACGATATAGTGCAATTTTATTTATTCAACTCAGCGCATTTACAGCATTAGCCTGTACACAGTTTAGACCTAACTGCTTAGCTTCGTTTTGACGATCAAAGTGTAGTTTTACTAAAATTTTATTTTATTGTTCAACTCAGTAGATTTACACCAATAGCCCGTATACAGTTTTCTCCCAATCTTTTTACCCTAAAGGAGCTACGTCACACAGGACAACGCATCTTTCAAGTTTGTTGGTCGTAATCGGTCTTAATCTTTGTCAGTTGAAGCCATCCTTGGTTATTTTCGCGTTTTTATTATGATTATTCCCTTGGTTTTTTGCTATGGAAGAAAACTATTATTTTGAGTTTTCCTTTAATTTAAAAGTAATCAGAAAAATGACTAGAACATCGTGGCATTGCTCCTTTAATAATTTTTAAATTATGAACAATGTTTAAAAACATTGTTCAGGCTAGCCCTTTAGTCAATTCTGTTTTACACTGTATACGAGTAGTTGCCTTCTCTTTCTCAGATCATCTGCACGCTGTTGCAGTGATTTATCAATTATCAAAATCACAGAAATAACTGACGAAAAGGCACAGACTACCACTACTTTAAGCATTGTTGAAACATGTTTTCCGCAGAAGCGTTGCTTTATGTTTGTTACTTACGCTTTTGTGATATAATACTTTGATTGACAACTGTAAACGGCTGTCCAGAACGTAGTCGCTTACCCAATAAAACGTATGCCAGAGCCTGGGAATGATTATAAAGTGGTCCAGCTACTCTATAAGGCCATTCACACCAGAACGTCCAAATAAAGTTACATATACGTTGCCAAACCTGTGCTGAACTATCGACTATCCCTCCTGAATGGGAACACTGGGCCATTACAGATAGTTGACTCTCGCAGCATTTTGTAAGATATCGCCCCACTCCCCTCCACCACAACACCAGCGCGGATCGCAGCCTAGCCACTGACTGGTAGATTCGAGAACAGAATTCCGTTTTCAGTCGAAAAAGTCCTGTCAAATCAGTCAATCCATAAATATTATACACTGTTGTGGTGGATTTGTGCAAAACACCGGAAACGGCCGGCCAGTTCTGACTTATCGTAAGCACCCTAAGATAGAGGCAAGTATAATACACACTGTACGAGAGATTCGAACACGAGAATCCCTCGCAGAAGCTACTCGGTCATCCTCGGAGACCCAGGGGCAGTTAGTCGGGGCAAAACGAAGTAACCCGGGCAGAAATCGTAGCGGCGAAAACAAAATGATATAAAAGTAAAAGAGCCCCTGCGAAACGAGTCTCTCCAGACCATTTCCAAGCGACTCTGCGAATGCTGGCTCCTGATTGAGCAAAAAAATCCTTTGTATTATTTTGCCCAATCGGCGAACAGTAACTTCAGAGTCCCTTTCGTGTGTTCTTACACGGCAGTTATTGTATCGGCCATATTTTATTTTTATTAACATAAAAGAGCCGAAAAAAGTCGGAAGTCATTTCCAATCACAAAAAGAGAAAAAAAAGATATCTCAACATCCGCCGGTAATTTTTGTTTGCACTGATCAGAGGTATCGTAAATATAAATTGTGTCTTGTTTACCTGTGCAATGCATTGGGGGCGGCTCGGCATACTCGTCTGGCCCGCACTGTGTGCATTTCTTTGCAGCACGGGAAATTCCAGTTGGCCGAAATATCCGAAAATAAAAAAATATAAAAAAGAAATAAAATGAGTGATTGATGTAGGCTTTTAGGTCTCAATTTTCTGAATTTTTTGTTTGGGGTTAAAAGTATTGAAAGTACTGGCTTGTACGTTTGTTTTACGTTTTTCTGACCTTATCTCAATATTTTTCGACTGACTGCAATTTTTCCTCGCTAATTACATTATTTTACCGCTCCTGCGAGGCGAGATCAGACGAGTGTGCCGAACGGCCGCTAATGCGTCGCATACAGGTAAACAAGCCACTATTTTCGATTCCTCTGATCAGTCCAAGTGAAAATATCTGGGTAGATCTTGAAATATATCTCTTTCTGTCATCCAAAATGATTCCCCGACTTTTTTGTACTTCTCTAACGTAACGTGGGAGGCGCGGTGGCCTAATGATTAGTGTGCTGGACTCCGGATCGGGCGGTCCGGGTTCGAGCCCTGGCCGGGGCACTGCGTTGTGTTCTTGGGCAAGATACTTTACTCTCATAGTGCCTCTCTCCACCCAGGTGTATAAATGGGTACCGGCGAATTTACTGCTGGGGGTAACCCTGCGATGGACTAGCGTCCCATCCATGGGGGAGTAGCAATACTCCTAGTCGCTTCACGCTACGGAAACCGGGATAAGCTCCGGCCTGATGGGCCCCTAGGCTCGTATACAGACTTTACCTACTAACGTAAACTGAAATAAACTGCCGTGTAAGAACACACGAAAGTGACTCTGAAGTTACTGTTCGACGATTGGGCAAAATTATACAAAGGGTTTTTGTTTTTGCTCAATCAGGAGCCAGCATTCGCAGAGTCGCTTGGAAATGATCTGGAGAGACTCGTTTCCTAGGGGCTCTTTTACTTTTATATCATTTTATTTTCGTCGCTACGATTTCTGCCCGGTTTACTTCGTTTTGTCCCGACTAACTGCCCTGGGTCTCCGAGGATGCTACTCGGTAAACTCGCCTTCCACCAATAGCCTGCCTGTAGCCGTTTCCATTTTCCTCGCGCGGAAGTAAATAGGAGACGGCTGTATGTAGGCAAGGTTTTAAATGCTTTTGACTGAACTCAAAATAATAAGAGGGAAATACTTAAGGGGGGTCCTTCTTAACTACTAAGTTGTTGCTAAGGAAGGTATCTAACCGCCATATTTTGGAAACTTGACCTGCTACGGATAAGCTTTTTTCGCAAATTTGTTCAATTGAAGAGTCCTTCAAGAGTTTCAAATCACGGCCATATTTGACAAGTGGCGTGGCCAGAATAGAAAAAACACTAAAACTGAAAGGGCATATTAAACTGAAAGTTAAAATCAGTGCCAATAGATAAAGAATGTCCACATGCTTAATGCTTCGTATGGGTTTTACAAAATTTGCATTATTGTAAAAGTTATGACGTAATAAACACCGGTATTTTCAGACTTTCTTCAGTAGCGTTTTTTTCTTTCTTGTAAACGGTAATCCCATACGTAGGATTATAAAGAAGGCTATGTTATCTCCGATTCTTTAAAAAATTCAGAACTCTTCCTTTTTTCCTCCAAATTTTAGGGATTTTAAATTCTAACGCGCGGTTTAGGACTGGCACTAGTTATGCAGGCGCAATGTCAATATTTCAAGCAGGTATTTCCTGCCCCACAAAATTTACCATTTAGCGTTACAAAACGGTCCAAAATGGCTTGCCACTAAAACTGGTCTTCAGGAATTCCCTAGCAACTGCTCTAGATCTGTAGTTAAGAAGGACCCCCCTTAATTTTTAATCTAAGATTGCACTTTTTGTTCGCTCTCATTGGACAAAGCATACCACGTGGTACATAACTGGACGGAAGTTACCGTCGCTTGATTTATAGGGAAGTGCAAAGCAAACGAATAATAATAATAATAATAATAATAATAATAATAATAATAATAATAAGTAAGTTTTAGGAGCACAATACTATAGTCTCTATGCTCTTACATTATAAATACATAAAATGTTATCAGAAAATATATGGTAAAAATTTAAAAATTTTAAATTGAAACATTCAAGAAAAACACTTTTTAAAAAATATATGGTAAAAATTTAATGTTTTTTTTTTAAATTGAAACATTCAAGAAAAACACTTTCTAAAAAGGGATGTCTTAACCAAACAATGTCACCTTTTCAAGCCTCACTTTTAACTCAAACCGCAGTGTTAAGAAATACGTTAACCAATCAATTTGCATTCAATTCACCCGCAATTACGTGATTACTACTATAATTTTATTTTTTCTCCTTTTTACCCCAATTAAGTGCATTGTAGAAATTAATAAAAAATAAATAAACCCCTTTCTAGCTTGCTGGTACATTGGAGGATAATGCCTTTGGCTGAAAGATTGCCCTAAAATTTCACAGTTGCCCTCGAAGCTTCGCTCCTCAGCCAAAATAATGTTTGTTTCGGACAATCGACCAGCTGTCTAGAGGGGTTTATTTACTCAAATGTTTGAAAGCATACTTAACTTGAAAATGCGCTGAACGATATTGGTCCGAAATGCTTACCGATTCTTGACCAATCGTTGACTAAAAAATCAATTGTAATGGTCAATCTTGTGGAATATTCTCTGGTTTTAGGCAAATTCGGAGCAAGGCCTCGGCAGATAACAATCAGAAAATATTCCGCGCGATTGCAGCCAATTACTCCAAACTATCTTTTAGTTAATATATTTTTCTTGCTCTTAAAGAAAGATAATAATTTTCTATCGCATGTAAAGCACCTAACTGTTGGAGCTGTTTTATATTTCGTGACATCACTAACAATAATTGCAATAAATTTTAACATTAACATGTTAAGATTGTTTCAACATGCAGTATTCTTTACGTGCACCTAAATTTGTCCAAAGCAAAATTTGTTTTTTAAAATGTAGGGCTGAAACGTGTTCTTTAACGCAAAAAGCCTTCCGAAAATGAGCCCACCGAAAAAGCTTTTTCAGCAAAAATACATACAGGGTCATTATCGGAATTTTACAATATACGGTTTGGTAATCCGCATCGTAACGGTGTCCCAAGGCAAAGAAAATCTAAGCTGGGAAAACATTTTTAGCTAAGCGGAGTTTTCTATGGAACATATTTTTTTCTTTGCTTATTATCTCACAAATTACTTAATTGAAACAAACCAACAGTTTCAACTATGATACAATTAAAATAAAAGAAAATAAATAAAAGCTGACGACAGTTTGCAGAGTATGCCACGCACTCAGATTGTCGTATTTCTTTACATTGCTCCAGGCCCCCACATCACGGTCAGCCAAAAAAGCGGCCTGAAAGATATGAATAACGTATATTCATTTATTTTTTAATTCATTGTTGAGCATGAAAAGGCTAGTGGAAAGAAATAACAACAACTTTATAAAAAATTCGCATCATGAAGGAACTTAGTATAGAAACAACTTATATTTTCTATTACCAAACAAGTCAAAGGACGTGAAAATTTATCCTTCCTGTAAAATGAAAGAGTGTATAAACCCTGTTAAGCCTGCGCTGATTTTAAACGTTTATAATTTAACCAATGTTCACCAAACTTTGTGACTTTTCCACAGCTAAAAGGTATCTGAGAAATTATTTGCCAACATTAATTTTGTCCACGATATGGGCTGGCAGAGTGAAAAGAAACCAATATTAAACAGAAGGGAGGAAGAAATGAGGTAAAAAAAGGAATAAAATAAAGAAGCATATTTATAATCCGAGTATAAAAAAGAGCCCACCTCGTGTAACACGGTACACAGCATCAAAACCTTTCTTGGCATCATGATCATCGGATTTGAAAATAATCGATATCTGCTCGCCTGTTCCGGGGATGTGCACTCGTATGACGTATGGAGGACCATTTCGGCTTCTCAATGGGTAGCCAAATCGGCTCCTTCTAGGAAAGCCAAACATTTTTTTGGAACGCTCATGGCCCCTGTCATCACCATCACCATCACCATCAAGATCATCGTCATCACAGTCGTCATCAAAGTCATCATCTCCTCCCCATCCGAATAAACCGTAGCCATATAAACCACTTAAACGACGCACCTTTCGAGCTCCTTGAAGAATTTTAACATAGTCATAACTAGAAAATGAACAAAAACAAGACAACGGTTTTAACTTCTTGGAAGATCATTTTGTCTCCACGTTAAGAATGCATCAATAATTAACCACCGCATGGACTTCTAAACTTAATTTCTAGCTTCATGATCAATCGAAAAGATGCTTTAGGCTAATTAACCATAAACTTTGTCACTTTGGGGATACTACTCTATTAACCGGTTCCTCTGGTTCTAGAAGTTATCGGTTAACTGGTTCTATTTCTCCGAATAAACCAATTAAAGCACAAATAGGAACCTCAATATGATAGACACTGAGTTTCTGGTAACACTTTTTCCCCACAATATGAGAAGTTCTCTAAGTTTCTACCCACAGTCAATATGATGTCAAAGTTACAGGCAACTGGGATTCCACAATCTGAATGACTTTTGGCTCTTGAAAGTCGACTGATGACAAACCCATAAAGTCAGTACCTACCACCGTTCAGTTTCAAAGAAGCGAAACTCTAGTTCTAGTGTTTGTCCTGGCGGCACAATGATTGTCCAAATGCACTTGATGTCGTCTGGATATTTGCCAGGGTAACCAGGAGACCTGAAGCTCCCGGATGGCAGAGGTAATGGTCCTCCACAAAGGGCTAATGAAAATAAAGTAACATTTAACACCCATCTTTTATTGTCCTGTACACATTTTTATGTTTATCAGAAAGCATATACCGAAAAGCCACAAGTAATGGCCTCACAAAAAACTCTGGCTTGAACATTTTCTAAATGTAGAAATACTGACCTACAGCTAAAATCGCGACGGGTCCCCTTAAACGCTAGTCGTATAAACATATTATTACAATTTATTGAACATATGAAATAAATTTCAGTTAATCAATAACCCTTGTTTGTATTTTGAGCTATGAGCTTTGCTAAATTATCCAACCATTGTCCTTGGATGATCACACGTGAGAATCCTAAAACCCATCCAGTCAGAGTGAACTTTGGAATCTTGATACGTGCTTGCTAAATTCGACCGCTGTCTTTTGTTCTCACGCGAGATAAACAACAGTGTGACATTTTGCCAGGAAGATTTTCTGTTCCCTCCCTCCTACCCAAACCTCTTGCTCGCTCATACGTAACAATAATAGTTACAGTTTGCCAAAGGGCTTTTCAATCATCTAGGATTTGGTTTAAAATCGTTGGGAAACTGAGTGTTACACCTTGATTGTTATGTACACTAATGGAACTCTAAGAATAAGTCCTCTGTTGAGGTTTCTTTGTGTACACTTTAAATTAATATTACCTTAATGAACATTTATACATTTTAGAGCAACTACATACTACACTTGAGGTGGTTTAGATATGTCAATTTACTGAAGGAACCTTACGAATTTCAGAGACTCTAATACTTCATTTAGGTTTGTTTGCGCAAAATTTTATTATACCCAACGTTGCTTTAATCAACAATGTAGATTCCGAAAGACTTGGATATTCCTTGTCTAAACAAACAACAGAAATATTATATATTAACTAACCAAATGAACATTCAATGACAGATCACTTTGCCAGTCCAGTAATAGATACTTTAGATCATAGTTGCCAAGGTATCCTTTTTGAGTTATATTGTTACCTTTCTTTGCAAGTTCTGTTTAGCTTGGTCTAATAAACACAGGAATGGGGATGAAGTGCTCCTCTCGTCACACTCTTGCTCCCATATGCTCGATTTTCGGAGGCCCAACTCCCTCGATTTATACCCCCCTGGAGCTAGGCCCAGAAGGCCTATTCCCTTCTCTTCATCCACTATGCACATCCCCTTGGGCTGTAGGTTTTGTTTTCTTGACACTCCAGGAGTCCATGAGGCTAAAATATTAACTGAGCACTTTGTCAGCCACTTCCGCATTTTAATCCACACAAAGTTGTTGTTATCCTTATTTCAAGAAAAAAAAACAAGGGAAGGTTGATTAAGGAATATTTTATTTGTTAAAATTAAATACCTTGCATTACAGTGTATTTTGCAAAGAATCCTCTTTCGGTAACACTGCGGTCGGAACTAAAAACGATCCTAACCATCTCGCCCGTTCCATGAATGGTCACAGTTTTCACGTCGTCTAGACCTTCATCTCGGTTGAAATACCAGCTGAAAATGTCTTTTCTATCATCCTTGTCATCTTTATCATCACACTTATGTTTATCGTCGTCATCATCGTCATCATCATCGTCTCCACTCAGATAGCGTACCAACCGTCTGCCCACATAGATTTTAACGAAATCATAACTGCAAAAAAGTGAAAAAAAAAAATAAGAAAAAAATTCAACGGGCAATAACATTTAAATGTTATTAGAAGATAAAAAAACTTCGCAAGCTGCGTAGCACTTGTTCGTTAAAATAAGTTAAGAGAAAATGTTTAACTGAAAGTGCTAAATGTATGTTGAAAACCAGACCCCTTTATCTCAACTTAATGATATTTAAACACTGCTAAATTTTGGTTTTTTTGTGTTAAATGTTCTCGTCGCTGTAAGCAAAATACAAAACATGCTGCACTTCCAACGTCTACTTTCAGATATGATAAATAGAGGGTATATATGAGCTGACCTGTGAGTAAGCATCCTCGGAGACCCAGGGGCAGAAAGTCGGGGCGAAACGAAGTAAACCGGGCAGAAATCGTAGCGGCGAAAGTTTTATATAAAAGTAAAAGAGCCCCTGGGAAACGAGTCTCTCCAGACCATTTGTGCGAATGCTGGCTCCTGATTGAGCAAAATAAATCCTTTGTATTATTTTGCCCAATCGGCGAACAGTGACTTCAGAGTCACTTTTTGTGTTTTCTTATACGGCATTTTATTTCAATTTACATTAGAAATAGTGGCTTGTTTACCTGTATGCGACGCATTGGCGGCCGTTCGGCACACTCGTCTGATATCGTCTGGCACATGCAGTAAAACAATGTACGCAGCGCGGAAAAATTGCAGTCGGCCAAAAAATATTGAGATAAAGTTAGAAAAACGTAAAATCAAATGTACAAGCCAGTACTTTCAATCCTTTTAACCCCAGATAAAAATTTCAGAAAATTGAGACCTAGAAGCTTACATAAATCACTCATTTCATTTATTTTATATATATATATATTTTTATTTTCGGATATTTCGGCCAACTGGAATATTCCCGTGCTGCAAAGAAATGCACGCACGCAAAGAAATGCACAGACGAGTATGCCGAACCGCCCCCAATGCATTGCACAGGTAAACAAGACGCAATTTATATTTACGATACCTCTGATCGGTCCAAACAAAAATTACCGGTGGATGTTGAGATATCTTTCTTTCTGACATCCGAAATGACTTTCGACTATTTTCGGCTATCTAATGTTAATTACAATAAAATATGGCCGATACAATAACCGTAAGAACACACGAAAGTGACTCTGAAGTTACTTTTCGCCGATTGGGCAAAATAATAAAAAGGATTTTTTTCCTCAATCAGGACCCAGCATTCGCACAAAGGGTTGGAAATGGTCTGGAGAGACTCGTTTCCCAGGGGCTCTTTTACTTTTATAGAAAACTTTTGCGCTACGATTTCTGCCCGGTTTACTTCATTTCGCCTCGACTAACTGCCCCTGGGTCTCCGAGGATGGTGAGTAAGGTGCCAATTGCAGTGGACGTTTAAAAGAGATGCTTACCCAAACATCTGGTAAATGCTGATTGGAAAACAAATATAAAAAACTAGTTTTCTGGGTGTTCCTTTCGTTTAAGAGAGTACTGCGCGAACTGTTCTTTTCGAACTACTCTCACCCGGACGATCACACTATTCGAACTATTAAGTATCCCATCATGGTAAAGTAGCTTTAAATCGCAAATGCCATCTATGGCTGATTTTGGAGAAACACTTATCCAAAGGCAATTCCAGTCGTTTCTTTCTGGCATGTGGTAAACACCTGAGGAATTCAGGTCTTGTTGGGCAGGAAATTTTTTTGACTTACCATTCTTCGGTTTCGAAGAAGAGGAAGTCTATCCTGAGGACAGATCCTAGTGGAACAATGGTTGTCCAAACACAGTAGGCGTTGTTAGGGTAGTTGAGAGGGTAATAAGGAGATGCAAAATACCCGGATGGACCAGCCAATGGACCACCGCATAGCCCTGCATGATACAGAGAAAAGAACACAATGCAACATCAGAGAATATGGTAATAAAGTTGGTGATAAAGTTGGTGTCAATTAAGTTACGCTTATGCTTATCGTTAACCTAAGGTGTTATTATAAATTCTAGAGGCTAGCAAAGTTTGAAAACAATGTGTCAAGGATAAAATTTTGTATCGTGGCACTGGCCTTTTACTTTCTAGCAACGGGCGAGCTTTATATAATCCTTATATTCCTCAAGTTAGACGAGAAGCGCTGATAATTGCCAGCAAAGCGTAGCGTGCACGAGCTTTACGAACCACAGTGAGAATAATAATTACAGAAGAATAAAGCAAAATTGTTTTACCAGGTCGAAACGGGGTTGTGGTTGCCACTGTTGTTGGAAGTGTGGTTGGAGGTCTGGTAGTAGTCGTTGGGGGTAGAGTCGTCGTTGGAGGTAGGGTAGTTGTCGGCGGTGCCGTTGTTGTTGTAGGTGGTCTGGTGGTCGCAAGAGGAGGTGCAGTTGTCGATACATTTCCAGCATTACATAACGGAGTGTTGCAGCAGCTGATTGTGCAAGAGCCAAGTGAACCACCGCGAGACTGATTCATAAATTCACATCCACGGTTTTGCATGCAGAAAAATTCAGGAATACATCCTTTTATAAAAAGGGGCGAATTCAGAATGGTATCAAACGCCTGCAGAGTGTAACACCTGAAGCCAGCTCTGCAGGTTATTGGTGTCTGCGTGGAAGAGCAATTCGCCGTGCACTCGTAGCACCTCAGGCCAGAAGGAGCTGTTGACAAAAAATTGACCTTTAATTAAGTAATCTTGTAACACGTTCTTGTAACGAGTTGAGATAATTGGCATAACTTGACGTGTCAAAATAAAAACAACAAAAAAAAAACGGTTCCTAATATATTAAGTGAAATCGCATTCCTCAACTGCCCTGTTATTGCCTTAATTAAAATATTTTGATTTGTACTCTTGCATAACGAATATCAATCCCTATGAAATAATAACAAACGTCGAGATAAGTGAAGAAAGGTTAAGGCTGGGCTGATTTGCACTTTATTTCCCCCAGTGTTATTAATGTTGATCTTCATACATTTCTTCTAGTATTAAAGTATTTTTTTAATGTAAGTTAACATTCATAGCAAAACAACTGCAAAGTGTACATTGACTTTGAAGTAACTATTCATACCTTGTTCTTGGGGCTGTAAGAAATAGTCTGGTTTCGTGTCTACCCAAGGAAAGGGCGCCGGTTGAGCGGTCGCTATGAATGTTATCAAGATCTACGAAAATAAATTTTAATCACAAGTTGTCAGTGAAAATAGAAGTAGTGAACTAGAAAAATCCCCACTTGAAGCTGACTGATTTTTGACCAGGAGGCCTCTCCCACTATCCAATCGGTTGACCATTAAAAATGCGTTAATACCCTTATCTTCCCGGTTTTTTTGCTTAACGTTTCTATAAAAGAAAATGTCGCATATTCTGAAGTAATTTGCAATGATATTCGGTGCTACATATTGTAAGACTAACGAAATATAGGCTTGCCTCAGCTTTTCGCCGCTCATGAAATAATGATCGCTTCTTTCAAGATCAATATGTATTCGCGCCAGAAATGTTAAGACATAAAGGTAAATTACCATCGGAAAAATATGCGAGGCAAATATCCGGCGGAAAACAAATTATTAAACCACTCCCTTAAAGCAGAATCGGAACTTCTTGTGTTTTCTTCTGAAAACTAAATTAAAGGCGATTTCGGTACGCTCTTGGCTGCTTTTATTTTCCTTCTCTTGCTAAAATGAATATTCAAAGTTAAAAGGTCACGATCATAGTCACTTTATCACATTCTTATATCTGCCGTAGTAAGGGAAGTAGGGGGAGTTTTCAAAGAGATTCACCAAAAGAGCCCGTTTTATCGTATCAATAAATGGGTTGAAAATTTGAGAAAAATAGGCATTGTTAGACCGGGCAATAGACCATTACTTGATACGATGCCCATTGGAGAAGTTTATCGATCTTTGTTCTCTTTGTTTGTTTGTTTTGTTTGTTTTCTAAGATTTTCGGGTCATTGGTACTCATAACTGCCAACTTCAATGTATGGTGAAAAGAAATAAAAATAGACTTCTTATAGATTGAAGATTTCAAGTGGACTGACATAACTTCTAAGCAACTTAACAAAGAGCACATCCCTCACCTTACTTATCTTGTTTCGAAAAAAGGGCTACGTTTGACGGAAATTTTCTCTATTGCATTTTTTAAACGCACCGGACTTGAGGATGAGAATTTGACTTAAATAGATGCAAAGGGTATTTCAATGGCACTGGTAAACTACATGTACTGCTGAGGAGAGAATATCTTAAATAAGTAAAAACTCTAAAATGCTTGACTATAAAATTACAAACAATTGTAATTGATTAATCCTGAGGCTTACCGTCAAAGCAGGCAAGAAAGACTTCATCTCTGCCAATGCGAGAATGCTGGTGTAGCTCGATACCTTTAGAACTCCTTGATAAAAGTTCTTCTTTACCGTATTGCTTAAAATCCACCCTTTATAGTTGGCAATAGCCAATCATACAACTCCTAGGCAAAATCTTGTGATTAAATGTCTCTTAGACACTGAAATATTGTTTCAATTGCCACTAGACTCCTATAACAATATTTGTTCACTGAGTCACGCATTTGCTTTCGCTAAGTTTTTATTGCTACAATCAAGAAACACTGGATACAGATGAGCTTTCACAATACCCTTAATCCAAGAAAAGAGCAGAATGTTACCTTACTCTTAGTTAGAAAGCAACCTAATTATAATTTACAGCTCACCTTTTGGATTCGCTTTTTGTTTGCCGTGATAATATTATGCTTTGCAAAACAAAACTATTTGATCATTACTGATATTTGAAAGGAGCAATGTTATTTATTTCTGGGGCACAAAATATCTAGAAGAACCTCAAAATATATTTTGCAGCAAGAGAAAAACATAAAAATGCAATTAGGTACCTAAGAGGAACAAACTTTGAATAAAATTCATTGGGAGCCGTTACTTTATCCCGATGGAATTTGAGACTTTTTGACGCATGTCTGCTACGTAACTAAATTAAATGTAATCTAGCGCAGAATGAAATTAACTTATCTGTATGTGTGGTGTTTATAAAGGAAGTGTATATATAAATAAGTGTATTTATAAATAAAGTTGTTTTTACTGCTCTCGTGGCTTTCTACGTTAGTACAGCAAGTTAACATTTTGAGTTAGGCCACACTCAATGTATAGTGTGTTTGTCTACTACCACTATTAATCGTCTCTTCATTACTATATTTTCAACTTTTATTACAGCGTGTTGTAATAACCCATACATGCATCTACACCGTGACAAGCCTCGGCTAAGGAAATTGTAAACAAATATCTATTCGCATCAAAAGTTGCTTAATTAAACATGCTTTCTCCAGGTCCGCTATCTAATATTCACCAAAATTTCCTCACAACAAATATATCCCCTTGTCGGACAACGAGTGGCATTAAACCTTTTCGAGAATCCTCCCACTTGACGATGAGCGTTAAGTCCTCCACTTCATTCCACTTCAAGTTCCTTTTAGAGAAAGATTGCCGGCCACGCAGGGATCATGGTAAAGCGGATAAATATTTTCGAGGATGAAAAGTGTCCATTATAGGAATTCCTTTAAATATTATCAGTATTTGACAAAGATGTGAAATACCGGTTTGTTTTTGTATAGTGCTGCTGTGCTATGAATAAACGCACTCTTTATTAATCCGTTGTAACGGAACGGCAATTAGATATTTTTCGTCTACTGAAAGCGATTAATACTAAGAATCGATGCACTTCGAGCTGAACTTAAGCACAATCGTAAACAATTAATAAACACAATTATTTCTTGATTCATTTTGAAAAAATTGTAATTCGCCTAATTAAAGCAGTGGAATAAGAACGCTTTCAACCTTTTTTGATAAAGATGCTTTAAAGTGATGATTCTATGATTGTGAACTACTACTTAATTTCCATGTTCGCTAATCAAAGGAAGAGAAACATGTAGATAAGTAGTGTGACTTCATCAAACTGTTTCAATAGATAACCAAGTAGCTTGGTTCAAAACGTCAAAAAACACTTCATCTTTTTATTCATATCTATCCACGAACGTTGCTGTGTTGAATTCTGTGTAGATTTTCATTCAACTTAGTTTTGTCTACGATTGTTTGTCAATCAACCTTAATCGTACAGACGTATGTAGCTTTTAGATCTTTTTAACATGTATGTTATTTATTCTTAGTTATTAAATTGTCAAACGCTTTTATCACGAGCCTCTGGCTCGGGAGATTGTGAGAGCACTCCCTGTGTATTTTGGCACTAAATAAATTACTTTTACCTTAACCTTTAATGCCGCAGGAGAGAATAATTATGCCATCAAAGTACACTTTCTATGCGAATAACTCAGTGTTTGCAAATTGCTTATATGGATTTGTTACTGGGCCGTTGCAATATATGATAATACAGTAAGCAACTATCATTTCCTTTATTAACAATCTTTTTGAGAGCTTTGTAGAGTGCCATTTTCAGGAACCTTACTGATAATCTGTTAACAAGTGTCCTTTATTGCCATAATCTTTCCTATTTAAAGAGTTTGTAGGTAAGACTCCGTATACTCTCTGCCAAATTAAGAAGGTCATTGCTAGTTCCAGGGAGAAAATATGTCTTCCATGTCTTCCAAACAGCGGCTCTTTACACTTTGCTACTGGGGAATGGTGCTTTTACCTTTGAATAAAACATATCGTAGAGTAGACAACATTCATTTCCCCAAAACAATTCCGTTTGATTGAAGGTAGCTAGTTGTTGTCACAGTCGCTAGATGTGAAATGATCATCACGCACAATTTTTATTAGATGGATGAAAAGAAGTGCTGTCCTTGATATTTTACTAATGTCAAAGGTTTAACCTCCAGATTGCCATGTTATTCTTTTGTCAAAGGTTTTACAATCGGGATTTGGCCATCAAGGCAATTAAGAATCAACTGAGAGTTCCATTCCACGTTCATTCCTTGTTCCGGTAATTTTTCGCTGCTTAAAATTTTAAATAACTGCTCAAAATTTTATCTTTCTTTAAGTTTGCATTACAACGGACTAATGTCATCACGCGATTTACCGATTAGATTCGAACTAGTTACCAGACGAATATTGCTCCATGTCTTGGATAGTCCTTGATGAGAATGCACATTTAATAACCAAGTTTCGACTTCAACATTTGACACCATTATGGCTGTCGTGACTTATCTGTAACCCCTCAACACCATTCTGAAATTCCTCTTTTAACAGCCAATAACGTAAATGATTTTGGACTAATTGCTGTTCTGTCTCCGCGTGTACACTTATCTCCCCGATAAAAAATATTGGAAAAGGCAGCAATTAATTCCCCATAGCAATCTTATGCAATTAGAGATAGTTCTTCTCATTAATTTGGGATTGTTGTTTTTAAGATTTTGGAAGTCATTTACATTAAAAACCAACACGGAAAATGTTCACCAGATGAATGGAAGTGTACTTGATATTTTACCAATTTGATAAGCCTTGCGCCAAAAAACTACATTTTTGCAGGAGCGTCTTCTTTGAATTAAAGGAATCAAGAAAGATTTCTGGCATTGTCGGAATAATTTCTATTTCAAATATACAGCTTCACGGTAAAAGCACACCCCGACTTCACCATACGGCTGGCTCTTAGCATCGACCTAATTACCAGAAGAACACAGAAAGTCCTTGAAAAGAACATTAATTAACAAGTTTTGATTTAAATGTTTTACACGTTCTAGAAGTAGAATACTTTGCTAATTTGTATTTTGTGACTAATTTGGTTAAACTTTTTTTTTTCAGTAAATTTTTAATAGGTGAGCAATCTAATGTGGTTCAATGCGGTATTAAGAATATCCCCCATACTCTTTCATTCTCTCCCCCTCTTTACACCGTTCTGGAATTCCTCGTTGAGCAGCCAATAATCTAAACGACGCGGGATAATGGCATTTCTGTCTCTCTGTGTATATTGTGCTATATATTTTTTGTATTTGGCGCCCTTAGTAACATTGTGCAGTATTTACAAAAGTACGGGAAAATCTTTAAGATATGTCGCAAGTGTATTTTGACATACCCAAACACCTTTGTTATATAAATGGTGGATGATGGATAATAATAACACTTTTTGAATTTAT
Source organism: Meandrina meandrites (assembly GCA_963693305.1). Taxonomy (NCBI): domain Eukaryota; kingdom Metazoa; phylum Cnidaria; class Anthozoa; order Scleractinia; family Meandrinidae; genus Meandrina; species Meandrina meandrites. The sequence continues at coordinate 62,313,365 of OY855903.1, forward strand.
AGTAAGGATTCAACACTCAGTAGTTTTTTTACTGGGGAGTTTAAATAAAAAAATCGGTTCCTAACAAACAGTTCAGGGAATGACTTTGCCATGTTGCTTCCGTTTGATAATTCTGTACATGCAACAATGCTGCTGCATGAAAAAGAAATAAGAGAAAATAATAGCTTGAATTGACGTTGAAACAATTAAAATATTTTTCAAACATTTTATTAGACCTTACGTTTAATTAGTTGATTTATTTTGGTATTATTTTATCTGTTTGTTTCTTATTTATTCGTCTTTCTTTTAAACTTTACGGTAGTGCACTGTAACTTAAGTAATTTTATGTTTTCACCATGACACACGGATGGCATACGCGTTGTATATTACTATTTTATTTTATTTTATTTTATTTTATTTTATAGTTTTTAAAGCGTAGATAGTAGGCCTTTTTATAACGATTGTTAACATTTTTTATCTTTTTCTTTCATTTTAATTTTTGTACACGACCCCACAAGCTTGTGGCTTTATATTTCATCGTGTATAAATAAAGGTTGTATGTATGTATGTATTGCACACGTAAAGCTAGTATTGTGTTTTCTAAGTTCATCCCAAAACAAGACTTAAAATAGTATTTTAAAATAAAATGAAATAAAAAAATGGAACTAAGTATTGTTTTCTACCGGGAGCCTTTACATTGTGCCTTCTTTGTTATGAGATAACACATCATCAACGTATCGCCATCTTTCCTGTTTCCTCAATGTCTGTATTAAAACCCAAAATAGCATTAGTAGATAGAAAATCAAGATCGTACGAAACTACTTGAGTCCAAAAATATTTGCTTGCAAGAGTTATATTTTACTCATTTACTCATTTGGGTTACACAAGGAATAAGGCAAACATGCATGTATAGCTGTTTTTCCCGGAATGCTTCGCCAAGGTCAAGGCTAGCAAACATCTTAACGAGGATCGTGTTGGCAACTTTTGGACAATTGTTCATCCCGAAACTGTGTATTTGATTATTACTTTCTTCGGCAAGAATTTTTCTTATTTCTTCTTGCGGCTGATTTATCTTGTAGTAAATGAATTCACTCGATACAGTGATCTTCAAGAAGGCATCGAGAGGTTACAAAACGGCCAACAAAACGGCAAGTTGTGTCATTAAGTTTTTGAGCTATGTAACGCGAAGATTGCTATAACTACCAATACAAGTCAGTAAAACGGTCAGTGGCAAAATTTAATGTTTCACACTGACTATACAACCAGTTTACATGTGCTAGGGCACTGTTCTTCTCCAAAATAAGTAGCTCAACACCTACCTTTTTATTTCATTGATTCTTTTATTGCCTCACCTATTATGCACATATTTCCAGTTCCAAATTTTTCATCTTTTGATCAATTGAAGGTTGTGTACTGGCAGCACAGAGCTCAAAGCGTTTTATTTGTTTCTAGAGGACTTCTTGTATAGTTCCAAAGCATTTACCTTCTGGTCGATAACTACTTGCAATACTGACTTTTTCTACACTTTATTTCTTACTGGTGTTGGCTAAATATTATGGTTTTTTTTTTCATAGACATCAAAACTCGACATAGCTTTTCTTCGTTTAGTGGCTACCTGTTGACGAAATGAAATTGCAACCTAGTTTTTAACTTTCACAAAAACATTAAAATCAAAATGGATATCCTGGTTCATCTTTAGCAGTTTATGTAATATACGTACTATATCAATCCTTCATAACGGAACGATCACCGAAAGTGTACCAAAACAGCCATCGACGACAACAAAAAAAACAACAATTAAACCGCTTTAAAAATGTGTACAATTCAGGTTGGTCAACACCGCTAACCCTATACATATTTAAGTGGCTATATCAAAGTCTATTCAGAGGACAGATGAAACCATTAGTCGGACGTCGTTTGGATTATTGGCCGTTGAACGAGGAATCTCCTTGGTTCAATCATCTGTGGTATTACAAAATAATCAGTTGAGTGTTCTCAATATTGCAGTTACAATAACAACATCGAGAGTGAGGGTGAGTTACAGTTTATCATGTTTGTTTTCTTGCCATCAAATTGAGTAAACAGGTTATCAGTTCTTCACTATAATACCACTGAACATTTACAGACGAGAGATTGAATTATGCCGAATGTAATGCCTGCGACGAAGTTGGGAAACAGTAGTTGAACTATATTTGTTTAAGTAGAAGACAGTATTAGTTGGCTGTTCACGTTGTTGAGAAGTCTCCTAACTGTCTAGCTGAGGGTATATAAAGCCAGCTAATTAATTAAGTCTATCAAAGTGTGTAGAGCCGAGGACGAGCAGGTGGGATCGACTGAGGAAAGACCGTTAGCAAAAGAAACTGTACAAAGATGAAGATTTGTCTGCTTGCTTTGACGGTAAGTTCCAAGTTTAATTTATTTAGTAAATTATAAGCCTTGTGATTTATAGGCAATTCATTCATTCATAGGCTAATGTTTGCGTGTTTTAAAAAAGCATGTTTATTGACTAATTGTTCGATTAATACTTTTCTAGCTTGAAAAATGATTTCTATCTATTTGGATCTAAATCTCTAGATTCTGCTCTGTTGATTAAGCCGAAAAGAAAGATTTGAAACGAAGCGTAACAGGTTAACTGACCGTGCATTATACTCAACCGACTGGCCAGGGTGCGTTTCTTTGGGAAAATCCAAAATTGGATCATTGATATCAGATCACACGGATGCTTTGCTCCCAAAGAAACGAAGAATCCGAAAAGGGATTTTTTGCCCTGACAACGCCCTAAACACATTTCGCACTGATCATAAAATATCAGCACAAATTTATTTTCTGTTGAATGTATCCTAGCTAAACTCATTTCAGCATACAAAATCTTTCACAAAAATCACACGTCGAAATAGTTGTTCTTTAGCCTGGAGCACAGTGTGGCCAAAACGCATCTGAGAGCGAAAAATGTTTGCAAAATGATCAATGCCAACTTCACTCGTGACAATTTCAAAAAGATACAACTTCCGTAGGCACACGATGGCTGTTCTAGAAAACCTGCATCCAGTTTAAAATGACACTTCTTACTGATCAAGCTACCTTTCCTGTTGGCGTGAAATATTTTTGTATTTTGATCGAAATAAGCGCCTGAAAACTTACCATGTGACTCGGTGTTTACAAAGAGCGAACCTGCATTTTCACAGCAAAGACCGCTGGGTCAATATACTTTTTTCGAATCCTTTCCCAAAGAAACGCACGGATCATCAATCCTAAAAATCCGGATTTAGAAATGATCTGATGTATCCACTCGGAGTGTGGATTCTTCAGATCATTAATCCGAGATTAATCCATTTTCGGAAATCGGTAAAGAAACGCAAAATCTGTTTTTGGATACAAGAATCCGGATTTGGATTTTCCCAAAGAAACGCACCCTGGATTGTATGAAACTTAATCTAAAGAGCTCAAGAATCCTTAAAATATATATACATGGATTTTTGGTCTCTTTATTTGGCCATGTACCTTGGGGCCTTAGTAAGCTTTAAACAGGGCCGAGAAACAAAAAAAAAATGCTAAACAGCACGAAAGGGTTCATAAGTCAAAGGAGAAGAGAAAAAAAATGACATTTCCTTTAATTTTTATATCGTCTACTTTGGAGTTTCTGGCGAAAAAAAAACCTTTACGGCGAATTTCGCACAAAGCGCTGAAAATAACGTTGACCCCTTTTTAAAAAATTCAGACATACATATATATTAGTTCACAGCTGATATCATGGTCGAAATTCATTACTTGAATGATTAATATTTTCGTTAAGATTTTGGAAAGTTTGTGACCTGTTTACACAGTATTCATTGAAGTCCGTTTACCGACAAATGACATTTCTCAATTTTAAGTGGACTTATGTCAATCAAAGTGTTACTGAGCCGGGGTTTGACCAATACGTAACAGTCCGCATAAGAAACTGTGACGTCATAGTTGATACAATATTTGGAATGGCAATGAATATTCTGCAACAACACAGTCATGCAAGAAAGTACGCGCCGCATCAAAAAATATTTCGTAGACCGCTTAAATGCGACGAGACTTACTTCTGTCAGTTAATAGAGAGCTTAAGCACAGGCGTTTTTGAGCCACGGACGGCAGCCGGAAATGGAACCTTCTCGTCTTTAGCGCTTATTGCCAGGTTTTTGTTCATAAATTCAAATTGAAAGTGCTAAAATGAAAGCTTTCTAACTTATTTTTGGAAGTAAAAGTTCGCCAAAATCTTAAACATTAACCTTCCGGTTGCCGTCCGTGGCTCAAAAACGTCTGTGCTTAAGCTCTCTAATAACTAAGGGAGACTGACAATGCAATGTCATAAATCTCTTTATAATTAGAGCGGAGATAAGTGCTAAGAGCGAAATAAAAAGAAGAATATTGGTATTCTCTTTTCACAGATCCGTCTAAACTACATTGTTTTAAATATTTAGTATATGGGTTTTGACCTGCCATATGCTGTCAACACATGGAATTAAAAGAACAAATGTATGGTTTCCTGTCTTTTGGCTCCACCTGGGTGGTTGTTTTGACTATGACGATGTTGAGATGACAAGAAAAGAAAAAGAAAGAAAATTAAATATTACGTCCTAAACTTAAACCGTTATATCCTCTATGAATGTAAGCTGAGTCGCTGAAAAAAAGAAGAAATACGGTACATGAAGAACTTACCTCCTATTCGACAATCGAGACTCTATCGAGATTGATGAGCAAAATCGGCTTTTAACGGCTGACTCTCATCCAGTGCCAAGTCTAGATCTCTCTTAAAGAGATGACAAAAATGTCGCAAGACTTCTGGCAGTTGAGCATTTCAGCCAACTCTACGCTAAAGGATATTCATAACATGTCCGCTTTCAAGCATTTTATCAACAGGCAAGGTTGATATAAGTTCATTTTCGTTCCTATAGTTTTGTCCACGTTTGTCGCTATGCATACTAGCTCTAGTCACTGAGTGCAAACACTGAACGTGTCGCTATCTGCAGCAAAGGCGTATTGGCCTAGTTCGATTATACATGTGTCACTAATATTTGCAGAACTTTTATGCCTTCAAAACCAGCTTATATCTGAAATGAAAAAAAGAAAACAATTATTGATGTTGTGTATAAAGGAAGCGCTTTAAATATCATAATTATAATTCTTTTTGAGACTAAAGTCGCTGTTGAACTCATGCTCAATTCATTAAATTAAAATGAGATAAAAATCGATTTGCCTCTCAAATACGACAAAGATTCACAAAAAAATGGAAATCTATGTGTTATTTAGTGACAAATATCAGACATAAAGCTGAACTAAATCGTGACTAGACGTACGTTTAGGGTAGTTTGTGCAGAAACACGAAATTAGTGGTAGTGGGTCAAGTTCTTCAAATAGAAGCATTTTGCCATTTCGCGTGCATGTGTTTTGCGGGGCAACTAGTAAGATTCACAACACACGTGCAAAGCAAGTGCTTGCCAAATGAAATATTTTGTTTGACCTCGTCTGTTGCGCACAGTTTAATTAAGCTCAATAATTGTCTTGGTGTATATTGATGCTGTTGAGTAGTGGAAAGTGATCTATCCAAACCAGAGCTTTAATGTGCGTTCTCTGAAGCATATATTTATATATGTTTATGTTCTATATTAGCAAATATACTTGTCTGTTTTGTTTCGCACTAATTACAACACACTTCAATATTTAATGTTTTTTTCTTTTTTTAGGTGGTGTTTACAAACATAGTGACTACACATTCGCGGCGTTTTCGTCCTCCAAGCATCGTGCAACCTCCACAACCAGGTATGATAATGTAAAATGCATTTAAATTCAGAAATTCGATACATCTAATATAATACAATCGGTCGATACTTCTATGGAATCCAATTTTTAGATTTTACCTGTAAATGCCACGGTATGGAGACCACACAAAGGAATCTATATATTAAGACTTTACTGAAAGGCGAGAAGAACATTTTTCCTCGTCATTCTATTTATGATATTTAAGTACCGAATGTTCCCTGCACACTTCATTCGTATTGTTACGGCGACCATTATGATGACAGAAGCTGATTACGAATGCCTGTAATGCAGGGATAAAGATCCTATCGAACACACTTTTGTATTGAATGCTCGTTTACTAGGACCTTTTGCACAAAACGTTGTACGTTGATTTAACGAAGTTAACCTTTGTCAGATCTCCCCTACCACCGAAAAACTCCTGTCCATCATTAATTCTAGCTCCCGTAAAACATGAATAACTACACAACTCAATTAGATATACCCTTTTGTATGCGCCAATTGCTAGTTTTCACTGTCACGCCGCAAAAAAGTAAATCCAAAACTATCGAGTCAAAAAACTCAAGAATATTATAGGTTGTAGAAAATTACCAGATATTCTGTTTGTCCAAGTCTCGGGTTTATACGCTTTTCCGTACTCGAGTTATCCGTCAAAATGTTCCGCACAAATTTACAGAGCACAGTATGGAAACATCTGGAAATCACTTCTACTATAAAAGGCAGTCAGATCGCTCTCATGAACAAGTAAACATTTACATAAACAACACCTCTCGCAAAACCTCAACTGTTCAGATTATTAAAATTCACAGGATGAGGCATTTTTTTAAGCATACGTAACAGCCTTCAGGCGGCAATCTTGATGTCTTGTGGCGTGAAATTCCGAAATTCAAAATGGTCTATCTTAAAGACGGCGGCTGCTATCTAGCTAAAAACCTTCAACAAGATATATATTAAGGACGTCTAATAGCCAGTGAATAATAAGAAGTCAGGGGTCTTGTGATTCTGGATTTTAGAATTTTGATGACGTCACGTGAAAACCAAGAATACATATATTCAAACAAAATTATTAGTGAGGGATCTTCTTAATTAAAATCTGGAAAATAACAGTTCATTGAATGATTAAAAGTTATAGAAATTACACTAACAATAACAGATGTTAAGCAGTTATAGAAGATGCAACAACTAAATAAGAATTGTATGTTATGGGTAGTAACTGCTAAAAGACGAAAGGAATTGTGTAGCTGCTGTAAGTAACTGTCCGCCCCCACGAAAAAGGGAAAAGCCCTGGGAACGAGGTTGTGATAACTGCAACATCAACAATGATAACAACAGAAACAAAAGAAACAAAAACAACGTTGCTTAAAAATGCTCATTCTTATAATGGGAATAGAAAGCCCTGAGGACGATGTGTCAATCATCACAACGAGAAACAATGCGCAAGAACTTATTTACTTCTTTTATTATGTTTTTATCAGCACCTGGACAATGCGGTGGTCCATTGGTTGGTGCATCCGGGAACTTTGCACCCCCTAATTATCCTGGTAACTATCCTAACAACGCATACTGTGTTTGGACGACCACTGTTCCACAGGGATCACAATTCAGGATTGACTTTCTCTTCTTCGAAACGGAACCTTGGTAAGGAATGACCTCTTCCTGATCTAAACATAAAACTTATGCTCGACGTAACTCCGTCACCTGTTTGAAACGATTGCAGTTATGATCAACCACCAAATATTACTCTAGCTGTACTCAGATAAAACCAGATTGCAAGGCAGTGGTCCTCTATATTCAAACGTTTTTGTAATGTACATAGAAGGAGCGGTGGCCTAAAGTCTAACACGTGGAACTACGGATCAAGCAGTCCTGGTTAGAGCCCTGGATAGGGTTATTGTGTTCTTGGGCAAAGTTTCCATCTCCACCCAGGTGTATAAATGGGTACCGGCGAATTTAATACTCGGGGTTAACCCTGGGAATGGGTGATAGAAATAGTCACCTAGTCACAAATTGCTGAGACTAGGATATAAAAGCTCCGTCCTGTAGGCCCAAGTACAAACTCAATACTCAGCTTGTATAACTTACATTCTGTTTCAAAGTTTTTCATTTTAGTTCATAGCTATCTTCCAAACAGTTATGAAAACTGACAAAAGAGGAAATTATACAATTTGTGTCCGACTAAGAAACTGTTTTTCACAGCAAACTTTGATCGAAGAGGCTCTTGATAGCCAAATTACTGGACTTACGAAAAAGAAACGTCCTAACAAAAACTAACAGATAGTAAATACAAAAAAGTCGACAAACTCAAAATCAACTATAAGAAGTGACCATAAAAGCGCCTTGGATGTCTTCTGGCCTAATGATCATAGGTTTTATAGAATAAAGCAAGGAATATCAGAGAACAACTTTATTCCTTTTAATAATTATTTTTGCAGTTATGACTTAGTTAAAGTCTTTGTGGGAAGAAGGCTGATACGTCGCTTGACTGGAGGAGGTGGACAGGAGGACAACAAATACTTTAAGGATGATGGTGACGATGATGATGATGACGATGACGATGATGACGAAGACGATGAGTGTGATGATGACGATGGAGATGACTGGGATTCAAAAGGAAAATTTAGCGAATTCATTCACGGAGGAAAAAAGCGAGAGGCCAGAGTTGTATCCATACACGGAACTGGGGAAGTGGTCAGGATTGTGTTCAAGTCCGACCCCTGGGTATCCAGAAGAGGTTTCTTTGCCCATTACAGCATGGGACAAGGTGAATAGTCTACTGAATGTAAAACAGTTACATATCTTGTGCAAAGATATGAAGAGACATGAAGAGATACGCTGCTCAGTTCCAGTCCTGATTCCAGTAAAGGTCTACTGGTGGGTGTTTAATCTGCACAGCGAGGCTTAAGACTCTGTGAAAATGAATAAAAAAGCAAACGAAATCTGAAATGGGAGTTGAAGCTGAAACAAAATTTGTTATCGTCCAGACGACATTTTCAGTTAGTCTTAGTTGTCACATTATCAATTATTGCTTAAATTTGTTTATACATAGAAGGCCAACAAAGATAGAGTAATATAAGCCAAAAAAGAGGTCCACGATACATTATATTTAAGACTGGAAAGACCGAATGCAAAATGTTTGTGTTTTTAAAATAAATTATCTATGATGGTGGTAGCCCCTTTAAAGGGCTTGTCTTAATTGGCTATGAGGATTTCGAAATTATATAAATGAGAAGAAATTGGCAACCAGAAGCGTCTTCTCATCTACTCTCCGACCTACGTTCAGACTGCTTGAAAGTGATGGACGTTGTATTATTTTCTTAGCACTTTGCGGAGGTCCACTGGTTGCCCCATCTGGTAACTTTACATCTCCTGGGTTTCCTGCAAACTATCCAAACAATGTAGAGTGCAGATGGACTATAACTGTGCCTCGGGGATCAACCCTCATGCTGAATTTTCGTACCTTTGAAACCGAACGATGGTAAGTTGTTTATCTTTCAGACTGTACATTTATTAACTCAAAAGTCCAAGAAGTAAGGGTGATGTTAATTATCGCATTGATGCAAATAAAATATATATTTAAAATATTTGACAAACGCGTGATACTTAAATAATTACTGAAGCTCCTAAAATTCTATTGTTCTTTCTCTGCAATATATCGACGACTGTAGCCATGTACCAAAACATCAATGTGGAAGCGACTGAAATCGTCGATGTAATGCAGGAGAGAAAATAGGGTTTTAAGAGGGTAAATAATTATGATAGGTTTCGGCTTCAGCTGCCTACAGTATACCCAATAATGCTGTAAACCGAAGTAATTATCTATGAAATATCATGCGTAGCATTTGTTATACCTGTACTTTCCTGTTGCACTCAAACCTTTTTAGTCGAACGTCCTGTATGTTACTATTGTCGAGCTTGCTGTAGTTGTTGTTTGGCTATTCAATGGTACTCAGTATTTGTACTTGTTGCTTTGTTGTTCTAGATGCCGTTGAAATTGTTGTTGTTGCGTTTGTTGCTGTTAACTGTTGAACTTGTTTTTGTTTTGTTCTTTGTTGTTGCTCAGCTGTTGTGACCGGGGACTCTTAACTTCAGATCCAGACTAGTTGCTAAGGGATTGCTGAAGACTGTAGTTTACGGCAAGCGCTTTTGAAGCATTTTTAACGCTAAATGGTGAATTTTATTTGGGGAAACCTGATTTGAAAAATATCACATTGCGCGCGAGAAACTACTGCCAGTCCCAAACCGCGAGTTAGAATGTAAAATCACTCAAATTCGGAGGAAACAAGGTAGAGTTTCATTTGCGAATCAGAGATAACGTAGCTGTCTTTATAATCTGACGTATGCAGTTTCTGTTTACACGATAAAAGGAAGAAAGTCTGTAAATACGAGTTTTGTTTCGCCATAACTTTTATGACAATGCGAATTTTATAAAAATGATACGTCACATTAAGCATGTCGAATTCATAATCTATTGGCGCTGGTTATAGTCTTCAAATCAATACCCCGTTAGAGCTTTAGGGCTTTTCTATGTTTTGGTCACGTGACTTGTCAAATATGACCGTGACTTGAAACTCGTGGATGAATCTTGAATGCAACAAATCTGTGCAAAAAGCTTATCAATATGAGATCTGCTTTCCAAAATATGACAGTTAGACATCTTTCTTAGCAACAAATTGGTAGTTAGGAGTGACCCCCCCCCCCCCCCCCCCCCCCAAGTGTAAGTTGTTTTTGTGCAATTTCAAATACATTGAAGTATAGTAAAGGAGAATAAAAGGGAAATTATCAGGGTATTATTTTCAACTGATTTTTAAACTATGTTTTACTTTTTGTAGTTTTGATTATGTCAAAATTACTCGTGGCATGCGTGAGATACGTCGATTGAGTGGCATATACGGTCAGTATTCTTGGTACAGAGGGAGATTTAATGACGATCACTGGGATGACGACTGTGATGACGATGATGATGATGATGATGATGACGACGACGATGATGATGATGACGATAAATGGAAGAAAATGTTCCGCTTTGGATACAGGATGTCAAGATTCTACGGTTTTCCGTATCTTCCTCGTGTATACGTCATTGGAACTGGCGAGGAGATAGCGATCATCTTTAGATCCGACCGCATTATCGCCTTGAAAGGGTTTGATGCAGTTTACCGTATTTTACAAGGTAACACTCTTGTTAATGTTACATCTGCATGTTACGTCATTCATTGAAGGATTTCCGATCTTATTCATATTGTCCGAATGGTGACGGCAGTGCACTCGTGATGACAAAATTATGGACCCTCTGTTTTTCGTGAAGCATATAAACTTTTGATTGCTCTTCATGTCTTAATCGTGGTATAGAATTCGACTTGGATAACATAGGGCACATCCCAATTATTCAATAATCCCTTGTATGTACTTATTGTTTATATATTTTTGCTTTAATTTTCAGGTCAGCTGCACGGGAAGTGATTGCAGATTCATACGAAAAGCTAACTCTACATGGCTACTAAGGAAACATTTTGTGTTTTGGCATGATAATTAATCTTTTTATGCTGTTTCCGTCGATCTTTTTATTACTTTTTGTCCCTAAAAAATGGCTTTCATCAGTCTCAAACAAGTCAGTTCTATAACAATGCAATTGAAAACAATGAACGTTTTCTAAAAACGGAAGAACTGTTTTCACAGAGCATAGATTTGAATTTTTTATACTGTGTGGTTCACAGAAGGTTACGGAAAACAAACGGTTTTCTTTTATTGTGCCACGACGCTAGAAAAGGGAAACACTACGGTTTTTGCTGGAAAGTGAGAATGTAAATAAAATGCGACATTTATTTCTCGAGTGAAATAAGACAGGCCTGGATTTCCTAGCATTGTCATTTCAATTGAGCAATGACGCGATCACAGGAAGCCCACCAATTTAACCTTCGACACCACCCCTTTTCCCTCCCCCTCTCTACCCCTCACGAGATTTTCTCGAAGTTTTTGCAAAAGTGGATATTTTCTATGATGCTGAAACTTTCATTAGCTGTTCATTCATCCTTCCGTAAATGCTAATGTTTCAGCTGTGTTTCCATGATTTGTGACATTGCTATAGTAAAATGTCGACTCTTTTGATATAAGATATTTTCCGATTTTCTAAGAAAAAATTGAAATCTAATTACGTCATTTTACGTCAAAGCCAACAAAATTGTGTCGATTAAATTAATAATGTAAAGCAATTTTACTGTGCCTTTAAAGAACCCCCACCCCACCCCCTTGTACCACGGTGAACCCCCCCATCCCACCCCCATCCCACCACGGTGGAGGAATAAATCCCCTCTTTGAGCCACGGTGGGGGAACGAATTTGGTTAACAATTAACCCTAGACGGGATTCGAACCGGTGACCTTCGCAATACCTGTGCGTTGCTCTACAAACTAAGCTATGAAGCTACACTTCGGGAGCCATGTCATTTTTGTGGATTCTTTCTTTCCCATGACAGAACATAAATCAAATTATTTTGCACGGTTTTGCCCTGAGCCCACAATTGGAAAATAATTTCCCAGTTGCTGAAATTTGGTGGCTCACGGTGAGGATCGTATCATTGCTTGTTTCTTTCTGCCGTGCAAAATAATTTCATTTACTGACCCTAACCCTAAGTCATCTCTTCCTGCATGGGAATGAAGGTTGTGTGAGAATGGTCTTTGACTGGCAACTGAACTGCTCCGGTTGAAGGTGCGTGTGTTATAAACAGCTAGGAACCGAACCCTAAAGAACGCATTATTGTTATATCGATGTGGTACCAGACCGCTACATTGCTGGATTGTTGACCTGGACGTCAAAACACCAAGGTACTGACGGGAAGACTCTGACTCACAGGGTGGTGCAAAGAATCTTGTAAGTATGCATATTAATGTTTGTAATTGCACTTTTGTTGCTCTTGTTTTGTGGTTGTTTTGTATCGCTTTCAAGTGAGAAGTGTTCGACTTTTTAAACATAAAGAATATTAAGTGGTTGCTGGTGGATGTATTCCTTAGATACTCTTATAATATAATAATGTTTTTTACTATACTTACTTTATATACTTTACTTTACTTTACTTTACTTTACTTTACTTTACTTTACTTTGCTTTGCTTTGCTTTGCTTTGCGTTGCTTTGCTTTGCTTTGCTTTGCTTTGCTTTGCTTTGCTTTGCTTTACTTTACTTTACTTTATGCGCTCTCTCGTAAGATATCGAACTGAACACGAGAAGAGATATTCAATATCTACAAGCAGACACGTGTTAGTTTGTATAAAAACCGCAGGTCGTTACTTACTAGAAAATGTCGACTTTATTGTCCGTTGAAAAATGAATATTTTACAACTGCTGGAATTAAGTCACAAAGTGAGGCTCAAAAAGACATTATCTTGCATTTTATCCATATAAACAGTACATACATAGAGGTGTTCAAAAACATGGAGATCGTGTTACTAGTTATTGTCGGTTAGCTATGACGTCATTACTTTTAATTAGATGATCAAGTATTTCCTAAAACGCATTTAACTTGATTCAATCAAAATGCAAAATCCCTCCTTTCCGCTAACATTTCCAGAAATGGCAGTTGAATCATTTGCGATCGTCACCTGAAAGATAAAACCAAGAAAGTACACGTGACCAGTGGATATCCCACGGTATACAATGAGAAAGTGTTGCATAACTATTTTAGTCCATGCCATAGAAAATATGGTTACTAGATTTCGTCGGGAATAAGATCGCATCATTGGGAAGTTTGAGTTTAATACCGTCCAATATACAACAGCTTTCCTGTATTCTGATTGGCTGTATTTTCTATGGCATGGTATAAAAAGTAATGTAACTGTGGCACAAGAACTAAATAAAATTTTGAAAATTCGTAAAACTTTTCCGGATATGGCGTCTTTTTTTACAAGTTGAGACTACTTTCGACAGGCAAACTTTTATCAGCTTCATTGAAGACCTCAATTAAGCTTGGATGACCCAATTTCTGGCTTATTCTCGTAACCTGGATAACTACATTATTATGTGCAATATCCTATAATTAGAGACTGTCACGGGGATTTCGCAGATATTTGGTCTAAACTGTTCTGAAATGAGTGGTAGGCAACTTAACCCATGAAAGTCATTACCTTTGAACATCTAAAGGAAGATATAACCTTAATAAGTGGATAGAAATCTAACTACGGCTAAAAATGTCAATTTTTTTGTAGACGTGCGGAAGCAACTTGAAAAGTTTAGCTTAACTTTTCAAGTTGTAATCCATTTCTATCCTAGCCATCTGCAGCTTAAGACGCTTGGTAACAGTTTAGGTGCTCTAAAATAGCGACTATAAATAAGAAATGGACTATTATTTTTTTGTTTCCTTCGACACAAATATAAATTTTGGCTTTTCAAAAGTCTGTTAAAATCCGTGACAAAGCCCCTTTAAACACAACTTTGAAAAAACCGTGAACGATTCAAAACGAATAACAAAAGAAGGTATCATAAAAGTCGTAGTTACCTCTTCTCACTCTGAACCTGGCCTCGAACCCTTGTGCTCCAGTATCGTTTCCGTCAGACGAAAAATTGATCGATACCTGCTGCCCGCGTCTTCCTGGGATGCATAAACGTAAAACGGGTCGTCTCCATCGGCGCCGGTATAGGTAGTGCTCATACCCTGCTGCCACGCTATCATATTCCGTATCATAGCCAAATTCATCACCATCGTACTCAACTTCATCATCTCTTTCACAAGGACCATCTTCTGGAAACAGCGGCAGCGACAGAGTCCTTTTACCTCTGCGTCGGAATACACCACTTAGCCTTCGGAGCACCCGGTTTCCCTGCTTAATTGTAATGAAATCACTTCTGCAAAAGAAGTACAAGAACTGTAGGTACCTTCAGAGTAACAACTCGTTCTATTAAAATGTTTAACTGCTAATGGCATCACCCGAACAGCTTCCTGGTACTCATGTTAACAAAACTTGTGAGTTGAGTTATGCACTTGTCGGAGGTATAGACGAGGTGCGAAAAAAGTCACCAAAAAGTTGCTAATTAAAAGTTTCCACTTGCCGATCAATTAGTTGCTTTGAGAATGTGGGTCGGTTATGCATGGAGATTAAAGTTGTATTTTTAGTCATAAATCCAGCGTATTTTCTTTGATTTATGACCTGGTATTACAGTAGCCTGCGTAGCAAGCGTTCCCGTACGAGCGAAGTGCTATGTGTCGCGTGCGAGCGAAGATTCTAGTCGCGGGGAAATTGGGGCGAGAGCAAAAAAGGGAAAGGAGCGGGGAGGGGGTGGGGCAGCGAGGGAACGTTTTGCAAGCAAACCCCACGATCTGAAAAACCCGTTCGCCCACGAACGGGGCTTCTGATTGGTGCGGCGCGGTCATGCTGATTGATAAGTGTATCAAATTCACCTGATTGATTTGAACCAGGGCGCGAAATAATATTCGAGCGTGACTCGGGCGACAAGGACAAAACGTTTAATTGTTTGAATCGCTCTAGCTTCGATAAACTAGATCGAAAATTTGAAGTATTTTGGCTTTTAAAATGGCATTTTGAAGCTAAATGATGCTGTTGTGTGACTCGCTGAAAAATAGCGCCATTGACAAGTTGTCAATCTATGAATGAACTCACCCGTGAAGAAATCGGTGGGCGTTTTTCAGAATCGTGGGGTTTGCTTGCAAGCGTTCCCTCGCTGCCCCACCCCCTCCCTGCTCCTTTTCCTTTTTTGCTCTCGCCCCAATTTTCGCGCGACCAGAATCTTTACTCGCGCGACACATAGCACTTCGTTCGCACGGGAACGCTTGCTACGTAGGCTAGTATTACAGATTTACCGTTATTTTTCGACATTGTCAAAACACCGCAAACAAACAATGGAATTATGTTAATGCAAAAAATAAGGTTGCTCTAAAACCGCTCCAAATTTTTTTTCTTCAACTTTGCAAAAAGTTGCATAGTAACATGCTGATCATTACTCAATAACTGATACAATTAGAGGGTCACCGGGCTCGCTTGAGTGTTATAAACACTTATAAGCACAGGTTATACTGTTGGTATGGTAACCAATGATGTAAAGAAAATAGCCACAATTTTTCTTTACCAATGATTGGGCATTTACTTGATACTATTTTTTGTAGCAGCTACTGATAACGATCTCTAGAACTGAGATATCAAAGTATAAGAGATGAAAAGGGATTGAAACTGTTGTCAGCCTCCTCATGTACTGCTGTGCTGAATTTAGGACACTGTAAATCTGAGGAACAAATAATGTAGAACAAATAGAACTTTGTAAAGTTCCAACAGATAGGAGGCTCACAATTTCGTTATTTACAAAGCGTGAAGGGGTTGAATTCAGGACCACGGAAGTCAAATCCAACCAGTGGCAGGGAAGAGGTTTTGAACCCGGTATCTGCAAACCACTCAAGGATACAGTGTCTTTATAAACTTACCCTCTTTCAGTATTAATGGTGAGAAAATCCAAGAAAAATCCTCTTCCTCGCCAAACACTAATGGTCCACGTGATGTCCAAGTTTGGTTGATAGCTGTTAGGAAAACCAGGGGATCTAAAACTTCCACGACTGCCTCTCAATGGAATGACTTGGGGAGCTAACAAAAGCAAACGCGTCCTTGGTCAGTTACGGTAAGATATCACTGATTTTTTACACCTCGTTAAGAGCCGAAGTGTCTTTTCAATTGTGTCTTTACCAAAGGTTTCCAAGCTCAAAATAAGCTTAAAATAGTAGTTGCATCGTGCCTATTATATGGACGACAAACTACGCGATTGGTCTAAATACGTAACTTGACGCCGTTAAAACTAGGGAATAACAGATAATATTCCTAAGTGATATTCCCCAGTTTTCGAACTTTGTGTTTTACGTTCACAAGTTTAGTTTTCATCTCGAGTTAATTGTTAAAATAAATAGAACTAACTAAGCATTTTGAAAAGAAAACAATATTCTGAGCGCCGACGGAATTACTTTGACGTTTCAGTAATAGCTTTGAGAAAAGGTGTCTCCAAAAACGCGGCCTTGTGAAAAAAATATTTGAAGGAGAATAAACACGTACGATAGCCTCCATTTGGCTTAAAAAATGTGCACGGATATTTGCCCTTCACAATTTTCCTCGAGCTTCGTTCTCAGAAAACTGTTCGCTTCTCGAAACAGATAATGTCCAATGACAACTATCCGTGCATATTTTTGCGCCAATGGAGGCTATTGTTCATATAACAGCAGAACGTTTATCTATATCACAGGCACGAAATTATCAGTGGGTAATGGGTAATTGTGCTCGTACTGACGTTTTTCTGTAAAACCTGCCGCATGGCCCTTGGTGAAATTAATCAATTTTTAAGGGTGAAACACGTCCAAAGTCATTTTTTTAAAAAATATATATATATTTATGTAAGACAGATTTTGAGCTATTTTTTATATAGAACAGATATCACTTTTCCTATTTTGCAAAAAATCTGTCAGATTTTTAATTTATTTAATAAAAGCCAAATTTTTAGGTAGGATTCATACGAGCATATTTTGCGAAAAACGCCATTGAAACTACTATTGTCCAGTCCCCTCATAAGGACTCGTTCAACAAAAGTTTGGCAGTTTTGTTGCATTTGTATTATTCAAATGTCGCATGTAATGGTTAAAGGCTGTAAAAATCGTAAATATCTGAACATTTTACAATAGAGCTAAGAGTTGGGCTCATTTACCCCTTCAAAACTGCAGTCAGTCACCCAAACAGCTTACTAAGGTGTAAAAACCTGTCAGTCTTTCTATTGTTTTGGAGATATTGTTTTTGTGATCTATATTAATATTGTGTCAAAATTCCTGTTCCCCTTGGTAATTGGTGACTTGAACAGGTTCTTACGCTGAGGATAAGCCTAAATTTAATACTTCATAAAAAAGGTAAAAAAAAGGTAAAGCAACTTTATTTATACACGGTTTGTGTTTTAAGCTAGAAGCTTGTGGGGCCGTGTATATGAAACAAATACTACAATGTAAATAAACATAACATGGTTAATTAAAAATCCCAACTGGCAGGAGGCAGACCAGTCGGCTATTTACAAACGTAGCTGAGGAGTTGAACTCGGGACAACCGAGAACAAATCCAGATAGTGGTCAGAACGGGACTTGAACCCGGGATATCCGTATTTCAAGTCCGGCGCTCTAACCACTCGGCCACACTGATGCTACTTTTGATTTTTAGTATTTTTATTACCAGGTGTTGTGGTTGGTGGAGCCGTTGTAGTTGGTGGAGCCGTTGTGGTTGGTGGAGCCGTTGTAGTTGGTGGAGCCGTTGTAGTTGGTGGAGCCGTTGTGGTTGGTGGAGCCGTTGTAGTTGGTGGTGCAGTCGTCGGTTCAGCGTTGCATCTATCGGTATAGCAACAGCTCACGTTACAAAATCCGATCTCACCGTTGTTAGTGTCTGTCTCATTAAAACTTTTGCATATCATCTGTAACATCGGTGGCGAATTACAAAACGATGTGAGCAGACAAACTTTAATTGTAATTTCTTTGTCTTGAACGGTATTAACTGCGTCCAAAGTAGCACAGGAGAAACCTATGTCGCACTGTTCTGGCTCTTCCGTGTTAGCGCAATCCTCCGTGCAAGTAAGGCAGCTCAATTGTTGGGGAGAGGTGGTAGGCACGGGATCTGTCAAAAATAAATTGAAGTATTATCGTTATGACGTGAAATGATTCAAACGGATATAAATGTAAGTGAGGAACAATCTTTGCAGTAAATTAATTAAATTCACTTTCATCTCTATCCGTAGTTGCATAATATCGTTATGATTTGTAGTCAAACAAAATAATTACAGCTACTCTTTTATGCTAACAGGTAAATTTTAGCGACCAGGCGAGAACCAAACGCGTCGAAAGCGTGGAAAAGAAAGCAAGAACCGAAAGAAGAACCGGTGGAAAATTTAGATGCCAATATGTGCGTTCCTGTCTTTGTGTGTCTTAATGCATGTACAGCCTATTTTATCCAAAGAACTAAAATATAGTACCGTTTCTGAGCAGAGAAAAAGGAAAATAATTTTCTTAACGATCAAAGCTATGCCAGTGGAGCTCGAAAAAATAGCTCTGATATTTTGGAAGGACTGGGGCGAGTCGAGAATTGATGACGCAGAAAGGTTGACCAATAAGCTAGATTCGAATTACGCTCAACTTATCCTAAACAAAGAAGTGAGGTCTAGGTTAAGGGAATAAAACAAAAGAAAATTCAAATAATTCCCCTGAACTTCGACTTAATTATTTTGTTTGCCAGTGGAAGCCCCATTTTAGCACGACCAAAAAAAGGGACAAAAGAAAAAAAACCTATCTTCTCCTATATTAATATCTTGTTTTAAAACCTTATATTTTGACATTACACGTGGTAGAACATTTCATATATCGTAAAAAGCAACTGATCTACCTTCTGTCAGTTGCGATGCTTGACTAAGTCAATGAGTTTTTCTCCAGTGTCGACCTCATGAAAATCCCTCTAGGTCAGTTGTTGTCAACAAACATCTTTAGATTTACTTGACAAATTCCCCTCAGTGAAACAGTTTGGTGGCAAGGTTTATGCACGGAAAAGATGTTTGTCGCTACAATCATGTCAAAAGCCGTAACGTTTGAAATATACAGGTGAAAGCGTGTGAGGTGGGTGGACCTGCTCTGATCGACATTAAAATTAATCTTATCAAGATATTTGATTTGAAAATCAAATCAAAAAATCAAATCAAGATCCTTACCTAGTTCTTGTAGTTCTAACCCGTGTTTTTTGTTCAGATCCTGGATTTCGTCAATCCAACTATTGAGCGGTGATGAGTGAGTGGTCGCTATGCATGCTATCACCACCTATGTGAATATGGCAGTGGATTATGAAATGAAGATAGAATAATTCATGTCATATTTATCATATATCATAAGCCATAATTTCTGACTAAAAATATACGATAAATATAATATAAAAATTATAACAATAAATAAATATAATATAATATAAAAATTATAACATATGCCCACGATCTGCTTCGACCAAGTTCCTATGCGCAAACTGAAAGACGTGGTTTGTTAATTCACCCTGTTATTATTTATATTAAATTTTCCCAATTGCTTTTTTTTAGGTTTAAAGACAAAACATAATGCAGCACCTTGATTTACTAAATTGTTACTTTACTGGATTTGTTTTTCACAGTCGTTGCAAAATTGAAGAAATACGCTGCAAAGAATACGTCTAATATTTGTAAGCACTGAAGTAGCCTTCAGCGTTTAAATGCCTGCGCTTTAGTAGCTAATTTTTAGCATTGAACCGCTTATACGAACAAATAATAGTTAATTTTAAAATCATATAGTCAACAAGTATCTAAGGGCTGGTTTTATGCTAACATTACCCTATAATTTAAACAGTAAGCATTGGCAAGGGGTGACAGGCCACACAATCTCCACCGGTGTGAAACATTTTAAAAACCTCTTATATTTTTATCTTTTTCAAGGATTTTTCTTTCTTAAAGGACATGATAGGCGGATCTTTAAAAATATTGTCGAGAAATGGTTGTATTTTAAAATATTGATAATATTTTAAAATGTGTCACACCGGTGGAGATGGTGTGGCCTGTCACCCCTTGCCATTGTTTACTGAGAGGTAATTTTTCCTGGGAGACATTCATGACTTTTCAGATCTCGTACTGGCCAAACTGCGTAACTCTCAAGAAGAGCTTCATTAAAAAAGATTGAAAATTGTAGATGGATGTTTATAGTGATTATGGACTTAGTTTCGAGGCCAGGTAGCTAGTTTCGTTTCCAGGCATGCCATTCGTGCAGGGGAAATAAATGTTTTGAATGAAGAAAAGATGGTTAAAAATCCCAGGAGGCAGGAGGCAGACCAGGAGACAGACCAGATGAAAAATAATGATAATATTTAAAATTTCTAGGGCGCAAATTACTATGAAAATTGATCAAATGCGCCTTGCAATCAATTTTTCATGTTAAAAGCTAAGTTAATGAGCTAGAAACTAGACATTTACAGTTATGTAGATATGACACTGGTTAAAAAGCTAAAAAATAAAATAAATGGAGAGTAAAACTTGGTCCTAGTAGATCACAACACTACTCCTTAAATGTTGCTCAGGCCTGGTATTGAAAGGGCGGTTCGTGCTTGCTGAAACGCGCCCGACATGATATGGCAAGGCACGCTATCTTTGGCAACGTTGTGAGGTTGCCTGATTTTGAGAATAATAATACTTTTAATACTTTAGAAGAAAAGTAAGAAAACGGACTGTACAGCCGCTGTCAGTACTAAGGATTTGAGTCAGTGGGATTGTGCATAAGAATGACTTTACTTGTCTGTCTTATCTGTTTCATTGCAGCTAAGGTATGCAAGAAGAAAACGCTTTACTCCATTTTCTCGGATCGTCATTATTGAATACTATAAAAATTTGTTAGTTGTTAGGTTCGAGAAACAGATCAAGAACTGGTATTTGAAAATATATATTGAGCTTATACGATCCTGCTTTGTTTGATAACATATCGTTAATGTTCATGTAGTAATACCTCCCTGACACTTTATACTTTCTAAATTGGTTATAGAAATCTTGTTATAAACTTTTCTTTGATATTCGCGCTGTACTGAAGATCGTTATGAACGTATACGTAAGTCTACAGCAGGCGGTAAATTAGTCGCCATAAAAACACTAGGGATTGCTAAATAATTTCATCATTTCATCTTGTGCGCATTTTTTGTAAAAATAGTGTTAAGGCATTTTTGAATGATATTACATCGATGTGAACCTGTTGACGGATTTGTGTAAGAAAACAAGGGTTCCAAAGAGGCAACGTTGCAAACAGTCATAAAGCTCATTGCTTACCGCTAAAGTCAGCAAAACGGTCTTCATCTTCACTTGATTCGCTCGCTTGCAGGCTTTCTACGTCTCCGAAGATGCTTGTTGGTGTTTGTCACTTTTATATTGCTTTGATTCATGTTTTAATATTTATCAAACAATAAATCTGCTAGCCAATAGGACTACCTTAAATAGAGACGCACTGACTGCATAACTATATCGCCTTTTACCTAAATATAGCTTCGATAGGCACTTCCGTCTCTTAATATTAGCAAATGAAAACAACGGATCACGTTTTGTTTTTGTACTTAAGCTAAATCACTTTTCGTTTTAAAAGTTCATAATGAGCAGTATATGGTGATTACACATTTGTTTTGGCTTACGAAAGAGTAATGGATTCTTTCTTAGTCACCTTGGAAGTAGATGTGTATTCCATACTACACAGATATTGCGCTTCAAAGATAAAACTGTTAGCTTCTATTAGCTGGGATACTGTATTTCAAAGCTATAGCGATTCAACATTTTTCTGCATAATGTACTCATACAAACAAGCCGCTAGTTTTAGTCGGCATATTTATTTCTACTCATCTAATATTTTGAACTTGTATCATTTGAGAAAGTATTTCTAATGAACGCCAAACATCGATTTCAGAATATTTACTTGTCGCTAAGCTCAATCCACATCAAATTCTTTGAGACGTACAGTCAGTTGTGTTGGGGTCGCCGAACTGATAACCACTCCCTTCGGCATTTTTCGTAGTCGGTGGAGCATTGTTTTGAAAATATTTTCTGCTGTTGGGGTAATATCACTACCAAAATAATTATACTTCAGTATTTTTGCTTGTTGGCAATAAACACCCCCATTTAAATCCATTACGACATAACGGTACGATGTGAATATATCGTACGAGCTGGTTAATTATCTAACAAATAGCCAAAAAGCAAACCAAAACAACTTAGAAGGGTGGTGCTTGATATAACGTTCATTTTGAGATTTGATGTAACGCAACATCATTGCTTAGATTAATTGCAGTGCTAAATTTCCGAACTGGAAGACAGAAACTCTTAATTATAAGTTATTGCACTCTGTGGAAGCGTGATTTGTTATTTTAAATTTAAGCTACTGAAATGAATTTGTTATGTGACATTATTCAGTTTTACTAATATTTTTTGCCAGAAAGATGCCATAGGATGTTTGTGTTTTGTGCTAATATTTAATTGAAGAGATAATGTCATTAGATGCGCATGCGCGACTTTATCCCTTTTAACCTTCGCCGCCGCGTTTGCATATTTTGTTCAGACTAGATGTTTCCCTTTCTTCTGCCACTGCTGCCTCCTCCTTCGATGCCAAATAGTACCTCGCGAGGTAAACTCTGTAACTATTAAAAATTTCTGGGTTGCTTTACTGAAGCCTTAAAGGTCATGGTAGTTGGAATTTTTCGTAGGATATATTTCATTTATTTCATATTCACAAGAAACGGAGAAAAAAATCATAAAAGGCAAGAGTATAATTGGTATCTGCAAGGCCAAACTGTTCGTGTTGAAATTACAGATAACATAACTGTTTAATCAATTTTTTACATGTTAAATAATATCATGCATTAACTCAATTTCATCTTTCCTTTGAGCTATTACAATATTGAATAGACACCTAAAAACAACGTTTCAGGTCGCGTAGAAATACACGTTTTATCAATTCTTGATCTGATCTTTCACCTAAATGCTTTATACAGAGCGTTTTTAAAAGCATGCTTGCTTTTTGGAGCTATTCTTAGCAGGAGTAATTGACATATGGAAGTTTCCACATTTGATTAATTACAGATCGTCATTCATACAGTTGCTTTGCACAAACACCACGTGCCTGAGATGGCTGACATTTTTTTCAAAAGAAACTCAATAAAGCTATAATCCTTTCTTTGTGCTGATATTCCGCTTTGCTAACCGCTAACATTAGTGCAACGCGGTGCTTGCAGAATACATGCTTATCTATTAGAGGACTCTGGTTTTGGAACAAGTACATGATTTGTAATTCCGAACAGCATCTTAGCCTTGAATCTACTCGAAGGTAGAGATTCCATACATAATGAAAATCCCAAAGCTTGGACCGCATCCAAATGGCGATTGAAATGGCGTTGGTGTGGTATTGACTTAAACCGACATTGGGTATGTTTACGTCATAAAAACATATGATAAAAGGAGCATTTTAAAGCACAACGGTAGACACTTAATTTTTTTTTAATTTTTCACACACCTTAAACTTCTAAACACACACCTGCGAAATAGTGCTAACTCTTCAACAGCATTTTCATGATACTCTGTGTATTTTATAATATAAAACTCAATACTTGGGCGCGTTGATTTTAATATCAGTTTAATATTGTCGAGGAGTACTTGACACTAAAAGCGTCGTGCAATATATGTGCATCTAGAGGCTGCTGGACTCGACAAAAAGTCTATAACCTAAGCATGAACAATTTATGTTTCATTTCACGGTTAGCTACGGTTGATGTTGTTCAGATCTAAAGCTGGTGATATTCTTTTATTTTCTTTAACATAACTTTTGTTACAGAGGCATGTGTGGGCATGTCAGATTTCATAGAAAACAAAAACATTTCGCTAGGGTGAGCAGGCATTCCTGACAACTAGAATCCACTGCTTAATATCAAAGAAATATTTCTTTTCATAAACATCCGAATCTCCCATTTAACATTTGCGACGAAATTTGGTCCAAAGTAAAGCTCAGACGATTAGTTGACTTAGTTTTAAAATGCTTTTGAACGTTTGTGTCCAGGTATTATTTATGTTCAGTGGATTATTTCAATAGTTAAATCCGGCGGCATTTTGTTGATTTTCCTGCAACCGAGGCATAAAAGACACGGAGGAGCTTCAGCTAAGATTCACCATTTCCACATCTCCTATAATACACCGTGTTTGTCCCCGAAAATTTTGCATAAGTATTGTTTTAAAGTTTTGTTGGGACGACTGTATGTCCCAGGAGAAATTTAAAAAAATCTTGCAATTTTTGGGGGGCAAACAAATTGTATTTAGGGAGATGTTTAAGTGACGAATGGCGCCAACTAATCATTATTTAAAGCGACATGGTCAGCTGGACCCCTAGTTTTCTCACTTTGAAAAAAGTCCACCTCAACCCGAAATCAAAAATACGATTCGAACTTGGCGTCATCAGGCTGCTCGATTTGGAGCTCAAACGAATACAACAACACAACAAATAATGTTATAAGCTCTACTTTAATTCTTCAATATCATTAGGAATGATGACCTGCCTGTTCAATTTCACATTACAACTGAGTCCAGTTTCAATGCCTGCATTTTAATTTGAATAATTTCAACTACAGCACGAGCAAATACAAACGCGGCGCGGCGAAATAAAAACAATCAGAAGTCCATAACTAGAAGTCTACATCTGGTATTGGGGCGCGTGCTATGTCTTTCGCGTGTAGACTATTTTTAGAAACTGATGTGTCGCGAGAAAATGACGTAACCCACTATTTCGACACGATTGGAGTTCTAAGTTGCGGCCGAATATTTTGGAAAATTGGCAGGTGAAATAAATCAAATCACATCAAAACACTTGACAGGCCATTCTCTTTAATTCTCACATTTCGACAGAAGTAGTATCGTAGATAGTGATTTCAAACGTCTGTTCAGTGGCATTTGAAGGCGAGTGAAAAAGCAACCCGTCGCCGGGTTTTCGTAGACAAACACACAAAACAAACAGGTCGACTTTTTATAATTTACGAGAGAATTTATGAACAGAAGTTCCCCAAACTTTTAGTAGTTAAGTGTGTCTTTATTTTGTACAGCATATCCTCGTGTTAAAATACTGAACAACATACACAACACAATAGCTGCACACTGCGAAGTGCCCAAGAAGCACAACTTGAATTAAACTTTTGACGGATGTGAATGAAATCATCATTGTTCGATGAATTAAACTCGTATTTCTATTCATATTAAGAGGAAGTTTCCAGAAAAATTCAACAAGGTGCGGCAAGGCTAAAAAAAAATAGTTCGCTCATCTTCTGCATATAGGCAGCCCTTAGTAAAACTAAAAACGTTATGTTGTTTTTGTCTTCAAATATTTTTGTTTTTCTTAGAAAAACGAAATTTTCGATTTCACGTCTAGACTCGATTCAGAGGGTCCAAATTGGGCTGAAAATCGACCATTTTCATTCGATTCGCATGTCAAAACGATCAAGCGCAGAAAAAAATAAATACAACCGGTTTATTGCATGACTCTTCCTTGTCCAAAGAAGCATAGTTTCAAGAGTTTTGGTTTAATCTAATTATTTAACGGTAAACAAAACCAGACTATTCTCACGCGCCATGAAAGTCGGTCGGTCAAAAGAATCGTCATTTTCACCATGTGCCATATCTCGGATATCCTTGAGATATAGGTATTTATATTGTAGAAGGATGGTACTTTCAAAATATGCAAAGTTTGGTTTGGGCCAATGATTAAGCACTTGTCAAAAAAATATTCAAAATCAAACAAAAACGGCACTAAATCACGCCAGCCTTCAAATGCGTGACCAAAAGTATTACCACCGTATTTGTTCTTTAAATCAATTTAATCGCAATACTAACAATATTTAGGCATGAATCAAAAGAAATATGTTCACCTTTTCTCGATTATGATGTCCTGACCGTTGCAATACGTTTCTTTCCTGTCATTTCTTCAGTGGCTTCCCGTTTAGTTCGCATGCCGCCCGGTCGAACACGTCTTGCGACTGGTGAATTTGAAGCAACCACTGCTAGGTTTTTATCCAAGTATGTATCTTCATGATTAACTGGCTCCACTTGTGTTACTTGATTAAGTCATATTTCAGGTTATAGCCGGCAAAACGTTTTCAATAAGCCACTCTAGATCACTCTACAGCGCCCGTTGGAATCCATATTATTCGAAAAGTGAAATATTAAATTTGCATACTTTCGAGACAAACGTGACATTTTTTATACTTAGGGGGCTGGGGTGGGCAGGTCTTAAATTTTTAGCTGAATCGATGGTTTGAAAGTGTTTGGAGATGAATTATCACAAACTCGTATTTACTACGTGATTTGCTTAACTTATAAGTTCTACTTACGCTCAAACTGAGAGAGAAAAAACGACAATTTTTTTCCTGTTGTTGTTGCTGTTTTTTTTATTTTAACAAACGATCAAGGCTCTGTTTCCTTTTTCAGCTAAGGCAACAGATGATTCGGTCCCAGTTCTGTATCCTTTCGATAGAAACAGGAAGGTTGGCGTCTTCTTCAGAAGTCTTCCTTTTACTGTGATAAGCAATCGTAAAAAAACTTTGCATGTACTGTAACTTTTTCGCCATCCAATTCCAAGTTCGGATCGATGGAAGGGACAGATAGTAAAAGCGCTAACATCCTGTTGCGTGTTTAAGATACCTGCTCTAGGAGAATAAGTTCCTGCTCGCCATTAACACCAGCAAAAGACCAGAGGGACTTATGATTTTCATATCCTTGTTACATGACACTAAAGGGACCTCGGTTATTAGTTTACTTTTATCCCGTCGATCATAAGAACAAGGACTGCCAACTATCGTTTTAAAAGCACAAGAAACGTCCATGAGTACATCAAGTGCATCGAGACTATGTGAAGAGTTTTCTAACAGTTCAACAGACAACTGAGAGAGATAGCACTTGAAGTCTTGACGGGGACAGCGTTGTGCCGGGTGATTCACAAATGGTTCGTGAGAAAAAAGAAATTATTGAAAAATCTATTATCGAGTTTAGCAAATTACGTTAGTCTCGTCTCCTAAAAGTACACAATGTGAATTCTTGCACACACAAGGTCAAATATTTTACTTACTTTGGAGAATTAATGAAATATAAATATAAATATTGTTTTTATAGTAGGAGCAACCAGTAATTAATAGGCTTTTTGTCAATACTTTCACAGTTTTTCTCTCTTTGATTTTGAGTGTAAGCAGAACTTATAAGTTAAGGAAATCACGTAGTAAATACGAGTTTGTGATAATTCATCTCCAAACACTTTCAAACCATCGGTTCAGCTAAAAATCTAAGACCCTCTTCCCACCCCCCCTCCCCCCCTCAAAGTATAAAAAAAAAACTGTCACGCATGTCTCGAAAGTATGCAAATTTAATACTTCACTTCGAATAATAATGCATTCCAACGGGCGCTGCAAAGTGGCTTATTGAAAACGCTTTGCCGGCTATAACCTGAAATATGGCTTAATCAAGTAACACAAGTGGAGCCAGTTAATCATGACGATACATACTTGGATAAAAACCTAGCAGTGGTTGCTTCAAATTCACCAGTCGCAAGACGGTTACGACCTAGCGGCAGTGAAGCCACTGAAGAAATGACAGAAAAGAAACGTATTGCAACGGTCAGGACATCATAATCGAGAAAAGGTGAACATATTTCTTTTGATTCATGCCTAAATATTGTTAGTATTGCGATTAAATTGATTTAAAAAACAAATACGGTGGTAATACTTTTGGTCACGCATTTGAAGGCTGGCGTGATTTAGTGCCGTTTTTGTTTGATTTTGAATATTTTTTTGACAAGTGCTTAATCATTGGCCCAAACCAAACTTTGCATATTTTGAAAGTACCATCCTTCTACAATATAAATACCTATATCTCAAGGATATCTGAGATATGGCACATGGTGAAAATGACGATTCTTTTGACCGACCGACTTTCATGGCGCGTGAGAATAGTCTGGTTTTGTTTACCGTTAAATAATTAGATTAAACCAAAACTCTTGAAACTATGCTTCTTTGGACAAGGAAGAATCATGCAATAAACCGGTTGTATTTATTTTTTTCTGCGCTTGATCGTTTTGACATGCGAATCGAATGAAAATGGTCGATTTTCAGCCCAATTTGGACCCTCTGAATCGAGTCTAGACGTGAAATCGCAAATTTCGTTTTTCTCAGAAAAATAAAAATATTTGAATGAAAAAACAGCGTAACGTTTTAAGTTTTACTAAGGACTATCTACATGCAAAAGATGAGCGAAATCCCTGTTTTTCACCCTTGCCGCAAAAAATCATTTTTGTCTGATTTTTCTGGAAACTTCCTCTTAAAACAAGTACATTACCTTAGTCAGTGTTTTGTTTTCATGCCGTCCTTATAATTCCAAAAACATGCGAAACTGGCCAAACTTGTCGTTTTCTCTGAATGTTGTTCTCAAACGAATCAAACTTCATTCTGTTTATTCCGCGCTCGATGTTGATCGCTTCAGGGACCACGGTTTTGTTTTTCAAAATAGCAACGAACCTGTGCCAAAATGCACTTGCTCTCTTAATGCCTGTCTTCATCTTGAGAGTACCATTAATCTTTAGTGTCTTCGCATTTTGAATTTGACTCGGAATTAGTCCATCTTGTCCGCTGCCATTTCGTATTCTGACTCCAAAACACTGAGGTCCTCTCGCTTATTTGGATGCTCCGAATTTTTACAACTTCGATGCTATCGTCATCGATGAAAGATGGCCTGATGATTCTTGTCCGGACGATTTAATCCTCACAAAACGGAAATTACGATGACCAACAAACAGAAATTTCGTAATGCCGTTCGCTCGAGTTCACTCGTCCTCTGCAGTTCTGCTTTTCTTAAAAAATTTGTTCAACCAATCAAAGGCGCGAATTAAAAAATACTTCAATGTGATTGGCTTCTTGTTCGCGGCAAAGCTGTTCTAAAAATAGAGAGGTTAAGCATGACGTTTACGGCAAACGGCAAACGGCAAAAATCGAACTTTTGGTGCCTGATTTTAGCCGTTTGTACAATTTAGGGAAATTGTTTCCATTTACTGTGATTAAGGGATTTTTTTCCTATTTTTCGACTGGCTTTATTTAAGTGCTAAAGAAAAAGTGAGCAAAATCAGAATTATTTTTGCCGTTTGCCGTTTGCCGTAAACGTCATGCTTAACCTCTCTAATAGCCTACACGCGAGGAACGCGAGGTACACGCGAAAGACATATCTCAAAGCCTATTACCAGAGATGTAGACTTCTAGTTATGGACTTCTGAAATAATACATACTTTGATGTAACGAAACATACTTTGATGCATCGTACGGCGCTAGAAAAAAGATCCTGAGATTCGCACAAACAACATGCTGCCAACTCACAGAAAGAGTGAAAGTTGTAAAAGGAAATTATAAAAGCAAAATATCCAATCGAAAGCAGAAATGACCGCGATCATTTGTGTTTCTCACCTCTACTGAATAATATTTCTTCGACTTCAGAGGCATTCGTTGACACTAGCCTTTCCCTGTACAAGTCCATCGGCAAATTCTCCATGGTTTCAATAAAATCAGTGTTCTAGTAATGTAACATGTATATAACCACTACTTTGATTCGCAAATACTTCGATTCTACAAGGTTTGTTGATGCGCTTTTCAGTTTCCGTTCTTCGCTCGCGCGTCTTGTGATGAAGTGTGATATGCAAATTAGCTATGAAATGGTATCTAATGCGCATGTGCACCAGCTGACCGTGTTCCTTTAAGGATTGCAATGAGGCGTGCTGAGTGTAACTGTTGCTATAGTAATCACATTTTAAAGGGCGGCACTCAGGATTATTTTAATGATGATTGGAGCCCCTGCATGGCATGCGCGTTTCTATTGGTGGTTTTCATGTGACGTCATCAAGTCTCTAAAATCTAAACTGTTGATCCTACAAAGCTTCTCTGTTCACATATTACCGACATAAGGAATATAACCCCCTGTAGAAATTTTGGCATCGATTCAGTACTTCGTTAAGAAAATGAAACATTTTGACATTTGTGACGTTCCGAATTAACGCGTTTCGTAACTGTCACAAAAGACGGTTATTTTTATCGCATTTTCGAACTGCAGCGGTAATAATATTTCAGAATTGATATCTAATATGATTTTAAGTGAAAGCCCATTATCTTAATGCAGAATCTACTTTACTGATTGTACAATTCTATGGCCACCATATTTGTGCCCTAAAGAGGGAAACAAACATTGCGGTTGTATACTAAATACTGTAATTTTGTTAATTTTATTTCGCAGTGACTCGGTTGCTACAGAGCTAAACTTTGGACAAAACATTTATTTATGCGCGGTCTGTAATCTGGTGGTTTTCTGATGGTTGTCATCTTTGAAACAAACAGTTTTTGTAACACTGATGAAGGCCACCGATAGAGCGATTTTCAATCGAGAGGATAAACCAAAACCAAGTCATCAGATTGGCCAATCACGGAGGACACAAACGATACGGTAATCCGTCTATTAAAAGTCGAAGCAAACAAAACTAAGCTTGTGGGAGGCGAGAAAAAAGGTGCACTAGCGATTTGACGAGAAAGTGGTGGAAGTTTCTAAACCAATACAGATATGTCCAGGATTGAACGCTTATGAGATACATGTACCTTATGATAGGCATCACAAAGTGTCCTCATTAATTAAAGTTCGCCAAATCTCACATAATTCTGTCAAATATGAAGTAACTAACCTTGCCCACTAGCCTTGTCATATATGAAGTATTTGTCAAACAATACCTGCATTCAATCCTGGACATAAGTGAACCAATCACTAAGCGTTGTGAAGCAAAACCAAAGTATTATGCGAATTTATTTCGAAGCGCAAGTAAAAGCCCGCTCCAATGCCATGATTTCATGGTAAACAGCTTAAAGTCAAAATTATTAATATACCATACAGGGTATAATGATAAACAAAACGATAGTTGTTAAAAGAAAATTTTGTACAGTGTCCACTGAAACTCCTCATTTACAGTTAGTTGACTATTAAATTATTGAGCTACATGTAGTCGGATCAAAAACACGTTTCGCAGAAAATCCCGCAAACAAGTCCAAACCAAAACTAGTAAAACTACTCAACGATACTGCACACTAAAATGAATTTAAGCGATTTATTATCCAACTGCTCTATTTTATTCGCTCGCATTGTTTATTTCAGTGAGTGTATGTTAAATATCATACGCGTGATTTAAGATTCGTAAAAAATTATTTACGCCGGTTTCGTGGCGTGTTACCTGCGCCTGGATGAGTGAGTTCAGACTTTTTCTACCGTACATTTGCTTACCAGAAACGACGAAAATTCATTAAGTTCTCTACATAAGATTCTGTAATGTATTAAGCAACGTGTACGAAGACAATATTCTATTTTATTGTATTTTTTATTTTGTTCGTTTGTACATTTTTTAGCTTTTCACACTTCTATTGTATTTTTAGTTTTTAATCTTTTCACACCCTCCCCTGCATATATTTCCAACCACGCGCTTACTATTTTTCATATTCGTTAAAGGCTATAGAATAATAGCCGAAAGCTTATACTTTTCTTAAACTTTTTAACCAGAGAACGCTTTTTTATCCTTTTAATATGTCACATCCTGGTTACAGTTCAATTTTTAATAGTAATTTTTTAGTTTCTAAAAATTAAAATAAACCTGAATTAAAATTGTAGAGTGAAAGCTTTCGCGCAATGTCATTTAATTGCCAGGCACCTGCCGGCTGTCTTCCCACTAGCAAATAATTCCGGCTTTCTTCCCTCAAGCAATTAATTCCGGCTTTCTTCCCTCTAGCAATTAATTCTGAAGATCTAGTTGTTTCTCGACGGTCGCCGCTTTCAGTACACGTAGAACGGGAACAGGCTAGAAAACCATCAAGTGGATGTTAAAGATAAAATATACTTATCTATAATAACGTTTAACTCAATACTTTCCTTCTGCTCGGCACGTTTTTCTTGAGATGAGATAATCGTTCTTTTTACAGTGCTCGAAATTTAGAGGCAGCGTAGTCGTTTGCAAATTAACTGTTTTTTTTTTTCTTTCTTTAACTGGATGTGATTTCTATTATCCAGAACTACTAGCGTGTTAAAACCACCGTTAGAAATTTGAATTAGAAGTTGAATTCTTTGCACGTTATTTGAAAAAAAGCCAAGCGGTTCGCGTTTGAGAGCGTCCTATGGTGCTAAAGCTCCCCCGCCCAAAAAAAGTAGGTTTTTGTTTTCTTTCAGGGTTCCATGCTGCTTGGCAGCAAAAACCAAGGAAGGCACCTAGCTTTGTGTTGGCGAGGCTTTCCCGATGAATAAGATCTCAATTCACGTGATCTAAGTGAAGAAAATTAGCGAATGCATTTAACCACTCTAGTGATTTCCATAGCACTCATCAAGGCACTTTATTGAGTAAGGAGTTAATAAGGATAAAATATGTTGACAAAATTTGCCACGCTTAATTAAGATGTTGTAAATGTAACATTTCAAAAGTTTCAGGGCTCACAATCTCAGTTCGGACCTTATTCTTTTGCAAATGATTTAAATTTTGGTCACCGTTATCTTGTTGATCAGTCAAGCTGTCATTACAGTTGATTGTGCAAACGTATGATGTGAAAATCACATGAAACTCCTAAAAGTCACACTTGTGCAACAAACACATCTTTGAAGGTGATATGCGATCTTCGCAGTGAATTTCCAATTTAAGCAGTTGGAATAAAGAAGCCTGAAAAAAAAATCAGGGCTTCAACGGGATTCCAACCCGTGACCTCCGCGATACCGGTGCGATGCTCTCTTAATGACATATTTAGTCTAAGCAATTTGGTGGGCAATTTTTTTTTTACGAAACGTGTTTTCATATAGCTATATAGCTGAAAAACTGCTTTCGTATAATTCAAGGTAGAATTGTGTTATTGTATTAACAACAATAGCTGAGTTTCGTGCTTGTAAGGAGCGGATATCGAGATATAGCAACAACAAACGTCGAGAACAATCGAACTGAAAGACAGGTGCGAGTAAAAAGCTCTTTGTGAAAAAAAGTTTAATCTAAGAAGCGAGTATGTCAGCTGTTAAGCTCTCAGTTTTATATTTGATTCTCAATGACATGACCAGCACGCAGTATCATGTGTTATTGACAACTCAACTTATTTTATGGCTAAAAAGCTATAATAACAATACATCAAACATTAAGCCGGGGTGTTAAGTATGGCGGCAGCTAAAAGCTTTCGATAGAAACCGATGGCTTTTCAATTGCAATTTATATAACAAATGGCTCCTTTAGACAAAAGATAAAAGAAATCTGATAGCCTCTGTAGAAATATTTTGTTTTGTTTTTTTCATCAGCACGAATGCCTGCTGTTAGATTCGCACTTAATGACAAACTGTATTGTTTTTCTGAAGACCGCATGTCACCACTGCAGACCATTACTAGATAAGGGTTGGAATTCTGTCAATTTCTATGGCACCTTAGGCTATTAAAAAATATAGCACGCCTTCTAGAAACGTACACATTCCTTTAAAAAATGAAATAAATGCGGCAAGGTACAAAATAATGCCAAAGTCCGAAAAATGCAAGCGGCCATTCACACTGTCGTTGCAGTTCGTGCTTTGTCCTGAATGAAACGGGTTCTTGCCCTCCCCTTAACAATTTAATATTCTGTTCTTGAAATGTAAATGTCAGGCAGGTCGAAATGTTAATTTTAATACCGCGATTCCATTAAAAAAGTGGAAATGCTACATCCCCTGAGGCCCAGGGACAGCTAGTCGGGACGACGGCACTGTTGATCGGGCGAAAGTTTTGCAGCCAGCTGTGCCCTTCTGTAAAAGTTTGTTCCAGTTCATTGGTAAGAAAAAGTGATTATTTTTCCAATTTATGTATTTATTTAGGGATGAAAAACCTTAGTGATGCTTAATGTTCTCCGGGAGCTCGGTCGGCGTTCGCCAAGTTTATCGATCAGGCATAGTGTGATTAATAACTGATATATAATTTTTATACGACTCAATTTTGCATGTTTTGTCGCGACAAGTTCAAAGAAAGAGTAAAAACAGATCACATTGCAAAAATAATGTCGATAATCGCACGTTTGGTTACGACAAGAAACGTTTATCGAGATCTCTATCTTGGCCTTTTCAAGCGACAAAATATTTTGCACGCCTTAATGGTCCTTACTGATCGGTTCAAAGTTTAAGTTCTAACAAGAATATTTATTTAGCTATTTTGATATACAAACAGCATTTTCAAACGTCAAACGAGTTTCCCCAATTCAATTCAGGTTTCTCTCACCACTAAGTGCGTAAAATTTTCCTCCTTTAATTTAGAAACTGGGTTAATTTAATTTGTTCTTGGTCTTTGAAAGTATATTTCTGGTTTCGATCCGATATTTATCGGTATTCTTTCGCTTATTCCCGAAAATACTTTCGAACGCACCGCTGTTATTGCCCTGTGAAAAGCCACATCTTTCGTAATACCACAATCCACAGTACAAAAACAGGTACTTAACGCGTCTCGACGCCGGAGACGTCCAGTGCAAGGGGTAGTAAAGACTCGCTCAAGGAAATAAACAAACAGACACGACTGTAGCGACTGGTAGGAAGATTATCGACAGAAAGTAGAAAAAGTATCTTCCGATATTAAGGGGTACTTCCAAGTAGCCTGTAATAAAGGAGCAGCATTATTTTTAATGTTGCACGAGACAATTGTAAAGGGGTTTTTTAGTCCATCTTAACTTCAAAGCAACACTGATGCGGCAAAGGTATGTCTCACAAGTTGATTAAAAATTCGTACAACAATGTAGAAGGTTTTTAAAAAGCCCTCAATTTGTTATCGCAAGTGAACGTAGCTGATATTAAAAATCGTCTCTTGAAAAGTTACCTAAATTAAAATCAAGAGCCAAATGGACCTGTGGAATTTCAGTAACAATAGGGCTTTTGAGACCGTTGCAAATAAGCATTAGTATTCGAGAAAAAAGTATAGAACTCTTTAGCTTCGTATGTAAATTGGCCATTTCCGCATGTTGTTGAAAATCATTTACTGTATTTCACGCGGACACGTTTGAATTTGAGAAACAAAATTGTCAACTGAAATATCAACTAGTATACAAATAAACAAATAAACAAACAACTGAGCTACGAGCGAAAGAGGTCTACCTCCTCGTTTTTTTCCCAATGAGCGCACAAGGTTCCTATTTCCGAATATGACGGGAGCAAAAATCCTCCAACGAACATAAGAACTTATTCGAAAGCGTCGTTCAAATTTTTTTATTGAGTTACGAAAGGAAAAAAGAGAGAAAAAAGCCTTTATTCGAACGCGGCTTCAGGACTGACTGGACGGGCTGTCGAAAAGTACGACACTTTGGTTATTTTGGCGACATTTGAGCAACAGCAATGTTAATAAACTGCCAAAGTGAATGACCGAGTAGTTAAGAGGGGACTGGACACTAGAAGTTTCAACAGCATTTTATTCTCAAAATCTACTCGTTTAACCCTAGTCAAAATTTCAAAAATTAGAAATCAGAACTTTAACAATAAAAATCTGACACATTTTGAGCTATTTTTAAAATACACAAAATATCACATTAGGGACGGACCATTAGAAAAGTGATGGGGGGGGGGGGGGGGGGAGAGGGAAATTCATGCAAGGCAAATGTCGGACCCCCCTACGGGAATGGGCCTCCAGCCCATTTTAATACGGCAGGGGTAATTTGCTGAGCGAATAATGCCGAACGCAGAACGCCGAATAACTAAATCGCCGAGCAAGCAAAAACCAATTGGAGCGCTATTCAGGCTAACCGGAGTGTACCTTGCGGAGTGTACCTTCAGGTTAGCCTGTATATGGTTATCTCTCAATAATGGTAATGGGCTTTGCTTGTTTCGGTGACTCTGTTTCGCGTTCGGCGTTCTGCGTTCTCCGTTCTGCGTTCGGCGTTCAGCAAATTACCCCTGCCGATTTTTATACATCACAATCTAACTAGTGCTAGCAATTGGGCCCCCTCACCTTAAAATTCATTCCTACGGGCCTGACTGGAATATTAATTACACAACAACAACAACAACAACAACAGTTTATTCAGTATTCCCATATGTATTCATGGTATTACCTACTTCATTAATCAATATAATATATATGGGTTATTGACCAAGCGTGAGGTCAAGATGGCGGGATATTGGCCGAGTTCTTTTTTTACGTGTTTATGGACCGAGACGAAGTCTAGGTCCATAAACACGTAAAAGAAAGAACGAGGCCAATATCCTGCCATCTTGACCGAACAAGCTTGGTCAATAAAGGATTTATTATATGACTTTTTTCGAGCACTGAAAAAAAAGCCAGTTGCATGCACAATCAATAGGCGCACGCTAAATCATTTCATTGGTTTAAAAGTTTAATGAGTGACTGTCAAATTCTTGAATGAATCGAGACGAAGTAAAACGATGCGAAAACAGCGAAATTCACCTCATTTTAACCCTCAAAAGGATATTGAAATGACTTAAATTTGCGAAGCAACGTTGAGTTTGAAGCCTTAAAAGAAGAATGTCCATTCCATCTGGCCGCCAGCTTTTGATTATTGGACGTTTTGCAGAGTATTTGCTCGCTTCTGGCGCTTTAGTGGTGCAAACCTGCGGTGACATACACGAGCTGAATATTGAAATTGTGATTGTTGAAAGCACACTATTTTTTGGAACACCACCAGACAGTTGACCCCCACGCTAGAGCACCCCAGGTTGTCAGGGGACTGTTTGGGTGTCCATCTGCTAATTTTTTACTTCAAATTCTAATTTTCAAATCACATTAAATCTTTAATACTTCAATTATTTCTCCAAATTTTACTAATCATTTGAGAAAAACTATCTCTTCCCAAACATCCCCCCAAAGCACCAAGAATTTACAAAACACCGCTAAACATAGCTTTGTGGGTTGAGCTGAAGGTTTTGGGAATGCTTGAAACGGGAACGAAATATTCGCATTAAACCCAAGTTAAGCGGTGGAAAAACGGGCTTCAGTTGTAAAGGGTATGGTGAAACGTTTATAAAGAACATTTTCTCCTGACGGTTTACGCAGGTGATTATTTGTAAGACCCTAAAGAAGAAAGGCATTGGCGTTGTATTCTTTTATATTGACGTTATATTCTTTTACCGTCTTTTACTGTTAAATCGGCCTTTCTTTTTTTTTTCGGTAACTGTAAGTGGGTCTCGGACCGCCGGACCGTGAAGTGTGCCTCGGCCCGCGAGCCGCGGGCTTGCTGTTAGCAAAACCCGTTCTAATCATTCTTGCCTTATTTCTTTTTTCATTACGACTTTGACACTGTCTTACAATTTTTACAACCTTTATCTTTATCATTATTATTTCCTTTTACAGCGAGCGCGCTCTAGTCAAGTAACATTCTCTTTGTTAAACTAGTTGTACCTATTTGGATACATGCCGACTGCGCTAGTTGATGTAACTCTCTACGTTGCTATGATTCGCATAAAATAACGCCTCAAATGAATGCATGCTGCGATTTTTTTCCCGGCCAAAGCTGTATCAATTATTCAAGTGTTTTTCTCTCACAAGCTGGTAGCTTCAACGGAACCTTTTATTTTGTTCAGACGTCTCTCCTCGATAGCCCGCGACCAGAGGAGTTTTAGGGAGTTTTATATACAGGGTTAACCTTCTAACTTCCTTTTCATGATATCTTTACATATTTTTAAATCTTTTTTTTCTATTTTCTTATTATTGTACATATGTGTATCTATTTATTTATTTTTCTCATGTATTGTAGCTTGTGCATCTTGAATAAAGTATGTATGTCTGAAATTCAGGCTTTCGATTAATTCCATAACATTTAGTCCAAAACATGCGTGTCAGGACCCGTGCTGGAACAGATATTATAAAATGTTCGAGTAATTGCGCGCGCTGTGATTGGTCAGTTCGAGTTCATTATAGCTCCATAAAGCACGCTGCTTACGTCACGCGCGTGCTTTATGGAGTTATAATGCACGCTGCTTACGTCACAAGTTTTAGCGCGCGCAATTTCTTTAACATTTTATAAAAGAAATAAAGAACTTGTCCTCGTGCATTGTTGAGTTATATAAGCACTTAGGAATTTTTGAGAACACTCGAGAAGTGCGAGAAGCACTCGGCTACGCCTCGTGCTTCTCTATGCACTTCTCTCGTGTTCTTAGAAATTCCCGCGTGCTTATATAACTCAACAATGCACTCAGGCGCGTTTTTTATTTCTTTATTATAAAATGTTCGAGTAATTGCGCGCGCTGTGATTGGTCAGTTCGAGTTCATTATAGCTCCATAAAGCACGCTGCTTACGTCACGCGCGTGCTTTATGGAGTTATAATGCACGCTGCTTACGTCACAAGTTTTAGCGCGCGCAATTTCTTTAACATTTTATAAAAGAAATAAAGAACTTGTCCTCGTGCATTGTTGAGTTATATAAGCACTTGGGAATTTTTAAGAACACTCGAGAAGTGCGAGAAGCACTCGGCTACGCCTCGTGCTTCTCTATGCACTTCTCTCGTGTTCTTAAAAATTCCCGCGTGCTTATATAACTCAACAATGCACTCAGGCGCGTTTTTTATTTCTTTAATATTACAGATTATTTTACACGCTGTTATTCGAAGACGTTTATTTCCGGTGAGGGTAAAAGGCGGAATGAGTTTGCGGAATGGCATGTGGCATGACTTGCGGAATGGCATAATTATACTTGCGGAATGGCATAATTATGCCGAATGTAATTTTTTAAAAATAAATTATACTAAAAAAGCGCGCCAATTTTTCAAGAGAAGCCGCATTGTTAAATACCGCGGGCTCATACACAAGTATAGAACCTGATTAAACACGGAGCGAGCCTATAAAAAGGCCCCGTCTAGCACTTTGTTGGCTTCAATTTTAAAAAGTCGTGTCAGAGTAACGGTCATGAAAGAGAAGAGCTCCGCAAAGTTTGCTTTTTAAATGCGATCCCAGTTCATTTATATCAGAAACTCATAAGGAGTTGAAACGTATAAAGTGGGTTCACAGCGTTCGAACATTCAGTTTGCCAAGTACCATATTTGGAAACACAAGGAGCTTGTACGCGAATGATTTACACGTAACGACACACGCAAGAAAATTTTCGCTTTTGCGGTAAGTCACTTGAATTCCGACCTAAACGTGAATTACTCACAGAAACTAAAGAAATTCATCAAGAGTATCCAAGTGAAGTCCTCTGGACCATTAAATGACGATGAAACAGAGGAATTTAACCAAATTTAACTCTATTTAACCAAAGTTGTTTAAAAACAAGATTACGCCATTTAACGCGAGCTAGCGCGCGCTGTGAATTTAATCCAAATATTGCAATTTTGATTGGTTGATTTTTTTCTCGTGGTTTTCCAAATATGGTACTTAATGGAAACGAACGTTCAAACGCTTTGTACAATGCGAATCATAGGGAGTTACACGTTTAAACTCTTATGGGTTTCTGTTTATATGGAATTAACAAGCTAATATACAATATAAACTACCAATAATTATTTCCATACAAGCTAAAAGAAAATTTAAACAGAATTTATGCAATAATCCTGAAAATTCAAAATTGATGTCCACCACGCACAAGCACTGTTACGACATGAAAGCTCAAACAGATAATGCTGAACACATCAATCACAATCGTTTCAGTGTTTTGTTTTTATGGGTCAAGGATTCAAACAACAAAGATAACAATGCTTTGGAAAAAATCACTACATTTCGAAATTTGGCGAACTAGGAGCTATGCTCTATACAAACGTTCTTGTTATACTATCGTGAAACGGGAACAATCACCAAATTTTAATTTTGAAGTGACAAAATTCTGAAAATTCAAAACTAAAAGTTTCGTTTGCTCTTTGGCTAGCTTTTATGTGGCATATCCTTGACTAAAACCTTATTCTTCAGCAATAAGTGGATTAAGATTTCAGAAAATGAATTTATAAATATTTCTTTGTTTACTTGCAACGCATTTATCCAATGTAATTGTAATTTAGGATCGGCGCTAAGCTCAGGTCGCTTGCGGCAGGAAATTCCGTGATTTCGCAGAACAGTGACAGAAAGCTACAGGTATCTTTCACTATTTCTAAACCTCGCTTTCGATTGTTTGCACGCAAACAACAAAACAGAGAATTTTATACACGAGAATCTTGATGCTATTTCTTGTACTGCTTTGAATCTATTTTTAGTTTAGAAAACGAGGTAAGTCGGAATCACACCACACCAAAAGCCAGTTGATTGCATTTCTCAACCAATGAAATCGTCTCATTGGAATTTATGATTGGCAGGGATTGGCAGGCTGAACAGTTCAGCCTCGTTATATAGGATCGCTCCGTGTTTAAACAGGAAAATAATAACAGTACCTATAATGAAATTGAACCACGTCGTAAAATATGTTCATGTCTTCCATTGAGTTTTTATAGTCTTCGTAATGGCGGGCGAAAAGCAAGTCTCCTTCGCAGCCCGAACCTGGGAGCGTTGCGTGATTTCAGTCCGAGCGGCTGAGAAGAAGACTTTCCAAAAGAAAGGATAATAGACAGGAACAGACTTTTAATGAAACAAATACGCCTCGTAAATATGTGCTGTACTTTACTCCATCGATCGTTTAACCCGTGATGGATAAGGACAAGTATATATGTTTGAGACTGGATACAACCGAGTGCTCACTACCGAGGCTGAGATGACATCCGCCAAAACTTGACTTTCCGTCTCGATGTTTTGGTCAAGCATGTAGTAGCACGAAGTGGACCAGGTTGTATCCGAGGCATTGTATGGCTCTGACTAAAAGTGATAAACCGTCCACAGAAGCGGAAAGCCTTAGCATTGGCCGCCAAACTCTTTTCGTCGAATCCGTGAATTAGAACAGCATACGTGAAA
This sequence comes from Meandrina meandrites, assembly GCA_963693305.1. Classification (NCBI taxonomy): domain Eukaryota; kingdom Metazoa; phylum Cnidaria; class Anthozoa; order Scleractinia; family Meandrinidae; genus Meandrina; species Meandrina meandrites. The sequence goes on from OY855903.1 coordinate 62,354,538, forward strand.
ATCAAATCAAGACGCGATCGATGCTTGATTTTTTATCATGTTTGAGCCCGCGGTATTTAATAATGCGGCTTCTCTTAAAAAATTGGCGCGCTTTTTTAGTATAATTTATTTTAAAAAAATTACATTTGGCATAATTATGCCATTCCGCAAGTATAATTATGCCATTCCGCAAGTCATGCCACATGCCATTCCGCAAACTCATTCCGCCATTTACCCTCACCGGTTTATTTCAATAATTACAAGACTTTCCTGTCGCCAAAATGGACATGGATGGTAAACGTTTGCTACTCTTGCCGCTGCTGTTTTGTTGTGCGGTAGCTTATTTTGACGATTCGGGTAAGTGTTTATATCTTCACATTCACTTTCTGAAAGTTATTCTAAAAATAGCGCTGCACTATGTGACCTAACAAAGCTTGAAGTCGATTGAAGAGAGTAGTATACAAAATGCTGGATTATTCGTGAGACCTTTTGCCTTAAAATGGATTTAAAGAAAGGCAAAATTACGGAGAGAAAGAAAAGCGACCGAAAGCAGCTGCCATCTTTGAAATATCGAGGAGAAAAAAGAGTAAACAAGGAAGGGTCTGATTATTCCACTGCATACATTTGCGATTATCTCTCCGAAAAGGGGCTGTTTTAGGCACGGGCTTCTAATATAACCACAGAGACTCATTCTTTAATACATCTTGTTGTATTTAAGTTTAACATTTACGCTTTGGCATACAAGCTTCAACATGTAATTTTTGACATCCAGTTGCACTTTCGACTTGACGCATGGTAGCCTGCGACCGTATTTCCGGCTGTCGCTTGTGTTGACTGCCGCTAGCTACTAATTCAGGTCTAACCGGACGTCAAATGAAAGCAGAACTTCAACACCTTCCCTTCGGCTTATTTTTACAGACAAAATATAAACAAGCTACTTCTAATATTATTTATCAAAGATTTGGATTTAAGTTTTCGCCAGTCGGTCGATCCAATATTCGCCAATTTAGATAAATAATGAATCGGCAAACTTTCAGTCCACTTCTACTTGCTCGCTTTACTTAGCGTGTGTCGGTGAAAGCGGTGGATATTTAACTCGCCGCTTTGCAGCTAGGTAAATCAGTATCCATCACTATTCACCTTCACTTCGGTAAATAATTGTTAAATATTGAGTCAGCATAAAATGCCGCGATTACAAATGGCTACCATCATTAGAAAAGGCTGCTTTGTTACAGATTGTGGATTGATTGATTGATTGATTGACTGACTGACTGACTGATTGATTGATTGATTGATTGATTGATTGATTGATTGATTGATTGATTGATTGATTGATTGATAGTTTTAGGTAATGGTTCAACATTCGTGTTAACTATCAATCAATCAATCAATCAATCAATCAATCACAATAAATAAACATTTAACACAGTTATCGTTTCCTTGTTATGGTCATATTGACTACTGGTGTTAGCTGTACCAAGAACATTTTTTTCAGTAGAAGTTGGAATATAAATAACTTTGATTTCAGGCAGCCATCCTAACATCGTTGGAACAAAGTGTGACAACAGCGATAACTGTAGTCTTCGTCGCAGCGCCGTTGTTTGGGCTTGTCACGCAACGTGACGAGCCCAAACAACGGCTGCGAAAGAGACTATGATAACTGCTGTTTTTTTTTTCGACTTTTTTACGTAGATGTAACCATGGTAACGAACAACACATCATTGGTGGTATCCAAACCAACAGAGCCTGTACTTCACATCAACAGGGAAGAAGGATATTTTTGGTGTTCACTGTTTATCCTTGAGGCCATCATCGTCGTTTTTCTCAACATGTTCACGATTATCGTCTTCACCAAAGACCGAAAGTTACGAAAGCGCAGTACATACCTGCTCATCAACCTATCAGCAGCTGATATGGGTGTAGGAGGACTTGTGATACCAACTTCTGTTTTTCGTCGCGGAAACACTTTTGGACTTTGGAATGTTGAGATGACTCCTGCATGGTTTATCTCCACGTATGGAGTTGACACGCTGTTTTTTGGATGTTCCCTGGTGTTTTTGGTATCCATTTCAGTTGAGAGACTGTATGCTACAAAAAATCCAATGGGACATCGGTCAATGTCAGGACTTTCGTACAAGATCTGGATGACTTGCATATGGGTGGCATCTTCTATTTACACAACGATCGTAGTTTTGTTCTTATATTACGACATACTCGGGATGCATGTCTGGTATATCGTGGCCTCGTGTGTCTTTGCTTCGCTTTTAATTCTAAGCGTCAGTTACTGCGGGATCTTTGTCACGGTGCGATGCAGCGAACAACCCCAGCACGCTCACCGTGGCCAAGCTCAGAAGGAAAGAAGGCTGACGATGACACTGTTCATTGTCACGCTAGTCTCCCTGTCAGTGTGGATTCCCTATGTGTTATTCACTTTCCTGGAGTCTCAACTGTCACAGAACTTATCTGCAGCAGCGCTTCTCCGCACACGAGGCGTTTGTGAGGCGCTTTTCTTTGCTAACTCGTTTGTGAATCCAATTCTCTACACCATCAGGATGCCACAGTTTAGGAAAGCAAGTATTCGTCTGATAACGTGCGCTCGACACTATGAGAGTGGACAAATAACTTCGAGCACGGTTTAAAGGACTCGTAGTTAGGATAGATGTTGTGAGCATTCTCTATGCGTATTTTTGCCACGACACTTAAGGGGTAAGATCGTGGTTCAGGTTTTTTTTTTTTCAATTTAATTTTATTGTTTATTTCCATTTCAGTCAATACTTTCAATACTTGTTACATCAAATTGAAAAAGATTGAGATAAAACAATGTGAATGAATGGAGGAGGACTTTATAGGCTTTTACTAGGTACACAGCAAAAAAAAGCCGAGTAACGTGAACTAAAAAAAACTGAGTAATTCATTGCATCCATGGTTACCCATTTTCTTGAGTAAACTTAAGCAGAAATGTCGAGTTGTTACTCATGATGAGTTAACTTACTCTGCAATATGAGTTAAACTACTCGGCTGTTGAATAGCATTAAGTCAAATTTAGTGGAAAAACTAATCCTGACCTCTCACGCTTGGTCAATAACCCATATATATTGAGTCAGCATAAATTGCCGCGATTGCAAATGGCTGCCATCATTAGAAAAGGCTGCTTTGTTACAGATTGATTGATTGATTGATTGATTGATTGACTGACTGATTGATTGATTGATTGATTGATTGATTGATTAATTGATTGATTGATTGATTGGTTGATTGATTGATTGATGGTTGATTGATTGATTGATAGTTAACAGTTAGGAAAGCAAGTATTCATCTGATAACTTGCGCTCGACACTATGAGAGCAGACAAATAACTTCGAACACGATTTAAAGGACTAGTAGTTAGGATACATGCTCTGGCAGTGGAAAACTAGTGGAAAAATAACTTCGAGCACGGTTTAAAAGACCCGTAGTTAGGATAAGTGTTGTCAGCATCTCTGTGTGCGTATTTTTGCCATAACACTGAAGGGTAAGATAGTGGTTCAGGTATTTTTTATTGCAATTTAATTCAATTGTTTAGTTCCATTTCGGTCAATACTGTCAACACTTGTGTAGATCAAATTGAAATAAAATAATATGAATGAATGGACGAGGTGGACAAAAAGAAACCTCTTAAGGCTTTTACTAGGTACACAGCAAAAAAGTCGAGTAAAGTGAGCTAAAAAAACTGGGTAGTTCATTGCATCCATGGTAGCCCATCTTATTGAGTAAACTTAAGTTTAGTTGTTAAGAGCCAATGTTACCAACGGTCAGACAAAAGACGGCAAGTGTCGAAAAATGGATTTCGCTTATATTCTTACCATACGTAGGTCTTTGTGAGAAACAAATACCAGCATACTTAGTTTGGCTGAATATCGATTTGTTTTCGAGAAAATCGATAATCCTTGAAAACCGCCATATTGCCACTTTCGGAGCTCAAAATTTATGCCGAGTTTCGTAGCTTCGCGTGAAAAAATAAAGCACTCTGGAAGGAAAATACCGGCCACATGTTGTAGAATGACATCAAATGAGTACGTGGAAAGCAATTTTAGTCCTTCGTGTCCTTTTATTTACAAAATATAATTAAATTTATTTGACACACTTTTAATAGGGTTCAAAATTGGTCAAACTTATCGTCTAATTTAAGTATGTGCGAAGCGAAATAATTGGTCAAAAATTCGGTATTTGCAAGTCAAAGGACTGTTCTTTACGATTTTAGAACGATTAGCTGGGGAAATGATGTCGTGCGATGTTTTCGAATTTCGAAGTTGCCTAAAATTCGTCAATTAGTAATCGTGGAGATACCGCCGTTTATGTAAACATTTCACGCAAAGGTTGAATTCTTCTCGACGCGAACTTAACTGTGTCTAATAAAAACGTAGACATGCTTACCTTGATGTTGCTGAAGCATTTTAAGCGTTGTATTCTTCATTCACGATAAAACCCAAGTCCGCGGTGAAGTTAGCTAAACGATTTTCTTGACGCCATGTGTCATTAATTTCCTCGTCTTGAAGTGACATCTCTTTTTCATTCGTTCTTGAAAATTAAACACTCCAGTATCAAGTGATTAACGTAACATCCATGCATAGTATTTTTGCTTTAAATCAGCTTCGAACTGAGAAGCAGAGGAAGATAAACCGGTTCAGGAGACAAACCGTCATTTCAAAAACCGCCATTTGTCCCGTGGCGGCTAATTTATTCACAAGGACAATTTCACCTGAAATTGACAACCACTGCCGTGACAAAGTAAGAAGCAAGCACCGTACCTTTTTGGTATCTGGTTAAGGTATTTTGTTGTTATTATTTTAATTTGAGCTTAAAATTGCACACAGTTGGACTGACCAGAAAAAGAAATTTAAGTCAGTTCAAATAGACCACCGTTTGCAAAATGGTTGCGTGTAAACGCCTTTTACTTCTGTGCCGGAAGTGCTTCGCTTTTCCTTATTCAATTCATATCGTTATTTTCCAAGATCTTCCTTTTTAGATTAAAGCAACAAAGAGATAAAAAAGCTTTATTGCTGCCGTTTGATCACTCTACAGTCAATATTCAAGAATCATCCCGTGGAGTCCAGCCTGAATAAGTTTCAATAGGGGGATGCAGTGCATGGGAGGGTGCCCAACATCAACACGGCCCTGGTAATTAGCCTTGTAATTCAGTGATGCACCATAGATGCGAAACACTTTAAATAACGAATACGTCTAGCCTGTGAGTCGGTAGTTGACATATTTCACGTTAGACGGATTGTCACTGACTCTTTTTACATTGTTTCGTAGACGTTTCGGCTATAAATACTTAAGCCTAATAAATGCGAGTTCGTTGTTACGCTATTTGAATGTATCGCGAGGGTTGCGCGGGTGACCATAAACGCTAATGGGGATACGAAATTGGTTCAAGTCCTGAGAAGGGTAATGTGTTAAGTCGTAACAGCGATATTTTTCACTTCAACAACAACTGTGGCAAACATAAGTGCAAAACGACAAGGCGACGACCTTGTATGCAACAAGGTTAGAGCATGGTGCTGGTGTTGCTCGGGAAGTCGCTGGGAACGTTTCCAGTAAAATATTTAAGATCCTGCCTGATATGCGAGACTTTTGCAACTCAGTGGAAATGGATGTGTTCTTTCTTTCAGGGAAGCGAAAGCAACCATCAATTCAGCTACAAGACACTGACAAGAGAATTTTGTAGTCAGATGTAGCCAGTGCAAAGGAAATAAATGAGGTAAATTCAGGCCCTTAGGGTGGATTCTGTTGAGGGGGGTTCTTTTATGTTGTGGGAAGTATTTTAGCGCCGGAGGCGCTTGCACGAGTTCCGAAGGAACGAGCCTTTGGGGGGTCTTCGTGTTTGCCCTCCCAGAAAAGTTTGCAAATTTGGGTTCTCTCAAGTGCCATTTCCTGCATTTTGACATCATTTCTGAGGTGGGGTGCATTTTCATCAACATTTATTAAGTTGATAAAATCTTGTAAGACATCACATCAACTATAAATAAAAGCCAAAATAAATACAAAAATATGTACATATGTATAAATTACATAAAAGTGATATGTCAAAATAGCAGGATAATTAAATAATAATTATTAATTATTAATATTTGCCTTCAATATTAGCTCTTTGGAAAGTAATTTTCATTCTAAAAAATTTCTGAAATGTTCAGAAATGAGTGTGTGCGTTTAGACAGTTTTAAAAACACAAATATTAAAATAACATGCAGGGTGGATGAGTGCACAAGACTGATCGAAAGAATGATGAATTATGATGAATTATTTGAAAACGACCAATCAATCCAAAAGGTCAGAACTTCTCACTATAGTGCCAAACTGTTGCGGCTTCCACCGATAATCTTGGCAAGGAAGGTTGTCGTCCGTGTAATCGACCGGTCACAGTCGTTTGATTGTCTCGTGTAAATTTTTTTATCTTTTCACCCCCCCCCCCCCCCCCCCCCCCCCACCGTACGGGATTGGAATCAGATTCCCAAGCAGTCCTTTATACCCGGCAATTTTTAGGAGTATAATATTTGGCTGGTGATTGACCTTAGTGAAATCAGTGCAAGAATTAGCACAAAAGACGTCTATCTATGTAATGAGCAATGCCAAGGAACCAAAACGCGTAAGTAAGCAAAACCTATTTAATATGCCGGCCCACCTGATCGGAACAGCTATAGCCCAGATCATTATTTCCTGTGATACCAAAAGAAACACTACCGTTTTACTAGCTACTCTGCCCTAGTAGCTAGTAACAGGGTAAAAATACGAAGTTGAGGTATTCTAGAGTAAAACGTCGTTGCGTTTTTTGAAACGTCGTGTGAATATAGAATGGTATTTATTTGCACATGCCTGAGCTGGCGTCACCACACGTCCAGCGAGTGGGGGTATTTGATGACATTCAATGTTCACGTTTCCCGATTCTCTGGGTGAGGTATAATATGGAATCGTTCTACAGCGAGTGATTATGACCACTATGGGTATTTGTTTTGCTGACAGCCTAGAACAAATCAACGAGCTATGAAATGTGAAATGAAACTTGTACTAATGCAGTCTTTATATGTAATTGTTGTCTAAACGTTATGTGAACGCAGTACTATTTTCGCAAGTGAGGAGGCGAGGCAACTGCCTCACATCGCAGCTCAGGCGGGGACACCTTCTCCACCGCTAACCCCCCCCCCCCCCCCCCCCCCCCATCATATTCAGGCTGGATTCTACAGGATGATCCTTGAGTATTGACGGACGGCCGATCTAACGGCAACAATAAGACTTTTATTTTATCTCTTTTTGCGTTTCAACTTAAAAAGGAAGTGCCATGATATGAATTTTAAAAGTGAGGAAAAGCGAAGCAACTCAACAGAAGAACTTCCGGCCCGGAAGTAAAAGGCGTTTACACGCTTTTGCAAACGGTGGTTTATTTGAACGATTGAAATTTCTTTATCTGCTCAGTCTACTAACTATGGTCCAGCTGTGTGTCATTTTAAGCTCAAATTTAAATAACAACAACAAAATAACTTAACTAGGTACCAAAAAGGTACGGTGCTTGCTTCTTACGTTGTCACGGCAGTGGTTATCAATTTCAGGTGAAATTGTCCTTGTGAATAAATTAGCTGCCTCGGGACAAATGGCGGCTTTTGAAATGAGGGTTTGCCACTGAACCGGTTTATCTGCCTCTGCTTCTCAGTTCGAAGCTGATTTAAAGCAAAAATACTATGCATGGCTGTTACGTTGATAACTTGAGACTGGAGTGTTTAATTTTCAAGAACGAATGAAAAAGAGATGTCACTTCAAGACAAGGAAATTAATGACACATGGCGTCGAGAAAATCGGTTAACTAAGGCCCGGTTCAGACGCCGTACTTTTCATGAGCCGAACTCAATTCGAATTTGGACCGACCCAAATTGACAAAAGTACGCCTCTTGATTCAGACGCCGTACTTTTTGGCCGTTCCTAATACAGTTCCAATAAAACCAGGCAAAATACATTATAATAATTTATGAATTAGGATCGGCACATGAAAAGTACGGCGTCTGAATCAAAGCCGTTCGAAAGACGTTCCACAGGCGAAATTCTCGGCCAAGCCAGGCGGGAAGAACGGGTGAACCGTTCCAAATTGAAATAGCCGTTCTAATTTGATTCAGACGCCGATCTTTTCATGTACTTAATTCAAGGAATTAGGTTCGGCTCATGAAAAGATCGGCGTCTGAACCGGGCCTAACTTCACCGCGGCTTGGGTTTTATCGTGAATGAATAATACAACGCTTAAAATGCTTCAGCAACTTCAAGGTAAGCATGTCTACGTTTTTATTAGACACAGTTAAGTTCGCGTCGGGAAGAATTCAACCTTTGCGTGAAATGTTTACATAAACGGCGGTATCTCCACGATTACTAATTGACGAATTTTAGGCAACTTCGAAATTCGAAAACATCGCACGAAATCATTTCCCCAGCTAATCGTTCTAAAATCGTAAAGAACAGTCCTTTGACTTGCAAATACCGAATTTTTGACCAATTATTTCGCTTCGCACATACTTAAATTAGACGATAAGTTTGACCAATTTTGAACCCTATTAAAAGTGTGTCAAATAAATTTAATTATATTTTGTAAATAAAAGGACACGAAGGACTAAAATTGCTTTCCACGTACTCATTTGATGTCATTCTACAACATGTGGCCGGTATTTTCCTTCCAGAGTGCTTTATTTTTTCACGCGAAGCTACGAAACTCGGCATAAATTTTGAGCTCCGAAAGTGGCAATATGGCGGTTTTCAAGGATTATCGATTTTCTCGAAAACAAATCGATATTCAGCCAAACTAAGTATACTGGTATTTGTTTCTCACAAAGACCTACCTGTAGTAAGAATATAAGCGAAATCCATTTTTCGGCACTTGCCAAGAATTTTCGATATTGTTTGATTCTTGTGAACATGTGCTCTTAATACTCACACGATTGTGTGAGTTTACTCATCAGGATGAGTTTACTTACTCTGCAATATGAGTTAAAGTACTTGGTTGTTGACTAGCATTAACTCAAATTTAGTGGTAAAACTACTCAAGACAAATGCATCCATACTAAATCTTTATCTTGAGTAAACTAATTCTGACTGGATTTGCATAAACATACCTGTAAAGAGCTCCGAGCTGGTGGGCTGGGCTCGCTTCCCCAGGCCATCTCCCTGGCCGGCCCATTGCAACTTGAGGAGCACAGCTGGACCTCTGCTCCTTCAGGGGGTGGCCCTCTGTCCAATGGCTCTGATCCCACTGAGAAAAGCAGCTCAGCCCACAGTCGGCAAACAACACTAGAACATGCAAGATTCACAAAGAAAAATACTCAGTGTACCAAAATCTAACCCCACCCCTCCCCCCTTGCTTTTCAAAGCTAGCCGCCAGCCAACCACCAGCTGGTAGCCCTGTCCCTGGGCCAGGTCTGGGCATCAGTCTTGACGCGTACCCCCCTCAAGTTTTGACCAGCGGGCATATTTTGCAAAATCCACTCAGAATTTACTCGTAAATTGAGCAAAACATACTCTACATTTTGAGTCATATGAAAATTTACTCATACAGCGAGTACTAATAGGTATGGAGTAAAAGGTATGGAGTAAAATAAGAAATAGAAAAAAATACACTTTATAAGTTACATTTTGAAAACAATGAAAACTTATCCAGACTCATTTAATTATTGCTCTAAGGCCCAGTTCAGACGTCGTGCTTCTGCCGTGCCGAACTTAATTGTAATGGGATCGACTGTAGCACGGCACAAACACGACTCTGATCCAGACGTCGTGCCAAATTCAGGACTTACTGAACTCACGTAACAATTAGTCAGCGTTGATCAAACAAAAATGGCGCCGTAACTACCCCCGTCAAAATACATTTAATATAATTTATGAATTTTATTTGGCACGGCAGAAGCGCGACGTTTGAATCACTGCCGTGCTAGAGTCATGTAGCACGGCAGAGCTTGTCGAACGTAATTGCCTTGCCGAACTTAATTTTTAGTTTGATTCAGACGCCGTACTTCTGCCGTGCTTTTGGCGAACTTAATTCCTGAATTTAGTTCGGCACGGCAGAAGCACGACGTCTGAACAGGGCCTAATTCTATCAACAGGTATCAAAACTCTGATCAATTCACCATATTAAAAAGTCTTGTTTTCTATAATTTGTCTATTTTGATATATATTATTTACTATTTCAAGCACACTTTGCTTCACTGACTGCAAGTTTTTTATGAACAAATTTTAAGTTAAAGGAGAACGGAAGACAAAAACACGATTTTTTTAAACCAGTTTAAATGAAAGTATGTGATGCGTCTTAAGCAAATATTAAGGTATTTGGAATTGTACTTCAGTACGTTTTAACCTGATTATGACAGCAAAAAGGTGCTCGTCAGGGCAATTTGAACGTCCGCCATTTTGTCCGCCATATTGAAGGCTTGGCTGCAAACCATGACGTCACTGCGCAATAGAATTTTCAAGCTTGGACGACAAAAATTACAGTTCAATGTGCACTTCTATGATGTTCTAAAAAAAATGCCCAGATACATATAAAGAAGCAGAAGCTTTCATCGATTACCTCTGGCAAATGGAGCGTTTCTCAATGAATTACTGGTGGGAATTAAAAGTGCGAATTCGCCTAAACAAGTCAATGTCATGATTGTTCAGATAACCTTGAAGACAATTGCTTAAAAGTGACTGCTGCCCCGAACTAGGATAGGCAGAAGGCTTAGCTTGCAAGCAAATGTCAGAGAAGGGAAAGCGAAGATAAATTAAAAAGTAAAATCAAGATATATGTTTATGACACTGTCTCCAGTTTGTCTCAAGTTGCTCCGTTTCCAGTTGTAGCATGAAACGTTGTATGAAATAATTAGCTTGAATAGTAATTTTGTATTCAGAAGATGATATTTTTATTTGAAAGCTAATAAACAGCCCTACTTTCGGTAAGAAGAAACTGTTGTCACAAGATTTTGCCATGAGCATTTGAGAAAGCATTCGTGGTTCAACTGGCTGCGAAATAACCTGCTTACCGGTATATTAATTTCGCTAAGATGTACTGGGAGCTCTAAGCACCCTAGCAATCAAATGATCGGCTTAGAAAGGTTTATGACGGGAACTATCTTAAACTTCACGGCTGTCAGACTAATAATATTTTTTAAGATTCCTGAACTCGGTAAATCATCCAACATAATACTTATTCACAAGGAATAGCTGATCGGTTTGTACCATGTTCTATTCACCTCAAATTTAATTCGTAGATTCCTTGATCTCCTGGCAGCATAAACATTGTCTTTCTTGTTCGCCTTCCAAGTTAACACAAATATCACACTCGCCCACGACATATTTTCGCCTCCTCGTCTCGTTGATCCCCATGTTCAACAACGTCTTCTTCGAATCCTTAGCTTTTTCCCATCGGTTCAAATGAATAAGACTTAAACTTAGCCGTAATGTAAGTTTGCTACAGTTGTCAAAACGAAAGATTTGGTTAGGCAACGAGAAATGCACAGAAGTGCACAAAACATTGAACTGAAGAAATTTGCAAGTGCGCAGTGACGTAAAAACACGTGAGCTGACATTCCTTTTTTTGGAGGTAACCGGAAGAAAATACGTTCAAAATGGCGGACGTTCAATTGCGAAAAAGACTACAGGTTTTGACCATTTTCGTCAATTTTGGTTGGAAAAATTCGCTTTTACTTGTTGTTTTCTACAAATCTAAGTTATTTCTATGATTTCCAGTGGTTATATAAAATATGAATTCTAGTCTTCCGTTCTCCTTTAATAAGAGATGAATGATACTGTTAATTTTTTTATGAACTCTACTAATTTGCATAGCCAGCTATTTATCAGTACAAATAAAGAAATTGAAAGCTACAGGAAAATGCAGTCAACATGTGTTGATTTTCCAACATGTGTAAATTAAGTTTCCAACTGTAATAATCGTTGTTACCATTTCAACTTTTGTTCTTCATTTGCATGATTCAATTACATTATACTACTAATGATAAAGCAATTTTAAAGACAATTTTGATCGATCAGCAACCATATCCATGACAATGTGTCAAGAGTGCAAATATAAAGCAAAAACACTGGGGGTGGGGGGTGGGGAAGTTCTCCGATAAATTTCTGATAGGGGTGTGCTGTGAAGGTTCTTAAACCCTGACCCTATTTAAGGATAAAGAAAACAGAAACTCATACCCTTTTCAAGGCCCAAACCCAAAGAATGCCAACATGATCAAGGGGAGGAGAAGTGCATGGCGAAACACAAATCCTTATAAATCAATATGCTAATACTTGAACGGATAGTTTAGTTCTAACAGATTTTTTTTTCGTTTAAGTGGAAGTTTATTTTAGCTGATAGAATTTGGGTACCCTGTCTAAGAGTGACACAGGGAAAACAATGCCTAGAGGAGCAAAAATAAAATGATACCCTATTTAAGGACCGAGAATCTCAAAAACCATACCCTATCCGCGGCACATACCTATATAGCCCAGATATGTGAGTGCCCTTAATATTATCTTTTGATTTAATCAGTTGGATTCGCATAGATTCACTAATAAAGTGATATTTTTAAAGAAACTTTCAATGTTAAATCAAGTTGTGTATATAATAACGAAGAGATTATATCTATGTAGGTGTACACAATATGCAATACAAAACAATAACCTTTATTTCACCTCGAGTTAAAAGTAGCAAAATTGCTTATATTTAAAGAAAATAAATAAATGAGTACTGAAATAGATAAAATAGGATGAATATGGAATAATAAAATAAGTATATAATCAGTGGTTTTGGTTGCTACTCAACTGTTAATTTTTGTTTTGTTTGAGCCTAATCCCTTCAAATTCAACAAGTTGCATCAAATAAACAGAAAACTTTAAATCTTAGGTTTGGACTTATGATGTACTACATTCAGAAGGTACTATATATATACTACATGTACTTACGGTTATTTTTTTTGCAGTGAACAGGCTCCTGAGATTATAGAGGGAAAAGGCATCGGCGAGAGAACCAAGCTGAACATGCAGTTGCTAGCTTAATAATATATGTGCATGCATTATTAATGCCCATCTTTTCAGAATCAAAGCAACAATACAGTTGCACTTTTTTCTGTGTGCAGGGTATTTTTACTCAGTTGTTAGACTTATAGTAAAGTGACTCAACATATTAAAGTGTTATTTTACTCAATGGTAAGAGTCAAAAGCACTGACTCACTAAGCGCGTAAATGCTTACGATTTGAGTGTAATTTTAAGAAGTTTAAAGAAGAGATACAAGAAAGAAAATTATTTTTGGAATATCATCAAAATATTAGCGGAGCTCCCGCGGGCGCCGAAGGCGCCCGCGGGCGGAGCTCCATACCCATAGAAATTGGTAAACCCATCAAGGCAAGAAAATTTGGTGGTCGCCCGCGTCCGTCCGTACGTACGTACGTACGCACGGATTAGGCCTGGGGACGAGTTTATCTTTGTCCTTGATTTGGAGTCCTTCTTACGCAAAAGTTCCCTGCTAGCAGAGGCTCTTTTCCTGGTGTTCGCTGACGGGAGAAAAGAGACCTCTGCCATGGGTCGAAAATGGCTTTGATTCAACCGCCGTCCACAGTCTTGGACGGCTCTATTGTAAACGCATGCTCCTTGCGTTGTTCGCTGACCGCAACTTGAGCCCGTTGCGTCTCGCGCATTTCTTTTCATTAATTCCGCTGTCATTTATTGAGCCCACATTGCAAACATGGCGTGCTCGAAAGAGTTCAATCGTAAAGAGTTAGAAAGTTTGCTTTCTTCCGTTTTGGATAACCTCGACGATGGAAAGGTAAAAAAATTGAGTGATGAGCAGTTCAAGGCTCTGTTTCATTTTTTAAACGGGCGAGACACGTTTGCGTGCTTGCCGACCGGGCATGGGAAAACTCTCATCTACCAGGTTGCTGTACTTGTTGCACGAACGGGGAAGGTGAAAATTCTGCCATCGAGCCCACTTGTTGTGGTTGTTTCACCGCTAAACGCGCTCATATCTGACCAGCTTGAGTCCTGCCAAAGGCTCAAACTGAAAGCTGTTAAAATGGAGCAGGAGCTGTTGGGTTTTTCGCGCCAGTTTGACGTGCTACGAATATCACATGATGGCTTGGTCGGCCGGCTCAGTCGCTGAGCCGCGGCGCATGCTCAATATAGCCATTTTCGACCCATGGCAGAGGTCTCTTTTCTCCCATCAGCGAACACCAGGAAAAGAGCCTCTGCCAGCAGGGAAACGCAAAAGTAACACAAAAACATTTTTTGGTTTGTTGAGAGTTAACTTAAATGTCATAGAAACTTGTAAGAACACTGTATTACTTCAGCGTTTTGTTTTTTGTTTTTTGTTTTTTTTCTCATGTTTTCTCGTGATCTGGACATTTCATTTCAACTTAAACGAAGCGGTTGTATGAAAAGGCGGCAAATAGTTGGTACGTTGTTTATTTTTTAACCTGAATGAAAGACGCGAAGAAAGGTCAAAGCATGCTAGAAAACATAGTTCTTCGTGAATATTTCTCACTCTATTTACTCATCTACATCATGAAAACTCATGCCAAATGGTTTAGGACAACCTCTTAACGGGAAGATCCGAAATAATTGCCGACTTCAACATGATATACATCGGACAACACCGAGAGTTGAAGCACTGCGGCTAACCACGGCTGCAGAATTAATTGAGCTGACATTGAGCTAAAATAAAAGTGAGCTCAGAGCCGGTGAAGTTCACTAAGTGATTGTTAAAAGACTGTTAACAGCTACACCGAAAGGAAAGGAGAGATCAATCTTCGCTGATAATTCAAAACATGTAACTTCTATGTCGCTGGTGTTGGAGTAAGACGTACAACGAGTGGCGTTTTCGTTTCCGATATTATTGTGCTGGTTTGAAATTTTTGCCCTGCAGAATTTACAAACCTTCTCCAAACTTGAGGTAACAAACGTAAATGAATATATGCACTAAGCATAAGTTTGATTTTATTGTGAGAATCTGTTTATACTATACTTCATTTATGAACGAATTTGAAGAAGTGTCGGTTTTCAGATCTTCCCGTAAATATAATGCTGCTTACAAACCTGTTCATGTTTGTACATTTTATACAGACATTGTTTCTTAAATATTTCGTTTAGGTCAATTGTTTTGTGCTTTAGTTAGTGGAGTTAACTGTGATGTTCATGATTGACTATGATTGGATTTGGATAACAATATCAAATTATTAAGTTTCACGGATCAAAATCACGATTTCGCTTTATAAATTACTACACGTACAGAAAAAATCCTGCGAAACAAAACCGAGTAAAACAACTCAGCGATACTGCTCACCAATATATATTTAAGCAATGTATTATCCAACGGCTCTTTTTTTATACTCGCTTGCATTTGTTTTGTTTCTCTTATCAGCGAGTGTGTTGAAATCGTAAACCAATATTTCGCCGATTTCGTTGCGAGTTACCTGTACTTGGCTGAGCAAGTTCAGACTTAACCTTCCGCATATTTGCTTACCAGAAATGAAGAAAATTGAATCAGTTCTCTGCATAAAATTCTCTAAGGTTTTTAGCAAGGCCTACGGTAAAACAGAACTGATTATTTAATCATGCAACCAAACTGCAACGAAAAGAACACGGTTCAAAACAGTCAAAACAACATTGTAAACTTATTCTAAGTTAGCGTGCACCACTTTCCAAATCACAAACTGCCACAATTCTTACACAAAATCTGCTTTAAAATGACTTACAAAACCGGCACCATCAATTTGCAGAGGTTGTTTTCCGCCGCGAGTTTTGTTTGCCGTAGCGTGAGTTCATTTTGTTAACTGTGTTTAGCAGCGAGTTTACTTAGTTTGTTTTTCTGTATTTTTGTTTTTGCCTTGACAACTGCTTTGGAGTAAATCAAAGCAAGACCAAGGCCCTTTTTACATTGAATAAGTCATAATTGAATAATTCAGGCACGCTTCTTTTGCACCCAGCAGGGAAAATGAAGAAGTCTTTTGGTGACAGGTGTTTTAGTGTAGCTGCGCCTACACTTTGGAATGCGCTTCCAGCTTGCCTGCAGAATATTAGTTCTATTCTATTTTTAAATCTCGTCTTAAAACATATCTTTTTAAATTAGCTTTTAGCCTTTAGATCTCGTTATTAATATGTATATATTCAGTATATTTTATATTTTAAGGTTTTAATATTGTATATGTAATGCTTTTTTTTGTAATATTTTAATGTTTTAATATTGTATATGTAATGCACCCTTGATCATTTCCATGCTAAAAGGTGCACTATAAATTAATAAATTATTATTATTATTAAATTATAAAGGTTTATTAACATAGTGTACAGTAAACGTTGTAATATATAGATTTAGGCAGGCCTAAAAGCGGAGCTCCTATTTATTATTTTTTATTTGAGTTTGCACTGTTTCCCAATTTAATAAGTAGCCACACTATTTCAAAGTGTATACGGTTGCCCATATAGGTACATGTCGCTGCACTTTATTGGGTTCCTCATCTACGTAGGCGCACACATCAAATTTTAGTGTAAAGACTTTTCATAACTCTAAGGGTAATTCAGTGTAAAAAGGACCTTGATGAAGGCAAAGAAATTTGTTTTGATTTACTTCAAAACAGTCAAGGCAAAAAGGAAGGAACTGAACAAAGTGAACTCGCGGCTAATCAAAATGAACTCACGCCAAAACAAAGAAAATCACAGCAGCAAAACTAACTCAGCAAATTCATTGGGAGCCGGTTTAAGTCATTTTTAAGCGGTTTTTTGTGTAAGAATTGTGACAGTTTGTGATTTAGGAAGTGGTGCTCGCTGTCTAATAAGCTTACAATGTAGTTTTGAACCATCTTGGTTTGGTTGCATGATTACTACGCTGCATGTTTTATCGTACACATTTATGCAGAGAAGTAAATGAATTTCCTTCGTTTCTAACAGGAAAACAGAAAAGTCTGAACTCACTCACCCAAGCACAGGCAACTCGCAATATAAAAACCGGCGTAAATACTCGTTTACGAATCTAAAAATTTATCACGTGTACGAGATTTCACACTCACCAAAATGACAAAAATGCAAGCGAGTGAAATAGAGCAATTGGATGATAAATCGTTTAATCGTTGGTGTGAAGTATCGTTGCCGAAGGTTTACTCGTTTTTTACTTTGATTTGTTTGCGGGATTTTTCTGTAAATGCAGCGCGCGAAATCATGTTTTGTAGCTCAATAATTGAATATTCTTTTCAAACTCCAACGATGAACCTCACAGTTAACTCCACTAACTAAAAAAACACAATATTTGAAACGAAACATTTAATGGGGAAAAGTGTACAAAAGTGATTAAAGCTAGTTGGTTTGAAAGCAGCCGTTTTAACGAAATTTAAGCTTATAATTGACGGGAAGATCTGAAAACCGACACAACATTGAATTCGCTCATAAATGAAGTATAAACAGATTCTCATAGCAAAATGTGTACATTTACGTTTGTTACCTCATATTTTGAGAAGGCTTGTAAATTCTGCAGGGCAAAGCTTTCAAACCAGCCAAATAACATCGGAGACGAAGCAACGAAAACGGTAGTTTCGTCCAATGCTCGTAATAAACTCACATAATCAGCGAAGATCAATATCTTTCTTCCTTTCGGTGTAGCTTTTAACAGTCTTTTATCCGTCACTTCAGTCAACTTGAGCGGCTCTGAGCTCACTTTTATATTAGCTCAAACCTCAGTTAATTTTCCAGTCTTGGTCAGCCGCAGGAACCAACGACAATGCTTCAACTCTCGCTGTTTTTGACTCGTACTCCGATATATCATGTTAAGGTCAACAATTATTTCGGATCTTCCCGTTAAGAGGTTATCCTAAATCACTTAGCAAAAGTTTCCATGCTGTAGATAAGTAAATAAAGCGAGAAATATTCACGAAGATCTATGCCCTCCAGCACGCTTTCTTCCCGTCTTTCAATTCAGCAGTGAACAACGTGCAAAGCAGTTTCCCGCCTTTTCATACAATCGCTTCATTTAAGTTGAAATGAAATGTCTGCAGATCATTTTTTTAACAGAGAAAACTTTTTACAATAGATCTAGCCATGCCTAAAAGCTGAGCTCCTAGGTTATTAACTTTGCCCTTAAATTAAATCTGAATTAACGCGTTGATCAAAAAATTTGTAAAAAACTAGGGCTTGAGCCCGCGATCAACTAGAAAATCGTCATCTGGTCAGCGGTCAACTTCAAAAAAACACGTGACCTCGATGAGCTCCACATGTGAGCCCGCGATATGGCCACGTGATACTGGTCAGCGGATGCCTTGATTTGATACCTGTCAATTGATCAAAGTTGTAAGCTCTGTTTACGTACGTAAGTAGACGTAAGTAGGGATAAGTAGAGATTCAATTCATCTGCTCCCCATCTCTCTCAACGCATTCTCCTCCCCCCACCCCCGGTCGGGCTGCCTTAGGACTCCACTCCCCCTCCCCGAGAGTCTGTACGCGCGGGCGGACGGACGGGCGTACGCACCAAATTTTCTTGGCCTCATGGGTTTACCAAAAATTCTTACCCATGGTGCTCCGCTGGCGCGCTTCGCGCGCAGGAGCTTCGCTATAAAGTTTTACTATGATTTGTTGTTGCGCCTACGTGCGTACTTGAGGAACCCAATAAAGTGCACTCGTCAATTTTAAGTTTAGAACCTGTCACAGGCAAAAATTTAGGAGGATTAACCTCGAAATGTATTGACATCGCGTTCGTCAACAAAACCATGAGAGGTTTTTACATGTAAGATATTAAGTTTAACCATGAGCGATTGAAAATTAATTTATTTTGAACCCTTATGGGCCACTGTATAAGCTTAGAAATAGTGTGGCTACTAATTTGGTAACACTGTAATTAAATTGAGCAAAAAAATAATAAATGGGAGCTCCGCTTTTAGGCCTGCCTAAATCTATATATTTTCATCTTTTCAGCTTATACTGTTGCTCATACAGATAATGTCCGGAGACAAATATCCGTGCATATTTTCGCGCCAAATGGAGGCTATTGTTTATGTGTATCTGGCGGGATTTAGTGGCGGTGAAATCTCTGACGAGAGCGACGAAGTTGGAAAGTAGAATAAAACCCGCTTTGCCGCTTAGTCGCTTAGCCGTTTAGTCACTCAATTTCCCAGAAATAATGCTCTTAAAGTACACCAAAAAAAAACCAATTTGAGAGCGGAATTAAGGAAGGAATAGAAGCGGAAGCAATGTCTTTTGCCTACAAAACAATTTAGCAGGCGGGGTTGTTTCTTAACTGCGGATCTAGAGCAGTTGCTAAGGAATTGCTAACGACGGTTTTTGTGGCAAGCCATTTTGGAAAGTTTGGTTATGCTAAGTAATAAATTTTAGGAGGGAGACACCTGCTTTAAAAATATTGAATTGCGGGTGCGTAACTAGTCCCAGTCTCAAACCGCGTGTAAGACTTTGAAATCCCTAAAACTTGGAGAAAAAAGGTAGAGTTGAGATTTTTAAAAAAATAAGATTTAACATTCTTTATAATCCTATCTATGGAACTGCCGTTTACATGTAAAAATGGAACGCTACTGAAGAAAGTCTGAAGAAATGGTGTTTATTCTGCCATAGCCTTTATAACAGTGCGAATGAAAAGTTGTGCAAAGAGCATATCCGTAGGAGCGGTTTCCAAAATATGGCAGTTAAGAAGGACCCCCTTAAAATAAAATATACAGAGGTTACAACAGTCACTGTTAATAAAGTACACTCAACAAAATTACTGGATTCTGATTGGACGAGAGCAGTACAATTCATCCAAATTAGGTTCCTAATACCCTTCTTTCCGATGTTGACATGAAGTATTCCAAAGGTTTCCGAAATTACGTTGATCCGAGACTTCCAAAGATTTTCGAAGTCTACCCGAGATCTTCCGAAGATTTCCGAAGTTAACCGGAAAACAGATAATTTTAGTCCGCAAATTCTCGCTAAACAGGTCTAAATACGGGGAAATATCGTGCGAAATTAAAATATTAGTCAGGAAATTCTATATAAACACGAGGGAATATCGTCCGACAAATTGAAGTGGTCATCAATAAAAACCTGTCCGTTGTATTTCTATTTTCGGCAAATTAATTAAACTTGTTTTGAAAGACACGTTGTGCCGTTTTAAATTATTTATCGTTTACGCATAATGAACGTCAAGCCAAAACATTATTCCTCCTTCAGTAGAATATAAATAGAGCTGAGAGGTTCTTTGCAACCAAATAAAAAAATTGTCAGCGAAGAAGCTAAAATAAGAAGTCGGACTATCCGAAATGTCGGCAAACGCGAATACAACAGTGAATGGAACACAGCTTGAATGGAACTGCTACTACATCTATAACGCTTCAGCAACAAAAATTGGAGCATCCCTTATTTACTGCCTGATGTTTGTTGTTTCGATGGTTGGAAATATCTTCATCGGAATAGTTGTCTACAAGACGAAAAACATGAGAAAACCCATCAACTTTTTAATCGTAAACATGGCCATGTCCGATCTGCTGTTTCCGATTTTCCTGTTCCCGCGGATTGTAACAAGGTTGTACGTCGACTCATGGCTGATCAGTGGTTCTCTTGGCCAGGCCTTGTGTAAGCTTCTTACATTCTTAGCCGATACCTCCGCCAGTGTGTCTATTCAGAGCCTGGTTCTGATAGCGGTATTTTTTTCAGACAAATGCAGTCGCGAAGACTCGTTGGACATGCCGTACGAGGAATCCCAAAGTGGCCAAGACAATTTACGAAACATTTCACAGCGCAGTGATATGGGTATACAAAGAATGAAGAATGACAGCAAAAAAAGGAGAAACCATATTTTTGCCGAAATACCATTGTATACGCCATTTCGACCTTTCTTTGAGGCTTTGTTGTAAGTTACATCTGACTTTCATATAATATAAGTTTACACATATACTTCATAATAAAAATATTTTTACTAAAGTCACTTATCCGACTAATGCTGCCCAAAAATATTTCTTTTGGTATCCTGTATTAGAATTTTCAGTGCACCTTTTTTTTCTGCACATGTACTTCCTTTGTTAGATGATGCCAAAAAGCTGCAGTTTATTTTGGTCTTGCTTTCGAAAGCAGGGGGCATTCAACTGTTGCTATTTCTGCTCAAACAAAAATTGAAAAGTTGAAATCTCTTGTGACTTCTGACATCTGATTAAATGCAATTACAACACCTCAATAGTAGATGAAATTATCAACTTGGCAGAAATGTTGAGCTACAACATACTTCTCTCGAGACAGTTCGTCAAATAAATGCAATCTCAAGACCAATCAAAACCTTGGTCGACAAGAACGGAGATAAGCTTTGAATTTTTAATGAGCCAAAGGCGTTTCGATATTCCTTACAAACGCAGATTATATGGTCACTTTCACGCACATGATAAACAGGAGAAACAACCAAGGCAAATATAATCCCATGCACAAAAGCTTCCATTCATATGTTTAACAATACAGCCAATTAACCAAAGTACGATCCAATATAAAAAAGTCATCGTGAATTTCATCTCAGAAAACTTCTCTTGATTTTCAAACGGTAGATTAGTCTTGTGCTTAACTGACAAAAAATCCAGGAGATGAATTTAGCATGATACGGAAGCTGCACAGCTTACTGTACATATAGCGTCCATACAAAATTTATAGTTCACAGAACGACTAATTTCTTTTTCGTTCTCAATTTCAACTTTTAGCACAGAGTCTTTTGCGGCAGATTTAGTCGCGACTCACATGACACTAATTACGCAACTCCGGCAACACCGACGCGAGAACCCACGCAATTCCCGTGTATCCGCGCGTGTTTATGACGTAGAGCATGGTACTACCTGTTCTAAAAATATAAAAATTGTCTCGTATCATAGGGTGCGTGGATGTCGCGCTTACGTTCTCCTCCCATTATGGCTCCTGGTAGAATATAAAATTTTTTTCTGTGCGAAGCCAGTGACCAAACAGTCATGTTTTGGCACAATCACTGGCAAATTTACACCATTTACAGACCGTACTTGTGTATGTCACTTTGGAGAGGAGGTAACCAATCAGAGAGCAGCATTTGATCAAGTGACTATTATTTAATATTTTTGAAACAATGACATACCATAATATTGACGACTTCATGGTCACACAAATGTCACTGGGTCTTACAAGGTTCATGCAAGTATTACGCAAAGCGTCATGCACTAGGGGAAATCGCACTACAACTGAACAGATTTTTATTGGTAAAGCAAACTGATGAATTAAATTTTTATGATTTTTACTATCGGGAACGTGAAAGAGGAAACACAAAAAATCCTCTTCAGAAGAAATAGGAGCCGATAGTCGAAACGATGGTAAAACATTTTTCTAGCAAATTTCTGTAAACTTTCTGACAGTAATCATATAGTATATTTTTATAGTCATGCGTCCACGTTTTTCAATACCCACTTTTTCATTGTATTTTAATTGTGCCCTTTCAAACCGCTTCTCAAAAAGTCGCAAAATTCGCGCTCCTAATTCTAATTTATTCTCTCAAATTGCGTTCCTTTATCAAATGCCTACTTCTGATTTGGAGTCGATTTTTTGTAAATTTTATGTGTGATTCCAGTTTTTTGACATTTTCTAAAAAATCACCCTTCAGATTACTTCACGAGTTCCAACTCCCCGAGAAATTGATGAAATTTAAACTTATTAATATTTTTGCGAACCGCAGATGCTGCTTTGTACAAAAGAGTCTGCGATCATCGATTGGTTTCCTTGTTTTTGAAATATTGTATTTCAAAGTTTGGTTATCGGTTGTTGGGAGGTTACCCCTTCGAAAATGCGAATATCTCCGAAACAAAGCCGAAAACAAAAAATCCCACACCACGTATTTTAGCCAAGGTATAAATCTCGCTCCACGCGAAGTTCAAAGTCAATCGATTAAAACCCGCCTGACCTGAAGCTTCGAGAATGTGCCGTGATTAAATTGCAAATATTTATTGCCAAGAAAACTGCCCCTAACGTTTTTGGGCTCCCAACAGCTAGGTGTTTGCGCGCTTTAGGCGCGCTCTAAATTGTTCTAAGTTGGAACAAGACGTGCTGATAATAACGCGGTGAGTAGCTGTTTTTAATCAGCAACTTTTAATGAACTCAAAAGCATCGATTAATTCAGTTTCTCCTTTCTTTTGTAGAACAATGAGCCCCCCTGGAAAGCAAAGAACGAAACGCACCAGGGAAAAATATGCAAAGACACGCCGTCGCCACAAATGATGTGGGAATTAACAACGTGGTTTCTCCTAGAGACTTGCTTCTTGAAGAAATGAAATGCTTTTATCTTAATGACAATTCTTTTTGGAAATATCTCGCATTCCATGTAAGATTCGCTGAACACTCATGATATTAAATCAACGACAGCTTTCAAAATGTAATTGTTTGAAGAAGTTTATTGTTCATTACAAACGTACATATTCGCTTTTCGACAGAACAAAGGGCGAAGGGTTCTGTTGACGCTTTTTCGCCTTTCCTGACAACTATTTATATGTAGGACAACTTACATTAAGATACTACAAAAATTACCATATTCAGTCAGGGCGCATCTCACAATGTTTAATGAGCTGTTACCTTGCAAGCAGCAGCACACGATAGTTGCTAACATTGCACATCATTCTTCACTCCGCTTCACACATCTTTACTTCGCCCCAGATATTCTCGATGTGTCCAAAAACGTCAAACTAATCATTAACTTTGAATTCCTGTGGAAAACCTATTGGTAACTTGAAAAATCGACGTTCAGGATCATTGGTTTTACCTTAAGGGTATGCTGCTCTCCCGGAGAGTATCACGTTTGTTTTTTGCTGTTGTCGCGACGTGTGAATTATGAACCCGAAGAACCTTCTTTGAATTCTTATCACAATGGTCATTTATCACGTGTAAATCACGACGCATTTAACCAATCAGATCACAAGCTTTTCTGTAACTGTGACAACGATCTGTCAATCATACTTAGAATATCACCTCACAAACGTTCTTGGACCGAAACAGTTCACAATTTAATTAACACCGAAAAGTGCGAATAACTTCTCGAAGATAAGGTAAGAAATATATCTCTCATACTTAAAGAATATGATTGTATTGCCAAATATAAAGCTTTACATACTACAATACGTATTATTGGTGTAAAAATTTAATTAAATCTATCACGAGCTTGAACTGGGTTGGTCTAAAGAAATCGCAGCATTGTGTTCGATAAGTGAATCACGAAGTTCGCATTCGCCAGAGGTTATTTTAATTAACTTCTAAGCGACCAAGGCAGACCCAGCTCTTCACTGCAAATGAATAAGAAGAAAATTAAGAAACTTTTTTTCAACCTTTGTTCTTTGGATTAGCTCATTATCTCGTTTGCATAATAATTTCTATCGACTTTTCTGTAATAATTTCTTAAACAACATACGGATCAATACAAACAACATGCTAAAACTAAATGGACAGTCAATGTCCCATAGAGTGAACTATTCGGCAGTGTTCGAAAGAAAAAATACACGTTTTAAACTCACAAATTGGTTCAAAGATTAAGCAAGTCGTTTAGAATCATTTAATTAACTCTTGTCCTCCTGGATTCAAAATTTAGGCCAATTTGAAATGCCTTTTTTGAAACCTGAACATTGTAGATGAAACATTGTAGTCATTCAAATGAACGCAACTGAGAAACAATCTCGTGCAAGAGAGTATTAAATGTCTCATGTGAAGCTGCTTCTGCTAGAGAATTTCGCAAAGTGAAATTTTGGAAATATATAAGAATGAAAAGTTAATGATGCGTTAATTCGTCTCCGAAAGGAAGCCGACAGTACATGCAATTGCAAAATGTTATTGAATGTTCTGTTCAGTCTCTTAATTCTTGGAAGTATCCTTACATGACTGATTTAAGCACGTTTTCACTCCTATATTCTTACTCCATGTTATATTGTCTTGTTATGCAATTCCAGTGCCATTATATTCTAGGTCATTCCAGGTCTGTCTTTTCTAGAAGCGGTAAAGAGCTAATTGTACTACAAGCAGACGTCTTTATTAAGTTCCCGCGCAGTTTCTGCTTCATTGTTTGTGTCCCACTCCCGATTTCGCAAATCTATGTCTGAAATATTTAACTAAATGAAATCTTTAGTCATTCAGAATAATTAAAGATTGGTTAAAGTGGCTTAAGGTTAAAGTTATGAAGAAGAGAAGATCAAATCCTTTGTCGAAGTTTGCAGTTAAGACAATTGCAAGCAGTGGGTTGGAAGGTAAACGAGAAAAGTGATTCGGTCGATATGTGCATTGTTTATTATTTTTGAATGAAGTAAAGGATATCTCTGAAGCTCTGCCTACAAAAATCATCTCTGGCTCATTGCATTCGCTGGATTTTGCTAAATCACTGTCATGGAATGTCTGTTTCAAGTATGTGTGCGTGTTAAAACGAGTTCTTTTCCACTGAATTCACGAACTTTAAAAAAGTAAATTCCATTAAATTAAAATCCAGGTATACTTGCATTTTTATTATTGTTTTGCAAAACTCTTCTAGAAAATGCCTGATGGCTTTTGTCCCAGGAACAAAGACCATGGGGACCACAAAAATTTCACATTCCACTGAACAGTAAAGAAAACAACATTAAAAATATGGCAATGTTTTACACGAAAATATCTCCATAACACAGCTGGTTTGCGCAGATCGCAAACCAGTGATCACAAATCAGTGATTTCGTACAGGTTTTCGTAAGTCAGAGCTGCACATCGCGTGAGACAGAATTTTACATATAACAATAGCTCAGCTGCCATCATGAAGGGCGTAATCAGGACTCCAAGTAATACAGGCTACTCACGCGTGAAATGTCATAACGTGATCCAACCTCCAGCTCTCATCGTGTTGAGTTCCCATGATTCATGTTCATAGAAATGAAGCCATCCTTCTTACAAATCATTACCGCGGTGAACAATAATAGCGGGGATCGAAGCTTCAAAACAACTACTAAAATGGCTAGTCCTGGCTAACACATGGTAGGTCCTACAACTGTTTAACTAATTGTTTAACGGCATATGCACTTTTTATTATGATATATTGAGCCTTAGTACGCGAGCAAGGACACCGACAACAGACCGTCAAAATTTTGTAGTCCATGCTACGCTTGGCCAGTCCTAACGGCTAATTTCCATATATATCATGATGATTTGAGCTTGAACGTTTGATAATGACTAGTAGTCCGGCGGCTTAGCTCCTAAATTGTGCGATTTCTGATACAGGCACCAAACTTTGCAGGATTACAAGCATTCATATACTAATCTATTCTCGATATAGTGCAAACGCCAATTTTCTAATTTCAGCTAGTAAGCAGTAAATTTAAGTACTTCTGCTCGCACTTTTATACACCTATTATTGTGCATTTTATTTAAAAAATACAAATATGAACGCTTTAAATTAGGCTAGCAATTGTTAGAATTGTTATGTTTTGACCATCTTTTTGATATCAATAATTTACTCCCAAATTAGTTAATTAATTAATTAATTAATTAATTAATTAATTAATTAATTAATTAATTATTAAGCACTCCCAAACTATTATCGCACATGAGCTGTTTTACTTTTAATTCTACATATGTTGTTGCAGTATAGTTGATATTTAGCTTCATATTTAATATTTAGTTTTAAACACAATATATTGTATCGAAACAGAAAAAAAAGTAATTGCTCATTGTTAAAAATTAAAAGAAAGTAAGTGTTCGTAGTACAAGTACGATAATAAGCATATTTGTAAGCAGAATAAAATTATTGTTGTATTATAACTATCTTTTTTGTAAATGGTTTCTGTGTTTGAAATAATAAAAAAATTAAAAAATGGCGTAACGGTCACATTGTACAAAATCTGCTACGCTAGACAACAAGCTACGCTCCGGGACATTTAAAGCAAAGGAAAATCAAGCATGGCTAGATGACGTCGCTTTGTTTTGGATGTCCCAGCTGGTTTCTTGTCCCCCAGCAAGGTTTGATTTTGTACTATATGATCGTAAGCTGCAGATCGTCACTTTCAGACGAAGCCAAGAACCGCCAAACGATAAACAGTGAAATGGCATCGTGGATCGTATTGGGACTGGTGAGTGACAATGCACGTCAGGATCTGACTCATGGACTACCGTGAGCGGTTTTATGCTGCCCTGGCCTGTTAGTTCATTCGTCAAAAAAACATTACATATTTGAATTAATAGAAATTGGGGTTCTTGGTGCTTTGCATGGGAACTGTAAATTTTCTCAGTCTTTTATATTCATGATCAAAGGGATACTGTCAGCCGACCGTACAACAGAGTCCAGAGAGATTCAGTTTTAGCCGGAATATCTTGGTGCTGAACAAAAAAATTGGAATAGCTCTTAACGAGAGATTTTAATGAGCATGATGCAACGCCATACTAATCACTTTCTTTTCTCGGTCTTGGTCTCGAAAAGAGATGTTCAATAGTCTTCTTCCTGTAACTAATTGACTCATCTGATCAGTAAATGTACCTTACCAACCACTGACGGACCGACAGGCAGACTATAATTATCTCTCTTTTTATACTTATAGTACTTTGTACCATTCTATTCGAATTTGACTTTTAATTTTTAATTTTTTTAACAAAAAGCATTTTTTAAATCATTTTGTAGTTATCATTCGCATTTTTAGTTAACTGATCGTGACTGACTGACTGACTGACTGACTGACTGACTGACTGACTGATTGACTGACTGACGGACTGACTGAATGACTGACTGACTGACTGACTGACTGACTGACTGATTTACTGACGGACTCCTTTTTTAATTACAGCTAGTTTTCTTAATCGGGGCCACTTTAACAACTGCGAAGCCAAGAGTTTATTGGAATCCATCAGATGACTATGGTGTGGATTACAATAGATACCACAATAGAGGTAATACTAATAATTCAGGTTATAATTGAGAATGGACCAAGATTGGAACATTGAACTGACTCATACCTGGAAAGAATAAAGGTTAATTTCTCGTGGTAGTTTTGTCATCTTACATTAAAACACAATGAAAGTTTATCCCTACCGCCGCCATTACAATATCTAGAGTAGCTCGACGAATGTTAGCTTTTATTTCAATTATTTTTTATTTCAATCCACTAGAAAAACTCTATGAGTTAGCCCGCGAACAACGTTATTATAACAGAGACCAAAAAAACCAGGCGTTGTACCAGATGGACAATGAATGGAACGACATTGATAGTCTGATGGATGAAGAAGGTAACTTGCAGTAGATAAAACAGTCGTTTTTTTCTCACTCATACATTTACTTCTTTTCTTCTTTTCTTTTCTCTTCTCTTTTCAATTTTTTCCAACCCATCTTCCTTCGCTGCCCTTGCATCGTTCCCCTTTTTTATATTTTTTGCGAACAGCTGGAAACACAATGAATGCTGTTTAGACGGCCTTACTGTAATCACTATTACCCTCTGTTCTGATAACTGATCTGTTCTGTTCTACTATTGAAGCACCATCGACAGAAGCGCCTGAAACCCAAGCGCCATCCACAGCAGCGCCTGAAACTGATGCACTATCCACAGCAGCGCCTGAAACCCAACCACCATCCACAGCAGCGCCTGAAACTGATGCACCATCCACAGCCGCTCCTGAAACTGATGCACCAACCACAGCAGCACCTGAAACTGATGCACCATCAACAGCCGCACTTGAAACTGATGCACCATCAACAGCAGCGCCTGAAACTGAAGCACCATCCACAGCAGCGCCTGAAACTGATGCACCATCAACAGCCGCACCTGAAACTGATGCACCATCAACAGCCGCACCTGAAACTGAAGCATCATCCACAGCAGCGCCTGAAACTGATGCACCATCAACAGCCGCACCTGAAACTGATGCACCATCAACAGCAGCGCCTGAAACTGAAGCACCATCCACAGCAGCGCCTGAAACTGATGCACCATCAACAGCCGCACCTGAAACTGATGCACCATCAACAGCCGCACCTGAAACTGATGCACCATCAACAGCAGCGCCTGAAACTGAAGCACCATCCACAGCAGCGCCTGAAACTGATGCACCATCAACAGCCGCACCTGAAACTGATGCACCATCCACAGCAGCGCCTGAAACTGAAGCACCATCCACAGCAGCGCCTGAAACTGAAGCACCATCAACAGCAGCACCTGAAACTGATGCACCATCAACAGCAGCACCTGGAACTGATGCACCATCAACAGCAGCGCCTGAAACTGATGCACCATCCCCAGCAGCCCCTGAAACTGAAGCACCATCAACAGCAGCACCTGAAACTGACGCACCGTCGAAAGCAGCGCCTGAAACTGAAGCACCATCCACAGCAGCGCCTGAAACTGAAGCACCATCCACAGCAGCGCCTGAAACTGAAGCACCATCAACAGCAGCACCTGAAACTGATGCATCATCAACAGCAGCCCCTGAAACTGACGCGCCGTCTACAGCAGCGCCTGAAACTGGCGCACCATCCACCCCAGCTCCTGAAACGCAACCACCAACTACTAACAATCCTACTACTGTAGCACCAACCACACAAGAACCAACTACTAAAGCTCCAACAAGTGAGTGCATGTCGAGTCGTCGCGTGCTTGCTCATATGATATACATGCTTTTTATCAACTATAATAACATATATAATTTTTATTTCTAATAAGCATGATAGGTAAGTACATTCAAAGTAATATCTCTGGATGTGGAAAAATAACGTATAAGGTATAGATATATCATCCCACCATTAACAACAGGACGATGAGTGCATGTGCTATTGACTTTTTTCACATTTTACATTAGAGATTCATGTGGGGCGGTGTAAATTAAAAAAGGATCTGAGTGCTTCTTGCAATTGACGTCTCCCTAGATCCTAAGATAAATAAGATACTCTTTTATGGTTGATGAGATAATTTAATAGGATCCAGCAAGGGTTAACTAAGTGGTCTCGATTGGTACTCTTGACACGTAACTCAATTTTATTAACGTCCTTTATCGGACCTGCAAGTAAAGTACTATTAAGTGCAGACATTTCCACAAGGATTCCTTGAAGTCCTAAAGTAGCACAAAGATGCCCTCCAAAGTTGTGCAAAAGTTTAACCAAAGTCACTTGACGTTCGCACGTTCGCGCTGGTATTTTAGATACAATAACTTGTCATTTCGATAAATTAAACGGTCATGTGTTTCATAATCAAATTATCGCGAAAATGGCAAGTAGAAAACAGCAAAAAGGATGCATTACTGTAATTATTCCTCTCGTCATAAAAACAGAACGATTAACTGTTGCTAACCTGAAAAGTACCCTGGAAATCACCTGCAATGGAATAGCATAGAGCCGAAACCAATTATAGAAATGCAAGCATTTGAGGTATCCTACTGATGAACGATAACGGGAATAAGATATTTACTGGAGCTACTATTATGTTCGTGGTCTGTCCCCTTAGAATATCTTCAGAGGGAGTGCTAGTAGCGCTCTGTGATAAAGAAAGAGCTGAGCATCCGTGGCGATGATTGCATCGGGCATTATACTTACCCCACCCAAGCAATATTTACGTGTTTTTCCTTTATCAACAGAACCGGGAAAAGGAAAGGGAAGAGGAAAGGGAAAAGGAAAAGGTAATGGCTGGTGTTGGCACTCTTGAAAGAAAACTTTCTTGAAACATCCTCTTTCAAGTCTATAAAGTAACGTGACCTTTGTTTCTTTATCAACAGGACGTGGCCGTGGAAAAAACAAAGGAAAAGGCAAAGGGAAAGGGAAAGGTAACTACTGCAACGGACAAAATAGGGACGCGAGTTTTTTTCGCTAGTAATTTATTCCTGAATAACTGTTCTGTGTTCTTGGTATTTCAAGCATAAATGACGATGCCATTTCCTTATTATATTTGTATAATAGGAAATGTATTCGATTCAATCTTTACTCTAGAGACAATTTGCTGCTTAGCTATTCCATGCGCTTATAGTAGGTGGTAATACGGCGTGCGGTTGAAGAACAAGCTTAAATACTTTCTTTACTTGGTACTTATACAATTTGCCATTTTTTTACCAGAGTCTGGTAAAGGACGAGGGCGTGGACGAGGCCGTGGACGAGGACGTGGACAAGGATACCGTTGAAACTGTTTTGAGTGTGCTTCTACACATTTAAAGGAATGTGAATTTGTAATGTAATAGCATTGACAGTTTTCAAGTCGGTTGCAATTTACACCTTTCAAACTGTTATATTTCATCAATGGTTGTAACACAAGCACGTCAGAGACATTTTTTTCGGGTAGTCTTAGCTTCAATTAAAAAGGGGACATTAAATAATCAGTGGATTTCTCTCTAATGTGTCCATCATTTCTTTAATTATTAATGCTAGGCGGATTTATTTTAATGTTTCGGTGTGACAAACCTGCTCTATAAAGCCTTGATCATGGCATTTTACTATCCATTTCAAGGGATTTTACTACACTTTTACTGAGAATCAATAGAGTGTGCTATGGTTACCTGCCCATCGTCGACATCCAGTAGTGTGAGCTAAACCTTTAACGCAAGCAACTTTAGAGATACTGACAAACGTCTAGACGCGTTACGCGTGTTGTGCCTGTCTTTACTCGAGACAAACAACAAAACGTTTGCCGAAGCTCGTCCAGATGGCTTACACGTCTCTGGTATAAAAACGGCCATTTTGTTAATCGTCTGGTTATGCATTTCTAGTATAAAGACAGGCATAAGACGCGTTACCCATCTAGAGGAGCTAATTTTCGAAATGTGTCTTAAACGACGCATAACGAAAGGAAGCTTGTCCAGACGCGTTATGCGTCTTGTGCCCGTCTTTACAACATCTACATCTACATTTATTAAGTTGATAAAATCTTGTAAGACATTACATCAACTATAAATAAAAGCCAAAATACAAAATATGTACATATGCATAAATTAGATAAAAGTGATATGTTAAAATAGCAGGAGACTAGAGATTACTGGAGACGCGCGACAAAACTAGATTTGAACCAGGGACCACCACATTTCAAATGTAGCGTCCTACACTTCTCAGCCACTTTGCCTCTGCCATGTTTCGCTAGGCAAGACCACTATCGCTATTTTGTTTCACCTGGATTGAGTTTTATATTGTTAAATGAAGTTAACTCGCTTACTTTGTTAAAAAACTTCCTGAATTTTCCCAGCCTTACCCCAAATGGTTTTCTTCCCGAATAAGAAGCCGTTGAATTAAAGATGGTTCGCCAAAACTTTTAAAGATCAACTAAGATTGGGAAACTAAGATCAATTATAGAGAAAACACATCCAGATATGACGAGCTAAGTTTAAGATGTAGGCTACATTATGCTACCTGTGATTTGATGGACTGTGTCACGTGAACAAATGGTAATTTGTGGCCACGTCAATGGCATAATATGCCACTATGGCAACGTTAAAAATAACGGAAAGCGCTCCGACTTACTCACCCCATTCCCACCCTTATTTTCTTTCAAAAAACAAACAACCAACTGAGCACTGAAGCGTGCAACTCTCTCAGAAATGGAAATTATTCTTTTATTTGCCATTAGAGATGTGTTGCTTTAATAGCGTCAATTGATAACAGTGCCTTTAAAATACGTGCTAAACTCAAAGCTCCGTTCCCAGTTGCGGAGAACAACGGCCTCCTTCGCCAGAAAGCTGGGCGTAAAATGACATCGATATCTAGAGCAATATTGCAGCTGGTAAGTTATCATGTTACTTTACTGTTCGCTTTTCGCGCGCAATTGATTTCTAGTTCAGATACGTGCTATCTTTGGCAACATGCCCAGTAAGGTAACTTGGAGTTAATTTAAATCCTTGTTCAAAACTATAGATTACTTTTTCCAAGTAGAATTGTAACGTAAGCTATTCTCTAAAATACAACTGCCCAAAGTTCGATAAACAAATAAAAATGCGGAAAAAATTATAAACAAGAAAACTGAAATTATTACGTCGTGCAGTTGTCTGTACCAGCAAATTTGTCCTTTGATAACAACTAGTCGTTTGTTTACATGATCTTCGTTTATTTGCGTGTGCTTAAAAAAGAAAAGCTGGGTGACCATCCTTTTCGATATTTGGCTGAAATTAAAAGTTTATCTCAGCGAGGTAGGTATATAACTATTTTTCTGAACCGTGTTCTTTTACCCAGGCTTAAACGATTTAACAGGAATGTTAATAAAACTACAGGAATAGAATGTATTGCACAATCCCACCTGCGCGATCTTTGAGTGTTAAGCGTTGGTGGAAAGAAAAACAGCGAATTCTTAAACAGGAATAATCTCTACTGCAAAGCCACTTGTACAACAAACAAAAGTATTTTCTGCAGGAACTCTCTGACAATTCTCACTCTTTATTATTTGTTACGAAATTTATGAAGTCAAGAACTCTAACATCCGATACATTTTTGCTATAGGTTGGAACATTTTACAAGGTTTAAATTTCTCGAAAAGGCACGCGGACAAATTTGAGGCGTATTACAAACCGGAAAAATTATCAGCGCGGGACAAACAATTGTTTAACTAATCCTTGTTGTTATTTAAAAGGCTTCGACCCAAGCTATATATCATCGACAAATTTCTTCCGACTAAGAAGCGCGATCATAAAGAAAATAACGTTAATTAATGTATAAAACTACGAGATAAGGTTTGTTTTGTTTGCTCTTGCTTTACTAAAAACGGAAAAAGTTATAAAACAAAGAAATCCACTTTTTAAAAGACAACGGGCAAAAAAATCACTGAGCCCTGACGAGTGTCGGTTTCAATTTGTAAATGGCCGGAGGGCAAAAACTTTCGGCGTTAACAGAAAATTGGAAAACAATGTAACAAACTGTCCTCCCATTTTTAGTAACTGATATTTTACAATAGATGAAGGTTGTATTTCACGGTCTCCATATGAACAAGCGTTGTTCTCGGATATAATATTTGGCTGATAAATCGTGAAAGCTGAATAAGTATGCTAACAACGTCATACCCACATAAATGACGGTTTCGTCAATAAGAGAGCATTTTTTAAGCTTCTATCTTGAAGACCGTATATGGAAAAAGACTACCTTAACGTATTTAAAAAAAACATAAAGACTTTCCTACGCATACGATATAGAAGGTCTTGGAAGGCGGAAAAGGCATCTATGACTCAGCAACTCGTTAAACTGGCCAGCGGTTGTTGTCAAAATGAGTGACTCTTCTCAATTATTCTTTACTTAACTGAATAATTCGGCGGCCTGCTGTTTTATTTTTTAGCTAGTGTTCGTTGTCGCAACTACCTTGACAACTGCCAGACCAAGCATTTATTGGCTTCAAGAAGATGGCTACAAGAAGACAGGTAAGCCAACAGACTAGTTGCCAGTATTTCTCCACTATGTGAAAAATATAGAAAAAAACACTGCTTTCCAAAATAGGTCCCTAAAATTTTTTCTGTAAACGCAAGACGCCTGGAAAAAGATGTTTGCTAACCGTTTAGCGTTCTTTAAGGATGTAAGGATTTCAAATCCTTTGTCAATCATTTTTTTATCGATTCCTGTTGTACGTAGGCTACTTTAAAAGGTGTTTGAGGAGATACAGGCGAGAAGGGAGTTGGAGGGGGGGGGGGGGGGGTGGTAAGTAACTTTTTATACTTTTTGCAAAGGGGCTGTCATGGTTTTTTGTTTGGAAGGGGGTCAACAAGTGTTGGGGAGTTTGGCCTATATCGAATCATGCCAGCCCACCCCCTGGCATTAATAATGAATGTCGCCTTACCTGCTTACGATCTTGTGTGTTGTGTCACTTTTTCAATGTCCCTTCTTTCGCCTTCTTGGGCTAACGAGCTACAATTATATTCAGGGATAAAAGCTGGTTACCCCACAGACTGTTATATTCCAAGATTTATTTTATACCTGCAGTCAAGTGAAATAATTTTTTACGATGGAGGTAACGTTATTTTACATTGAATTGTTGACCAAATCCCTCTTTCTGTCAAATCGAGTCCTTTCAGTTGGCCTGAGAAACCCGTTGTTTCGAAATGGGTTCAATATGTGAATGAGTCATTTTTATTTAAACCTTTTTTAGTTAACACTTATGATAACAATAAATTATTATCGTTTGTTTGACGTGCGATGTGAATCGCGACGTTTCGACTGCATAGTGTTAGTCTTCATCAGGCGATAAGGTCGACTGGTTACACGTAACCTTATAAGGCAGGATGCTTCGCTGTGATTGGCTGGTTTTCAACAGCTGTGATTGGAGCATTTCAGTTCCCGCTGTTCCGG
Organism: Meandrina meandrites; assembly: GCA_963693305.1. Taxonomy (NCBI): domain Eukaryota; kingdom Metazoa; phylum Cnidaria; class Anthozoa; order Scleractinia; family Meandrinidae; genus Meandrina; species Meandrina meandrites. Next base: position 62,389,718 of record OY855903.1, read on the forward strand.
TGAAGTGTTGTTTTCTCGGCGGACTGCAGATGTACAGTTCTCCTGTAGTTTTGTGTTTTGATCGTGGGCATTCATGCTTCTGTAATTTCAATTATACTATCCCTGTTGATATTTTTAGGGCGAGTCTTCTGTGAATCGCCTCTTTGACCCTGAGTGTGTGCCAGCGAGGATCAGGATCAACAAACGTAACCTCATTCCAAAGCAGATAGTGTCTGGTGTTGTGAGATGCTCTGAAAGGGCGGAGGTCTGGATATGGGCGAGTCGAATGTCTCGGTCGTGTTCTTTGATCCTGGGTGCTTTCCGTTTGCCCAAAATATATTTTGATCGGAAGTCAAATGGAAACGGTCCGTTTCGGTTCGGTCTGATCATAATATTTGGGACCACCTCTGGAGGTGGTCCGCTTTGACCGGTCGACCAAAATATACCGTTCTATTTTGGCAAACTGGTTAGCTTAAATGGCGGGTTCTTAGGGGAAATTTCATGGAACAGATTCTTCCTAACGGAAATTAACTGAAGTTTCAGAAGTTGTTTTGTGATAGTAACAACCTCTTAGTCCATAAACGAATATCGAGCAAAACTCGCGCACTAGGGTTTGTTATGGGCTGCTACATCATTGAGCTGTCTGAGAAATTCAAATAACCACAAAATGGGATTATTCTGAACCAAAAATTGGGTACCCTCGTTGTTGTTTAGAAAATTCAATTCTTTTTGTTTGACTGTGAAATTTGGGAAAAAGTTTGATGATGGAATTATACAGAGATTATACAGAAAAGAATCTGCCTCTTCAACTGTATTGGATAGCAACTTTAACCCACTGCGTTGTGATATTCAGTTTTTGTGTGGGATACCTGTGCACACTGATGCATGACCGAAGTCATCTTACTGGATGACAAGCGAGAATCCACAAGCTATTTTCATATGTAGATAAACAGAATATGAAAAAACCGCTTACCCTATACGCCACAAATTATCATTTTATACGCTAACATGTTTTACTTATTTTAGCTGAAGAAGTTGGAAAAAGAAAAGACGCCATTAATGACGATATTGAGAGACTGCTCGATGAATTTAAAGGTAAATTTTAATTCAATGAAAACGACATTGTCATTGCTTGAAATTACACCCCGAGAAACTCCTGGATTGTGAGTGGTTAGGAAAAAGAACAGCTAGTTAACAAATGTCTTTCTGAGAAACTCCAGCACTTTCAAAATAAGGCTGCCAGATGATTAGATGAACTAGGCTGACAAAGACTGGAATATAGGAAAATTGGAGAAATTGCTATTATGATGTATGAGATTTACAACAATCTCTCCCCACAATAATAAGTCAAACAAAGGAGGATTTTTAAAAGTACATCTTATGTCCACTCCCATAATTTGACAAGAACTATGATAAATTTCAATATTCCCAGACCAAAGGCAGAGACAGCAAAATGCAGGTTCGGTCCTCTGGAATAAAATCCCTGTTGAGGCAAGAGATCGGGTCATCAACTACCTATCGGAACGAGTTACATCATTGTCTCTTAACCCAATAGATAACAGGTCATAACAATGCCCCTAGCCCTGAATACCAATAGAGGTAGAATTGAGCGTACTGTGCATGGGACTTTGTATGGATTTAAAATTGAGTTGAAAATATATTCCTTTTCCTTTGAAAAACTCAATTAAAGTTTGAAACCTTACCTTGTGCATTTTCTTTGCCTTTCTAGTGCTCCAGAGAGCCGTACGCTCGATATTCACTTCGAAGGACAAAAAAAGGACACCAGGTAAGGTTGAGGGAGCGGGAATGGCACAGTGGGGAGAGCACTCGCCTCCCACCAATGTGGCCCGGGTTCGATTCCGGCCCGGTACCATATGTGGGTTGAGTTTGTTGTTGGTTCTCGTCCTCGCTCCGAGGGTTTTTCTCCGGGTTCTCCGGTTTTCCTCCCTCCGCAAAAATCAACACTGCTAAATTCCAATGCGATCGGGAACAGTGGACGAAGAGCCACTCTGTGGAAGTGCCACTGCAAATTCCCATTATTATTATTATTATTATTATTATTATTATTATTATTATTATTATTACAAGTGAAACCGGTAAAAACAATATATAATTATATATCCCATAGAAAACAGGTAAATGTGAAATAGTTTAGTGTGTATCAATCAGATCAATCTGCAGCTTACTTTCATAAGCAAATGCCTACATTGCGCGGTTCCAGAAAATATCCATACCCACCCCAAGGATGGTCATTGGAAATTCTGAGGGGGATGGGGTCTCAATAACACAAATTTTTAAAAGAAAGTATGAAGCTACACTGGAAATCCCAGGGGGTGGGAGGGTCCAAACCAAAGAACCATCCTCGGGGGAGGTATGGATATTTTTTGGAATCACACCTTGTGGAACCAAGCCTGTGCTGCAAAAAAACTTGACACATTAACTTAACCTGGATTAAAATTTATGGTCTGCGATAATAATTAATGATGTTAATTCTCTGTTATTTCATTATTTTTACATGTTTTTATTGAAACAAAATTTTTTGTCATGAACCCCAGAATGGAGCCATATTGGGTTCTGGGAATTTATATAAATAGCTATAAATGTCACTAAAGTATATTCGGGTTTAAACTGGCAACATATGGGAGTCAATCATGTGGCAATTTTATTACATTGACACAAGGTGTATTTTTTAGTTCATTTTGACTAACAGGAATGCCCTTGCAAAGTCTTCAAGTCACCTGTAAATAGAACAAAACAAACAAAACTATTTATTTTGATGAAATTGCAATTTTCCAGGATGCAGACTGCGTATTAAAATTAAATGGCCTTTTTCAGTGTGTGAAAAATATACAGGCTGCTTTTATGTTGGGCTAGTGGATCCAATAATTTTTTCCACTTGCTAGATAGTCAAATGACATTTATGGATTTTTATTTTTTGTTGTAGTTGTTTCAAAAGAAACATGGGACTTTGGGTAAGGTTATAATGGTTTCACCTTGCCCAGTCTACCTGGGTCAGGCAAGGAAGAAATCAATTTTCTTTTGGACCCTAAAGCTGAATTTTTGTAATCTGTTCATTTCAAAACATGACATCTTGTAGAGCAAGTTGCCAACCAAAACTAAGCTGGAGTTTATTTAAATCAAATTTACAGCTACTACTTGGCTAATTCCCATATGAGTTTAAAAAAAAAAACTTGGGTCTTGACAAAGTGTGAGCCAACAAGTCATGAGAGCCATTCCACTATATACAAATAGCACATTGGTTAGCCTAAAAAGCTCCCTGGTTAGCCTAAGCAGTACTCCAGTTAGCCTGGGTATAGTTAGCTGAGGTAGCTTGAGGTTATGCTTATTATTGGAGTTAGGTATTTCTGGCTTGTATGGCACTTATGTGTCATGAAACATGCAAGCCATGGAAGCCATTCCAGTTAGCCTACATAAGATTCCGGTTAGCCTACATGTACATAGTACACCGGTTAGCCAAATGGTACACCATGTTGCTTGCAGTTAGCTTTGTATTGGGATTAGGGTTTTCTGGCTTGCTTAAGTTTAAGGCCTCACGAATTTTCATATTTGCTACTTCAAAATGCTACTGAAGGTCATTCAACAACTCAAAATACAGGCATTAAAAAATGTCAAACAGATTTTTTTATAAAGTAGACAAATGTCTGGTCAAAAAGCAGATCTTAAATGCCTCAGGTAATGAATGTGTGTAGAGAGAAGGATGGAGTGGGAATTGCTAGAATTGACTGTCACATAACTATGTGCAAAACTAAGAGATCAACAACTACCTGAACTTGTTATAATCCATAGTTTAACTCAACAGTAATCCAGAATATCCTCAGTTCTGAGAGATCACACTGAGCTGAAATGTTTCTTCCAATTTCAAAGGTATCACAGCAAAGGTGTTACAGTAATTTCAAATTTCCCTGACGTAATTTTTCTTTGCAGCCTGAAATGGCCACTTGGTCAATATTTTGAGGAACATTTCCTCACGTATAAACAATGAAAGGATGCGATTCTTATTAATTTGATGTACAGTAGCTTAAAATTTCAGATGACAAACATAAATAACAGTTACATGCCTCGACGAAATGACTGCCATTTAATATTATCGCCTCGTTCTCACTATCTATTTTTTTTTACGCCGAGCTCGGCTTTAATTCCAGTAAGCTAAGTCGATAAACATGATAAACGTCGAAGACATAATCATTGTACAATTATGAGAAACGCTTACCTCAGGTCCCTGTAAGTTTCTGTTAACCACGTTTTCGCACGTTTCTACTCATTCCATATTCTTCTTTATCGAGAATACAAATAAAGGAGGTATACCCTACGTTTAAGGACTCGTTTTGATCGCGTCAAGAAGGAAAAACATCGAAAAAACTGTCCTCTATATCTCAAATTCACTCCATTAGATTCCCTTTTCTAGTCGCCATTTTGAAAATGCTCTTGTCATGAGCCCGCAATACGGACCACGGGGAATCCGCTGGGGAGACCCACAGCAGGGGGGAGGGGAGGGGCAGCTACTTAACATCTCCCCAGTCCCACTCCTTTCGTCTGAAAGAAATTAAATCCATCCTCGCGAAAGGCAATTAAAATAAGAAAAAACTGACAAAGCCATCATAAAGAGCATGCACTCCTGCCTTTGGCAAAATTTTCTTTTATTCCTACTACAAATGGTCGCTGAGTAGGAAGCCAACAAACTTTTCAATTGTATTCTTTACTGCCGTACGTTTTTAGGAAAAAGTAATAATGGCCATTTTTAAAGACACTATTTAAAAATCTACAACTTCGCTTAAAAAAATCCTAAGAGGGAGATCCCAGTAAAGTTTTCAAGCGAATTTAAAAATGCGGTCCGTTCTGGTCACGTGACCGATGACGTCATAACAATAAAAGTGATAAAAATGTACTTAACATATAAATATCTACCAACATGTAATTTGTTGTTTCCTCACATTTAGTGCAACGCCAGATACGCACTTGTACCCAGACTCCCACTTTTAGAAAATTGTACATAGCTCCCTTAATATTCATATTTTGTTCGGTACCCGGGCAGTCTGAGATGCCTCACACCAATGTGCTTCAAACTGCAATGACTGCTTTTTCAGTAACAAACTATCTTCGTCACAGTGAGCAAAAACGAACTTCAGAGCAATGTCACGTGACTAATGACGTCATCGCCTTGCGTCTTATACAAGAAGTGCTTATTGTTAAGAGTTATTTCTATACGACGTTGTACTCCTGCTGGCTTCAAACTAACCTAGTTATTTGGCATTGACGATTTTTCAGTTGCAAAGGATTTTGGGAAGGTTTTTATTATAATTATATATTGTTTTTATAATTATTATTATTATTATAACTAACCTCGTTCCCAGGGCTTTTAAGGTTACCGTATACCTTTGGGGGTGTCTCGCGTCTAAACGATATAGCGCAGTCGGAATAAATTGTAGGTAGCTAAAACCCTACATCAAATTAAAGCTTATTGAGCTGGCTTTCAATCTATAAAAACCATTTTGTAGTAGAATGAAATGTCAATCTTTTAGGAACCTCGAAACACGAGCGCCTGAGTCGCCTTTTGAAGGCTACAAGTCAAAGCGAATTTAGTATTTCGCTAATTTGATTTGTTCTTTGGTTTCCGGACCCCAAGCGCTAAGAAAACGTGTCGGCGTTTTGTCATATTCAATTGCAATAAAAGGATACAAGACATTTCGCAAATAGGGCCAAAACACACGGGAGTGATCATACAAAAATCGCTACAGTATAAAAAGTATACAAAAATAAAATAATCGCCGACACATTTTTGTTATTAACATGTTAAACTAGCTGCTCGCCAAATAATAATAATAATAATAATAATAATAATAATAATAATAATAATAATAATAATAATAATGGGAATTTGCAGTGGCACTTCCACAGAGTGGCTCTTCGTCCACTGTTCCCGATCGAATTGGAATTTAGCAGTGTTGATTTTTGCGGAGGGAGGAAAACTGGAGAACCCGGAGAAAAACCCTCGGAGCGAGGACGAGAACCAACAACAAACTCAACCCACATATGGTACCTGGCCGGAATCGAACCCGGGCCACATTGGTGGGAGGCGAGTGCTCTCCCCACTGCGCCATCCCCGCTCCCCAAATGTGACGTAGAAGGGGCAAATTCCTTTGGAGTTGTAGCTCTTTAAGTGCAATGCAAACAAACGCCGCCCACATGAAGGTTGCGACACCTTCTCGAATAACAAGGCCAATCGGTGCGCGAGAATGGCGGCTCTCGTGATACTTCCCGTGAAAACCGTCGCAGTTGAGTGCATACACGTCATATGGGTGTCACTCTAAAGAAGAATTTTTACTTCCGGTCAAAAACGAAATATGCTCATTTCTCCGCCGATATTCACTCTTTTTCAAAACTTTTTTTTTTTAAATGAAAGATCACACTTGGACTATTACTTGGATGTAAAAATCCGATTTCGGGAAAAATTGTTGATCTGAATGATCTTAATGTCCCTTCAGTTGGTAATTTGGAAGGGGCGCCTCTTCCAAATACCAAGGGTAAAAGCGCTGGGAACGAGGAAGGTTTTAAACATTTTTTGTATCCCATAAGAGAAACAAGCCATTTTTATATGTATATGAACAGAATATGAAAGAGCCCCTAATCGTAAACACCTTAGATAGTCATATCATGAACTAATAATTTAAATATATGTGTGTGTGTAACTTATTTTAGGTACAGACGTTGAAAAAAGAAAAGATGGTCAACCCTATGATTCGGTTAGTGACACAAAAGGTAATCGACATCAATTAAATAATTGGTGGGATGACGCCATTGATGACGATATTGACAAGCTGCTAGATCAACTAAAAGGTAACTTTTAATTCAGTGAAAACGTCATTGTTTTCGTTTGTCATACACGTCGATAAATTTCTGGATTGTGATTGGTTAAGAAAGAACTGTATTTATGTAAGAGGGCAATTTCAATATCTCGGAGCATGATTTCTTTCCTAAAGAAGCAGTTGGAAACAATGCTACGTCTGTCGTTAAAAATGTGTTTGCTGTTCATCGCGGTGTAAGATAGAAAATATGAACGTTAATTCGTTTGTCTCACGATGGAATCGCGACTTTTCGACAGCAATACTGCTAGTCTTCATCAGGCGACGAGGTCGATTGTTTACGTGTCGCTATTTGTAGCATGTTGGTTCGCTTCCATTGGTGCATTTCATTCCTCATTATTATTCCGACTATTTAACAATTAGACCCGTAGCCCGAAAGGGCGACGGGTCAATAGCCCATGAGGCGAAGCCGAATGGGCTATTGACCCGTGGCCCTTGAGGGCGAAGGGTCTAATTGTTTTAGTATCACCCAACTAGTCGGACAGAAAAAGCAATAATAAAGCTAGCAAATGCAAGTTGAAGAAAGATTTATTTAGGAATAAAACGAAAGAAAGCGTCGTGAATTTCGCTACTCGAGGACTATTACTAATAGTCCTCTAGTAGCGTAGCCAATCAAAATGCAGGATTTGCATTAGTCCACTAGTTGGGTGATACTAATAGATGTTATTCCCACATAGGTCCGATTTGTTGTTGATCGGCTGTTGTGCTTTACGATCGTAGGTACCAAAGCTTCAGCAATTTCGATTCCACTATCTCTATTGACGTTATTAGGATGAAGTTCATGTTTCCTAATGCTATCTACCTCTATGGGCATTTTCATTAAATGTTCCATCAAAGTTAACAAAAAACTGTTATGAGCAATCAAAGCTAAAATATTTATGTCCTGAACCTAAGTTGACTGAACCGAAACCCCTCATTAATTGACGTCCCAAAGACACATTTTCAAAATAACTGGCTGCGGATTAGTTAAGTTTTGCACACATTGATACTTTTTCTTTTCAGGTCGCGCAGGACCCTTGCTCATTAATAAATTCATTTACCAAATTTCTTGAGGTGATATTGTCTTGTAAAGCTTTAATTGTCTCGTCTCAATTTTGAAAATCGATTCCTCTAGAACGTTTCAGAGATATTGGGGGAATTATACATCATTATTATCATTTTATTGGCAGATCTAGATCACCGTTTACTGTGACGTTCCGAGCTCTTAAAGTCAAACCGCAGACAATGCGATTTTGTGTCCAAGTTTTCAGCCAAAATAGCGAACCGAATCCAGTAAGACACTACCTCTCTGAAACCTCTATTTTCATTCGCCCGCTGTAAACACTACCTCTATTGTTATTCAGGGATAGGGGCATTGTTATGACCTGTTATGTATTGTTTTAGGAACCAATGAAATTGCTCGTTCCGAGAGGTAGTGGGCGACCCACCGAATCAAATGATTATATAACCTAGTGATAAATCATAACCGCTTTTCTGCCCGACAGAAGAAAATTTTTCGAATTCAAAAATTGCTAGAAGTTATTGGCTTTTAAGAGAATAAAAGTAAGTAGTCTTTTAAATTCGCTTCTGTCAAGGCACAATAGGGTGCCCTAAGTTTATGTTCCTCACGAATCAACTCCCAACATTCTGTATCGGCGGAGAAGACTTGCACAAAAAATTGCAGGTCTTGCCGCTTTCGAAGACCTTCCGAATTGGTGTGTGTACACAAAGCTGCGAATCTCATTATGATAATTCGCTACGTTCCAGCGCACGGGACACAAAGCTGAGAAAAATAACGTGTAACTACTTATATAAACAACATTAAGAAATACACGCTCGTGAATATTTCGTTTGTTATCGAATTAAGTCGTCCCAGGTCGTGCATACTCTTTAAATATATACATACGTAATGATTGCAAGGGTCCCACGCGGTTATAACACGAGCTTTTCTTGACGTCTACCTAACGAAAGATTGAAGGAGCAGCTCCTTCTCCAAAACCAAATTCCACTTAAGTTTGGTCATTTAACGACGTCATTTACATGTTCTATAAAAATGCAGACCGTGAAAAAAATGTTGTCGATTTGTTGAATGCTTCCTAAAGCGATAGCGAACATTTTTTTAACATGTTTAAAAACATACAAACGAAACACCTAGGAATCCCTATTCGATAAAAGATATCACAACCAAAGTTGTTTCAAAGTTTTTTTTTTAAACCAACGTATTCGAATTAAATGCCAATTATAATACAATTGTAATATAAACATGATATAAAGGTACTTATCCTTAAAAAAAATGAAATTTAATTTCCGAAACAGAAAAGAGAATGCCAGACGATAATGCAGCAGGGCCAACTATGACACAACGTTCAATGACCAGACAAAGAAATTCTTCAACTAAACCAACAACAAGACAAAGCACCACGGTTAAACCAACCGCGGGAAGATCAACTAAAGTTGGACAAACTACTCAAAAACCTACCAATGAACCACCAACAACAGAGGAGCCTACTACTGGAGCACCAACAACAGAAAAACCTACTAAAGGAGCGCCAACAACACAGGAACCTACTACTGCAGTGCCAACAACAGGGGAACCTACCACCGGAGCACCAACAACAGAGGAGCCTACTACTGGAGCACCAACAACAGGGGAACCTACTACTGAAGCGCCAACTACAGGGAAACCTACTACTGAAGTGCCAACAACAGAGGAGCCTACTACTGGAGCACCAACAACAGGGGAACCTACTACTGAAGCGCCAACTACAGGGAAACCTACTACTGAAGTGCCAACAACAGAGGAGCCTACCACTGGAGCACCAACCACAGAGGAACCTACTACTGGAGCACCAACAACAGGGGAACCTGCTACTGAAGTGCCAACAACAGAGGAGCCTACCACTGGAGCATCAGCCACAGAGGAACCTACTACTGGAGCACCAACGACAGGGGAACCTGCTACTGAAGCACCAACAACAGGGGAACCTACTACCGGAGCACCAACAACTGAGGAACCTGCTACTGAAGCGCCAACAACAGAGGAGCCTACCACTGGAGCATCAGCCACAGAGGAACCTACTACTGGAGCACCAACGACAGGGGAACCTGCTACTGAAGCGCCAACAACAGAGGAATATACTACCGAAGTTCCAACAACAGAGGAGCCTACCACTGGAGCGCCAACCACAGAGGAACCTACTACTGGAGCACCAACAACAGAGGAACCTACTACTGGAGCACCAACAACAGGGAAACATACTACTGGAGCACCAACAACAGAGGAGCCTATTACTGGAGCACCAACAACAGAGGAACCTACTACTGGAGCACCAACAACAGGGGAACATACTACTGGAGCACCAACAACAGAGGAACCTACTACTGGAGCACCAACAACAGGGGAACCTACTACTGGAGCGCCAACTACAGGGAAACCTACTATTGAAGTGCCAACAACAGAGGAGCCTACCACTGGAGCACCAACCACAGAGGAACCTACTACTGGAGCACCAACAACAGGGGAACCTGCTACTGAAGTGCCAACAACAGAGGAGCCTACCACTGGAGCATCAGCCACAGAGGAACCTACTACTGGAGCACCAACGACAGGGGAACCTGCTACTGAAGCACCAACAACAGGGGAACCTACTACCGGAGCACCAACAACTGAGGAACCTGCTACTGAAGCGCCAACAACAGAGGAGCCTACCACTGGAGCATCAGCCACAGAGGAACCTACCACTGGAGCACCAACGACAGGGGAACCTGCTACTGAAGCGCCAACAACAGAGGAATATACTACCGAAGTTTCAACAACAGAGGAGCCTACCACTGGAGCGCCAACCACAGAGGAACCTACTACTGGAGCACCAACAACAGAGGAACCTACTACTGGAGCACCAACAACAGGGGAACATACTACTGGAGCACCAACAACAGAAGAGCCTACTACTGGAGCACCAACAACAGAGGAACCTACTACTGGAGCACCAACAACAGAGGAACCTACTACTGGAGCACCAACAACAGGGGAACATACCACCGGAGCACCAACAACAGAGGAGCCGACTACTGGAAAACCAACAACAGGGGAACCTACTACTGGAGCACCAACAACAGAGGAACCTACTACTGGAGCACCAACAACAGGGGAACATACCACCGGAGCACCAACAACAGAGGAACCTACTACTGGAGCACCAACAACAGGGGAACCTACTACTGGAGCACCAACAACAGAGGAACCTACTACTGGAGCACCAACAACAGGGGAGTCTACTAGTGGAGCACCAACTGTTCTGGAATCTACTAGTGAATTGCCAACCACGGAGGAACCTACTGCTGAAACGCCAACCAACTACGGTTGGATGGTTGGACCAATCACTGTAGAGCCAGGTGAGTGTTGAGTAATATGACATACAGTGATGCGCGTTCTTTTCAATTAGTTTTTTTGATAACAGAGCTTTCAAAGATGCTGTCGTTCTGTTAATTTCTGTTGAGTTCAGTAATTCTTAATAAAATAGCCCCCTCCCCCACCCTGATGACTCTATTGTCTGGGCTTTTTTGGTGAGCCTGTTCCTCCCCCGGCCAAAAGTGTGTACGCTATAGCAATTTGTAAGGTGGGCAAAGTATCCAGACGCGTTTATTTTAGTGGTAGTCGTGTTCCATTTTTGACGATGTGTCACGTCAAAGTGCTGTCATAGGTTTCAAAACTCTACCACTTTGGATTTTGAATTTTTTTCAAAAAATGTTAGAAAATCTCCAAAAATGTTCTAAAAAGCATAAAAACAGAGTTTCCGTAGACGATGGGGTGGAGGGGGGAGAGGGTGGGAAAAAAATTAATGCAAGGCAAAATGTCTGAAAAAAATCATGCAAGAAAAAAACCCAAAAAGAAAAAAATTCAAGCACAAGATGGGCCGCATTTTGATATTAATCAGAATTTAATTCTTCTCGAAAAGTGTTCCAAAATGCACCAAATGGTATTAGAGCATGTCTTGATTTTCAAAATTTTCCCCGGGGGACATTGAAGATCCGCGAGGATAACAACTGGTATTATCTTCCCAAGAGGAACTTACATATTATTATTATTATTTTTGACAGAGCCAACTGGTCGCTGGCCGTATGGGGGATCTAAAGGAAAATGGAAAGGTATAAATCGCTGGTCATAAACTCGATTTGAAATTCAAAGTCTTTAAATTCCATTTGTTCACATTATTAATGTTTAATCTTTACTTTGTCAACAGGGCCTGGTCATCGTTGGCCGTGGGGTGGAGGAAAAGGTAAAGGAAAAGGTAATCGTTGGTGATTATACGCTTAAACAAAGCCCTTTTTAAGACATCTTTAAACCGGTGACGAAAGAAAAATGAAATAATTTTCTCTTATGACCTGATTCACTTCATCATCTGTAGGTTTACATATATTTTGAAACTATAACCAGTTTCAGAATTGTTGAGACATTTTCGTGGAAATTGCATTCTTCGTAATCCGCCGTACGTAAAAAGATGGCGTCGCGCGCTGAACTTTGGGTAAATCGACCAACCAAATATAAACAGTGGCCGACAGTTGCAACTTGCAAAATGTAAATATAGCTTGCACAGAAAAAATGCCTTTCAAGTGCGTTTTGGGCGGTTGTTCTCAAAAAAGCTGGGTTCATAAGACCCGTTTGCGGAATGCACCAAAAACACAGAAAGGCTCTTAAATAAAACCAAAATTTCGATCGATGAAAAGGAGAATACACTTGAAACACAACCTACTGTTTCACAAGAAATGGTTCAGAAGCCATGTGAATATCATCTAGAGAATGTTCTGTTAAAAGAACGTGTAAAAAGCTTAGAAGAACTGATGTATTTTTATTGTGTATGACAAAGTTTATAAATTTGTCAATGAATTGAAAAATAGTACACTTCAGAAATCTCAAGACTTAAATTTACTACATTAATTTAAATTTATAATTTAAATTTCGCATCTTCCTCGATAGTCATGTTCCTAAGTTATAACAGGCAAACCTTGATGTGAGAATGTAAGCAGTTTTTATTCATATTTTGTGCTTTTATAGAACTGTTGAATGCCTTAAGAGTAAATTTTACCAATAACAATTCTCAGAGCATTAATGTACATAAATTTTTACAATAACTGTGCTCTTCAATGTGCACGTATTTACAAGTAACTAATGTATTATAATTTAATTTGATAATCAGCTCTTGCTGGACTAGAGGTTTAACTTATACATTATCTTGCAGAGGATATTTCTTTTTAATATTGCAATAAATATCTAACATTTTCCTAAAAAAATAGCAATTTGCGATTCTCGTGCACTCGTTTGTCGTTCAAGGGAAGCTCCTCTACTCGTTCTGGTCAGAGAGAGGGATCTGCTTTGCTCCTTGAGTCCACTGCAGCCTTGAGCTTCCATGTGGCTTCTTCTAGGTAATTAATACAATTTTTTAACGAGGACTAGTGAGCAGCACAAAGGAAGACTTCTCGTAGTTGTAAGCTTGTCGTTTATTTCCAACGCGTTTCGTCTCTAACTGAGACTTCTTCAGGGAATGAATACAACTAGCAAAGAACATCATATATAGCAAATTCGCGTGCCTAACTATAAGTTCCCATGGAAGTGAATAATAACTAAAATATGCTGTAAACGGACGTTACAAAAAACGCCTTAATACATATGTTATTGCGTGTTGTTATATTTTGGGGGCCATACGATTAGCGATAATCGTATGGCCCCCAAAAACCTTTCTGTTATGTGCCTTTCCTCGGCCATGTTTGTTGACATAACCTTGATCTAATTTGGTCGATTTACCCAGAGTTCCGCGCGCGGCGCCATCTTTTTTCTTACGGCGGATTTCATTCTCCCACATCTGTGCACTGTTAGCACAAGTGATATACCGCGAATATCCTTAGACGGTCCATTGTATGACGCTACAAATCGCTTCATGCTACACAAAACGGACTGTAAGGACTGACACTGAAGATTCGTAAAGATAACAACTGGTATTGCATTCCCAAGAGGGACTTACAAAAATTATTGTCATTTTATTGACAGAGCCAACTGGTCGCTGGCCGTGGAACTGGGGACCTCTAGGAAAATGGATAGGTATAAATCGCTGGTCAAAAACTCGATTTAAAATTCAACGTCTTTAAATTTCTTTGTTCGCTTTAATGTTTAATCTTTACTTTGTCAACAGGGTCTGGTAATCATTGGCCGTGGAGTGGAGGAGAAGGTAATCGTTGGTGACAATACGCTTAAACAAAGCCCTTTTTAAACTGGTGAAAAAAAAATGAAATATATACATGCATGATTTATGTTTTCCAAAAGGGCTTTTCAGAATAAAGAGACTATTAAAACTATGTACAGCTAAATTAATAAGCTAATCTAATTGACTAGTTAATAAGAGAGTTCAACAGACCTGACCATTATATGCCAAGCAGGGATCAAGAATGACTCCCAGGTCCTCAGCAGAGTAATTTCCTTTCCTAATAAAGATAGACGAAAATCCTCTACTTTGCTGACCATCGCTCTGCTGCCAAAAAAAGTCGCGTTTAAAAGAAAGAGCTTTTTTGGTGATCGGGTAGTTTCGCAAAAATATCATTACTTGATATGAAAACCAAAGTCTTACTGAAACCAAAAATAAACTTTAAAATCAAACGTTAATAAATTTCTATAAAACACACTTTGACAACATGGTTGCCATTGAGACGCCAAGTCACGTAACCAAGGTTAAATATTAAAAGCTCGACGGAAAGACGCTGTCATATGCATAGTAATGTGTTCGATTTAATTGTTGTTTATGAAACGAAATTAATTTCTGGTTTACTGGAATAAAATGGTATCTCCACTCGGTACATATTTCTTTATAAAATTCTCTTTTTTTTAACAGGACCCTGGTGGGAACGAAGGAAAAGCAAAGGCCCGTGGAAACTTATTTTAAATTAGAGAACATTGGAAAACAGGGCTGTTTTGGAAACTGGCAGCGGCGGGGAGGGGGGGGGATGGAAGGAAGTCGGCACTTTTCTTTAAAGATGTGGACAACGGTGCGAATCATGTATCAATCAAGCTGTTGACAAGTAAGACGTCACTCAACACTTTATCGGAAAGTCTTTGCTTGTAGTATGTGAACAGAGGCAGACTTTGCACTTAAGATCACTGTACCGATTTGTTATTCAAAGTGAGTGTTGCATATGTTATTTGCCGCGGACTAGGTCGGTCCGTGTAGGGAAAAAAATGTTTCCTCGGTCTCCAATACGTTCTCGAGACCGAGGAACAGTTTTTCCCCACACGGACTTACCTTAAATTTGTTCGGTAAAAAAAAAAACTACGACAAAGATTGTGTTGCAAATCTGTTTCTCGACTCGGGCATGTCCAATGCTGAGTCGATCGCTAAAGTACGGTTAGAATGAAGAATGATCTGATTGCTGTAAGAGCTTACCACCAAACAAAATAAATTCACTCAAATGAAGAGTATTCATGGAAAAGTTCATCAGAAAAAAAGTAAAGGAAATGAAAAATTCACAAATGTAGCACCAAAACAGGGCATAAAAAACAGTCAAGAAACACTTTAAATTCCATTTCGGATTGTGAGTTTTTTTGAGTTTTTTTGGGGGGGAAAAACTGCAAAAATAAATGGGTTTATGAAGCTTGTTACGTTATTCCTTCCACGCTTCCGATTAAACAGTTCCGGTTTCCGGGATATAATTTCATGGGTTGTTGGGTAAAGAAGGCGCGGTTACATTGCTTTTTCGCTCAACGCTCTTTATAAACGAGTTAAGGAAGTGTTTCCCTCCCTCCGCTCCCTCCTTTCTGTTGTTGTTACATTGGGTTGGGGGGTTCTCCCTCACCTTTGCTGGGATAACACTTTTAGGTTTTCATACCTGACCTTTTTATCCTTCATATGAAAAATAGCTTTAGTTACAGTGGTGCAGCTCTCTGGAATAGCCTACCCTGCAATCCCAGGATGATAAAATCTTTTAATCAATTTAAAAACAAAATTTCTACTGAAATCACAACATTGTAAATTAAAAAAAGAGACGGAATTCATGGAAAACAGGATAAGGTTAATGGTTTACTGGATTAATATTTATTTTTTAGTATTGAATTGACTGTTTATTATTAGCTTATTAGTATAAATGTTTTTATTATAACTTATAGTATATTCCTGATGATTTTACCGTGTATAAATAAATGTATAAATAAAAAATAGAAAAAAAATATAATAAATAAATAAAAATGGTAGTGTTGTGTTTTATTATCCCAGCAAACAAAGCTCCGCCATAGCAACACATAACTACTTTATTTGTGCGTGGTATTTAATCCAAGAGGCACAGGATACATGAAGTTTTTTTAAGGCCATTTTAGCCTTCCTTTTCGAACTGAAAAGAACTCACTACACTCATTTTCTAGCTATTCACATTTGTATTAAACGAATTATTAACCTCTGCGTTGATTACGCTATTACCCGTGAAGTGGCAGCCATGGACAGCTGTTTCGTCCTTGTTAGGATTCATCAACATGGCATAGCCAGGCGTAAGGGTAGTGTGACCATTGCATTCAGATTTTTTTTTAGAATAGAGACAGCTCGCCCAGTTTCGTTGCGAAGAGCCCGCCTTTCTTTTGGTCAGCACCAATTAAGAACGCGGAATCTGCCCAGGCTCCATTTGAAACTCCGCAATTCACGGACTTCCGGTCATTGTGCGCAGACCCAGAGAAGATTCCGCTCAAAGCTGACAATCGATAATGAGCACTCTGCGCATGCTCAAAAATCGGAGAGTCCGCGTTCTTGGTGCTGACCAAGAGAAAAGCGGGCTCTGGGGACGAGATTGCACCTTACCCAGTGGCAGCGAGCGCTTGTGAACAGACACTCATATCTTAAAGGAACTGTCCTGAGTTAGCAGGGCTGATCCGGTCTGTTCTCGTACCGGAACCATTCTAGGGCTAGTCCAGTAGGGATTTCGGTTGGGACGGTCTTACTATACTTGCAACTGAAAGTGACTCGAACATTTCAAATATGTGTAATAAAAAGAAACTTAGAAGCAAGGAATGTTCTAGACGAAACTACGGTCCTGGACAGGGTTGCTCAAAGCACAATTAAGCTAACCAGCATTAGCGTAGATCAGTTTTTTAACTTCTCAGTGAAGTTTTTTGTGTATTTTTTCTGTCCTCCAGTTTTGGCGTCGACTTATCTCAACGGCTTTCGAACGACCTGGCCCAGTTATAAACCTTTTTCATATGACGTAACGGCTCCAAACCATTCCTTCGGAAATTAAACTCTACTTTTTGCAGAAATCGTCTTTTATTTTAGATAACCAATATGGCCGGTGATCACGTGAGTGAAAACGCTCTATATTATGAGATAATAGAATATAGATAAAAAATAGCCCAATTTCGATATATTAATATTCAGCCTAAAGCAATAGACTGACATCACTACGAAGCTCTGGGGAATAAACCCCACAAACTCTATAGTTTATTCCTCGGAGCCTCGTTCTGAAGTCTATTGTTTTAGGCTTAATTTTAATATATCAAAATTGGGCTATTGAAACTGCAAGACATTACCTACTAAGCAAATAAGTGCGGTTTGCCGCGAGTGAGACCTTCGACCTTGCTATTATGTGCTACTCTCGGTATTTTTTAACAAAGACTTTTCTCAACGTTAGGAACGGTTACTAAATAAAATATTCTGTGAAAACAATATACAATTTATTTTATCATGGTGTGCTATCATGTTTTAACATATCCTTAGTCTAGGCTAAAATATGAGCGTGAAACCTTTCAGGTTGAAATCTTCATTCATTTGTGCAGTGCAGCAATTAAACTTTAAGGCTTCAGTTTGTTTCTGAATGCTCACAATTTGTCAAAATTTAAGCACACGTCAAAGGACTTTTGGGATATTTATTTTTGGAATCCATCCATCCCTTCAGTAGCTTTAAAAGATACTTTGCACTTTTCACTTAAAATGCGCCTTTTTCCTTCCAGGACTCTTTATGAGAGATCAAATCCTCATCCATTATCATCCTCCATACCCAACGACTACTAAGCAGTTACAGCACTTTTGATAAGCTCGTCATATTCTATATTATTTGGCGTATGTTAACTGCACTTTTTTTCGCGCCCCGCTACTAGGGATACTGGCATTACGGGCTCTCGCTATTGCGGACGCTAAACGACGTCCCGAGTCCGCTATAACGTAGCCTGCGTCGCAGACGTAATTTAACCCCGGTTATCCAGAGGTTTAGTTTCGTCTGGGGTGCAGGCTAGCTAGCGAGAATTGGCTGTATAAATGACAAGTAAAAAGGTACAGCGATTTTACACACTAATTAAAATGTCTAATAAGAGAGTTATTATCCAACGTCTTCTTTTTTGCTGACTTTATATCAGTTTTGAGGAGAGGAATACGAAACCTGTTATGTACATGTTTAATAGGGTACACATATCGTGAGATATTTGTACTCGTTTTGCGCGTTATTTGTGTTTCATGAAGCGGAGCTGGAGATCAGACCAATTTCAATTATACTTAAGATTAGCAATCACGTTATACAAATCGCTCACGTTTATTTCTTCGTCATCATAGCTGAACGTCACTAACGGAAAAGCGTGGTTACCCTATCAAAGTGGATTCAACCGTGGCCAGGTTGCGAAATTTAACGTGCGAAAATTCACGTCTGAAGAACCAAAATAGCAGAAAATAAAAATTAAAACCTAAAGAGGAGCAGTAAAGGAAAAGGCTTTATAAAGTTTAAGTATTCATTGGCCCAAAGCGTCGCATACCGCCGGAATCCCGGTTTTGTTAGCGTGAAGCGACTTAAACTTTACGTATGACGAAGTGAAAAATTTTTCACTTTGCACTTCGCGCACGCTGTCAAGCTTCGCGCGTCCAGCACACCATCTAAATAAATCGCCTGTTCTGCAGGCTACCCATTTATATACCTGGATTTAGAGAGGCACTGTATCTTCCCCAAAAACATAACAAAATGTCTCCGACCGGGTCTAGAACCAGGTCCCTTCACCCGGAATCAAGCGGACCAACCGCCACCGAACCTTCCACAAAAGGGCGAACAAGGGCGAAACAATTTGCTCAATTAAGTCCTTAAATCCGTTCATCAAGCTGTACCTGTAGCTGTTTTCTTTCGTTTCAGTTATTTCATATACAGTGTATGAATATTGAATATTAATATTAGATTTTGTTCCACGAATTAAAGTAAAATTCCTCCGTCGTTTGTCAGTTAGAAAAGAAATTTACCTGCTTGATAAATTACCTACTGAAAAATCCTGAAAAATGTTTAGGGTTACTTAAAGAACTTATAGAGAAAAATATAATACCAAACTGAATAAGGATCGTCTGTTGTCTTTTTCGGCAATGTTCATAAGTTAGAAATTTTAATTTCAAAATTCCAGCTAAATTGAAATAATAATTAGATAGCTGTTTTTATTCCGGTTCTGTGTTTTGTTAGTTTCAAAGCATCATTAATATACTTCATTAAATGCCTTTTTTCCTTTAATGCGAGATAGAAAGTTTTTAAGATTCAATTTCGACTTATGTTCATTTTGAGCAAACAAATCGAAACAAACTTCGACCCTGTTCAGAAAAGCACTAAAATCAAACATTAAGAATGATGCAGCAATCAAACTTATTGGGTAGAAGTTAAATAAGTTTTCATATCAGACCAGTGCAGTGAGCTGCAAGTGAATTACGTCTTTTAATTGATATCATATCTTCTCGGTACAACACCAACCAACTCGATCAGAGAAACAAAATCACCAAACGCTGTTAATCATCAACATATGTTTGAACAAATGGTTCTCAATAACGTATAACAAATCACCAAAGCCGGTCTCACAAAGATAACAACTGTGTTTTTTCAATTTAGTTGTTCTATGAATTTTTTCCGCATTTCGATTTAACTTATAGTAACAAAGGTTTCGTCAGTGGAGCGTGCAACGCCCTCAGAAATGCAAATCGTGGTATTATTTGCTATGAGACGTGTGTTACTTACAAAGGATTCCATTAGTGAACGCTCCCTTTAAAATTCGTGTTTAATTCAGAGCTCCGTACCATACCGGAGTTACCTGAGTTCTCATTCACGAGAAAATTGCGAGCGAAATGGCATCTTGGGCGATATTGCGGCTGGTAAGTTATAATGTTAAAGTTGTTTTTATTTACTGTCAAAGTGCTTGTGTACCCTATTTGGAGCATTCAAGTATGTTCTAGCTGTATGTAGCCAAAATACCTCTAAATCAACTTTCTCAGCTCCCAAAACCTATATTCATATATTGTTGGAATTAAGATTGCCCTTTAAGAAAGAACCATAACGTAAAGTATTATATTTTCTAGTATACAACTGTCCTTAACTAGAAAACTAAAAATGCGGAAAATTCGTTTAAACAAGAGAACAGCTTTTTTACGTCATTCAATTGCAATTGTACTGCAATCATTTTTACTGCACTTCAATAACACTTGCCGTTCGTTTACAACGCTGTCTTCGTCAGATTGTGTAGAAAAACCGCCTATGATAAAACCTTTTTTACCCGACTTAATCAAAGTGAATTTGTCAGGAGAGGTGTATTTAATCTGGACAGATTTTCTTGCGCTTGTGGTCTGGTCTACTGGCTAAGTACACTGAATGAAAAAAGAGTTTACAGAAAGGACAAGAATGTATCGTATTGTACTGTATTTATTTCCACCTAACGTCGATTGTGCGACTTTAACTTTCGTCTTGGTGAAAAGGAACATCAACTGAATTTTTGACTGAACAAATATGTATTTAAAGATCACGTGTCATAAAAGCAGAAGCATTTTCTAAGGTATTCTCCGATAATATTTACTCTAAATTTTAGTAGCTAGATGTTGTTACCCTTAACACATACAACCAAATTTTTTTCAATAGATTGACATGAATGTTTAGCAAGGTTCTTCGGAAAGTTTCTACGAGACAGATAAATTTAAATCATTTTACAAACCGGAAAAATAAACAGTCCGGAACGAAAAAAATCATTTAATTGCCCCGCAGTAGTTTTGTATTTATTTAAACACTTTGTCATCGGTCAACATGTCTTCTTATATCAAGAAAATGCGAGACTTTGCGAACAAGTTATAAAGAAAGTTCCGTTATAGCAAAAAGTTATACGAATTTAGGTCGGTTGCTAACCGGCTTACGTTTCTTGCTTTTGGTAAACGCGGAAAAAGTTAAAACAAAGGTGTACACAAAACAATGGACGGTGAACAAAAGCAATTATCGAACCTTGACTTGTGTCTTTTTTATATTTCAAAACAACCGCAGGCAAAAATGCACCGCTGACTTAGCCAACACTTGCTCGTCGACGAAATAAGTTGACCTTAAATAAAGGAAATTTCTGAGAATTTTTTTTTTAACACGAGTGCAGCTATATTTCATTAAATCCGCATTGTACTTCAAGAACTCCGCTCACAACGTTTGTTTTGTAATTGACGCACTAGTGAATTGCTGAATAAATATTAATGGTAATACCTCATGCCCACTTCTAAGACGCATTCTTTCACAGGAACAGCATTTTGCTAAAGTCAAAACAAACTAATTTTAAAAACTGCAAAAGGAAAACAAAATAATTAACTCACATAGTGTGTCTAAATCAGATAGCTCAGATCAATTAACTTATTGCCTCTCGTTGCCGACAAATCAAAATTACAATATTTATATTTATATTCAATGCTCGTGAGCATCCTAGTGAACGCTTTGCTCATCTACGCATGTTTACAGCCGAAATGAAGGAGGCCCTGTTAGGGGGGTCTGAGTACCCTGTATCTCATTAAATTTTTGGTCTAAATATCCCGTATCTCGTTAATTCCGGTGGCTTGTAGCTCCAACGTTTATGTTCGATATCCCCAAATCTCTTGTTTAAATATCCCGTATCCCATTAACTTTTCTCCCAAATATTCCGTATCCCTATAATATTTAAACCAAGAATCCTGTATCCCTAAAGCCATTAAGACTTGCTCTTGCCGATCTTAGCTAAAACAAAATACCTATTCTTATTTCTGTGTTCCCGCCCATCGGCCGTTTAATTTACACAAGGCGGAGAGATCAAAACTCTAACTTCTCATCAAAACTTTATTAATTATGAAGTCGAGTCGGATGGCCATAGGAACAAAGGGATTTTATATATTCTTTAATTTGTGAAACTTGGCTTGTTATTAAACAATCAGCAGATAAATTAATTTATTTAGAGTGGTTGGAGATTTGACTGTGTCAATTTCCAAGTACGCTACTTCTAAAATTAAAAAAAAACCTTGTGTGTGCAATATTCTTGTTGATTTTTGATTGTACTAGTCATTTAGGCTCCTCGATCGTTCCCTCTACCAGCGGATGGCAAACGAAAATGACAGGACTATTTCTCTGTTGTCTTTACTACCTGAATAAGGCTGCGTTTTTCCATTTCATTTGCAGCTGACGTTCTTTGTCGCAGTCAGTTTAACGACAACCATTTATGGCAAGGGAAACATCGAGACAGGTAAACTATAAACCAGTACCGGTCAGCTTCTGTATGCCACTTTTAAAACCTTAAATACTTGTAGCAGGTATGGTTGGTTTTTGGTAAGCCCGTAGTCCTACACTTAGTATGCTTAAAGGTCAAATGAACCAAAAGTTCGACATTCTTTCTTTAGCGATTTTAAAGCAACCAAACGCTAGAAGAACTCATTATTAACTAAACTTAAGAAGAAATTTTGCTTTCTGAGCCTTAAAGCGCGAACTATAGCAAAAACTACGAAGATTTCCGAAGACTTCACGAAAACGTTTCCAAAATGACCGCGCACTGGAATGGAAGGAATGGATTGAGCTTTAAATTTTGTGACGTAATAGTTTTATTTCAAGGCTTTGCGATCGAAGAGACGATCGTCGTTTAAAGAGTGAATAATGTAAAGTTTGAGAGTTTGAGTCAGTCTAAGTAATTCAAGTAATTCTGAAAGAATCTAAGCTTTTTTTTTAAACATGGTTGTTATATTTTTTACTACATTGTAATCCAGTTTTAAAGATTAATAATTATCAAAGCACTCAGTAAAATTGTTAGCATTGTACGATATAGGAGGTTTTCAAACACTGGATGGTGTATAAAAATCATCAGTCTGCTCAGCTTGGTATAGAACAATTAGTTTTGTTATATACCCCAATCTAAATGCAGTTTTTTTGGATTTGCACGTAATAGTTATCCTTAGGCTCGATTTCCGCCGTCCAGGCTCATTTCCCGAACAGCGGCGGGTAATCGAGCCTAAGTTATCCTAGGATGTGGCCAAAAGCTAAGAATGAATTCACTGTTTCTTTTCTGTACTCGAGAGTCACACAAAACACAAAAATAAATTTGTACACAAAAATTTAACTTGAATGAAAGGGTATTTCTCAATGCAAATTCGAAACTGCAAAGCATCACGCAGGGTAAAACTTTCAATGAATAAATTCGTGTCGTTTTCAGCTGAAGGAAAATTCAGTGTTCAAATAAATACTGAGCGTTTACACACTGTCCCCGCGGACACTGTGAGTTCTGTTTGTATTAGCTGTTTTTTGGTCCATATTTATTTAGCCGGTACATGTTATTTAGGGCTCGAAATTAACGGTTGTAAACCCAACATAAATACAACATTTGAGCTTAATTTTATACGCGTCAAAAAGCACGTGCACGTGCATGGAAGGAAATTATTTGGCGAGGATATTGAACTAACGAACTCAAATTCTAATGCTTGATTATGGCCAGCTAAACCAACAAAGTAAAAGTGCTAATAATCATAACAAATACTCTATCTAAGCTCTAGGTAGAATAAGAAAGGTGCAAAATGCATACCTCTAACTTCCTTCGTTTAGCAAAAGCCGAACGGACAGTGGCGTCTTTGTGCTTCGGAAGGCATTCTTCCCCGTGATTTCTTTTCCGAACTAAAAAAAAATAGTCCGCGGCACAGCATCCTCTTTGAGGTGGAGTCTTAGCGGCTTGAAATCAGAACCCAGAAACCTACGTATTGCCAGATTTTCTCTGAAGTAGTCTTCGGTAAAATGAACCGCACAAATGCGAGAGTTCTTTTCTGGCTGAAATTCTTTTCTTTTCATTTTCAAAAGCCATTGTTTCCTGAGCTTTGAATTTGCTGGAAACTTAAACGTACTTACTTTCGACTTCATCACGACTTCATCACTAAAAGACTTTGAATTTCCCGCAATTTCACAGCGCACCAATACTGACGTCACAGTTTTATGTTCCGAAAATTTCCCGACAATTTTCCCGAGCGCTCTACGATTATGAAGGCCAAAATTAAGCATTTTTCAACTTGAAATTTCTCTGTTTTGCAAAGTCCAATTCCTTTGAAACTTCGGAATATGTTTATTTGGTTCTTAATCAACAAATCGGCCTAAAAAAAAGAAAATTCGAAATTTTGGTTCATTTGACCTTTAAGATTTAAAATACCTGGGATTTAGAGAGAGGCGCGGTGGCCAATTTAGTGTGCTCTTCGGACTCAGGATCGACGGGTTCGGGTTCGAACCGTGGTTGGAGTCAATGCGTTAACCTATTGGGCAAGCCACTTTGCTCTCAACGAACCCAGGTGTATAAATGGGTACAACGAATTTAATGTTCTGTTTACCGTGCGATGGGCTAGCACCTTTCCAGGGAGGAGTAGAAATAATCCTAGTTGCTTCATGCTACACAGTGGCGTAGCTAGGATTTTCCAACCGGCGGGGGGGGGGGGGGGGGGGGGGAAAGGAGTCACACTGTGTCACACCCAGGGTACTTACATTGTCTACTGCAGATGTTCGGTCCTGCAAATGGAGTTTGTAACTACCTAGCACTAGAAAAGATTAATGGCATGTTGATTCTTCGGGTTGTCCCTTTTTCGCCAGCTGAATGAAAAGATTCGTATGTTGTTTACTTAAAAAAATTATCTCACAAAGGGGGGGGGGGGGGGGGGTGTGGGGGGGCTACATGACCGATGCAGTCTTTAACATTACCTGAGATTTGCTGCAACCCGAGAGAAAATGTATACACAAAATACACAGATAACTAAAGGGGAGATCTAACCAGTTTAACGTACTCAAGCTTAACTTTCTCTGGCAATTGAAGAAGGTATGAAGCCGCTCAAGCTCTCCATCAAGACAAGAAACCGGCGAGAGAGATCGTAAGCGATCACGCGATCTGAAGAGAACAACTATTAAAATGCCTTTATAAAGACCAAAGAAATAGTGTTACACCCCTATAAGTAAAGGTCAAATATCTTTCGTTGGAGAAATCTGAGAAATGAGCCACAACAGATAGCAGCGGTTAAAGTCTCTTTCGCCACATCAGTTGGAACAGAGAAAAGCATTGTTTATACATGTGCCGCACAAAAAGGGTCTCAATGGGGTTAACGCTCAACCGTCAAAAGACCTTAAATCTAACGTCAACCGTCAGAATCGGTAAAATTTAACAGTCAACCATCAAACCAACCCCCCCATCTTCCCTATTGAACCCCCTTACTGGAAAGAAAGAAACACCCCATTTTTTTGTATTAAAGAACACCTTGCTATTTTGCCAAAGTAATACTGTCGACAGTTTGACTGTAATGCAGTTTACTTACCGTAAAACTTAAGAGAAAACAATGACAATTCAACTGCGTACTGCAAATTCGCTAAAAAACAAAAGGCACTCTGGCCTTTTAAAGTCGTTTGCAGTGAGCCGAGACACTCCAGACTTTCGGAAAAATAACTTAGCTTGACAACATAATAATTTTAGAGTTCATAATTTGCAAAAACAGTTTCTGGAAATAAACACCGAATTAAACACGGCGAAATATAAATACCAGAAGTGAGATTTGGAAACTGGGAAACCAGTCTTGCTCTTAAGGAGATTCCACTGAATTGCATTGCACATCCTTGCTGCGCATGAGTTTTCGCGTCATTTAGCGCGTGCACACACAACATTACGGCTTTTCTTTTAGGTAAGGTCAGAAGAGAAATAAATGGTCATTTTCTTCTACACGAACACGGTGACCCCCATTTTTTAATGCATAAATTTAAAAGACATCCGGTTGACTACAATATATCACAATTTAAAGAAAAGTTCAATACTCTACTTTGAGATATTTTTATTTGAATGCTTTAAAAAGTACGTTTTGAGGTAGTGCTGCTTACGCACGCACGCGGCAAAATCTTTAATTTCTTTCATAATCTTAATTCCAGTTTAATTAAAATAGTTTATTATGTAAGATTAAAGTCTATTTCGTTGAGCTGCTTCGATATTTTAACGCAAGAAATGATTTTTTCTAGAAATGATTATGAGGGTTCGTAGTATGAACCTCGTGGGTTATATGTTTACTATAATAGCCATCCAGGTTGCACAAAAACGAGCACGGTGACCCCCATTTTTTATTGCATTTTTGTAACGCTCATAACATAGTTATAAGCTGGACCAAGTCTTAGAAAATTTTAAATACTCCTTCTTTTTCAGTGGAATCACCTAAAAAGCTATTGTTATTCAAAAACTAAATAATTATTCGTCTTTTGTTTAGGTAAACCAATATGGCCGCTGATCTCGTGAGCGAATACGTTCTAAGTAAATATTCTTGTCACTTTTATTTCAGATTATGAGCAACTGTTTGATCTTGATGATGATATTGAGAGCCTGCTGGATGAATTAAAAGGTAGCTTTTAACAGAGTGAAAGTAATATTATTGGTTACGCGTAAACAAAGCGCGAACAACAAACCAACAAAAATCCTGCAGCTTGATTCGTTTATCGAACAGACACCAGCGCGCGCTTCTTTTTCACTGGTCTTGCGAACACGCAACGCATTTCAGCGAACCAATTTCTGCAACTTTGAGCGATAAAAAATGGCTGGTAAATGTAAATTTGGTTTCGGCATACCTGACGCAAAAACTGAGGACTATTCAATCGCAAATATAAAAATCATTAGCTTCCTTTCGGGTCACCCACTACCTCTCGGAACGAGTTACTTCATTGGTTCTTAAAACAATAAATAACAGGTCATAACAGTGCCCCTATCCCTGAATAACAATAGAGGTAGTGTTTACAGCGGGCGAATGAAAATAGAGGTTCCAGAGAGGTAGTGTCTTACTGTTCCTTTCAGCTGTACTTCTTCCCATAATTATTCTCTTGTAAACGTCACCAGTTTACGGCAATTTTGATTGGTCTTTTGAACAATATCATTTCCATTTTAGATGTACTACAACGCCCCTTCAGCGGGAAATTTTGTTCTGCTCTCAAAAACTATTGGCAAATGAAACAACTTTTGAACGCAAAAGGAAACTGTTTTTCAAGGCCAAACGAAAATCGCTCTATTACATGTTCTTTGTGGCAATCTAAAACATTTCTACTTGTCATAAAGTAATCCTGAAAAATTCAGAACACTTTTATGCGAGGCATACTACAGATAAAAAAAAGATTCAATCTTATCTAGAATGGATTCAAACAATGGTTATAGTCGGTGTTTCATGCTAAAAAAATAAATTATTTTGTCAACGAAACAAAATAGTTTAGACATTCAGTACAAACACCTAACCACAGTAAAAGAGAAATGCTACTTTCAAGCAGTACCCAAAAGAGAACTAAAAAACAACAATTTCTCTATCTGCATTCACCAAGTGAATTGCCTATTTCCGAAACAGAAAAACGTACCGCAGACGGAAAACCTATTACGTTGGCCACACCGGCAAAAAACACCACTACAGCGCCACCACCGGCAGAAACCACTACTGAAGCGCCACCGCCGGCAGAAACCACTACTGAAGCGTCACCACCGGCAGAAACAACGACTGAAACGCCACCACCGGCAAAAACCACTACTGAAGCCCCACCACCGGCAGAAACCACTACTGAAGCGCCACCACCGGCAGAAACCACTACTAAAGCGCCAACACCGGCACAAACAACGACTGAAGCACCACCACCAGCAGAAACAACTACTGAAGAGCCACCACCAGCAGAAACCACGACTGAAGCGCCACCACCGGCTGAAACAACGAGTGAAGCGCCACCACCGGCAGAAACAAAGACTGAAGCGCCACCACCGGCAGAAACAACTACTAAAGCGCCACCACTGGCAGAAACGACTGAAGCGCCACCACCGGCTGAAACCACTACTGAAGCGCCACCACCGGCAGAAACCACGACTGAAGCGCCACCACAGGAAGAAACCACGACTGAAGCGCCACCACCGGCGGAAACCACTACTGAAGCCCCACCAAAGGCTAAAACCACAACTGAAGCGCCACCACGGGCAGAAACCACGACTGAAGCGCCACCACCGGCAGAAACTACTACTGAAGCGCCACCACCTGCAGAAACCACTACTGAACCGCCACCACCGGCGGACACCACGACTGAAGCGCCACCACCGGCAGAAACCACAACTGAAGCGCCACCACCGGCTGAAACCACGACTGAAGCGCCACCACCGGCGGAAACAACTACTGAAGCCTCACCACCGGCAGAAACCACTACTGAAGCGCCACCACCAGCGGAAACCACGACTGAAGCACCACCACCGGCAGAAACAACTACTGAAGCACCACCACCGGTAGAAACAACGACTGAAGCGCCACCACCGGCGGAAACAACTACTGAAGCCCCACCACCCGCAGAAACAACTACTGCAGCGCCACCACCGGCAGAAACCACGACTGAAGCGCCACCACCGGCGGAAACCACTACTGAAGCGCCACCACCGGCAGAAACAACTACTGAAGCGCCACCATCGGCTGAAACCACTACTGAAGTGCCACCACCGGCTGAAACCACTACTGAAGCGCCACCACCGGTAGAAACCACGACTGAAGTGCCACCACCAGCTGAAACAACGACTGAAGCGCCACCACCAGCAGAAACCACTACTGAAGCGCCATCACCGGCTCAAACCACTACTGAAGCGCCACCACCGGCTGAAACAACTACTGAAGCGCCACCACCGTCAGAAACCACGACTGAAGCGCCACCACCGGCGGAAACCACTACTGAAGCCCCACCACCGGCTGAAACCACTACTGAAGCGCCACCACCAGCAGAAACCACTACTGAAGCGCCACCACCGGCTGAAACAACTACTGAAGCGCCACCACCGGCTGAAACAACTACTGAAGCGCCACCACCGGCTGAAACCACTACTGAAGCGCCACCACCGGTAGAAACCACGACTGAAGTGCCACCACCGGCTGAAACCACGACTGAAGCGCCACCACCGGCAGAAACAACTACTAAAGCGGCACCACTGGCAGAAACCACGACTGAAGCGCCACCACCGGCAGAAACCACGACTGAAGCGCCACCACCGGCAGAAACCACTACTGAAGCGCCACCACCGGCTGAAACCACTACTGAAGCGCCACCACCGGCTGAAACCACTACTGAAGCGCCACCACCGGTAGAAACCACGACTGAAGTGCCACCACCGGCTGAAACCACGACTGAAGCGCCACCACCAGCAGAAACCACTACTGAAGCGCCACCACCGTCTCAAACCACTACTGAAGCGCCACCACCGGATGAAAAAACTACTGAAGCGCCACCATTGGCAGAAACCACGACTGAAGCGCCACCACCGGCGGAAACCACTACTGAAGCCCCACCACCGGCTGAAACCACTACTGAAGCCCCATCACAAGCTGAAACCACTACTGAAGTGCCACCACCGGCAGAAACCACGACTGAATCGCCACCACCGGCGGAAACCACTACTGAAGCCCCACCACCGGCTGAAACCACTACTGAAGCGCCATCACAAGCTGAAACCACTACTGAAGCGCCACAACTGGCAGAAACCACCACTGAAGCGCCACCACCGGCGGAAACCACTACTGAAGCGCCACCACCGGCTGAAACCACGACTGAAGCGCCACCACCAGCGGAAACAACTACTGAAGCCCCACCACCCGCAGAAACCACTACTGCAGCACCACCACCTGCAGAAACCAGTACTGAAGCGCCACCACCGGCAGAAACCACGACTGAAGCGCCACCACCGGCAGAAACCACGACTGAAGCGCCACCACCGGTGGAAACCACTACTGAAGCGCCACCACCAGCAGAAACCACTACTGAAGCGCCACCACCGGCTGAAACCACTACTGAAGCGCCACCACAGGCTGAAACCACTACTGAAGTGCCACCACCGGCTGAAACCACTACTGAAGCGCTACCACCGGCAGAAACCACGACTGAAGTGCCACCACCGGCAGAAACCACTACTGAAGCGCCACCACCAGCTGTAACCACTACTGAAGCGCAACCACCGCCTGAAACCACTACTGAAGCGCCACCACCGCCTGAAACCACGACTGAAGCGCCACCACCGGCGGAAGCCACGACTGAAGCGCCACCACCGGCAGAAACCACTACTGAAGCGCCATCACCGGCACAAACCACGACTGAAGCGCCACCACCGGCGGAAACAACTACTGAAGCACCACCACCGACAGAAAGACCTACTGAAGCACCATCACCAGCAGAAACCACTACTGAAGCGCCACCACCGGCTGAAACCACTACTGAAGCGCCACCACCGGGTGAAACAACTACTGAAGCACCACCACCGGCAGAAACCACGACTGAAGTGCCACCACCGGCGGAAACCACTACTGAAGCCCCACCACCGACTGAAACCACTACTGAAGCACCACCACCAGCTGAAACCACTACTGAAGTGCCACCACCAGCAGAAACGACGACTGAAGCGCCACCACCGGCGGAAACCACTACTGAAGCCCCACAACCGGCTGAAACCACTACTGATGCGCCACCACCGGCTGAAACGACTACTGAAGCGCCACCACCGGTAGAAACCACGACTGAAGCGCCACTACCGGCTGAAACCACGACTGAAGCGCCACCACCAACAGAAACCACTACTGAAGCGCCACCACCGGCTGAAACCACTACTGAACCGCCACCACCAGCGGAAACCACAACTGAAGCGCCACCACCGGCAAAAACCACAACTGAAGCGCCACCACCGGCTGAAACCACGACTGAAGCGCCACCACCGGCGGAAACAACTACTGAAGCCCCACCACTGGCAGAAACCACTACTGAAGCGCCACCACCAGCGGAAACCACTACTGAAGTGCCACCACCGGTAGAAACAACTACTGAAGCACCACCACCGCCAGAAACAACGACTGAAGCGTTACCACCGGCAGAAACCACGACTGAAGCGCCACCACCGGCGGAAACAACTACTGAAGCCCCACCACCCGCAGAAAAAACTACTGAAGCGCCACCACCGGCGGAAACCACTACTGAAGCCCCACCACCGGCTGAAACCACTACTGAAGCACCACCACCAGCTGAAACCACTACTGAAGTGCCACCACCGGCAGAAACCACGACTGAAGCGCCACCACCGGCAAAAACCACTACTGAAGCCCCACCACCGGCTGAAACCACTACTGAAGCGCCACCACCCGCTCAAACCACTACTGAAGCGCCACCACCGGCAGAAACCACCGCTGAAGCGCCACCACCGGCGGAAACCACTACTGAAGCGCCACCACCTGCAGAAACCACTACTGAACCGCCACCACCAGCGGAAACCACGACTGAAGCGCCACCACCGGCAGAAACCACAACTGAAGCGCCACCACCGGCTGAAACCACGACTAAAGCGCCACCACCGGCGGAAACAACTACTGAAGCCCCACCACCGGCAGAAACCACTACTGAAGCACCACCACCAGCGGAAACCACTACTGAAGCGCCACCACCAGTAGAAACAACTACTGAAGCACCACCACCGCCAGAAACAACGACTGAAGCGCCACCACCGGCAGAAACCACGACTGAAGCGCCACCACCGGCAGAAACCACGACTGAAGCGCCACCACCGGTGGAAACCACTACTGAAGCGCCACCACCAGCAGAAACCACTACTGAAGCGCCACCACCAGCTGAAACCAGTACTGAAGCGCCACCACCGCCTGAAACCACGACTGAAGCGCCACCACCGGCGGAAACCACGACTGAAGTGCCACCACCGGCAGAAACCACTACTGAAGCGCCACCACAGGAAGAAACCACGACTGAAGCGCCACCACCCGCAGAAACAACTACTGCAGCGCCACCACCGGCAGAAACCACTACTGAAGCACCACCACCAGCAGAAACAACTACTGAAGCACCATCACCAGCAGAAGCCACTACTGAAGCGCCACCACCGGCTGAGACCACTACTGAAGCGCCACCACCGGCTGAAACAACTACTGAAGCGCCACCACCGGCAGAAACCACTACTGAAGCGCCACCACCGGCGGAAACCACTACTGAAGCCCCACCACCGGCTGAAACCACTAATGAAGCGCCACCACCAGCTGAAACCACTACTGAAGTGCCACCACTGGCAGAAACCACGACTGAAGCGCCACCACCGACGGAAACCACTACTGAAGCCCCACCACCGGCTGAAACCACTACTGAAGCGCCACCACCAGCTGAAACCACTACTGAAGCGCCACCACCGGCAGAAACCACCACTGAAGCGCCACCACCGGCGGAAACCACTACTGAAGCGCCACCACTTGCAGAAACCACTACTGAACCGCCACCACCAGCGGAAACCACGACTGAAGCGGCACCACCGGCAGAAACCACAACTGAAGCGCCACCACCGGCTGAAACCACTACTGAACCGCCACCACCAGCGGAAACCACGACTGAAGCGCCACCACCGGCAGAAACCACAACTGAAGCGCCACCATCGGCTGAAACCACTACTGAACCGCCACCACCAGCGGAAACCACGACTGAAGTGCCACCACCGGCAGAAACCACAACTGAAGCGCCACCACCGGCTGAAACCACGACTGAAGCGCCACCACCGGTAGAAACAACTACTGAAGCCCCACCACCGGCAGAAACCACTACTGAAGCGCCACCACCAGCGGAAACCACTACTGAAGCGCCACCACCGGTAGAAACAGCTACTGAAGCACCACCACCGCCAGAAACAACGACTGAAGCGCCACCACCGGCAGATACAACGACTGAAGCGCCACCACCGGCGGAAACAACTACTGAAGCCCCACCACCCGCAGAAACCACTACTGCAGCACCTCCACCGGCAGAAACCACTACTGAAGCGCCACCACCGGCAGAAACCACGACTGAAGCGCCACCACCGGCAGAAACCACGACGGAAGCGCCACCACCGGCGGAAACCACTACTGAAGCGCCACCACCAGCAGAAACCACTACTGAAGCGCCACCACCGGCTGAAACCACTACTGAAGCGCCACCACCGGCTGAAACCACTACTGAATCGCCACCACCAGCTGAAACCACTACTGAAGCGCCACCACCGGCAGAAACCACGACTGAAGTGCCACCACCGGCAGAAACTACTACTGAAGCGCCACCACCAGCTGAAACCACTACTGAAGCGCCACCACCGCCTGAAACCACGACTGAAGCGCCACCACCGGTGGAAACCACGACTGAAGCGCCACCACCGGCAGAAACCACTACTGAAGCGCCACCACCGGCAGAAACCACGACTGAAGCGCCACCACCGGCAGAAACCACTACTGAAGCCCCACCACCGGCAGAAACCACTACTGAAGCGTCACCACCAGCGGAAACCACTACTGAAGCGCCACCACCGGTAGAAACAACTACTGAAGCACCACCACCGCCAGAAACAACGACTGAAGCGCCACCACCAGCAGAAACCACGACTGAAGCGCCACCACCGGCGGAAACAACTACTGAAGCCCCACCACCCGCAGAAACCACTACTGCAGCACCTCCACCGGCAGAAACCACTACTGAAGCGCCACCACCGGCAGAAACCACGACTGAAGCGCCACCACTGGCAGAAACCACGACTGAAGCGCCACCACCGGCGGAAACCACTACTGAAGCGCCACCACCAGCAGAAACCACTACTGAAGCGCCACCACCGGCTGAAACCACTACTGAAGCGCCACCACCGGCTGAAACCACTACTGAAGCGCCACCACCGGCTGAAACCACTACTGAAGCGCCACCACCGGCAGAAACCACGACTGAAGTGCCACCACCGGCAGAAACTACTACTGAAGCGCCACCACCAGCTGAAACCACTACTGAAGCGCCACCAACGCCTGAAACCACTACTGAAGCGCCACCACCGCCTGAAACCACGACTGAAGCGCCACCACCGGTGGAAACCACGACTGAAGCGCCACCACCGGCAGAAACCACTACTGAAGCGCCACCACCGGCAGAGACCACGACTGAAGCGCCACCACCGGCAGAAACAACTACTGAAGCCCCACCACCGGCAGAAACCACGACTGAAGCGCCACCACCGGCGGAAACCACTACTGAAGCGCCACCACCAGCAGAAACCACTACTGAAGCGCCACCACCGGCTGAAACCACTACTGAAGCGCCACCACCGGCTGAAACCACTACTGAAGCGCCACCACCGGCTGAAACCACTACTGAAGCGCCACCACCGGCAGAAACCACGACTGAAGTGCCACCACCGGCAGAAACTACTACTGAAGCGCCACCACCAGCTGAAACCACTACTGAAGCGCCACCACCGCCTGAAACCACTACTGAAGCGCCACCACCGCCTGAAACCACGACTGAAGCGCCACCACCGGTGGAAACCACGACTGAAGCGCCACTACCGGCAGAAACCACTACTGAAGCGCCACCACCGGCAGAAACCACGACTGAAGCGCCACCACCGGCAGAAACCACTACTGAAGCCCCACCACCGGCAGAAACCACGACTGAAGCGCCACCACCGGCGGAAACCACCACTGAAGCGCCACCACCACCAGAAACAACTACTGAAGCACCACCACCGGCAGAAACAAGTACTGAAGCGCCACCACCGGCGGAAACCACTACTGAAGCGCCACCACCGGCAGAAACCACGACTGAAGCGCCACCACCGGCAGAAACCACTACTGCAGCGCCAACCACAGAGGAACCAGGTGATGAAATTTTAACGTTAATGGTTTCTTTTTTTTTAATTTGTTGGTCAATGTAGTCTTTTTTAGTGTCGCTTTTTCGCCATTTTCCTGTTTGGTGTATAGACATAGACATACTTTATCTAACGTGGATAAGTACACGCTTAGCTTTTTGCTAGTTTCCAGGTGCTCCACGATTTAAATTAACTAATGTACAACATTATATAATTAAACTTAAAAAAGTATTTACATCAGGCTAATTTAAAATCGCTTAAAAACATCAAGTTATTTAAAAAGGTATCTACATCAGGCTAATTTAAAATCGCTTAATATGATGTTGTTGTTATTTTTATTTTGTTTCTTATTGTACTGAAGTCGTGAATACAACCTCTTGTTTACGAAATTTGGTTGGCTTCTTGTCCTTTGGACATCTTACAGGATGGAAAAACCAGAGTTTCAATTCATTCCCTTTTTCGGGTTACTTGTTATATAGTTCGAAAGGTGTTTCCAGAAGAGTTTCAGTCTAGAGGCCTGTTGCAATTTGTTGTGATCTGTAAGGTGAAGGAGCAGATCTTTACTTAATTACGATGCTTGTCCATTCGTACTAATTTATCTCATTTCACAATAAACGTTCATGAAATTAGTCTCTTTTGGGAACGTGCTACATGGTAGTTAATTTCGAAACATATTTTTTTTTGCTATTTCTGATAAACGATAATCTCCAAAGTATGTTTCTTGTTTTAAGCAAGCTGTTCGCTGCCTCCTTGCAAGCTATAAAAGTCTGGCGTGCGTTTCTCAAAAGTCCCGAAAACTTCTCGGGCCCGAAAAGTTTTCGGGGTTCTTTTCGGGTGTGTTTCTCGGGTTCGGAAAAGCGTTTCTCAAAGCGCCCGATTTTCTCCCGAGATTTTCGGGGATGTTTTCGGGAAAGTATAACGCAAGGAATAGCGCGAGCTTCGATTTTCTAGCCTGTGATTGGTTCAAAAATTGCAATTGACACCGCTGCACT
Source organism: Meandrina meandrites (assembly GCA_963693305.1). Classification (NCBI taxonomy): domain Eukaryota; kingdom Metazoa; phylum Cnidaria; class Anthozoa; order Scleractinia; family Meandrinidae; genus Meandrina; species Meandrina meandrites. Next base: position 62,425,456 of record OY855903.1, read on the forward strand.
GAGTTGGGTTCGTCACGTACGCATCAAATTCAAGACTTTTTCGATGAATCGCCCGCAAAGTTTTATCTCTAGCTATTTGTACAGTTCCAGCAACGTTTAGTTTTTAACACTGATTCACCTCTATGGGCTACTGAACGTAAAGACAGCCTGATGTAAGTGCTTAAAGCGTTTTTTGTGTTTTATTCTCGGCTTGTAATTTACGAAGCACAATCTAATAAACTTTTGTAATATTGTTTTTGAGCCTTGAAATTTGGTCAAGTAAAGTTAATTTTGGTTGAATTCTTCGCTATCATTGTCGCTCAGTACTTTGGCGAACTTGTTGTACATATGCTGAATAAATTTTGGCAATTTCTTTAAACAATTTCAGGCGGAAAAAGTCGACAATGGAGTAGCTTTGTAAATCGCTCGCGCTGCGTTCTCTTCGCGGAGTGAGAGTTCTTCTTGGCGCGCCCGAGTTTGTTTTGAAATTTGTCACCGAATCCTGCCAGCAGTCTTTCTCTCTCACAACCTCTACTTTCGTCCTTTTCAAATAAGGTCTTCGCCGCCTTTTTTCCAAAAAAGTTCTTCGGAGAATGCCATTTTATGGGGATAAAATAAGTCCCGAGAAAGGTTTTCGGGAGCTCAAGAGCTCCCGTAAAGTTTACGGGAAAAAATGACGTGATTTTTTCGTGCCCGAACTTCTCGTGCGCTTTGAGAAACACTCGAAAGCTGGCGTGCGTTTCTCAAAAGACCCGAAAACTTCTCGGGCCCGAAAACGGTCCCGTAAAGCCCCCGAAACAGCTTTCGGGTGTTTCTCAAAGCGCACGAGAAGTTCGAGCCCGAGAAAACACGTCATTTTTTCCCGAAAACTTTACGGGAGCTCTTGAGCTCCCGAAAACCTTTCTCGGGACTGATTTTATCGCCATAAAATTACATCCCCTAAGTACCTTTTTTGGAAATAAAGTCGGCGAACGCCTTAAATGAAAAGGACGTCAGTAAAGGATGTGAGGGAGAAAGAGATCTGGCATAATTCGGAGGTTTAATTGACAAATTTCAAAACAAACTCGGGCGCGCCAAGAATTTTCACTTCGCGAAGAGAACGCAGCGCGATTTACAAAGGCACTTGATGATCGACTTTTTCCGCCTGAAATTGTTTAAAGAAACTGCCAAAATTCATTCAGCATATGAACAACAAGTTCGCCAAAGTTCTGAGCGACAATAATAGCGAAGAATTCAACCAAACTTAACTTCACTTGACCAAATTTCAAGGCTCAAAAACAAGATTACGAAAGTTTATTAGCTCGTGCTTCGTAAATTACAAGCGGGGAATAAGACACAAAAAACACTTTAAGCACTTACATCAGGCTGCATTTACGTTCAGTAGCCCATAGAGGTGAATCAGTGTTAAAAACTAAACGTTGCCAGAACTGTACAAATCGCTGTAGATAAAACTTTGCGGGCGATTTATCAAAAAGTCTTGAATTTGTTGCGTACGTGACGAACCCAACTCAGTGCAACGGTGTCAATTGCAATTTTTGAACCAATCACAGGCTGGAAAATTGAAGCTCGCGCTATTCCTTGCGTTACACTTCCCGAAAACATCCCCGAAAATCTCGGGAGAAAATCGGGCGCTTTGAGAAACGCTTTCCGGAACCCGAGAAACGCGCCCGAAAACAGCCCCGAAAAGTTTTCGGGCCCGAGAAGTTTTCGGGTCTTTTGAGAAACGCACGCCTTTCGGGGGCTTTTCGGGACCGTTTTCGGGCCCGAGAAGTTTTCGGGTCTTTTTCTTGTTCAGTGAATTGGCTATAAACAATATTACGTCCATTTGCGTGAAATATATATTGAAGTGATTTTCCTCAGCGTTTTTCGGGAACGAAGAGAGAAAACGACCTTGAGTGTTCAGATATCACAAAAACTTCATGTAAGTATTTTCTTTTCTTTTTTTCAGAATGTGGAGGTACCCTCAAAGGAGATCAAGGCTCGTTCTCGTCTCCCAATTATGGCAATCACGACTATCCAGACAACGCTCACTGCGTGTGGACGATAAATGTTGAAGAAGGACACCAGCTGGTTATCAGTTTTGAACACTTCAACACCGAATATGGGTGAGTGCCACCACCTCCCCCCTCGACTCAACACTTGCCTTTTTGTGAATAAAGACGACGTGGAACCTGCAGTGACTGAGATAGCGTGCAACCATTCAAAGTCGATTTGAATTGGTTATAAATGCCAAGGGAATGAAATATTTATATGCAAATAGCTCTAAAAAAGAGGAACTCGTGCTATTGAGGATACAGGCGTGGTAATTGTACCAATAGTGTCGAAATAGTGAGGATTACAGTATTAATATCATACTCCTTAATTTTGGCGCGAAATTTTAGCGCTAATTTATAATTTCACATGTGAAATTACAAAATTGCAATGGCAATGTTTCGCATATCTCAGCGCCAAGATGGCGTCCAGGTTTAAAGATGTTTCTAAGAGCCTGTTTACAAGCAGGTAGGGTAACCCTAGTGCTAGGGTTACCCTAGCAGGAGGGTTACCCAGTGCTAGGGTTACCCTAGCAGGAGGGTTACCCTAGCGCTCCCACATTTCCTCTTATTTTCAACGACGTGTTTACAAGGCAGCTAGGGTTACCCTAGCACTAGGGTAACCCTAGCTGAGCGCTAGGGTTACCCTAGCGCCAGGGTAAGCCTAGCGCCTTGTAAACGCTCTGCTAGGAATAACTCGCCTACCCGGGACAACTTTATTTTGCCTCCTAGAAGCTAAATATGTTTAAAAATACCGACAAAAACAGGGAATTGTGACCAAGAAACATCGTGTTCATTCACAGTTTGTCGTATTTTTGCACTGGAACGGAATTTTTTCGAATAACAGCTTCTTAGGACAAAATGTTACAAGGTTAACTGAAGCGTAACCGGTGGAAGTTGACCCGGTTAATAGGGTTACCCTACCTGCGAAATTTTGCTTGTAAACTCGGGCTATCTTCTAACCCTCTTGCTAGGGTAACCCTTGCACTAGGGTTACCCTACCTGCTTGTAAACAGGCCCTAAAGCTTAAACCTTGTACATTTTCGCTTGAATATCATTTCGACCAGTTTGCTTTTGCCATGTAATAAGTTTTAAAATAGTTTATGTTTCAAAAAGTCAAAACGACCTCAAAACACGAAGCGAATTACATAAATGGCATCGAGCGGATTTTCGAGGGTTTATCACGGGCGCCGTTTTCAGTTCATTCATGACGAGCTGTGGCCAATAATGTAAGGAATTTTCGACAGTTGACTCAACTTTGAAAAATGTTATAAACAGCAAAAATGGATTCTAAAGGGATTTTGGCAAAAAATGAGAAAGTTACAAACTTTATCCAAAATGTATGTTCTGAACTTTTCAAAGCTTGAAATTCTATATACAACAGATAAGCCACAGAAACCCACGATTGCAAGCGTAATTTGTCACCCATGATATTAAAAGGTAATCAAGTGGTGTACTCATGAAAATTTCCTTATTTCACTCGTCACCATTTGAATACCCATGCGATCACAATGCCACTCTGGGCTAAACGTTCTCACCTAAGATAAATCAAACTGTTTGCATTACCGGTTCTTAAGCAAAAGCACAGATTTACTCGCCGATATTTAAACCAGCAAAACCGGTCTCAGGGCCAGATCTTAACTCCAAGAATGTCAATAAAATATGAACTTGCGACCAGCTGGCCTGGAATGCACCAAATGCTGTCATGTCGACTAGTCCAACGTCACACTTTAATGTTAAGTTACTAAGGCAATCCCCTTTAATTCTTGTCTCTGTTTAGCGTCGTCCGACCGACCCGGATTTTCGCGTTTTCGAAAAGAAAGTTATACAGAAGGCAATGACACATTATTTCAAACAAAAGTCACTTTAATCTGAAACATGGGCAATTTTTTGCATGGCCTCCTAGTTCCAGACTCCTTCGCCAATTATTTTTTGGTTTGTTTTTTTCTTTTCCGACCGACCGACCCAAAATCAGACAATAAACGAAAAAAAAGAAAAAAAAAAAGGAATGGCCTAAGCCACGTCTGCTAAAAAAAAAAGAGTCCATAAAGGTAGTTGTTCCCTTGGCTGTCAAGTTAAAATGAACGAAAACAGTGCTATCAAGTTTGATGACACATCTCATATCTCTTTTTGTAGTTTCGACGAGGTGATTATCAGAAAGGGGTTGAAAATTATGTACACGATCACTGGAAGAAAGAGTACTGGTGCTCATGCAACAGTATTCGGGGATGGCAGTGACGTCACTATCACCTTCACTTCCGATTCCTCAGTGACTGACAGTGGATTTGATGCTAGTTACGAAGTCAATGAAGGTACATGCAATAGGCCATTTCCGAGTTGCCTTTTACCTCGAAGCCATTCAAATGAAAATAACTTTGATTTGCATGAAAATGGACGTGAAGGTGGTAGGCATTTTCATATGAATGGTTTCGCACGTAGACTCGTTTTCAAACAGAAGCAAAAAGTAACTCGGAAATGGCCTGTTAGAATCATCCACGACATGCAGCTCGCATGATCAATCTCTTAAAGTTGAAACCCTAATTTTGGAAAATAACACAGACAATTCATAAGCCGCACGTGTGGTCATGCAAGTTTTTTATCACGCCTGAGTTGAGTCTATTTAGCTCGCTATGAAACTTAATGAAATTGCTTCTGTGGATCTAAATAACAAACCCATAGCTTCATTAAAAACAAATATGTCTCCCAGTAGTAAGAAGCAAACAAGATTAGCTTTTAAAACTGTTCAGCCTAGCTATTTGCTGTGTTATTGCAATGTTTCTTAAAATCCGTGACACACTGAAACGATATTAACTTTTTGCATTTTGAAACAATGACCTTTTCTAAGTTCACAATAACTTCAAATGCAATGTTACTTTCTTCTTATGAAGACGCCTTTGCGATGCACCTAATCCCGTGGGTGAGATATCAAGCTAAGCACTTCATAAAAAAAATCTGCCATAAGTCAGTAGCTTGTTCCACAACTGCCCTTTTACGTTATACCGATGACAAATTACGTAAAAACCCGTATTTTAGTTGACGCAGTGAAAACAATTTCACAAAACGATGAAATCACTCTAATGTTTGTTTGTTTTCTATTCCTTTCTCAGGTCCTGCATGTGGAGGCGAGCTAGAGGACCCTGAGGGAACCTTCGAATCGCCAAACTTCCCCCATAAATATCCTGATAATTGCCACTGCCTGTGGACTGTCGCGCTTCAACCTGGCCAACAACTGAGAATTCATTTTGATGATTTTCAAACAGAGCACGGGTGAGAAAAAACTTTCAACAAGGTGTAAGAGTTGGTACAGCAAGCGCAGGGCCAAGCAAAAGCGCGATCCACAAATCTTACATTTCGGACAACATCCACAACGAAGTAGTCCACAAACGCAAAAGGACTTATCTTCCACCATTTTCGGCGAAGGGAGAAAAGCCGTCTGCATTCACAGGCAACAAACGAAGCATTTCCTGTCCTACGTAGGACAGAAAATCCATTGCCAAATTTGCACTAATCGTGGATTCGCTTTATTTTTAATAATAATAATAATAATAATAATAATAATAATAATAATAATAATAATAATAATAATAATAATAATAATAATAATAATAATAATAATAATAACGGGAATTTGCAGTGGCATTTCCACAAAGTGGCTCTTCATCATCCACTGTTCCTTGATGGAATTGGAATTTAGAAATGTTGGATTTTGTGGAGGGAGGACAACCAGAGAACCCGGAGTAAACCCTCGGAGCAGGGACAAGAACCATCAACAAACTCAACCCACATATGACGCCGGGTCCGGGAATCAAACCCGGCAACATTGATGACCACTGCACCATCCGTGCTCCCCAAAATAAGCTTGGGGTTGAATTCGACCGTTATAGGTTTCTGCTTTACTCTCTTTTGTTTATAAGAACGCAGCGCAAAATTCGTCACAATGTCCAATGACATTATTATATAATATCAGTTTATATTTTTCAGTTGACATTTCAGGTTCGGGACGTAAATACATCTTTTTATTTTTAACAGATTCGACCGATTAAAAATCGTGCGAGGGAATAAGCTGGTCAGATTAGTAAGCGGACATCGTCCTCACGAGCCGGATGTTGTTATTAAATACAGCAACAAAGATGGCGGCGAAGTGGACATAACCTTCACTTCTGATGTGACTCAAACCGCACCGGGATTCCACGTAACTTACGAAATCGAAAGTCAGCTAGTAAGTACTTTATTTGGTTGGAATTTTACAAACAATTTCATAGATTTCTTAACGACCAGGTCACGCTCGCAAGATGCAGAAAACCTCTAAAAAATATTTTACCAAGGGCCTGTTTGTACGCAGGAACGGTAACCCTAGTGCTAGGACCATCCTGGCAGGAGGGTAAAAAATAGCCCGGTTTTACTAGCACAATTTCACAGATATGGTTGCCCAGGACAACTTTATGTACTTGGCAAACAGCACATAGTTTAATATGCATCAAAAACAACATTCAACATTCATTTGAAACCAGTAAAAAGGAGGGTTGTCTCGGGTAGGCGAGTTGTCCCTTACAGTGCAGTGCGTTTACAAGGGAACTTGGTTACTCTAGCACTCAACTAGGGTTACCCTAGCTGGCTTGGCACGTTGATGAAAAAAAGTGCAAGTGCTACAGTAACGCCTTGAGGGTAGCTCTAGCAATAGGGCTATATGCAAGCCGTGCATGACTCGACAAGTTAACGATTTCTGTTGACTGATGCGGTTGACAAAAAGCACAGCCACAAGTCAACTAAAACAGAGTTAAAAAGAAATCCGACCTGCAGGTCCCCCGAGCGGAACAAAAACTTGTATATCAGTGATGCCGGACAGGCGTACGGACCGCAAATCCTGCGACGGAGAAGCATCGTATCCCAGTGACAATGCCGGCTGGCAGTATGGGATAGCATCCTCTCGTGGATACCTCTATTTATTATTCCACTATTGCGCCATTTTACCATATTAGGGCAAAAGAACGCGCAAAATATGCCACGTTATTACACTGTAGAACAGGGCAAAAATATGGACTGAAAGTCTACTGAAAGCGGAGCGACAAAATGGCCGAACAAACCTTTATTTTTTGGTGTAATAATAAAACCCTTATTCAATGGTTTAACATATAATACGAGCGGACATTTTGCTCATTGCTCGAATTTTTCCTCGCCCCTTCGGGGCTCGGAAAAATACTACGCAACTCGCAAAATATCCTCGCGTATTATATGTTAAGCCATCGAAAAAGGTGTATTTATTACACGACTGAAGTGGCCAGAGAGCCAATAACTAAAATCGACCAAACAGACTGCTCCACTGCCGGTCCGATATCTTCTCGTATTGGACCGTGCTTACAAAAGTGAAAAAATAAACTTCACTCGCATAAAACACCTTCTCGTACTTTTTATTGGCTTGTAAAACAATGTTAGGGAATTCTTTTCCGACCAAAACACCCGATAGGTTCTTGGTCAGAATTCCGTTCTTTATGTCCTTTCCTTTGTGTTAATCCCGGAACTGGCCACCTTTTCATAAAAATAAACAAAAGTTATTTTTCAAGTTTTCCCAGACAGTAAAATTTACTTCTTCTTCTTCTTTTTATCCACAGGCTTAGGCCAAATAGCGGAGGAAATCTCGCATTGGCGAAAGAAAAAAGACGCCATTAGGTTAATATTTAAAGTCAAGGATTAGTGATGAAGAATGTAAATTTGAAAGGTGGCTAGTTAGTAGCCTTTATTTCTCACTTTTTGTGGGTTATATTTGGTTGAAGTTTTTTTGCAAAGCAAAAATAAAATGTATTTTTGAAAATGTGTCTTGTTCGATGATTCCTGCACCATTTTCAGCCGGTCTGTGACATAATGTCACCCCGTGGTGACTTGCGTCCCGCGCCCTGTAACGAGTCCGTGATTCGTTGTCGCGTGATCCGTTGTGTGATTTGACAAGAGAAATGAAAACCAGAAACGCTTTGTAGAAATACGCAAATGGAACCCTCACTACATGGATCATGTTGAACCCATATAGGACCATAACAACCAAAAAGACTCGCGCGGCTATTAGTCGAGAGCTTAAACACGAGACAGTTGGTGAAATCTTACACCACACGCAAAAGTTATAAGGATAGGCATGAAAAAGTTATGTTACGTTACTTCAGTCGGGGGAATAAGTGCCAGTTGATGGCGCGATCACTTCTCTGAGAAGTGACTGAGCCCGCGGTTTTCGTCCCAGAAGTTGCTAAGCGACATGACGTATTTGTTCGCGCGATTGCTAACTGAGTACTCGTGAGCGCTCGCGCTAGTTTTTGATTGGATGAAATAATTCGGAAACTCTTCGCGTGCTTTAACGAAGACTTGCCAAAACTGGCACTTGTTCCCTCGACTGACTTACGCAAAAGTTATAAGGATGGGTCCGTTTTGTAAATGCACGAGACACTTGGTAACATCTTACACCACAGCAAAAGTTATAAGGATGGACATGATGGTTGGGCGGGAAACAGCACTGGTTGATGTCTCATCCTTCAAGAACGTTCACTAGTTGGAGAACTGAGTTTCGATAAGGAGTCGAAAGCAATCTGAAATTGTGTTGGTTTTGCTTCACTATTCTGTGATTGGTTCAGCTACTCAACCAGTAGGAATCGAAGTAAGCCCAAAATTATTAATCTCTTGCCCGCACGGGTTTTCCCGCGGCTCGCAGCGGGTACAGGAATTTGCTGCGAGTTTTGATACGTTACAAACAATTATCATTCCACTGTTGCACCATATTACCATATTAAGGTCAAAAGAACGCGCAAAATATGACACGCTATTACACTCAGGGCAAAACCACGGACGGAAATCGGAGCAACAAAATGGCTGGACTAAACGACCCAAACTTAGTGGAAAAATAAATTCCTTATTCGATGGTTTAACATTTATTATTATATACATATGAGCGGATATTTTGCTACGGAGTTCGGAAAAATACAACGCAACTCGCAAAATATCCGCGCGTATTATATGCTAAATCATCGAATAACTTGGATTGTCTGTGTCCTTAGTTTGTGACTGGCCAATGTGTTTACTTGGTTTTACGACACTAAAGGATTATGTGACACGTCCGGCTGCAACGCAGGCTACCAAAAATCGCTCTATATTAGGGATTACTGGCCAACCAGGAGACCTTCGTAACATTGCTTTTAATTTAAAATCTGTCTCTCGTTCAGTAGCATTACCCAAGTCCCTAACACAGCAAACAAGTCTTGGAAATCTAAAAGAAGTTACAAATGAAAATATAACTTTTGATTGGCTATATATTAACTATCTATCCAATTTAATACATGTACCACAAAATTCAACTAAACCAAACCCTAATCATGTGATAGTTACTATATACCAAATTCTTTCACAGCGATAAATATCCCACGTAACCATGTAGTACATAAAAGATAATAAAATTGCTGCTTTTTTCACTCCTTCAGTCAGCCTGACGTCGGCGAACCTCCAACACCACACACTTTATACAGAAGAATTAAAATTTAGATCAATTTGCGTTCATCGGCTTTAGAGCAACTGGGCTTAGTGTAAAAAACGTTTGGTCAACAAATGAAAAAACTTGAACCTAAAACACGTGACCGGACCCAAGCGCAGGAAACCTAGCACAGGTTGAATCACGCTTTAGCTTTAGTTCTTAAAGCACGTTTCCTGTAACTAGGTAGATCACCTACAGAGATTAATAACAAAAGAAACAGAAACAGGGATGTTTTGCTTCAAGGGGATTAAACTGGATTACAAACTTGAAAATTCGTGCTACGTTTTTCAAGATGAGCAAGCCGTGCATAGCGCCTTTAACGTCTCACGAGTGCGTACAGCTGACGAACGTTTTCACGACCGCCATTATCTGTGTTTCTAAACAACAGGAAATTTTGGCATCGAAAAGGAACTCAAAGAAGAGAGATGTTATTGCCAAGAAGCACCAAAATCGACAACATAACGAACTTTTCGAGCAATAACTACAAAAATTATTTACCAAAACTCTACTCAACGAACGGTAACGTTTTGTAAACTATTTGAAACATCTCACTGCAATTCATTGATATAAGTGATCCCGCGGTTAAATTCTAAAGCATTCGCGAGAAACCTAATGTCAAACCTTGTAAAAATGCTTAAAATGCATGTTCTTTTGTTTTGAACTGACATGTGACTTCCATTTTAACTAAAATATGGATAATTTCAAATTCAATTTTCTCTTACGGAGTCAGCATGAGGGCTAAAGTTTCGGTAAGTTCTTCTTAACTGTATTCAAACTGTTACCATGCTGTAAGATTTTTTGGTGTCTTTATTTTTGCCTTTATTGCTCGATTGTTCAGCAGAATCCGTCTTATCCAGCGCTCGAACAGCGCCATGTGCTTAACCTGAGTATACCTCAATAACAAAGAGGGACGTACAAAATCGATCACTTGACGGGCTACAAAAGACAGTATAAAACCCAGTGACCGACTATGAGGAAAACTCGCAATCTGATTGGCTACCCAAGCTTAAGGGCGGTCTAATTTTCGATAAGCAAAATTGCCGAAATCACAAACCAAAACTGTGAATAAACCACTTTCAAGGAACTTTTTGTTGAATAGATCGATCTCTGGGTTTTGCTGAAACAATTAGACGGCTCGCTTTCGGTTTCTATCGAAGTGATCAGCCGATAGAAACCTCAAGTTTGCCGTCTGGCTTCTCAAGTGAAGATACCCCGTTTTTGGTGCACGGGTGAGCCTAATAAAGTATCGATAGTCGTATTCAAACCCGTACAAAATGAAATACAAGTAAATCACAGTTTACACCGGAAAAATGGCTGGCACAAATATGTCGTTACAATGCTAAATGAAAAATGCAAAAGTTGCATGAGACACTGCTTACCGTACGCGCAATAAAATTAAAAATGTCTCGCAATGTTTGTTCCACTTTTCCCCACGATTGCGACAAGGAGGAAAAACAAAATGGAGAGTCACTCTACCTGTAGGAACCATTTAAATATCACCCAAGCAATAAAATAAGACCCTGTGGGTCTTGTTACTGTAAACAAGTTAAGAGAAATGGGAAATTATTTTGTTAACTGAACGCCCATAGTGAGTGAGTATTCCACATCAACAGAGTACTCTAATTCTGTGCAGCATCCTAAATCCGCGGGAGTTTTCTGTATCCGTGGGGTTTTCGATGTCCGTCGGATACTGTAATTCCACGGGATGTTCTGTGCCCCGCAGTTGAGGTTTTTCCTTGGCGTCAACGTCCATCTTGCCTTCCTTGTAGATTTGTTAAAATAACTGAGTCTGACGTTATGTTACTTTATATTTTTGTTACTTTTTTATTGTTTTGTTTCCTAAAATGTTCTTTAATCATTCCTTTCACCAACGCGTTACGGTTTCTTGGCTTTGCCGTTTCGGTTCAGCTATATAACATTCACATGTCCAAGAACACTTAATTCCTCTTAGCATCAACAAAGAATGGTGAGTAACCGTATTCCAACCTGGGCATAATGTATCTGTCGTTTAATAAATATCCGCTGACCGTCAATCGCTGTCGCTCTCATCCTCTACGTTTTGCACAAAGAGCAATGCATTAGCTTCTATGCCGGCATTTTCTAGAGTTTGGTCTTCGTTTGATGAGTCAAAAGCGTAGATTTTACGTGGAAAATTTGAAACGAGGACGAATTCTGCCGGGGACTCCTCATCGCAAAATACAAAGTCGTACAAAGCCTAAGGGAAAAAAATGTACAACAGAATAGTTACATTGCAGTTTCCGTGCACATAAAAACCTATTTCATATTACACAACTGGAATAAGAATATTCTGAGGAAATTCTTACCTGCAAGGAGTGTGATTTTAAGAATCTCCTCTCCAGCCGTTTGCCGTTGGGTAGTTTAATAAGCACACGGATTGAATCGGAATCGGAACTTTTTGGCTCTTCGGGAATTCTTAATTTTCTATCCACGCGGTCCTGTGCTATAGACTAAAGACATACAACTGCACATTAGTCGGGTCCTGCAAGAACTTACGAGGAAAGGCGCGGTAACCGAGTGGTTAGTTTCTGTAAAAATTGAGTTTTCCATGAAACTCTCAATCACGGGTTCTTCGTGAGTCACGTGTGCTTTCATTGAATTGGAACCTGTTTAATTTTTTCTGCTGAGTCGCTGACAGTTGCTCTCTACGTTCTCGTGCAACTCTCATCTCGAAATGTTCGCCGACCCTTGTTGTCGCTAGTTCCGGGCTTAAATTGAAATTCATAATACAAAAATATTGTTGAATGGCAAAAATGTTTGCTTCTCTACGAGAGGTATCGACAAAAAATACGCTCATTCTAAGTTCACACTCTGTATGTCGACTACCCACTTAAAGGAGATACATGTATGGCTGGAGCTCTCATTACCTCTGCCCTGTTTCTTCTTGCTTCTTCTTTCTGTCGTTTCGTCTCCTCTTCCTGACGCTTTCTGTCTTCTTCCTCTCGTTTTCTTCTTTCCTGAGAAAAATATGTTAAATTTGATAACGATATCTTAGGAGTCTTAGGACGTTTTCACGACATCAAATTTTCGCATTTTCAGCGCACCATCTTCCGTCGCTCAGCACAACCTAATCGGAGCTACATGTAGATCAGTCTTCAATGAATGTCAAAAGTAGTTGAGAATGTTGGTTAAATGTGAATAATGTCCTTTGCTTACTTCAAATGTCTCCCTCTCTCCTATCCAATGTTACATTTACGGACGAAACCAGACTTAGGACAAAGGAAATCAACAATGTTTGGACATCAGTAAAGTAAGGTTTCAAAGGTACTCAAAAATGGCATTTTAGATCGAAATGATAAGAAACTGTACATTGAAATGATCGTCATTGTACGATGTGATGTGACGAGATATTTCTTACAAGTTGTTGTAGGAAATATAAAATAAACAAGCAGATCGCAAGCTGAAAATGCCATACAAACAGCAAAATGTGAGATTTTACAGCCCTAGAAAAAATAAAACTGTAACCAAAGTAGGCTTACCTTCTCCTGGTCAGCTCTGACAGACTCGTAATAAGCCTCGTCCTGTTCATCACGCAACTGTTGAGCTTGGGTACGTTCCTGCCTGTTTAAACCAAAAAGAAGCATAAAACAGTTTGAAAATGAAGTTCTCCTCTTCTGACAACGCTATCTGACTGTGTTATGGGGAAAAGCCCGTGCATTCCCTTCATCGTTTCTCGTGGAGCCAGTGCAGCCACATTCCCAAGCCCTCTCTCCAGGACAGGAAAAGGAGAGAGGCCCTGGAAACAAGGTTGGAGCCAGTACTGGCTTTGGCAAATCTTTGTTGGCGCACTAGAAAGGTTTCCAGTTCTTACTGTCCAATCAACTATCCACAATAGTAGCAACAAGAACAGTCAGCGACATGTCATGTTGCTAATAATGGATGCCTGCAAAGGAAATTAGATGTACGATAATGGACATGCCGGCTGTGCTTGGACACGAGATTCCTCAGGAGCCAGAACGTCACGCTCTCCTCGCATTTTCAAGTACAGTGTAGTACCAAGCTGTGGAGTACAAACCTGTCAGCTCTGGCCACTACTAACGCAGGCTCATTGTCCTCTATTAAACGTGCTAACAGTGCAACATAACCATCGACATTCATCAACCCTGAGAAAGAAAATAAAACCTCTTTTTCACATCATACATCTGATACATGTACATGTACCTATAGGCTCAAAGTTCTGAAAAGGTAGCTTGAATTGCTGTCCAGCTAGAAATAACACTCATAAGTAGCTGTCACAAAAGCTTGATGAGATTACTATAGCTCAATAAGTAAGATTTCTTACCAAAACTACAATCAAATAAAAAAGCTACAGAATCAGTCATTCAGACCGTTATTAAAATCGTGATTGCTACTTCAAATGAAAGCTACAAAGTACTTTATGTACTCAAATAAACGCTTCTTGCAAAATTATCCGCACACCTAAGAATTATCCCAAAAGGAACATTCCCCAGGCCGTTAATAGACAGAGGTGTTTATTCACAACATACTGGTACATGTCATGTTCCAGCTTCAAGTCAACGAACTCATGGAGTTGCAAAAGTGTAAAATATTAGACCTACCTTCCATTCGTCCAACAACTGTCATTCTGTTATCTCTGAGACAAATCACAGCCAAAAAAGGATATGTGGCTTCACGTAGAGCACGGGAAACTACGACACAAATTGATCAAATAATTTAGTACTCGATTGCCCATAATCCACGCAGAATATTACGACTTCATTCGCTTAAAGTGCACCTAACCCCATTTTTTTTTCGCTAAAATTAATCTACCTGTTATTCGAATTAGTTTGCTGAAACAAGTTTTGGATTTGGTTGAATCTTTGGTCTTCTACGTCCCATTGAAAAACACAAAAATGGCCCTAAAATCAACGCTACTTTGTTTCATGGCCAGGTTTTAAGAGAACTGGGTCCAGTGGCTATTTTGAAGTCTACTCAGGAATGAAGTACAACAATAATGAGTGAGGCACCTTCTTGGGTAGACGTCGTCACCTATCTTGACCCAGATTCACTAGAACACAGACCTTCTTGAAACATCTCAATCGTGACTTTTCGTAGGCTATAAAAAATTCGAGGATTCAACCAAATACATCCAAAAAAACTTTCGCTGAAATATTTCGGTAAGAATTAGTAAGATTTATTTCAGCAAAAAATAACTGGCAGTAAGGTGCACTTAAACAAAATACAGAATCGCAGGGAAAATAAGTAACAAGTTACTCAACTAGAGTGATTCTCAAACAAACTAGACGTTCAAATTTAAATGTAACACTGCATGCCCTACAGTGTACAGTGTTATTGTAAATTCATTTAAAACAGAGCATTGTACCTTTATATCCTTCTGTGGACTTCACATTTGCTGCCCAGAATAACATGTTTCCATTCACATATTCTCTAAACCCTTCATTTGTCATTGTTGACCTGATAAAAGAATACAAATTAAAGAACTTTTTTTTTATATAATTATCCATTACTACAGACTCAGACTCTGCTCAATTTGCTTTTTAGTTTGTATCAATATACCAAAATAAAGCAGACTATGCAGTGGCCTAAAGATTGCTACAAGCAAAATATTTGGAAGTTGGAGTTTAAGCTTGCCATTGGTTCTCATATTATATTCTTGGGCAACACAGTACCTCTTTTTCCACCCTGGTATTTCTGTTCTCTGCTGGCAAATCCCAGCAAACACGCTGCTAACACGATAGACTGTAGAGTACTAGCAGCCCATCCAGGTGAAGAGACAATAACACTTGTCAGTGCATGCTACAGATTTCATGATTTACCATACTGCATGCTCATGATTATAATGGTGTTTATATTACACTGCATGTATGCATTCCAGTGGTGGATCCAGACCTTCAGCTAAGGAGGGGAACCGCTTGACTATGAATGTTGAATTCTGCAAAGATAATTCCGGCACTTCAAAGAAAATGTGCTCTGGTTTCCGAAAAAATAAGGTGGGGGCCCAGTCCCCCTGGCCCCTCCCCTGGATCCGCCAGTGAATTCACAAGAACGGTTAAACAGTAAGTTTTACTTCTAATAGAACGTGGCACATCACTACTGAACCCACCTACAAAATTCTTCTGTATCCTGATGCTCTGAACTGTGAAGATAGACTAGAAGAAAACGTAACTCTTTCTTTGCATCATTCAAAGCCTGCAAAAAGATAAAAAATAAACAGCAATCATTCCAGTTCATTGGAGGGACCTCGGGTAGTTGCCAAGGTCCCTCAAATAGTGCCACTCAATCACGGTAAACTTGTCTTCTAACAATGAGTGGTAACTTATTTTATTTGCAATTTTGATGAAAGATAGTTGAGCATCCATTCAGTCACATTACCTATTGATTTTATTAATCGCTTACTCCTTGGCATTGAAATGAACAGTGTAGCAGCGTCAGCTCCGATGGCGGAGATAACCATAAAACTAAGTTAACTGAACGACTCACAGATTCCACAAGGCTGAAGTTTATTGTGCCAACTGTTACAGCGTTCCTGTATGGTTGACATGTTAGGGCAAACACTATAGTAGGTTCGGAGTTGAGCAGCAATAATCTGAGGTTTCTCTGGTGTAACCCAAAGTTACCCATTGAATTTATGTGAGCCTTATGAGACTTTTACATGTGTTTGTGATATTAAAGTTTTGGTCAGGTGGCAGCTAAGAGGAAAATCATTGTGATGTAAAAGCGGTTAAAAATACAGGAAACATCTAAAATTATACTAAAGGCTAAGGCACGCGGGTGCTGTTACAGTATGTAACAACATTCTTTACCAGGAATACTTGAGGAGTATGATGATTAAAATCCTTAATTTTTACTTTATTTAGATTCAAACCTGACTGTAACTTCCTTGGTAAAATGTGGGATGAACGGCTCCATATTCTGCTTCAAATTCTGCCTTAAACTGTAGCACATCTTCCAGTGGAGTAGTTCGGGCTAGTGGAACAGGGAATGAAAACAATTATTGTCTACATTTAATACCTAGAATTCTATCTTAAGTATCAATGTAAGTAAGTTAGCAAAATCTTTATTTAAGTGTCAATTTATTAAGTGCTCACCCCATGTTTACCAGTCAGTTACTGAGGTCCTTCAATAATTTAGATTTTATCTTAAGTTTATCTATGGCCATGAACCTCTATTTTAAAATTGTTCAGCTTCTCCCAGTTGCCAATTACATGACGGAATGTCACTCTGACATGGTATAGACTAAACAAACATTAAGTATGAAGAGATATACAAAGTGTATGTACCTTGGAAAGCTGTTGGCCAGATAAGTCTCACTGAAAGAAAGTATGAAAAACATCTTGTGATCAATATCAAACTTCTTCTCACTGTTTCAATACAGTGTAAAGGAGATGGATTGGAGGAAACCAAATCCCCTACATGAAGGGAATAGAGCTCAGTTTTCTGCAATTCCATGTAGAAACTGCTTTTAGTTATTTACATGTAAAGCCTGGCCAAACGATAACACAAGTGGATGCAAGTTTGTACCTTGCATCAACCCTCCAAGTTAAGACCATTTTAGTCGCCATGGCGACTAAAATTTTGGAGCTGGCGACCAAATTAGAACATAAGTCGCCAGCCTGGCGACTAAAATTGAGAAGAATGATTGAAAGCGTGAGGTTAATTTAGCGACTAAAAGTTTTCACTGGCAACCAAACTTGAGCAGTCGGTGGCCAAATGGCCACTTGGGAAAAAAATAAACTTGGAGGGTTGTGCATGTAAACTTGGCTGGCCAAACTGACTCACAAGTTTATTTTCAAGAGCACTCAGAGAAAGTTGTCAAAAAAGCCATTACCCCCCCCCCCCCCCCCCCCCCCTGCAATCCAGTATTTAAAGTGAACAGCAAGACTTGTGTTGACTTGCATTGTGTGGCCAAACGGTAAAAAAACTTTTGATGACTTGTATGTAAATTTGGTCTCAACCAAAGTGAATGCAAGTCATCACAAATCAACACAACTGCACACAAGTCCTGGCCAATGATACTAACGTCTGAAAAATTTGCTGCAATAAGAGAATGATATGCTGGCTTACAAACGTTGTGTACAAATCAATATAGAAATATGAGCAAAACAACCAGCGAATTCCGACGATCAGGGTACAAACCAAGAAATCCACAAACTTGCATGGCGAGAAGCAATGTGCCTACATATTCTTGGTCAGCGATAATGACTACTTCATGTAGCAAATATGAAATGAAAACTTACATGTTATAATTGGAAATGTTGATGTAGACAACTGTTCAGTATAATACTAAGTAAACATGAATGAATTAAGGCAGTTACAGTCACTGTGGAAATTTTGTATGTAGCAACTTAAGCTCTCTTCAATTACAGGAGCATAACATTAAGTTGTGAAGCTTTATTTCTTTTTAAATTGTTTTCGTTACAGTACAAAATCAAATGGAGCTTTTTACAATACCAACAAATCCTAGAAGATCGCTCACAATACTGGAAGCAAATCTGAAGGGAAGAAATGGAATGGACAGAATCCAAAACAGCCATCCCTGAAAAAAAAATCAAACATTAACAATGAAATTACAATCATGTGTTTTTTCATTTATACATGTACTGCACGTCACAGAAAATTTGTGCTTATTTTCAGGGAAGGGGAGGAGGGACTATTTTTTTTGGAAGGAATTTGTGAGATTAAAAAGTTTGGGTGTATTTCAAAGAGATGCTCTATCTGAAAATTTTTAGAAGCTTCAAAGTACATACATGTACCACATGGTGAACATAAAGTGATAAAAAACCATTACTTAACAATTATTATTATAACAATTATCATTATTGTATGTCATCCTACATGTAAATGAACAGGTCTCTGAACATACTCTAACAAAGTAAAACATAAAGCAAGCACTACAATAGGCAGCTTACATGTATAATTGTAAAATATTTTTTCAAGAACTTCATGCACAAGTATGACAATATTATTTTGTAGATATAAGCCCAAATTTGGAGGGCTTAGTTATAATTTGAAGGATTCTTCAGTTGCGTCTCGAATTCTGGGGTTTATCTTGTCTTTTTTTTTCTAGTAAAGTTTCAGCCTGTGATAAGCCCTCTTTCAGCTGGTGAAATTATTAACCAGTAGCCTGTTCTTAGCTTCAACCATGTATTATGTTGTGGTTCAATTTTATCTTTGGTTCAAATTTTATTTTCTTTTGTTTTTGGGCATGGTAATTTATGACAATTAGTTTAAAACAAAGGAAAATTAAATTTGAACCAAGGATAAAATTGAACCACAACATATACACACAAATCTGACCTGGTTTTGTCTTTGAGCCACTACCATTGTTCTTGGTGTGCCTGTGGCTTCAGTGGTTGCTGACACCTGGTTCTGTGTTGCTATATCTTCATTCCTGCCATCATTCTCATCATCACTACCTTCTTCAAAGGAGTCTTGCCGAGGATGAAAAACTGGCTGAGAACCTTCTGCTTCATTCAATGTATCTTGTACTGCCGTCTGGTGGAAATAAAATTTTTACTTAAAATTCAGTATATAAAATTACAGTAGGATTCCAGTTTCTTAAACATCCAAAAAGAAACCAATTGTTTGAGAAGTCAGGCGTAAAATTGTAGTATTCAACTGAAGGAAGGGAAAAGGCTTTGGATTCAAGTTCTCGGGAGGTTTCAGATATTAAGGGTTTGAGAAAGTGGGATAATTTCAATAATAATGTTATGCTATCAACTCTCATTGATTGTCGTTATCTCTGGGAAACAAAAGATGTAGTTTCATGCCATGCCTTATAGACCCTTCCACGGTTTCTGACGCCATCTTGGTTGGGGGGCAAACACGGCAAAATTTACAGTGAATGTATGGAAAAGATCGGGAGTTTGATGCTCGACAATTCGAGGACCGTTGACATTCTGAAACTTTTGTGAATTGCAAACTAAAGATACTAGCTAAAAGAGTTAACCGATTAAATTTGAAGGGGATCGGTTTACTTTGAAACGAGAAATCTTAGTTTTAGTTTTTCATACAAATGCTTCTAAATTTTCCCGTGAACGGCGGCTCCATTTTTTGACAAATATATGAAAAATGAAAATTTTAATTTGCGGCTTTCTTAGTGAGAGTAAAATTCTCAAATTTGATCGGTTAACTCTTTTGGCTAGTATTTGAAGTTTGTAATTCATAGAAATTACAGAATGTCAACCTTTTTCGAATTATCGAGCGCCAAACTCCCGATTTTTCCCATACATTTACTGTAAATTTTGCCGTGTTTGCCCCCCAACCAAGATGGCGTCAGAAACCGTGGAAGGGTCTATTTCTTCCATCAACAGGGGAATTTGGGATGTGGGGTTATTTTGTTTGGTTAGCTGCTTTTTTAGACGAAATTTATGATTTCCTGGATTTGGATATTTTAAGGTGACATCTCTGATGCTAACAGAGAGCACAAATATTATTTTAACAGTGGGATTCCGATTGTGTGGTTCCAGAAGATATCCATACCTACACCCACGGAAAGGATTTGCTCTATCCCCCCCCCCCCCCCACCCCTCCAGGATCCAATTTAGCTTCATACATTGCTTTAAATTTTGTGGTCGTTGAGACCCTCCCTCCTCACTGGAATTTCCAATCCCATCTGTGGGGGGAAGTATGGATATTTTCTGGAGCCAGACACTGGTTATAAAAAAATCTTACTTTAATATGCCATAACATTTTCAGATCTCCATCATTATTGTAAATCCATTTTATCAGCCTCGCACTCATTTTCCTGTTTTTATGCAAGCTTAAATATTTTTAAAACAAAGAAAGGCTTGCCGTCTGTGTTCCTTTCACAGAATCAGAAACTTGACTATGATTAAGCACTGCTTTATATAAGCTCGTTTTAACTTCTACCAGCGCGCACCAAAAAATGACAATGGGCTTAAAAAATATTTAACTTAAGCAACATAAAAGTTTAAGCTTTATAAAGCTTAAAGTATGGAAACCAAAAGAAAAATTAATTCACCTCGATGTCCCAATTATGTCGCTCAAGAACGGCTGTACACTTTTCAATGTCGTTATAACCAGTTATATCCTGTAAGAAAATAATACAAACACTATATTCGCTCTTAACATTAAAGAACTAAACAAGCTGTTCACTCCAACCTGAAAATGAGCTAAAATCTCCGTTCGAGAAGCCGAATCATCAGTTCCTTCCGCCATTTTGTTCCTGTTACCCACGTTGCCTTGCGAGTTCAACTCTTATCTCCAGCCTCGCTTTCACGAAATTTCTTTAGCGTGACCAGCTTGGCGGGCACGAGCTAACCACGAGCGTGACTGAACAAATGTCACGTCACGTAATTTCCGCTTCATCAGACTATGATCAGACCTTGATTTGCTTTCATACTTTAACAACGAATTTAAATTTGCAAGGACCACCGTGACGAAATAGAAGTACCGGATCCTCTAAATGTAGAAGATCTAATCAGCTATAACAAAATATTAAAACGAAGAAAAGCAAGGCTGATTGAACAGTTGGGAACTTTTTAGGCTGATTGAACAGTTGGGAACTATATATAGTTCCCAACTGTTCAATCAGCCTTGCTTTTCTTCGTTTTCATAATTTAGCCTGCATAACGGCTTCCTTTACTAGTTTTACTGTCCTGTCGAGCGCGTTCACAATTTTTAGAGGGAGGGTTGGAAAGAATAGGAACATAGTTTAACATAAGTCACATGAAAATCACGGGTGTGTTCGTCGCATTCCCGGGGTCGCATTTCGTAACCCTGCATTCGTACTTGGTGTTCAGTACTGAGAAGCTTCACATACTAAGTATACGCTCACAGGCGGCATTGGCCGTCTTTCGTGATCACAGCTTCTCATTCTCGGGCCAAAGTGAGCTAAATCAAATTATGAGCCTTCAAAGTTCCTTGCACTGTGCTCGTAATCTCACCCCTTATAGGAACATAAATTGAACAACCGGCCGTAAGAAACTGAGAGAAAACGTGTCAGAAACTCGGTTTATAACAGTCCGAGGGTCTAGCATCCAATCCAGGGCTGTCAGCTACTGCTCCAAATGTCCCAAATCGGCTTGGGGGGGGGGAGGGGGGCACTGCCCTATATCAGGTATAATTTATAGGTATGTGCCGCCCCAATGGGTATGGTTTTTGAGCCGTTACGGTCTGAAAACGGGTATAGATTTTGAACATTTTGGTCTGAAATTGGGTATGGTTATCGGGGGAACGTTCACGGGAGCTTATAAACTTATTTTTCTTCACAGAACCGGGGCGAGTAACTGGTGAGAGAGAAAGAGAAATAGATAATATATATCTTTCCGACTAAATTTTACCTATTCCTCTTTGTTACGTTGACTTCCGTTCAGCACTAATGCATATGCTATGCAAGGTCAGGTCTGAAAACGGGTATGGATTTTTGAGGCCAGGTCCGAAAACGGGTGTGGAAAATGGCATTGTTTGGTCTGAAATTGGGTCTGGATTTGGAGATGCGGGCGGCACCAAAAATTTCAAGGAGTACCCCCTCCTCCCACCCCCGGGGGACACTGTCATGCCTGAAATATCATACGGTATTTTATAAGAATGGCCTGTAGCTTGCTATAATTGCGCTTTATTATCCTTCAATGGGAAGAGAAACATGCTAAAAGTGGTAAAAGCAAGGAAATATCAACTAAGAGGGAAAAGTGACCACGAAAAGGTTTTAAAATTTCACCAGACTGCCAGCTGATTTCTGGACATCCTGTCCAAAAATCAACCGCAATCCGACTTCCATCCTTGCACTGTACTCCTGTTCTTTCTTGTTTTATGGCATCTTTTTATCAAATTTATTCGTGTATTTGGTGGCATTTGACAATATGCTGAGGAAGTTAGAAAATAGAAATTTCTATGATCAGCCGTGATAATGTCCCTTTACACTGTAATAGCCAAGTTTGTATCATTAATATATTCTATTCTCTAGATTAGGATTTATTCGACAACACAACTTGTCCTTCTTTTTGAAAGACAACTGGGGCAGGTGTCGGTCTGTTCATAAATCAGCCTTTCTAAAAATACATTTAAAACGATAATAATAATGGCGATTTCCTCAACCTTTTTTTTATTATTTTACCTTAGATTTTTGTTATTTTCTTTCTTTCGTTGATGATAGTTTTGTTTCTTCCTACAGAAGTGTATCAACCATAATAATACAGTGTTATCGTATTGTTCCAGACTGTGCCGGGGGTTTTCTCCGGCTTGTCATTTGTTCCCCTTTGACCCAAAGTTACCAGGGACCACCTCCATATAAGGAAGTGCCTTTCACCTAAATAAATAGTGCAGGGGGTCTGGGTGCGTGCGCACTCAAGATGGCTGGTGCCGAGCACGGGAACACCGAGGCTGATGTAGGAGAAGGAAGAATGGCTGCTAGTGAGGGAGCGAACGGAGGGGAATATGCGGACGAAGGACAGGATGGTCGAGGTAAAAAAAAATTACAAAGCGGCTTGACTTTGTGTGTCATTTTTATTAGGGCTAAGTTTGGAGCGGTCGGGTAGGAAAGGCCAAAAAAAATCATTTTCAAGATGCATATACTGTCAGCTTTCGAAGGCTCTTCTACCTCCGGTCGCTAAGTCTTCGCTTTTATGCCGCTGAATTTTTCGCAAATGTTTCTGACTTTGTGTTTTTCTTTCGCCAGGCGACACCGAACTTTTCAGCAAGTCGCTGAAAATCCAATCCAAGCGATTCTACGTGGATGTAAAGCAAAATCGTCGTGGCAAGTTCATCAAAATTGCAGAGGTTAGTCGCGAAACAATAAAATCCAATTGCCGGCGTCGAAGAAAGGCATTTGCACCTTCGCTGAAGCTTCACGACGCCGTGGTTTTTAACTAGATAATGTCCTCTTCTTGGGAATACCGTAAACAAGCTAACGCGGGCGTTTGAGTGGGCTGTCTTCGGCTGTCTTTGCAATTATTTATTTCAGCTGAATTATTGGCGCAACGGAAAGGTGTGAAAATGGTGGAGAGAAAATATCCTCGAGAGAGAAAACCAAAACCTGGCAGGGTGTCTTTACAGCCGGTCAGGCTATTAAACCTGTTTTACGTACAATTATTTTTGCCTAGACCTAGAATAGCCCGCTGGAAGTTGGTGATTTTCGAATCCCTTTGCAATTTGCGTCTCGAGTGTTCTCGGCGAAAAAAAATTTTTTGGTCGGGTTTGAATTTAAATGGCCGGGACTTCCTGTAGTGTTATAAATAAGGTATGTACACAAAATGTACTGCTATTTGCTATGCGTGGTTGTAAGATTTTCCATTTCTGGCTTTCAAACTTAATTTCTTTTTCTGGATAACCGCTTTTGTATCCAGTCGTTAAGAGCAGGAAATATTTTCTTCTCGAAAAGGAAGCCTATGTTTTGATATACGATAAAAATCACCGATTATCAATTATTCAGCTGTGCCGGCAGGCCGCTAGCTTGTTCTGCTATTGTAGGTAACATTTCCACGTTTTTATTTGTCTCTTTTGAGAACCTCATCAGCAAGTATTTTTATATGGAACTAACTGCGAGAAAACGAAATTCGGAAACAAAAATCCTGTGATGTTGTTTTCATCCTCTTTTTTCCTGCATAAAATCTTGCCGGCTGGGAAAAACGTTTTTTCGGGAACTAATTATGTAAATTTTCTTGACATTATGATCAACCTGAATTCCTAGATTTCTCATATTTTGGTGGAAACCTGAAGAAAAATATGTTATAGCTCTGCGTGATACGCCATTGCTATTTATGTTTGAAGAAATCGTCTCGATTTTGGTCGAAAATTTTAAAAGGTTATCGGTTGATCATGAATTTCAAGCTCGTATGTTACGGCCAAATATTAGCTCGTACAATTTGACATGTCTGAACTTGAATCTATGCTATTCCTTTCTGTGATGTTAATTGTAATTTAGTGATTTGTGAATAAAAACTGAAATATCAGTGTCTGAAAATAACTTCAAAGCGATCAGGAAATACACTGCGTTTTTCAGGTAAATAGATCGAAATGCAATATTTCCCACTACGCACATAACAAAACTTCAACTAAATGAATTTTAATTTACAGCTTCACATTAATTGCTCATTTTCCAGTTTGTAAAATCAGTTCAAGGGAAATGAATAAACTATACTGATAGTTTAAGTTAGACCATTTGAATTAATACCCCTGGAATTCATCAAAATTTTTCTCTTCTCTTTGAACCATTGTTTTTGAGATAGCTCTGTGTTATGGATTGTCTGGGACTAAATTGAAAAGAACAAAGGAGACCCATCATAAAGGGCTTTAATTTTAAATTATTCACAAGGCTTTACAATACAACTTGTATTCAAACACCAGTACATGCAGACTTGTTCCTGACATTTGCTCTATCCCAAAATTTTGAAGCTAGCTTTCAATGTCATTATTAATTTTCAAGGCTCAAGTTCGATTGTCAAATGTACCAGTAGATGAGAAATTCAAGTATTCCAAATGTTTTACATGCAGGTACTTTTATTTGCGAGTTTACTTTTTTAGTGAAATCTTTTATATCCATGGTATTACATGAACATGTACCATGAGCCTTGGTATCAGGTTAAATTACAGTTATAATGCAGTGACAGCTTTTTGTGTTGCGCAAGTGACAAAACTAGGGTATAAATCTACATGTAAATGCTTTGAGAGGTGTTGGCAATATGAAATTAGCGGCGATTATGAAATCCAATATCAAGGCCAGTTATCTAAGTTGTTGCAGAGACGATATTCTTTGTCAAAGAAGTAATAGGTGTAGGCATCACAGTGTATGAACATAATTTCTTCAATGTAGTATTATATCAACTGGAGTTTTGATGTTTGGTTTATTTTTTCCAGAATGATTTGAATGTGAAACAAAATTCTAGCAGTTCAATATGTCAAGTTGCAATTTCATGTTGATTCAAGTGTGAGGTTCAATAATACATGATTTCTGATTTTTATTTTATTTCATTTTATAAAATATGATCAGAACATGCTGTACCACAATGCACTTAATTTTGAATACAGTTTTATTTTCATTTTACAAAACAATTAAAATTTTCAAGGAATCATTTGCCAAGGACAAATGACATATTGTCAAAATTGTGTTGTCTCTTCATGTGACCTGTCCACTTGAAAACTAATTTGAAACATTAATCACATAGTTTCTGAAACAAGCCCTACTGTGTGAGCTCAGCTAGAGGTTTGGGAGCATGCACTTTGGGAGCAAGCCCCTTTGTATGTGGAGAGTGGCTGTAAGCAGGGCATCTGATAGGGTGCAGAAAAAAATAGTAAATTATGCGGAAATTTTCAGGAATATTATGTGGAAGAAAGCATTGATTATGCAGAAAACATGTTGGATTATGCAGAAATTTTTAATCAAAAAGTTAATATTTGGACCTTTCCAGTTTATTTTCATTTATTTAGTACTGTTCAATGTATGCAATCATCTCAATCAATTTATGTGATGTTTAATAAACCATTATTAAATTGACTGGTTGATTTTCTTCTTATGCATGGACGATTTAAGGTGCTTGATAAGGACACATTTCCTTGCATTATCTAATACAACATTCCTTACCTTATCTAATAAAAAAATTGCACTTTGCATCTTTACTTTGGCGTCACTTGCAGCCTAAAGCTCTCTTCGCTGAATTAATTCATCACTTATCTAACCTGTGAGGTTGACTTGAGGCAAGTCTGTGCTGCTGATCATGAGTGTACATTCAAGTGGAATTCTTTCTTCTTGGTCTCTTTGATGACCAATTTATCCAATATGTTTTAAAATTATAATTAACCACAGATGATTTCTCGATAGACTGAACGAGTGAAAGAAAATAGTTGAAAATTGTGTTGAAAACTCCAACTCCTTACCACTGATTTCTATTGGACAAAAAGCAGTTGCCATTTTCGGGAATAGCAGTAATTATTACTGCTATTCGCTGAAATTGTTAATGCTTTTCATCCAATAGAAATCAGTGTTAAAACTGGTGCCCAGGCCCATCATCTAAACACGCATGGAAAGCCTGGAGGTTAAAAATTGTTTATGATATTTTCATCGCTATTTTTGGAGAAAAACTGTTTCAAATAATCAATTTTTTTAAAATTTCTGTTTGTGAGGATGGTAAGCAGCTGCTTCATCATTAATATGAAGAATATTTTTCTGTTTTATGCGGAAAATGCTCTGAAGAAGCAGCGAATTATGTGGATCCACACCACCTCATCCTGTCAGATGCCCTGTATAAGGGATTTATGTACATGTACTCCACATCAACCCCCCCCCCCCCCCCCCATGTACCATCAACACATTAGTTACAATAATCTTTCTAATAACAGGTTACCAATACAACATAACAACCTGTCAACAATTCTAACATTTAAGGAGTTCAGGGCCCTTCAGGGCCTCCTAATTTGTTTCTAATGTTTTGTTGCGGCATGAAATGTTTTTTGTGTGGTGGCTGGTCTTTACATGCAGGAATATCATTTATATCTCTTGCAGGTTTCTGTTAACCGTTCTGGTAAAAGCAAGGTAATCTTCACTATGGGTGTCGCTCGGGATTTCTGCACCAAGCTAACATCCTTTGCAAATTTTCTTGCTCAAGGTGAGTGCCTGCCAGGCAAGTCACTGGCCAGTCACTGTTAACTACACATCTATCATGCCTTTGGAATTCCAATCGTAAATCCCCCCCACCCCATGCCTTCAGAAGTCTAGTTCAAAGAGCCTCCCCTTGCCCTCAGAATTCAAAAAGATGTCTGGTACAGGTAAAGCCTCAAGCCAAGTGGCACATACTGCTGGAGCTTATCCTGGATTTTGTAACATTAAGTTACTAGGGGTATTTCTACTCCCCCTGGATGGGATGCTAGTCCATTGCAGGGTTACCCCCCAGCATTATTTTGGCCCGTACCCATTTATACACCTGGGTGGAGAGAGGCACTATGAGAGCAACGTGTCTTGCCCAAAAACACAACACAATTGGCCAGGGCTCCAACCCAAACTGTTTGATCCGGAGTCCAGTGCGCTAACCATAAGGCCACCGTACTTCCCCTGTCTGTGCTATAGGTACTGTATGCATGTTTTCTGAAATCGCCCAATGATGCCAACATGCAATGGTGTCAAAGCCAGGCCATTTAAGGTAGCAAAGGCACAAAAAGAATGATGCCAAAGAGTCAGTATTATTTTGTAAACACTTTTGAAGAACTCCCCTGCTAACAAGTTACATGCATAATCTCCTCCACTCTCTTTCTAATTGTAGCACCAAAACGTGATGAAGAATCAGAGGAATCTGGCAATTTGATGAGGTAATCAATTTGTTTTTATCGTATTATTGATATATTTTCGAGTGCTTAGCATTTAAGTGGATGTATGCTATTGTTGGACTATTAATAAATCTAGTTTGTTATCAAAGAACTGAACAAATGGATTGGGCACCTTGTGAGCACTATTCAATATATATGACAGAAGTGTTTGTCAAAGTGGCATGACATTTCTTCCAGTCATTATATGGTCTGCTCATCCTTGGAGACACAGGCAGTCACGTTCATGTGTTCTTACATGGCAGTTGTTGTATCAGTCATACTTTTATAATTATTTTAATTGACACCAGGAAAAGCCAAAAAAAGTCAGGAAATTGTTTTGGATGTCAGAAAAAAATGTATTTCAAGATCTACCAAGAAATTTTTATTTGTACTGATCAGAGGTACATCATAAATAGTGGCATGTGCAATGCATTGGCAGCAAAAACAATGCACACAGTGCAGGGAAATTCCAGTTTGAATTTGTTCACACTGCATGCATTTTTTTTTGTCTGTATGGGCCAGACAAGTATGCAAACGGGTGCCAGTGAATCACTCAGGTTAACAAGCCAGTATTTAATGATACCTTTGATTTTATCCTGGTGGATAATTATTTTTAATTAGAGTAATATGAGTATATGAATTTGCCTTTTAGATTAGCTTTTAAATCTTAATCATGTGTACATTTTGATTTTTAATTGGGTTTTAAATAATTTTCTAGTTACATTAATTACAATAGATTTTTGACTGTTGCTATATTTAAGAGGACCACAAGTTCACTGGTTCTCTAACTGTAAGCAGTGTTCCAGATAAGAGATGGTTCAGCTACCTGACTACCTGACCAACAAATGAAATGGAAAATTTAAAGTTTTTCAAAATAAAGATGTTAGAAGAAAATCAAATTAAGGGCAAAAGAGAAATCGCAAAATTTAATCCACTATAGTTTTACATTGCCGAGAATTTTGGAGCTCCGACCGAAGTCACAACCTACAACGCAGATCATCTTGCGAGCGAAATCATGTTCGCGACTGATGTACTGGGTTGACACCACGAATATTATTGAACCCAGACCCTTTTGAGCGGATCTTCGACTAGGTCATGTTTCTAATTGTTGCGATTTTTTTCAACTTTGACGATTCACAGAAAATCGAGTTTCAACCAAAATCAAAACTTTTTTTATCATTCTGCTCAGAGGAATGTAAATATTCTTTGGCTTGAAAAATTTTTTGGGGGTTATGGGCACTTTAAACAGCATTTCCAATTTCTTTTCATCAAAAGCAATGTTCTTCAGTTCAAAGTGATTATATTTCACCACTGGCCCACTAAGTTCTCTATCCAGAAAGTGCTGGAAGGGACAAATGGTGACAATCAAGACTCTTCTGTTAGTTACTGTAAAATATCCATACAAAAAATAAAATATACCTACCCATTAAATTAAAGTAAAGATTTCTTTGTTGCATTTAATTTTTAAATAAGCACTGCCCTCAAATAAGCACTGTGCTTATTTGTTGAGTAAACACGGTAACTAATCAGCTAATTTTCTTTTTTTTTTTTCTTTTACCCCGAATGCTATCAGAGAACACCCTGAAGCATTAAAGTTTTAAAAAATTTCCTCAGAGAGTGCACCCAGCCCCATCCTCACAAAGGGGGCAACTTTCTTTCCTGATCCTCCCTGTTAACAGGGCCACTGCCTTTACACCAGGTTGGTCGCATTTGGCTGACCCCTCTGATAATTTTTGTGACCCCTTGCACCAAAAACATACCTGGAACAATGTACAATGTTACCCTCTTTACATAAAGACTGACTGACTGACTGACTGACTGACTGACTGACTGACTGACTGACTGACTGACTGACTGACTGACTGACTGACTGACTGACTGACTGACTGACTGATTGATTGATTGATTGATTGATTGATTGATTGATTGCATCATTAATTTTTTTCTGACATTCCAAATGATTTCCCAACTTTTTTAATGGCTCTCTGATGTAAATTAACATGAAAATATGGCCAATACAACAACAGGGCATCTGACAGGATGCGGTGGTGCGGATCCGCATAATTCGCTGACTTCCGCATCTTCCGCATCTTGAGAACATTTTCCGCATAAAACAGAGAAATTTGTTTCATATTAATGATTAAGCAGCTGTTTACCACCCTCACAAACGTAAATTTCGAAGAAATTGATTATTTTGACACAGTTTTTCTCCTAAAATAGCGACGAAAACACGGCAATTCGATCGTAACCTCCAGGCGTTCCACGCGTCTTTTCGTGATGGGCCTGGACACCAGTTGTCTTGTTTCGCTCGATCAAAAATTCTTCTGTGGTTACCTAAAGTATATGGATAAATTTGTCATCAAAGAGACCAAGAAGAAGGATCACCACTTCGCTGTACACTTGCCACAAGTTGACCTCATGGGCTAGATGAGCGATGAATTAAGTGAAGCGAGCTTGAGGCTGCAAAGTGGCCTGTGAGCGACGTACCATCGGGCGAAACGACCGCAATTCGTTGCCTACGAGCAGACTCTCGGCTTCTGGGGCAGCTCAATTTCAGCGGCATGAAAAGATGTGATTTTCCGCATAATCCAATGTGTTTTCCGCATAATCAACACTTTCTTCCGCATAATGTTCCTGAAAATTTCTGCATAATTTGTTATTTTTTTCCGCACCCTATCAGATGCCCTGCAACAACCACTGTGTAAGAACACACAAAAGTGACTCTAAGGTTACTGTTTGTCAATTGGGCAAAATAATACAAAGGATTTTTTTCTGCTCAGTCAGAAGCCAGCATTGGCAGAGCTGTTTTGAAATGGTCTGGAGAGACTCAGTCCCTAGGGGCTTGTTTGAGCCTTTCTTGAAAACTTTTTGTCGCCCAATTTTTGCTTGGTTTACTTTGTTTCAACCCAACTAACTGGCCCTGGGTCTCTGAGGATGTGGTTTGCTTGAAAAATTGAGTAAACTAATCAACTTGGTGAAGAAATTATGAATCATACAGTAACCTTCTGTTTATATATTTTGTAGCGAGAGCATCAGAGGACCAAACAACAGAATGTACTATCTTGACCTCAAAGAAAACAACAGAGGAAAATTCCTCAAGGTTGGTGAACAACTGAGTGCCGAACCTTCAATACTGAAGAAAAATCATTTAATTGACCCCAAGGAAAAACAGTGACAAATAAGACACTGAATAATATTACTGCATAGCCTCCCAATTTTGTTCCAAGTAGAGATCAAATTTATATGTTGAATGGTAGAGAAGGGGCTTGGTCAATAAGAGAATAATTTATTTGATGTTAGAGACAGAGAGAAGTTAAGAGATTGGGGGAATTTACTTAAGTGGAAAGCTTTTTTTCCCTTCAAGAATGCTGACAGAGGTTTAAATTACAACTGCTAGCTTGCAGTGTAAGGGTTGCATGAGTTTGGCAATAAGGGATAGTTATGAGCAAATAAAGAAAGAAGAGTGAAATTTGAACAGTCCATATGCTCAAATGAGATTTTAAATACATGATTGATGAGTCACTTGGTTCATCGTTTAATATTTTAGATTATACACAATGTAGCGCTCTGTTTTGTGGGGTAAATTGTATATGATAGTGCTGATGGTAATGATTAAACTATAAGTTTCGGATACTAAAAGACAAATTATTTTATGCAGGGCATCTGACAGGATGCGGTGGTGCGGATCCGCATAATTCGCTGACTTCCGCATCCTCCGCATCTTGAGAACATTTTCCGCATAAAACAGAGAAATTTGTTTCACATTAATGATTAAGCAGTTGTTTACCATCCTCACGAACATAAATTTCAAAGAAATTGATTATTTTGACACAGTTTTCTCCTAAAATAGTGACGAAAACACGGCACTTCGATCGTGAGCAATTTTTAACCTCCAGGCGTTCCTCGCGTCTTTTCGTGATGGGCCTGGACACCAGTTGTCTTCTTTCGCTCGTTCGGTGTACCGAAAATTCTTCTGTGGTAAGCTATAGTATATGGATAAATTTGTCATCAAAGAGACCAAGAAGAAGGATCCCCACTTAACTGTACAGTTGCCACAAGTTTACCTCACGGGCTAGATGAGCGACGAATTAAGTGAAGCGAGCTCGAGGCCGCAAAGTGGCCTGTGAGCGACGTGCCACAGTGAAGACGAAGAACTTTGTTGAAAGTCTAATAGCAGCAAAGGATAGAGTGAACCAGTATCCTGAAGTTTTCTATGTAGATAATGGATTGTTATTTTGTTCAACGTGCAATGTTGTAGTAGATCACGTAGCACCTTGAATTGTATTGTTTATGCATAGGAAGAAAATCAACTTCAGCCAACAAAATAACGGTTGTGTTATTTTCATTGAACATCACATAATTGATAAGATAATTTCATAACATACCAAATACAAATGAAAATAACTGGAAAAGCCCAAATCCCAATATAATTGTTTTTGTTTAAAATTAGCCTGCGAGCAGACTCTCGGCTTCGGAGGTGGCTCGATTTCGGCTGCATGAAAAGATGTGATTTTTGGCAAGCGAAGCGAGCCGAAAATTTTCCGCATAATCCAACGTGTTTTCCGCATAATCAACACTTTCTTCCGCATAATGTTCCTGAAAATTTCCGCATAATTTGTTATTTTTTTCCGCACCCTATCAGATGCCCTGTTTATGTGGACTTAAAAAGAACCTAGACATATATTTAATTGCCAAAATTTTGCTCTTGCAGATAAACCAAACTGGGACATATGGCCGTGGAGGTCGTACAAATATTGCTGTGCCTGCTCAAGGCATTGTGGACATCAGAAATGCACTTTCTGAGGTACTGGAGGAGTACGGCTCAGAAGAAGGTTGGTGAATCTTTCGTCAACTTAATATTAATGTTGAAATCTCTGCTCTTCCTGTGAATAAGGTGTCATTGCCAGTTATCATATTGCTCTTTACAACCGTCATCACATGATGTGGTGTATTTCCAACATGATTACATGCCTGTGTGTCGCTTAACTGAAAACACAAACCTTGATCTATTTGTTCAACCTGACTCCCTTGTTCACCAAGGATTGTATTTAGATAATAATCTTTAAACAACAATGATTTGAGCAACAAAGGAAACGCCCTGCCTTCAAGAAATAGTATACATGTATTACAGGTTTTAGAGTGTGAAGGTCAACAGGACAATCATTCCCAAAGCTAATAGCTTACAAGGAACAGTGTTCAATTTGCTGATCACAAAACTGATATCATAAACTGCCTCATTGTGCATGTTCTTGTGTAGTATATAGGCGATATTACTTTGTGGAGAAATATTTCCCTAGGTCTCTGCATGCCAGTAGGACCCCCCCCCCCCCCCCAAAAAAAAATATATATATATATATATATATATATATATATATATCTGTTTGGTCCTCCTATTGTTTTGACATAAAATTGTCGACTGTTTTTGACTGTAATCCTTTATCAGGGTTCATACAGTCTTGAAAAGTCCTTGAATTTCAGGGGGAGTCCTTGAAAAGTCCTTGAATTTCAGGGGGAGTCCTTGAAAAGCCCTTGAATTCCATTTTTCCTTGAATTTTCTTCAACTTTAAATGTAGTGGGGTCGAAAGCGAATTGCTTTGCATAGACTTTGGTATTCTTTTCCTGTGTAAAGCAACTTCAAACACTTTAAAACCCGAGTGTAAAAGCAACTAGTAATAAAAGAGAAAAGACAAGTGAACTGAAAAATGTAGAGGAGATGGAGCAAACACTTGAAGCCTTAGAAACCTGTTAGCTTGGACTGGGAATGTGCATTTATATTTATGTGAAATTACATTCCTGGAAAGTGGTCCTTGAAAATTCAATTTGGTTCTTGAAAAGTCCTGGAAAAAATGGTTGCGATTTTTTGTATGAACCCTGTTTATAGTTTCTACTAAATCAGTTAGACTACTCACCATCACCCTTGTTTTCTTTGAGTGATAGTCAACTTGGCTGTGCCTCATTGACTGTTCGTTCATAGGGTTTTCAATAGTTTTGTAAAGTAGCGGACATAGTTGTGAAAGCACCGGATGCCACAAGGCGCCTAGCGAGCGCCAATTGCGCAAGGAAATAAATAAATCACTTTTTAAATAAATCACTTTATTTAAGTGTCAATGTATTTAGCACTGGTGTGCTAATTGGGGACACTGTGTATTCCCGATCAAATTGGAATTTGGAAGTGTTAGTTTTTATGGAGGGAGGAAAACTGGAGAACCCTGAGAAAGACCCTTGGAGCAAGGACGAGAACCGACAACAAACTCAACCAACATATGGTACCGGGCCGGAATCGAACCCGGGCCACATTGGTGGGAGGCGAGCACTCTCACCACTGTGCCACCCCTGCTAGAGGGGTCTGGGGGCATGCCCCTCCCAAGGAAAATTTTTAAGATAGAACACTCGCAAACGCCGTTTCCAACGTTTTTCAGTTCATAACAAAACGGTCACTTCAATTCCGTTTAAATGAAGATGGAAACCAATGAAATATCCCTCTTGATAAGCAAAGAAAAAATAGTTATGTGGCCATTTTGAAGAATTAAATTGCTTATTCTGTTATCCTCTAGGCAGTAAGTTCATGAGATGCTTAAGTAAAAAAAATATAATAGTAAAAATAAAGAAAAAAACTCCCAAAAATTGGTATCAAAGTACCGGACGTGGAATGGGAAACGACCAGACGATACGTCAGGCCTCTGGCTTCAAACGAAAATCCTGCGTTCATATAAACTCCCAGGCGCATAGTCTTATTGTTAAGTAGAATTTAACACAAGTTATTTTCAAAATAGACTTATTTAACTGTTGTGGAATTCTTGTTAATTCTTTTCAGCACTTTCTGTTTCAGAGGAGGTAGCAAGTGACTTGCCCCCCTCACGCGAGCAACGTGTGGAGCAAAAACGCTTCTACTTTGATGTTGGTAGCAATACAAGAGGAGTGTATTTGAGGATTTCTGAGGTGAGCTTATTGCTTTATAAGACAAGAATTTAAATCAATCCTGTTCACCCTTTTGGATCAGAGAGTGAGAAGAAAAAAATTGAGAAAAAGATAGAATGTAATAAGGCCATGCAGCTTATACCTGATTCACACCAACAAAACATGTTTAGTTGAACCAGGTCTAAGAAAATGAAAATCAGCAACAGACCACTGACAGACTAAATTTTACATAGGGTTCAAGTTTGCTCTAACTTGTGCTTTCATTGTGCCAAATTTGAAGTCGATAAATAAAAACATCAGTCAGCAACTTCCATGAAGAAAACAATTTTAAACCGTGTTTAACTAAACAACATTTAAACATGTTTAAGCTTTTGTGTGAATTGGGTATTAGTCAGATGCTGTTGCCACATTTGCATGCAAGCTGATGTACTTTGGAATAAAGCCTCTCCATTCCACCCCAACCTAAATTAAAATGCAAAAAATCCTCCTTGCTCACTATTTTCACCATTTCCACCATACATCTTGTTTAACCCCAAACATTTTGGCGTAAGCATTGTTTTAATTTCTCTTGGGATTTACAGTCTCACCAAGAGAAGTTTAAAACAATATTTATGGTTATGCAAAAATTCTTGGGGTAGTATGAGATCGTGAAAACAGTCATTAAGCATACTGTAGAACCAATAAATTGTTAGGATTTATTTAATAATTTGGCATTTCCCAGTATCTACTGTGTCTGCTAACTGCTGCAGTACTAAAGGAGCTACTACGATTTTCATTTGAGTAAGGCACAGGGGAAGTTTGGTGACAAGGTTTTGACGTTAAAACAATGTCATAATGCCACGAGCAACCGGCTTAGTATCCACTGGTAACATATGCGTCACATGCCATAAAAGCCCGCCAAATCATGGAACGGCTGAGTTCGACAAGTTACTATCGGAAACCGCGCCAGTTGCCCATGGAAACAACGTAGTTTTTACATCAAAACTTTGTTCGCAAACTTCTTTCATGCCTTACTCAACTGATAATCGTAGTAACCTCTGCACATAACTATAAGTGTTGGACTAACAATGTCTTTTCTGTGCAGGTAACAGCCAATTATCGGAATTCAATCACAATACCAAAAAGAGGGTGGGTCAACGTCAGGGATATTATAGGTGAGTTTTATAATACCTTCTTATTCCGAATATTTAGTGCTTCAAACCGGCCTGAAGTTAAAATCACTGTTAAATTCATTCTCATATCACAAGAGCTACCCAAATGCTTATGTAATGAAAATTGTGTTTTTTTTTTTGGTATCAGAGTAACTGAACTCTAAGTAATACGTGTCCGGGTTCTACTTGTATTTCAATTTATGGGGGATGTTTCAAAATTGCATTCATCAACTGATCTCGTTGGGAGTGAAAAGGTAACTAACTGATTGCGCGCTCATTTTTGTCAGATGACTTTGTGAAGAAGATGGAAGACGATGAGGAAGAGGAGGAGGAAGAAGATGAAGAAGAAGAAAGAGGGGACTAGTTCACTGTCTTCTCCAAAGCCTCCTAACTTCTCCCTATTTCTTTCTTTCTCTTTCTCTCTCGCTCTTGCTCTAATCTTCTCCTCCTCTCAACACACAAAGCTATGTTACTTAACCTCTCCTCGTAAATACAATACACAGCCTTCTTTCTCCTCCCCTGCCGAAAAAAATGCAAACACTTTTAAAATAATAACAGAAGCAAACTTAACTTTCTTGTTGTTGTAAACAGAAAGAAAAATTTATTCTTATTTCAGAGGGTGCAAGAAATTTTAACTCTGCAGATTACAGTTTTTGTTGTAATCGCTTCGGCTTTTGAATGCCATGCACAGAAAAAAAAAACGAAATTTAATACTAAATTTCCTCATGCTTGTACAAAAAAATTTAAGCCTTCAAAAAGCGGTCGTTGTGATGTGATAAGTGATATCGTAAGGTGAACACTGTTAGCCAGCACACAGTGGCTGGCTGATGTTTACAGTCATCTGATGTGAGTCTGCCTAGCAATAAAATTTGGACAGAGTCCTCAATCATTTCAGTGTCGTTCCGTTCCTCATTCGGGACCGCCCGTTCTTCTGTAGAGGGTCGGGCCCAAGAAAGACGTTTTCTCCCAAGCAACCTGCTCCCACTAGCCCTGGATAAAAGAGTTTTTTTCTTATTTTGCCAGTTTTTTTTCCTCGCGCTTATTCGAATGTTTGGGAATCGGCCAGCAAAAAAACGCGCGCGCGTCTTGTAAGAAAAAGAAAGAAAGAGGCTTCTTTGAAGAGATAGAGATCAGCGCCGTTTGGGCACTGGACACAAATCTGTTGTGAGCCTTAAATTGTTGTTAGTGGTTCATGATTTGTCCTCCCGTAAAGCTGAAACGAATTTCCATTAAGGAATGGTAAACTATAACTGCCCATAACATGATCTAACGGCATTTGTAAAGCGCGCGCTCCGATTGGGTAATTTAGTGTCTACTATTTGCCCATGGGTGGACGCTGACGAACACTTTCAACTTCAGCGCGCGCGCAGATGTGATGTGACATGGCGTAAGAAATCAACTCGGAAAAAAAGAATGTACTTTCTACAAGTAAATTTGAAAGCTACATATCAAGAATGTTGTAAATGAGAGAAGACGATTGCCTGCAGGAATACTAGGCTTTAATCGACAAATCTCTGTCTATACAAAACATGGCGGCCAACTGTAACCACGAGGCAACCACAAGGATCGCAGGCTCATACAAGAAAGTTAAACATACTACATTTCTAAATTCTAAGGGGACAGACCACGAACACAATAGTAGCTCCTGTAAATATCTAATTGTTGTAACCGTTCATCAGTAGGATACCTAAAATGCGTGCATTTCTACAATTGGTTTCGGCGCCATTAAATCCTATACCAATTGCAGAACATTTTAGGAGGAGCCACCCACGATGTGAGCACAGGTTACTATAAAAAATAATAATAAGGAAAATAACGCAAAATAAACTAAACCGTTAAATTACGAACTAAGCGCACACGTCAAATGAATTAAGCAAAGCGCGCGGATATAACGAGACAAGCGACACAATGAATTATAATGTAACGCAAAACTCGCAGTGTTCAAGTCACGCAACACTCGCAGTGTTCAAGTGTCTAGAGGGCCTTTAAGAGGGCCTTTTGCAATGTCATTTACCACAAAGAATACCTTGCTTCATAACACTGAAAGGTTGCTAGCTGTCCGCCATGTCTGATACCTATTCAAAAGTATGATTTCCTTTTAGGCTTCGTAAAGGGATTGCGTGAGTACTGCACGCATTACTTCAAAATTCAGACAGTAACCTTAACACGCGCAGTTGTAATACAGAGAAAATGCAGAAAACCGCTTTGAAGTTGTTCTGTAAAACAAATGTTAAACGCCACAGCGTACAATATAATTGAGTTATGATGCACTTCGGAGGTTTGCTAAACACTTGAGAAGCTAAACTCTTACGCTTCTTTCGTGCTTAGCAGCCTCCCGCCTGCATCCATAACTCAAAATAAAAATTGCGTTTTCTCAACCGAGTTATTACGAAAATAATTTTGAGAAAATCGCAGTAATTGGTATGCAGCCGTCATTTTTAATTTGTCCCCCTTTGGGGCACAAAATATTATACATTAATGCAGCCTTTATTATACAATCTGTAAAGTAGATCTCACCGTTAATATTATTCGCTTTCACTTACGTTCGTTTACGGTTTTAAATATCACTTCTAAATCTAATTGTTCAGTCACATCGTGAACATTCGTTATTGTGGCAGTCAACTGAAACAAGAATGCTTTATCTCCAAACGAAGCACAAAATCGATATCAACATTTGCATAGGGCATAGGGGTGTATGTTCTTGATGTCCGGAATATGCGAAAAGAACAGGTTTGTAGGATTAACAGTTATAGTCGTAGAATTTTGTTACGGTGAATCAGGGAAAAGTGCGCGACATGAGTGAGTATAACTAACGATAGTGATGCTACAATCATGGACAAAACTGTTGAGACCCATCACCAAATTTTCGCTTATTCAGGGTACCATAACTAATGTTTTCAACTCCCCTCCTCCATTTCAATGTTGTCAAAGTTGTTACGTGGTCAAAACGAAGTCGGGAGAATTGCAAACCCCAGGAAACAACATTGAGCGGGGGGATAGGGGGATTAAATATTCTTTACGCGCTTGTAAGTCAAGACATTCGCGAAAAATGTGTGATATTCGTTTGTCTCAACTACTTTTGTCCATAATGAAGATGGAAAATGATTACCGTTTGGGCAAGTGAACTGACCTGAAATCTGAACGCAAGATTCGTTTTCACCGGCGTTTGACTCAAATTTTTAATGCCATTCTGTATTGTAAAAATAGAGCAGCAAAATGAAATTCCTTTCTATTTTTAGTTAAAAAACGCAGTTGCCTGGGGACTAAAACTGTTGATAAATAACGAAAAAAGACACAAACTCAAACAGTTGAAATCCGTCTCGTGCCATTGCTTGTGCAGTATGCATGGTTCCATCTCAAGCTGTCAAAATATTAGTGGATGAGTTTTTTTCTGGATTCCCATGCAGGACAATATACACTACAGTATTATAATTTGATGATCATAATAATAAAAGTTTCATGAATCGATTCACCTGTCTCCTCGACAATGCGTACCTCGGCACTGCAATGAGAAATTTGACCAGACAGGATATTTGCCGGCGTGAAACAGCAGGCTGGCAAACAAACAAATCCGTCCACGACCGTGACATGCGACTGCATGCATTCTCTATAAGCAAGTCGCAGAATTAATTTAAGAAGTCACCTTTTATGAGCCAAGCGAACGGCTCGCCAAAAAAGTACTAGTATTTTAAAAGTGGAAAAGTCATTGGAGTAAGCAGAATTTTTAGCAGAATGTCACATCTTTGAACGAGGAGTTTTTTTTAATGAGCTCAGTGGCACCTTATTATCTAGCAACAAATATGTTTTCAAACAAATTCACCGTGCGTACTTAACGACCAGGCTAGTCTTCAATTTAGAAACCGAACTCAATTTACTTAGTTAGTTCAATTTACTCATTTTTGTTTTCATTTATAATTCGTCGATTTCTCAGCAAAAGAGAGACTGCTCGCAGTCTATTTAAGGCTTTGCCTTCTATAATCGGCTAACCCCAAAGCTGAGGATTATTTTTGTTGACTTCTCCAAGCCATGAAAGCATGGTACCTCTTTTACTGTACATACTCGAAGGGAAAATATTCCTCACTGGCTTTGGAAGAACTTGTAGAGTATAGCTCTGTAAAGAGTCTTCTTCGTAAAGATTGAAACCTAAATCTTCATCACTGCTTTCTGATGAACAACCGTACACTCGTTCTCTTGGATTATGTGAAATCTCGTTTGCGTTTAAATCGGTAGCCGTAACAACGTGTGAATCTTTTAACTCTTTCCTAAATGAGTCCGCATCCTTTCGTCTGTTAGCATACTTATTTTCTGCACGACGGGTCTTGATATCCATAATCGATTTTCCAGTTGCTTTTTTGCGCTGGTTTTCCCGTAACTTACTTCCCTGTCCTGGCGATATTTGGTTTACAAACTCCTTCGCTAATTGTTGAGAATTGTTGTTCGAGGACTGATTTATAATCTTTCTTCCAAATCCGTACCTCTCTAATTCTCTTCCTTTTCCCTGATCGTTTTCTAGTAATCTCGTTGTGTAATATTCTGGGCAGCTGTACTTCCGAAGCCGTACGTTATTGTTACGAATTAGCACTGTAGAGGGCCTTTCGGAAGACAAGGAAAAACTAGAATACGTTCGAGTTAAACTGGGACGGTCTTTAGTACCGGTCGCATGGCCATTACTTAATTCGTTGTTTGGAGGGCTAGAAAAACTCCTTATTCTTCTATGCCCTTTCGTGTTATTAGAAGCGGTTTGTGTGTGGTCGATATTTTCCTGATAAACAACTCGTTTTAAGGCGTGAGACGATCCTACTGCTGGGATTTCGTCCATATTTTTCAAGCACCCTCTGCCGGCATGAGTCACCGTCTTATTACTTCTCAATTCCGGAATCGTTTGCTTGTAAAGTGAAGAAGGAACTTTACTGTGCACGTGTTCGTCCGTGTTAAATCTAACTTCCTTTGCTTGCAGATCTGCTTCCTTGTTACCTCTTTGTGCTGGATTTTCGCCTTTCTCTTGGTAGCTGTCCGATCGCCGGTTTCGAAAACCATTATTTTGTAGCCATGATGACACTTGGGGGTCCTTGCTACGAAATATTTCAAATCTTTTCATTTCAAAATCCACTTTTCTAGAATTTAAAATTGTGTAGTATCGTTGACGTTTATGTCACAAAGTTTCAGTGTTTAGTTTATCTGCCATCTTCTGTGCTGAATGTAAAATTATCACATAAAATTGACGTAAACTTTCGTATCCAAGCGTGTTGCTGAAACAGACAAAAACCCAACAGAACATGCATGGCGTAGTTCAGTAGACGAAAAAACCCTGTGCCATAATCTTCTAGTGCCCAATAAATTGACCTTCGGAGGTATATTCTTTAAAACTTGAGACGATTTCCAGCGAAATAACAAGAAAGATTCTATTGTTATTCAGCTGCTAACGACGGCCGATTACAGGTCCCATATTTGCATACTCTTTCTGAAGTTAATAAAGGTCAATAGAAGACTGAAAACCTAATCTTCACCGCTTTTTATGTTTGGTCGCAGTCCATTACCTTAAGCACCTACAAACAATGAAATTTAGCATAAATATGCAGGGGGCGGATCGCTTCGCAAAAGATTTCATTGTAGTACGTAAACATCGCTGGAGAAGAGATAAAGTATAAAAGAATTGTTAAAAGAAAAAAGATCGGCGGGGGGCGGGAGGGAAAACAAAAAAAAAGAACGATGCTTTTGTTTCTCTTGTTCTCGAAAAGCTTTCCAATGATAACGACTCCTGATCGTTTTTGTCAAATTAATTGCTGCTCAATCATTCAAAAGACGTCGTTAAAAACACATTGGAACTGCAACGCAACTATGTTTTGCGTAACGATATATTATTGAGCTTAACAAACGTATATTTCTGAGTAAACCCGCTACGGCGGTTTATTTTTTTAGCTGTGTTTATGTACTTCAAGTTTTTAACGTTTTTAAGTGCTTTCTCTTGCGATTGACTTCTGGATTTAATCTTTCCCGCAATATACGGACCCTGATTCCCATTTCTAAGCTCAACTTTTGTTATTCATTCATTTGGTTTCGCGTTCCATACTTCTTTAGACCTAGTTCACTTTTGTTTACTTTAAAAAATCTGAGACAACAATGGCGTTTAGTAGAACATAACACATTGTCATCGCAGAGAATTACAATCTAGAAGTTTCGACACATGCCTTGATCAAAGGTCAAACGTGAAAAAATTTCCGTGCATGCTGTTTTTCATTCTCCAGCTTTCCTTCAGAGTTATTTGGAAAATCCAGTTGAAACTTTTTTTTCAGTTTTCTCTTGAGTTAATAAGGCCCTTTACTCTTTAACATGTTTTCTTGAATTCGTTTTATTAAAAACATGAAACAAACGTTAAAAGAGCTCAGATACGGGACCAGCCAGGCTCTTTAGCAGTTCGCCGCTTTTTCGCGCACTTTCATATACTCCCACGCTCGCGCAATCATAAGGTCTAACAGATGTCAGTGGTAACCTCGAAGCAAGTTAAAAAGAAGACTCGTTTTGGACTGCGTACTGCTTGGTTTGACTGTGGCCGCATTTCAGACCGTATGATATATGTTATCAGGCAAATTCTAAAAAAAATATCGTAGTTATTTAATCCATCATGTTTATTTTTAATCGTTTCTGCAGTCCATTTAACACCTTGCTGGGACGCAAGCAACGCGCTGGAACATTCAAAACAAAGAGAACCAACAATGCTTGACTTTTCTTTCTCAACGCGTTGCTTGAGTCCCAGCAAGGTGTTATTCTGCACCATGAACAAAATAACGAGAAGCTTGAGGTTTCTCGCGGCTGACAGTCACCCGATGCAACTTTCCAAGTAGATACAGTCAAATAATTTCTTGAAAGTTTGGATTGACAAAATTCAGCGAACAAACTGAGCGCTTGCTCAGAGAACAATCTATATCTCCAAATTGGTAAAAAATCAGCCGTGTTCTGTTCGGAAACTCGCGAATCTGATTGGTTCTTCCCTTGCTTTTTATTCAACAATTAAACTACTGTCCCTCGTTTTCTATGAGCGATAGTCAACGAGACGCAGCCTCGTTGACTACTATCGCTCATAGAAAATGAGGGAGAGAAGTCTAATTGTTAAAAAGGCGCACCTGTACAACCAATTAGGTTATTCGTTTTGCCAATAGTAGCTAATAGTCAGCCCCTCTCTCCTAGTTCCTTGCCCCCCGGTGCGGATATGGCACTTATTTCAGGTTTTATAATTAACTCGCGTCAAATCGATAAAAAAGGCATCGTATTTTTCGTTTTGGCGTGTAAATCACAAATCAGGAAGGTTATCTTTATGGAGTTTTGCAGTTTCTATATCCAGGTTTTATTGAAAAGTAGAATTTCTGGAATCGATCACTGTTTGAGCACGACGTGACATTCCAAACCAAGTGCTCCCAGTGCTTTGGATTATCACATTTCACACCAATCTCGTACCACGTGCACGTAGTCCCTTTTCGACTGGTCAGCAACAAGGAGGAGTGAGGGCTTTAGGAACGTCACTGGATTGAAATTTAGAACTTATAAAAGTAACATGATCGTGAACTCGCCTCTCTAAGCCTGATTATAGATCATTATAGTGCAGTGCAGAATTAGTACTTAACTGCAACTTCTATTTATGATTTAAACTAAAAGAAAAACAAGCAGCGCTTATTTGGTAATTGCAATTACTGGTGTACACAGTTGATTCCACAGTTGAGACAATTAGAAGACCAGTTCCTTTGCAAAGCGTGAATGATGTGCGATCAGAAGGAAGATGACCCATGGATAATCTCGATGCACTCTGATGGTGCTTTAGAAATAAGGGGAACCTTTCGTAATAGGAGCGCTGGTGCGTAGCGCTTCTTAGAATAGGCCGCCTTAAAAAACAACAACAACAAAAACACAAAACAAAACAAAAATGGCACAATCAAGGGAAGACGCTTATTGCCTATACCTATGTTTTGGCCATGCCATAAGGGAACCCCTCCCAGGCGGGTAAATGTTCCCTTGTTTCCCCCCCCCCCCCCCCCCAAAAAAAAAAAAAAATTCTCTGGTGTTCCTTAAAGTATTGTGTCAATTTTTGCGATCCCTGTTCACTAAAATATCAGAAGTACAGCTTTTGTTTTCATGTTCCCAGCGTTATTTTCCTTTTGTT
Source organism: Meandrina meandrites (assembly GCA_963693305.1). Taxonomy (NCBI): domain Eukaryota; kingdom Metazoa; phylum Cnidaria; class Anthozoa; order Scleractinia; family Meandrinidae; genus Meandrina; species Meandrina meandrites. The sequence goes on from OY855903.1 coordinate 62,469,424, forward strand.
CCCTTGTTCCCAGTTATTTATGGCCATGATGACCCCTTGTTCCCTGAAACCCCTGGGAGCGGCTCATAAGGCATTTAAGGCTTTAACATTCTCCTTCCATCAACCTCGACTTGCTGCTAATGCTAATTGAGAGTAGCCCAAGACTGCCACCCAGCTTCTCTCCTTTCATCCTCAACCATTCTCCTGGTCTTCTCCTCTCATCTGGCCTCCACTCCAGAGCAGTAACGCAGTGCTCATCTTTGCTGATCTTCCTCATTAAATATGCCCAATCCAGTTTCATCTTGTGCGTCTGATCTCATCCCTCGCTCTTTTCATTCCTGCAATCACCAGTATTTCACGGTGGGGGATGGTTTGGGGCCACCTTTTTCTCACTATGCGCTTCATGTAATTGTATTGGAAAGTGTCCAGCTTCTTTGCTTTTGTTTTTGTAAGTTTCCAGGCCTCACAATCATACATCAAAACTGACCTAAAAATGTTTTGAACAATTGAACTTTTGTCTTCCTGCCAATCTTGCTGGTGACCCAAATTCTTCATATCCTGTAGAAAGCCTGTCTAGTTTTACTTACCGGTAGTCACGTCTGTATGTCCCCAGTTTTTTCCGCCTTCTAATTGTCCAACAATGCACCTTGGTACACAGACTTTACCACCTCACCTACCTGCTCACCATTTACCTCTATTCTTTAGTCATTTCTGGCATTTACTCGCTTGACTTTTGACTTCTTTGCATTTATCTTAAGACCAACTCTTGCGGCTTCATCGGCTAGCCTGCTGGTTTTATCTCTTATGTTGATGAACCTGGGTGACAACAAGGTGATGTTGTCTGCAAAGTCTGTGTACGTCTTCTAAGACTGAGGTGAACTTCCATCATATACCAGTTCTGCTCCCCTCACTAGTCCTGCTCATTAATTGCAAGTGTAAGAATAGGAAGCCCAATATGACACGTCCTTGCTTTACTCCCAACTGGACTTGGAACCATTCTGTTGTTTCACCTTTCTCCAAGACTGTACATTCGACAAGGGTGAGAGCCACCTTTATATTTTTTAAATTTTCTTCCCAAAAATTTTAAGTGGCTCTAGCCCCATTCATCACTTTTACTACACAAGAGCTATGGTTTCTGACAGCTGATAAAGGCAAAGATGCAGATGCTTAACCTGTAAAGGGAAATATATTTGTTGCAGTTAATTTTTGTCTTCAGTTAAATTTTATTCTTCTTTTGTTTTTGGATATGGTAATGTATGATAATGAGTTTAAAACAAAGGAAAAATAAAAATTAACTGAAGAAAAAAAAAATAACTGCAACATATTTCTGGCCATCACTTTTGTCTGCATTCACAGGCTATCATCGCGGTGATGCCATGAGATAAAAATAACTATGTGCAGCCATATTTTGAAAATTCTGCATCAAAACAATTGGCTGGTTATTCTAATACTGAATACATTTTATTTTTGAAATAAGCCTATTTCTAACTATTTCGTTTTACAATGTGGAGAATTCCTTTTCTTTATGCTAATGGCTCCTTCTTTAGACTACTATTTCTAACAAAGGCAGTTTGTTTTAGTATATTTAAAATTAGATGTACACATCATTCTCAATTACCATTACAGGATCAAAAGCGAAAACACAAACACTTGTTTCAAACATTTGCAAATAACACAGTCAAAGTTGTTATATTTTAAATATATATACATATTTTTGGTATAAAAATTGACCATATCATCATTTGAAATAAATAGTTTATACAAGCTTTGCAGTCAGGTTTGAAAAGTCTTAATATGAACGGTCGACTATAACGTTTTTTACTGTTCAGAGATAAATTTTGCAAATCTTCGTTAACCCAACATGGAAGCTTCTATAAGATCATGATTATTTATAAAATCGGCAATCCTTCTGAATATAGCTCTTTTAAATGTACAGTCTAGCGGCAAATAAAAGTTAGATAGTCGATTCACTCAGGCATCTTGTGTTGATGAAGTTCGCCATCTTCTTGAGATCCCTAATGATCGATGCTTGCGATAAATAAATTTGCGATGAAGCGTTCTTGTATCTTTTCCATTTGTCCATTATATATCAAGCCGGTAATGTCAATGTTCTCAACTTGCCGTTTGGATTTCTGTCTCATCAGAAATAACAACAGTAGTCCTGTCGCGTTTCGCGTGTGCCCAAATTGCGTGAAGTCCAATGAATCCCATCGCGTAACACAAAATCACGACATTCCTCTTTCCCTTAGCATTGGAAGGGTTGAAATACTGCAAAAAGAACGAAGTTCGGGCCAATATTCCCTTTTCGCCTTTGCCCGCCATGAACGTTCCTCAAAATCTAAACCAGCAACGATAAAACGAAGCAGTTGAAACGTGCTGAAATGTTCGTAAAACACCGGCCGGTATTTGATTGTTCCGCTTTATTTGCGATTGCGAAATACAGAATTTCGTCAGGCGTCAAAAGCTCGGTTACCAAGGAGTACTCTACCCTACCCCGGACAGAACATTTTGACCCAAACAACAAAGCGGTTTACCGCATACCGCTTGGTTGTTTGTCGCGCGGATCTCTAGTCGGTCACTTGTGTAATTAGTGTTGTTTTTAAAAGATTTTTGGACATATTTCAAGCCATCACTTTCTGACAGCTAGCATGAATCGTCTTTTGTAATACGTCAGGCGCTGGCAAACGCCTTTAAACTCACTTTGGAGCAAGGATCGTAAAATCGCCGAACGTCGAAGCCCAGAAACTGTGCGTGCCAAACTTGCTGAGCTGAAGCTTGTTTGTGCTCAAATCCGATCATGTTTTACTTCAAAACTAATCAGCGGGATGTTCTTGATGTGGAAGGAAGAAACATCGCATTTTGAGATTTAGACGGTAAGTCACGTTTGTCATTCAAAGAGAAGCTTACATACATTTACATGTAAAAGCTGAATCTTCTTGAAAACTCTGAAAAAGTCAGCTCACGTTCTTCCATGGGTAGCTGCTGTGCTCTGTTCTGAGAATTTTGGTCGGACAAGAAGAAGGTATATATATACACAAAATACACACGAGCCTGTTCATAAGCAAATTATTTTCATTGAGCACTTATATCAGCAAACGATAAATTGTAACTCGCACATCTTAGCTAAAAAGTTTGAAAATATTCCAGCACTGTGGCATGTATGTTATAAAAGCAACCCTTTGTGTAATGACTCGTCGTCGCACAGAAATTTATCATTTAACCGGTGATCTAGAATCTGGAGAACGTTTGATCATCCATTTGTATGATCCTATTGATATAATTATTCAATTTGTTATAGTTTGTTATTGAATCAAACAAATTTGTTCAATAAGCGATGTGTGTCAAAAATATTTTCTGTATATAAGCTTATGTAGCGAGGATGTGCTTTGTTAGTCGTTGCGGTAGGTCCTGATGGTCTGTAATCAGAGCAGAGCTGCAAAATGTTGATAAAAAGTGTCCAATTGGTCCGTAATGTTATACCAGTCTCCTCAATAAGTGACGATTGTTTTGTCGTAAATTGAAGAAGATTAACATGTACGTGCTAACTGGTAAATATAATTTGTAGCGGTGTATTGTGTATTAAAGAAACGTTACGCATGCATGATCTAAATTATAAATAGTTTCATTTAATTATAGTGGTGCATTAATGTTTTTCTTAGTTTCCCTGTAATTTGGTGTATATACATCTTTCAGTATCAGCAAACAGATGTGTTTTGGGTTGTGCTCTTTAATCAGCCTACAGTTAATTCTGATAATCAGCACAACCCATAGATAAAAAATTCCCTTATCTGCTAGCAGAAAACAGACTAGTGAACTGAAGGTTGCCTGCAGTGCATGATTTCCAAGAGCAATGCCATGTTTGCAGGCCAAGGGGGGTGGGGGGGGGAGGGGGTGGTGGTGACATCTTGCACTCGGTGAAATAAAAACATGGTTCATTGATTTGCTTCTTCGACAGTGCATTTGTCCTCATTTTCTTTGAAACAGTGTTTTACAAAACAAGTCAGGGACTCCAATTTTTTCTTTCTCTCACGCTTATGACAAATGAATATCTCATCTTTATCACTTATTTGCCGAGCTCAAAATTCACCATCTTCATTATTTTAATTATTACATGTAATTACATGATGCTTTCGACATTCGACACTGCTGATCCTAGCAGTATGCAATACATGTGTCACATATGAACCTAGTAAATGGCCTAACTCAGCAAGAGTCTCTCGTAGCTCAGTGGTTAGAGCGCCCAACTGGTATAATTTATGGGAGGCCATTGGTTTGATTCCCATTGGGGACTCGGATTTTTTCTTTGTCCCATGTTCATGACAAATAAACATATCATCTTTAGTGATAATCTGGAATAATCAAGGTAGACCTCCATAAGCGTTATCAGTCTCAGCACTGAGCACGGTATGAGCATTGTCCCCCCCAAAAAGAAGAATTTTAAAATTATGTGTGGTTCCTCAAGTAAGGTCATTGGAAATTTTGTGGGGTACGAGGATTTGAAATGCGAGAGTGGGTTTTCTTGATTAAATGCTCTGTGCATTATTTTATTTTAACAGCTTGTTATTCCTCAAATAAAGCTTTCAAGAGGAGCTTAAGCTTATTAATACTCCACTTTGGAGTCCAGGCATATATTTGACACCCAGCACATACATGTACAGTACAGTGTAATTGAGAAAATACTTGAAGTTTAATTATTATAAATTATTATGGAATTTCCAGAGGGTGGGGGAGTTCAATATACAAAATAAACCCTTCTGTGGGAGGGGTATGGATATTTTCTTAAACAACACTTTTTGCTGGATTTCAGGCATTTGAATCATATTGCTGGGATCTTGTTGTACGCAGTGAGGCTATAGTACTCTTTGAACGTCAAATTCAAATAATCTTGGCTACCTTTCAAACCACAACATGTTCACCTGTTGTGATATACTCAGCTGGACAGCATTGATGTGAATTCATTGCAGAATTTTTAATTTATAATAATTACCTGCAGGCAGTAATTTATTTAGTTAAATCATCAGATAGCATCGAATGCCATACATTAATATGTATTTCAAAAAAGTTGTATGCCATGACTACTCTATCAAGACACTCTCACTTCATGTGCTTCTGTAATGTGGTCAAGACAAGCTTAAGTGAGCATACATGATGCTTCGACACTCGTACTATGTTTATAGTAAACATGTTTACATTTTATAAAACATGACCATGGTGTTGTGCAGACAAAGATCCAACTCAGTAGACTTTGCATTATAACAGGTACATTCAAGTTATTTGCTGTACATGTTAACACTATAGTTTCAATTTGGAGAATTTTCATTTTTATATGTACACGTATGTGCATGGCTCTCTTTTTTTTGTACTATTTTAAATCAATAATCTAAGGTGCTCTAAGAGTAGAAATGCCTTTAGTTGGTAAGGTTTCCAACAGTGGGACCCCAAAATATTTTGTTGTTCTTTCTTGATGTGGAGTCACTGTGCCAGTTGATTACTGACCAGTACTTGAACAAACAACAACATGGAATCTTATAATATTATCTGGCAGGAAAATGCTGGTTTTACCCAGCAGGGCACAGTGCCAAAATTGTATGTGGTAGCAATTTACTTGGCAATTTCAACGATCCACATTTACATTAACGTTAAAGCCCACTTGTAGCAAATGTCAGGGCACCAGATGTGAAATACACCTGAAATACATAGTGTTGTTCTAGAAAATTGTTCATACTCCCCCCTCACAGAAGGGATTGGAAATTCCTGGGGTGGGGCAGGGGGTGGGGGGTTCTCAGGGCCAAAAACTATAAGGAAATGTATGCCACTTGTAAATCTTAATTGGAATTTCCAGAGGTGTGGAAAGGTCTTTGGAAAAATCCCTTCATTGGGAGATGTGGATAATTTACGGAACTGCACATTGTAGATCAGAGTAATCAGAGATATTTTTTTAATGCAACTACTAAAAATCTCTTCAATACAATAATAAAATTCCTTACTGTACAACACTTAGACTGATAACAATTCACATCCGTACTTACATGTGCACTAGGTGTACATAACTTGAACAATGTGACTGGTTCCAGAAAATATCCATACCCACCTCACAGAAGGTCACTTGGAATTCTAAGGGGGGAGGGGGATGTCATTGAAGCCAAAATTTTTTAAGCATAGTATGAACTGAAACTAAACTGAAATTTCCAGAGGGGTGGGTGGTTCAAAACAAAAACTCTTCCGTGGGGGAGGGGTAGATACTTTCTGGAACAATACAATACTATTGTGAGTATCGTATTGGTTTAAACTTATAGATTAGACAGTTTTAATTTGCATTTTGTTGGCATGAAAATTTGACGGCATTTAAATTGTATGAGCTGCAAATTTAGGAGAAAAAAGAAAAATGAAATGATTTTTCAAGTTTGAAAAATTCCAGATCAAAAACCTTTTTAAACTAAAATGTGCCATGCACATACATGATATACCCAAATGAATTCAAGCACCTATTTTTTGGGCTGGATCATGCTATAGTATCACTTCCATGTGACGGTTCGTGAAGTTATATATATTTTGTGTCTGTAGGTGATGGGTTCAAGGTCAAAGGTTAAAGAGAAGAGGCTGTATATGCCTGAAGATAGCCTCATTTTATCAGAGATCGCTGTTCTTTCAGGTAATTACATGTACAGTAAATATTTCAAATTGAGAGACAGTGCTTCATCCCCGGGGGGGAGGGGGGTACTCCCATATATGGGCTATATAGGTATGTGCCGCGGGATAGGGTATGTTTTTTGAGGTTCTCGGTCCTTAAATAGGGTATCACAGTTTTTGTTCCTTTTGGCATTGTGTTCCCGGTGTGATCCTTAGAATAGATAGGGTAGCTAAATTCTATCAGCTCAAATAAATGCCCAGCTAAACGAAAAAAAAATGGTCTGTTAAAACTGAACTATCCGTCAGTAAGTATTAACAAAGCGATTTTGAAAGATTTGAGCTTTGCCGTGTGCGGTTAGCCGTTATTTGAGTCGTCACGCAATGCTTCTCCTCCCCTTGAATAGGGTGTCAATTTTCGGGTTTGGGCCTTAGAAAGGGTATTAATTTTCGTTTTCTTTATCCTTAGATAGGGTCAGGGTTTGAGAAGGTTCGCGGCACACCCCTATCCGAAATTTAGGGTAGTACCCCCCCCCCCCCCCCCCCCCCCGGGGCTTCATCACATTTACAAACATAGTTAAAAAATAATTACAACAACATCCAGCAAAGTGTTTTTGGTGAAATTTGACATACATGTATTTATTATAATTGCTGCCAACTCTCACTCCTTGGGTGCAAGTCTCACACCTGCTCAAGCCTGAGGAACCAATTTCCAATTTTTCACCCTTGCTGAAAAATTTGCCTAAATGTTAAAACCCAAAGCAATGCAAGTAAAGAAAATGACATGTAAATGATGGTACAGTACATGTACTTCCCCCAAATTTTCCGATTTTTGAATAGAAGAATACTTATGACAACAAAGTTTGACAAACCATGTCCTTGGACTGGGCTGAAGGGTCTTCAGAAATGTTCGGAACATCCTCAGAAACCTTCAGAATACTTTGGATATGGTCGGATCATCTTCTAAATGCCTGATGAAAATCTCACACCTTTGACTTGGAAAAGTTGGCAGGCATACATCGTCATACATGTACATGATCTTCTCGATCTATATATAGAAACTTGGACTGATATCACTGTGCATGCCACAAAACAAGCTGAAAATATTAGCTGTAGAATGCCTCTTTGTTTGCAAACTGTAATGTAAATCATTTCAGCTTATTCTGTTTGGGTAAATTTAAATCAGTGATTTTTGCAAACAGTGAAATTTCTCATTACAGTAAAAACCAGATGACAAGTTTTTGTGATGCATTGTGTAACCAACAAAAGTTAATTGCAATATGATCATTGTAACAGAATGGAATGTAATTGTATTTTCTGTTAAACTGTGTGTGGTTTTCTTTGGCGCAGCATGATTTAGCCAGTCCTCCTTGTAATTTTAAATGCAGCAATTTCAGGTGGTTGAAAAAACAATCAACTATGAACAAAAGAAAAAAAAACGATAAGCTACATAGCTCATGTATACTAAAGGGCATAGTCGCTTATACAGAGTATACGTGTATACGTTGATAATACATTGTAAGTTTACTTTAGAGGCGTGTTGTTCCATTGTATATCCCATTACCAAACACAGTCATGGATAAAAATACAAGTAGTGCAGGTCATTTGGGAATTGCTTCAATCTTCCTTTTTTTTCTCCCCAGGTGGTTGTGATTTACAAGGACACTCGTTAGTGATACTGCCATCTCAACGTTACCCCAATCTTGTCCAGTCTAACCAGGCTGATGTGATTAGGCTGCTGAAATACCTTGCTTTTCTTTCCAGGTTTGACAGCAATAGATAGAAGCTATGAAATATGAGTTTAATCTGTAACAAAGTGATAGTCAAGAGGTGAACAATTATTACAAAAAGAAAACGTCTAGGTATGGAGCGAGATTCATGAGGCCAAATGTTTTCCCATCCAATGATAACTTACTACTCACTTTAATTCATCTTAAAATGTAATAAATATTAAGTTAATAATATAATTGTAGGTTTTTGTCAAAGTTAACCCCAAAAATATGAAACAAAAAGTGTATAATGCAGTATTTTTCATTAATTTGTATCTTATAATTATGAAATTTTACATTTTAGATCATGGTACAAAGAAGCTGGCATCTCATTTCTACTTGACTTTCGAAACTCGAGGGCAGCTGTTGTTTCTCATGTTGTGGGTTTGATTCAAATGTTTCAGGTTTGTGACATCTTGACATACACGTGTAATCATGTCAAAGTAATCATTATTGGTGATATCTGTTTGAACAAAAATTAAAAGGTCATTGATTTTTCATTTTTTATTTGTGCATGTCTGTATAATTAGAATGAGAGCAGATCAATCCAAAGCTTGTACATCATTTCACCTGAGGATAAACAAGTGAAGAAGCATTTGGCCAAAGAGATTCACTCCCGACAGGAAAAAGGACAGCTTAACTTCCAGGTAAAAAAATAAATGCAAACTATTTTACATTGTAGTGATTTTCCTAGGCCTATCAAAGAGTCAGCTCAAGACAACTGTTTCTTCATGATCGACATGAGAACTACCAAACAAATTCCATACTGTACCTGTAGACCTACGTGAAGGAGGATTGCACTATTACACTTGTAAACTAGGCCAGATCCAGGGAGAGACTCTTGTTGGGCTAGTACTACATTGTAGTACAGTGGTGTGCATGCACAGTCAGGCATCTTTAATCTGGAGACAAAGGGACAGGAAAGAGCATCTTAGTTTATCATGGAGGAGTCTATGAATTTTTGTCTCTTTTGGACCAAGTGAACTGTCCGTAATAAAGAGGTGTCCATAAGGAGAAATTGGACTGTACCCCATTAATTATTTGTTCAACCAGATACAATACTCAGATTACAAAAGTACCTTTAATACTGTACATACCGTTTTACAAATGATGTAATAAACGCCTGGGGCCTCTATATACTTTTAGGGGTCCTAGGAGGGCATTAATTAGATATGAGGCATTAATATTAGAGAGAGGTGTATATTTCACTTTATTGTCAACAAAACAAATAAGATGCACAGTATAGCAAGATAGAAAACAGAGTTTGCAAGTAGAAGTCTAATCTGATCTGCACATATGTCATTCATAGTTTGATATTGATGTCTTCATTGTCATCGGGGGCAACCATGTTGGCATCGTTGGCCTGTTCGATGGTTGAGGTGATTCTTGGGAGGGGGGAAGGGAGGGGTGTCTAATAGGCATGGGGCGGTTATTAGAGGGGGACGTCTAACACAACATGAACTTTGTATTTCAAGGGGGTGCTTATTAGATAGGAAGCGTTTATTTGAGAGTAGGCGTTTATTAGATCATTTACAGTATACATAATTATGAGACAGGTGTAAATTTTTTGGCTAGAAATGTTGTCTCTTATAATAGTATTGTCGGTCAGAAATGAATGAAAGTGAATTTAGTACTAACTACATGTAACTATGTGTATCTATTTTTAGACTGTTTTGGTAAAAGGCACCTCTGACCTCTTAACCTATATAGAAGCCAGTCAGCTGACCCCTTCATTTGGCGGAACACTTCTTTATGATCACAAGGCATGGATCAGGTTACAAAAGGTACCTTTAATGTAACTACAAGTACATGACCAGGGAGGGGGGCTGCATCTAGCACTAATTCTTTTGCCTGATTGTTACCACTGTCATTTCCTTTTTACTCTCACTGAAACACGTATTTCGTTTGCACATAATTTAGGATAAATGTAGTTTCATCTACTGGCTTATCCATTTCCAATATATATTGTTTTTCATTTAGAAGCTGGAAGAATTCTATTTTACCTCCGACTACATCACCAGCCATCTTTCCAAAGCTGTGGATGAAATGAAGTCCCTAAAAAGAATGCAGTCGAAGAATGGATCTTCAGGAGGTGATCTAGTCCTACAGAGAACAGAGACGAAAAAGGCGCAAATAAAACGGTAATGCACAGGGAAGGATTGATGGAATGGCTTAATTTATAATGTTTTGTTGATAAAATAAAAAGACTGTAGACACCAGTCATGAAATTACACTGCAAAACAGTCGTATTTTTTTTGCGAATGCGCTCTACCAGTTTTTGAATGCGAGGTATTTGCCAGTGTCAAAACGGAGAGTGAGACTGGGGAGAGACAGGCGGGCGTGAGAGGCTCGGGTGACGATCGGTACGTCGCGCCTTCAATACGCGGCTGTTAACGATTTTAACGAGAAAAAAAAACGACTGTTTTGCAGTCTGTATGTCATGAAATGAGACAATCTGCAATTTGTCAAGCACCGCTTAAACACCTCCCCCATCCCCATGCAAAGTATTATTTGTAAAGTATTCTAGTTACTTCTGAGGCTGGTTTTCACAAGTTATAGAGAAGTAGTTGGGTCGTAATCGGAGTCGTAACAGCGCTTATATACGACCTGGTGAAAATCAAAAATCGGAGACGCAAGAGCATCACAAGCTCGACGGTATCGGAGTCGGAAGAATCAGAACGTTTCCATTTCTTCCGATTCCGCTTGTGAAAACTAGATTACCGGAGTATGAAGCAGAAGCGGAAGAACAAACCAATCACCCTGCTTCGAATAGTTCCTCTCTGCTTGCGACTCTGACAATCTAGTTTTACCAGAGCATAAGTAACAGAGTCACAAGCAGAATCAGAAACTCTACTTACGACTTCGTGGCTTGGTTTTACTAGATCGTAATGCTCTGCGCTTCTGATAAAAACTCCGACTTCCTCGCTAGTGAAAACTAGCCTTTTTACTTTGAACCGATCAGGGCGTATAGAATAATCTCGCTGCAAAGGTGCATTAATTATCGTCGGACAATAAACCATAAAGTGAAAACGTGGTGTTTTACATGTCAGTGACCTATCCCTTGATGCTGCTCTCGAGGAGGGAAACCATTTAAACGAGCTGTCACTCAGACCTGAACGTGACAGGACATTTTCAGTAATGTCAAAGAAACCGCTGTACGGACCAATGATGGAAACAATCAAACCATACCGCGAGAAACTTATTCAAGCCAAGAGACAACTTGACGAGGCCTGGAAAGGAGAAATGACATCACAACCACTTGTTACTACTTCCCAACCTGACGATGTCCATGAATTGAGAGAGAACCTGAGTCGGGTGAGAATACATGTACATGTAGTAGAACTTTTTTTAGTTATAACAGAAAACTACTGTAATGTTCTATGAAGTTAATTCTGGTTTCTATCATTTTGACCCCAAAAAATCAAAACTCGAAAGAAATAAAACATGGCAAGTTCATCTTGTTTTCATTTCTGTGGTGCATTATTTGATTTAAACTCGAAAGCGGGTGTTGCAAAACTGGTGAGTTATTTGACGTACGGTGTATACTTCCCGGGTATACTTCGCACTGACACTGTGTACAACATTCAATATCTCGGCCCGTTTGTGCAATTTATTCCTCGAGAGATCAGTCAAGCGACAAGCTCATTAGTTTTCTCGACTCGAGACTCGAAACTCGAGACTGGCTCGAAATTTTTGAGTCTCAAGGATCGAGGGATTGTCAGCTTACTTTTGAGCTGTACTGTACTTGGTTGATCTTTCAAAATTAATTGATCTTTCAAAATTCCAACTTTTCCTGCGTTGGTGATGCAGAAACAAGCTGCAAAGAGTTTTACCCTTTCATTTCTAAGAACGACTTATAGCGAATTTCTCCAAAAATCAGTTCATTGTCAAAGCGACAGGTGAGAAGAAGTCGTCAACTACAGTGTTCATGTAGGCGATATTGCCTCATGCTTTACCAAATTCTCAAAACATGTATTAAATGAAATGTATTGCAATAATAAGTAAGGAGAAATGAGATTCAACTACAAGAGTTAATATGTGTCGTTGTAACATTACAGTTGGTGAAATGGATTCGTGGAGACGCTGAAGATCAATTGAACAAATTCTCCAAAGGTGCTGATTCCCTCCGATCAGCCAATCAAAGTAAAGTAAAGTTTGACGGCGAGTTTTACCCACTGGCGAAGGTTTGTCTATACATTTGTATGACACTTACTCTGCAGTTATTAGTTATTTGCATGTTGTATTAACTAAATATTCAGGTAGTTAATAAAAATAAAAATTAAATAGAGCACGAAAAGAGTTTGCAGTGTTCCAGATAAGATTTTAAAGCAAGGTGTGAACAAGGAATTTCAATGGGTCAAATTCCCACTGCTTCTACCAAATCATTACAAGTGTTCTATTTATTTGTCGGGCCAGGAAGCTGATATTGTCCGGTTTTGATTAGGCTCGATTACCAGCCGCTGTTCGGGGAATGAGCCCGCGCTCCTCCCCGAAAAAGAAAGACCGAACACAAGAGGACGGCGGAAATCGAGCCTAGGTTTTGATCTGATACCCCTCTCTTACCCAGTAAGGCACTCCCTCTCTGGAACCTCTATTTTCATTCGCCCGCTGTAAACACTACCTCTATTGTTATTCAGGGCTAGGGGCATTGTTATGACCTGCTATCTGTTGTTTTAGGAACCAATGAAGTCACTCGTTCCGAGAGGTAGTGGGCGACCCCTCTTACCTGGAACACTGAGTTTTTTGGTTCGTGTTTGAGACGAATTCTTTTAGTGTTCTGTGAGTGCTTCAAGTACTTTGTTGTAGTAAACCTTTGAAATGCGTGGGTTATTGCTTTATTGGAGTGGCTGGAATTTTCATGTGGCTATGGCCAAACACAGCAACTTCTCTGGTTGCCTGTGTAATTGCTACTAATTATTCAGCGGTGTTACTACGTCACATCCTGTACTCAACCTATTTCCGGTTAACCTTTCACTTTGCAGGAAGTAATAACGCAAGGCAGAGAGTTAGCCGAACGAGCCAATGAAATGAGCACGAAAACTCTACGAGACAAAAGACCGCTTCAGACCGCTTCCAAAGTTCTGTTGTCTGACCTGACAAACTTCAGCAGTAAAGTTGAACACATAAGGAGGTGGCTGGAAGATGCTGTCAACTTTTACAACCTTTTAAAGAAGGTAAAGTTCGACAAAAGTGGAGTTTGAACTTGTTTAGACCGTGTTCCCTTATTGTTATTACATTTATTATTATTGTATTTTATTATTGTTGCGTTATTATTGTATTTTTTTGGCTAAAACAATTATTAAACAACACCATCAACTGAATTGACAAAAGAATAAGATACAAATATTTACTTGTTACTTATTACATGGAAATTGTAATTGTTTCTGCATGATTTGCTTCCGATATAATTCCAAAAGTGTAGACGTCCAGATCAAGTGCTTTTCTGATTTTGCCCACTTTGGTTGGGGTGATCGTCATCTGAATGTTCAAATGCTCAGATTATGTGTTGACGCACAGATATGCCAAAAAGGCATACTGTCTGCCCGCTCTCTTTTGTGCAAAATGATTTGGGTGTTTGATTTACTAATAAGCAACTGGAAACGTGTAACTTGGGTTTGCATGAACCCGTCAGGGCGGTTTTCTAGCTTCGAGTCAGTAGTACCCGTAATTCGGAATTGCTCTGTGATTGGTACAAAAAAAAAACTCGCTCTATCTACTCAACCAATGAGATGCAAAACCAATGGCGACTTGGCCACGCTCGTTTTCCCGCGCTTGGTGCTGGTCACGTGCATTGCAAGAAGCAAATGCTTTGCTTCTTGTTCTTATTGGTTCATTTTCTTGCTTGCGTTTCGTGTAAGTGACGTCTTGGCTTCACGAAACTCAAATGAAAACCGCTCAGGACTCTTCAGCACATTAAAATAATACTTGACTTTGAACGCAAATTAGTTAACTCCGAATTTGAAACGCGTTTGATGGTTCGATACGTACGTACTGTACGTATTATCTGCGAATTTATTTATTTCAGTCTTGTGGCTTTTGTCTCTGCAGGCAGAGACGTGGTACAGTAAAGCTGCCGAGTTCTGGCCTTCAAATTCGACGTCAAGCAGCTCCATGTTTTCTCCCTCTTCTCATCGCGACGTACAGCAATACGAAGACAGACTGTCAAGGTTTCTTGTTAAGTTTCCACCCCTCTCCCCCAAGGAGCTTCTTTACTTGGAAGCATTCCTGGATAAAGTCCCGGATACTCAGCAGAGGAACCACGCCAAGTTGCTGACGCACCGTTGCAAGGAACTGGAGAAAATTATACGAGCCCGCGAGACTCATTTGGTGGAATTCGGAAGAGGAAGAGAAGGAGCTGGGGACAAGAGGTCAGCAAATGGCCCTGGAAGAGCAACAAGGTTTGATAATTTTTATTACCCATTCTAGACTAGTTTTACGTAATTAAAAAATTCTAAACAGGTTATCATCAACAGTAAAACGCCACTTAATATAGTCGTTAATGTTGTTTTAGTGTGCGTGAAGTTCTACTTTTGAATAGTTGCTTTCTGCCAGAATCAATGGTAATTGCTACCAGAAGCCTGTGTTCGAGCCAAGTGGCCCATCAGGCCGGAGCTTATCCCGTTTTCAGTAGTATGAATTGACTAGGAGTATTTCTACTCCCCCCCTGGATGGGATGCTAGTCCATCCTAGGGTTACCCCCAGCAGTAAATTCGCCGGTACCCATATATTTGTACTATGAGAGTAAAGTGTCTTGCCCAAGAACACAACGCAGTGGTCCCAGCCAGGCCCGAACCCGGACCGTTCATCCGGAATCAAGCGCACTAACCATTAGGCCACCACGCCTCCCACCTATCGGATATAAATCTCTCTTTTTTACATTTTAGGAAGTCTCCCAGCCAAGTTGAAGCTGAACATCAGTACAGTAGAATCAAGGACTCTCCTGCTAGAATCACCAATAATGATGCATCACGCTACACAAAGCCACGTGACCGCTCTGTATCACAGGAAAATCTCATTCTCCCGACACCCCCTACGAGTCGACCTGCCTCGGCGATAAACGGTACCGCGAGGAACTCGGAACGAAAGCGGTACAACAGCTCGGAGCGCAGGCCTACGTCTGAAACACAAGATTCGTACCAGTCCTACTCTAAAAGTACTTCAGGGAAAAGATTCGCGGAAGACGACTTCTCGAGCCAGACTTGCCCACCTGGGGACACTGGAAGATACTTCAAGCAGAGCAGCGGTAGGGAACCAAGAGAATACTTGGACAGACGGTCAGGAAACAAGCATTCATACGTACAACAGACAGCACGGAATGAGGATGTGCTGTCGACATCATCGGCAGACACTCAGGTGGTAGCGAAAAAAGTTGCGCCAAAAAAACCCGAGAGAAAGAAGCTCAAAAAAGCACAAGAAACGTCGAGTAACATGGATCAATTGATTCAGGAGCAAATCAAGCTTGAAAGAGAACTCAAACAACTTCAGGAGATTCGAGAACGTCTCGTTCCACCGCTCGATTTGCGAGATCTAAACGCAAACCACATGAACGGGTCTGTAGCGAACGGTGATCAATATCCAAGCGATAAATGGCTGACAGATCCCTCGCCAAGTATCAACGGCCAGAGTAAGCGATTATCAAATTCTAAAGACCACAAAATGCCACCTTCAGGTCATTCGATTCTCGGTCCTGCGCACTCAACTGCTAGACCGGAACTAACATCGGATGATTCAGTGGACCGTGAAGTGGAGGGGTTACTAAGCGAGGTGATGCTGCTGAGGGAGAGTGAAGACGATACATCTCCTTTAAAACACGGATATCACTCCCCAGAATCTCCAAATATTTACCACAGGAGCGAAACTCAACGCTCTTCACCTGGGATGCTTGCTAATGGTTATCACAACGGATTTCATCAGCCCAATGTCACAAACGGTTACGTGCAGCAAAATTATTCTACGCCTCCTCAAATTGATCCGCACTTTGTTTCTGGGCAAAGAAATCATCCAGCAGCCGCCGTTGTGTCACAAACGGATAAGGTTCAGCAGTTTTGCTTGTTAAAGAAGCAGGAAATATACTGGATGAGTCAGATTCGAAGCCGTCGACACATCCTCGAACAGAAACTCGACGCTCTTGTCAGACAAGATGTAGAGGAGCAGTATTTTTACTCGCAAGAAGAGCTCAGTAGAATCGAGAAAGCTATCGCGGATTTGTTCCAAACCTTAACTCCCCAAGAAGTTCAGTGGTTAATAAAAAACGGCATGTCACCCACTAAACCGGAGTATATTCGCTCGCCATACAATTTGCACGCATTGCAGACCAATAGCCATGCAAGTCCCATAATTTCCTATAATCAGTTCGACCAGCAGTTTCTTCCTCGACAGCAGCAACAGCTTGTGCCATACCCTGTAGCCCCAGGTGCTTCTGTAAACAGTATGAATGTACAGCAGAAGTTTGGCAACCAACAAACAAATTCTCAGCCGCATTACACTGCAAATTTCACTTCCTCGTATACACAAAGCCCTGGAAATATGTTCCCTAGATTTCAAGACGCAAGTGCAAACAGAGGGAATGTATCTCATCAGTTTCAAGACACTACAAACGCATCTACGCCGTCATTTGTAAAACCTCCTTGTACCGATAAGGAAACGCAGACATTCAGTGGAGTTCATGTTCACAATGGAGTCATTCCTGTTCAGAGACTTGACTATAACGGGGAGACACTGCAAAGCGCTAATCTACCGAGAGATCCGAGGGACCTGGGTACAAGGACACGTGATAAGGACCAACACGTTGACAACAGTCGCTCAGCCAGACAACTTCCGAAGCCTGGTAATAGTGAATTCAGAATCGAGGCTGGCCAGTCTCAAATCACCCCAGTGGACAATGCAAGCTTAGAACAAGGAGGTCCCGTGGTTGTCAATCACGCTGTTCCTTTGCAAAAACAAGAGACTGAGAAAGCCAGAAGCCAGCTTGCGCGGGAAGGATCAGATAACGAGGAAGCTCATTCTAATGTGCAGAACAGTCAAAAGCCAGCTACGGCTAAACAGCCGAGTTTCGATGATCACGAAGTCGTAAGACTTAAGGAGAAACTGGAACACGAACAAAAGGAATTACAAGCAAGTCTTGAGAGAGAGCAGAAAAGATTTATGGAGGAGCAGCGTCGGCTGAAGGAAGAAGAAGAAAGACAGAATGAATGGATCCGACAGCAAAAGGAGGCCGAGCTAGAGAACCAACAGCGCATGCGTGATAATATTGCCACTAAAGCAAGGGAGGCGCAGGCGCTCGAACAGGAACGGTCAGCGGACGAGGTGAGACATTAATTCGCAACTTGAAACAGTTTATTGTGAGATTTATAGTAGTTAAACATTTATACTTTCAGGTCGAAGGAAAGCTTAAAAATAACAGTTTACTACAAATTCTTTGAATATTGTTTGTTTGGAAAGAAATGCGTTGTTATTTTCTCCAGTCACACCAGCATCACGTAAGCGTAAGCCCATACAGTCACTTGACTGAGGAACGCGAGGATTAAAACATTTCCTTGTGCTGATACCTGTGTTTATCCAGTTTTCATAGTGAATTAAGCCCTCTTGTGCTTGCGCTTACTTTTCCTCTGCATTAAAACCTTCCATAGTTCGATCAGTGTCAGTGCCCGAGCGGAGGTGTTTGGAAGGTCACGAGTTCCACTCCTGGGACCAGTTGTTCTACTGGCGTCGGTTGTTCAAAGGGTGGATAACGCTATCCACCGGATAAATCACTATCCAGCGGATAACGTTGTTTGTTTTATCAACACTTATCCAGTGGATAGTGTTTTATACACCTTTGAACAACCGGGCCCTGATGGATAACGCTATCCATCGGGTAAGTCGCCATCTATGAGATAAGTGTTGACAAAAGAAACAATGCTATCCACTGGACAGTGGTCTATCCGGTGGATTACATTAACCTTTCTTTGAACACCGGAGCCTCTGTGATGCTACTAGAGGCTTGTGCTGCTGACTTACTGACAGTCTGAACAATATCTTTCTCATTGTGCTTGCTTTCAGGAACCTGCCGCAAATAAGAAAGAGCTGGAGGAAATCCGTGAGAAGCGATTATCGTATTTTCGATCTCAAACAAACTCTGAGGCATTTGATGGAATGAGCGGAGAAGAAGAAACGATAACAACAGAGCCACAGAACAACGAACTGCAGGATGTTGATGATGATATCGAGACACATGACGAAAGCCCGCCTCAACAGGCAGAGCTTGTGTCGAATGAGAGAGAAGATGACCTGGAACGAGAGAGCCCCGAATCCGACCGATTAAGTCTGGTACGGAATTCGTCTCCGACAGAAAGTCAACTCGAGGACATAGACATTGAACAGTGTGATTTTGTGAGCGAAGAAAGTAAAATATCACCAGAAGATGAGCTCATAGAACTGCTTAAGTCCGGAGCTATTGACATGTCATCGCCTGAGTCCTCCAGAGACAGTATTGATGTGGCCGAAGAAGATCTGCAAGAGTCTTCAGCAACGGACATTCAGATCTTGCAAGAGGAAGACAAGGATCACAATACTGCCGAATTAGACGCTATTGCTGATCACAAAGGTGAAGCAAAATCTGATGCTGAGTCTGACAGCTCTGAAGATGTTATTGAGAGGTTTGATGCTAGCTTGAATCAGGAAGAGGAGAGGCCAAATTTCTCTGACAATGTCGGTAATGATTTAGAAGCACAAAGAAGCTTTGGAAGTGAAGAGCAAGAAGCTGAAATTAATGGCGAAGGTGGTGTTTTTGAAGGCGATGAGCTAGAAGACACTGCGCTTTCTGAAACCAGTGCAAATATCGAAAAACTTGTCGCGAGGCTGGGGGAGATTGAGAACGAGCTAAGTGAAAGTGAAGAGGAGGGCTTGGAAACTAGGGAAGCGACAAGAAAATCTTCCGACGAAGAGTTCGAGGAAATTGAAAGATTGTTGTATGAAGAAAAAGAGCGCATTGAAGCCGAGGAAAAGAGTAAGCGATTAGCTGACGAGCCTGCGAATGACTCTTCTGATGAGGAGTTTGAACGGCTTGAGAAAGCTCTGTACGAGCAGAAAGCTCGAGGCGAAGCTGCTGAGAACAAAACGAAAGAGTCACCTGAGGAATTTGTGAGGAGTGCTTCGGACGAGGAATTCGAGCAACTCGAAAAGATGGCATACGAGGAAAAGGCTGCAGATCAGGCTCAACCAGAGGATGCTGTGAAGAAAGGAGAGGGACTGGGTGACATGGAGAACCAAAAAGAAGATTCTAAACCACTTTCCTCTCGGCCAAATTTACCTGTTTCTTCAAGGAAGACTGAGGAAGAAGACGACTTACTTGATATCATAGGCTCTAGCGACTCGGAGATCTCGGACATCTCAGAGAGCTCAGAAGATTTAGAAGACGTGCAGAAAGTCATTTTGGCACAGGCGCCATCGGATGAGCGAGACACACTGGGTTCTGACGAAGAGGAGAAAACCCCGGTAATGTGGAGTGTGTCAGTTCGTACCAGTGCCCCCGCGCCACCTGTGACTGCTACTGTGGCGAGTGAACACAACGTGGCCTTTGTAAGTATGGGAACGAGCGACGGACGGACGGACAGACGAATGAAAGATCAAACGAAGGAACGAACGAAGGAACGAAGGAACGAACGAACGAACGAACGAAGGAACGAAGGAACGAACGAACGAACGAAGGAACGAAGGAACGAACGAACGAACGAACGAACGAACGAACGAACGAGCGAGCGAGCGAGCGAGCGAGCGAGCGAGCGAGCGAGCGAGCGAACGAACGAACGAACGAACGAACGAACGAACGAACGAACGAACGAACGAACGAACGAACGAACGAACGAACGAACGAACGAACGAACGAACGAACGAACGAACGAACGAACGAACGAACGAACGAACGAACGAACGAACGAACGAACGCACGATTGAACGATCGACCGACCTTTTGAACTATTGACGAATTGGAATTATATATTTGGAAGATGTTATTCTTATAAGTGCTTTCGTTTGCAGGAGCGTAGTGGAGGAGTTGTCGCAGTAATCGATAATGGCTCGGGTTTCTGTAAAGCGGGTTTCTCCAATGAAAAACAACCACGAGTGGTTTTTCCTGCAGTCGTCGGTAAACCGCGCCACCAGGTGAGCTGTGACCTCATGAAAACCATACGGATGACACACGTTGAAAATTTGGCCAAACGGTTTGTCAATTACAGTCGATGTCAATCTACCTCATTCGTAGCCGTGTTTGTTTCCGTCCGAGTTAATTGCCACTTCTTTGGCGTTTTTTTTTTGCATTATCCCGGGAGTATCTGCGTACTGTGTAAAATTCGGAAGGTTTCACCGGAGGAAATTATTGAAATCAGGGACGGTTCACTATTTGGATTACATTTGATAGGTTTGATCGAACTATGAGTGAAAACAGATGGGAAAACCAGTTTTCAAAATATCACACTGGCGCGCGATATGTCATATATGATTTGACACCCTAAGGAGCCACCGTAACCAGTCTGTATTATTCATATTACCCAGGAGGCCATGATGCACGAGTACAAGGATCATTATATCGGCGATGACGCACAGAGCATGCGCGGTGTGCTTACTCTCAAGTACCCGCTGGAACATGGGATTGTGCTCAACTGGGATGACATGGAGTCGGTATGTTGATGTTACCTGTTAAGCCGGTTTATTCAGTCTGTTACCTAGTTAAACTAGGGTGGTCGCTTCGACTGAGGAAAATTCAAGAATTGACGCGCGTTAATCGTGTTCTGAATGCACGCAGGAAGTTTGGAGCACGTGAGATGCGTCAGAGGTGCTTAAGGTGTACCCCCAAGGTGCAACCAAGAGAATCGCTAGCTTCCTTGAGTGCTCATCAGACTTCCAAGTACGTCTATACGGGCACCGTCAGTTAGTTTACCCATAGCTGAAATAAACCAAGAGAATCGCTAGCTTCCTTGAGTGCTCATCAAACTCCCAAGTACATCTATACGGGCACTGTATGTCAATATACGCTCAGCTAAAAGCATAATGCAATTCTTTATAATTATAGTGGTATGGATCGGGAATAAACGAGAAACAAGTTTTATTTGCGATTACAAACATTTTCTTTAACGCTGAGTATTCGTTGTCTTTGTTGATTAATGCGGCTTTCCACACCGATAAAAAAGTTGGAACTTCCTTCATAACTGTCCTCCATTTTCGAAATAAACAAGGATTTTTTTGTTCAGAGCAAGCGATAAGAAACTTTGCTCAGTGGCGATAACACTGAACACGTTATCTTATAGAGCACGGCTCTGCGCCCATCATGCAGGATTAGCTCTATGAGCTTGCTTAACTACAGACTCTTTTCTTTAGCAAGCCCGGAATGACTCTTTCTGTACACAGCTACACTACACGCTTGACTTTCTAATGAGCTAAAGAGCAAGAGTCGAGTTTTGCATAATTCCCGGGGAATGGCTTGGTACACCGGATTGGCCGCCGTTTCTTTGTTTTGGAACACCAATATGGCTGTTGCGACGTCATATGAAAACGTTCTATATTTATTCACTGCTTCTTTCGTGTCTTTAACTTTGTAGATTTGGGATTACACATACAACCAGTTGCGTATTGAGCCCCAGGACTACCCTGCCTTGTTGACAGAGGCGCCCTTGAACCCAAAGTACAACAGAGAGCGCATGTTGCAGATCATGTTTGAGACGTTTGAGGTTCCTTGTCTGTACATAGCTGTACAAGCTGTTATGGCTTTGTATTCTACAGGACGAACCACAGGTAAGAGTTGATCGACATACTAACTCTCCTTACTAACACCATACATTTCCTTTAATGTTAGTTCTAAGAATTTGGTGCTTGATCAAAACGTGCCTTAATTGATAACTTTCTCAATTCTCCTCATCTGTCTGCTTAACAATGGCTTGATTTTGTAGTGAGAAACTGGATCTTAATTAGAATTAACTGTTAAAGATAAAGCAGTCGAAACACACTCGCTGGAGAAGCCTCACCGTAAACTGCCAGCACAAAGTTAAAGAAATATATTCTATCTGTCTTGCTCGGAGACCGTTTGATAAATAGTGCACTGGAAATTGCACAATTTTAGTATTAAAATTTAAGTCTTCTGAAAGCAGGAATCTTCTCTTATTCTTAGGCACCGTTTTCGATTGCGGTGACGGTGTAAGCCACACTGTGCCAGTGTACGAGGGCTACTGGCTCCCTCACGCCACCCAGAGAATGGACCTGGCGGGAAGGGACCTCACCAAGTATATGATGAGGATCCTTATGGAGAGGGGCTACTCATTTACGACCACAGCCGAGATGGAGATCATACGGGACATCAAGGAGAAGCTCTCTTACGTGGCGCTTGATTTTGACCGCGAACTGCGGGAGTCTGAGACTAGTGACAAGTTTGAGGAGCTATATATGGTATGTAATAGGAATTCGACCATCGGTTGTTTCCGTACAAATTTCCCGTACTTTTCTTCAGGTCTGTTGCTATTAATCTGAGAGACGCGGAGAATTCAAAGCAGCCAAACTCTAATGAACCATTTCCGAGTTACCCTTGCGTTGGTACTCTCGTACATGGCCTAATATTACAAGTGTTGGTACAGTTGCTTCTAAAAAATACAATTATAATAAAAACTTTGTTAGTGTCAATAAAATACATTGCAACTGTTTCCATAGAACACGTGTCTGTGATACGTTTTAAAACCTGCATACTTGGTAAAAATGTTTCTTTCTGCTTAATTAAGCCTGAATCTGAAAGATTTGGTTTATTTGCTGGTGGATACCATCTTTCTGATAAACGTTGAATGTTTTTTTTTTTCCAGCTCCCAGACGGTCAGTCCATACGCGTGGCAAATGAGCGATTCCGCTGTCCAGAAGTTTTATTGAACCCCAGCATGCTTGGCATGGACATTGTTGGAATACACGAGTCCATCTACAACTGCATCAGAAAATGCGACCTGGATATCAGGAAGGACTTACTTGAGAACATCTTGTTATCAGGTGAGATTGAACTGCAAAAAGAAACATCTCAGCTCGAGTTAATGACGTCTCTTCTCGGGTGCGAGTTTGTAAACTGCTAAGCGAGACGGTTGAGATCCAGCTGAAAAATTCCAAACTGATGACGTACATTGCAAAGATCCATGTGGTCTCTGATTGGCTGTTATTTTTCGCTTAAACAATCAGAAACGCCGCACGAACGTCACAGGGATCAATGAAGAACTACGTGATAAGTGTAGAATTTTTCGGGACGATTCTGACTTGTCGAGCACGTGAAGAGAGATATTGGAAGCGTTTCTATTGTTTTCAAAGAAATGTTAAAGAAATAAATAAAAATAAAGATATATAGGAATTTGCAGTGGCAAGTCCACAGAATGGCTGTTCAGTTATTGTTTTGGCTCAATAACGAAACAATGCCACCTCGCTAATTACTTTTTTTGGGCTTAATATTAATGGATTTGATTCGATCTGTGATTTGATCCTTACACTATTTAGCGTCATTTTAAAGAACTATTCAGTTACCTATTTTATTGTAAAATGAAAAAAAAAATGTGGTTACCATCCGAACAGCGCGCGATGCAAAAACTCGCCACTCACATTGAAACTGATTTTGAGGGCTTATTGGAAGTGAGATTAGGTAACTTAGTTAATAGAGGGAAAATGGTGAACTGGTGGTTTACCTCAGGGAGAATGTTCTGTTTGGATCTAACGTTAACTTCAATATTTGCAGGTGGAAGTACCATGTTGCCAGGGCTGGGTGAACGCCTCCACAAGGAGATAACAACACTTGTCAATCCACGTGACCCCGGCCGGGTCAGGGTCATTAGCCCGGATGACCGGAAGCACGCTGTGTGGAGCGGAAGTGCTGTGCTCGCAGGACTCTCGACTTTCCCGCAGATGTGCATTTCTGTGCAGGAATATGACGAAATGGGACCAGAAATTGTTCACAGAAAATGCTTTTAATATTATTGAGAATTTGTAAAGGAAAACGGTCTGTTTCGAGAAATAATTAGGGATTAATTGTACGAGTGAACAGATTGGACTTTTTTGTAATTTCCATGAGTGGCGCAGCCACTTGTGTGGAAATTATTAAAAAGTCCAATCTGTTCACAAGTAAAATTAATCCTTAACTGTGTCGAGAAAAAAGACCTTTTTCCTTTTGATAATAATGCTACCGTAAATATAAGCTTTTTGAATCGACAGAAGTTCATGTTTACACGAGTTAAAATGTGCCAGGCGTTCTTTCGGCGTTTTTTCGCTCAACAAGTCGATGAAGATGAGCTTTTTATTGAAAAAGACTCTTTCCTAAATGGCATTATGCCTTCATTTCTGTTCCAGGTTAAATTTGTCGATTAGGACGTAATTAACGTTCGTCATGTTCAGATCTTTTTTAATCTTTGACATGTCTCAGAAACTAAGCCCCGAGTGAAGCAGACTGGAAACAGGTTTTTTTGGTGGCAAAGTCTGAGCGATACAATTAAGTTTTAATTGTTCAGGTAGCGATAAAATCTGAGATAAATTGTTCTGCTGTCAACCAATCAGACGCGAGTATTTACGGGAGCAGTATTATTATTATAGAAGATATTCTTAAGATTCAGTTAACGTTTACTACCGAAACATTAAGGTAACATTTATATATCCATAGTTTAGAGTTGATATTGCATATGTATTTTATTCAAGAGCTGAACATTTTTATTCAGTGGAGAAAACAGAGTAGGTAGATTAATAGTTTAGAAGAAAGAAGATTTCCAAAGATATTCGAAGTCGACCCGAGGACTTCCGAAAATTTTTTAACGAAATTGCATTGTCAGTTAATATTTTGATACAGTCAAAAATTGCTCAATTCCTTGATATCGCTTGTGTTGCTCTTCGAGGTATAAACAAGTAATCGCATGTTTCCTCGTAAAATTAAGATTTAATATCACTTCATTTAATCACATCAATTTCAGCAAATTTCTAAAAAAAAGCGCGTTTTTAATCCCCAATTTTAACTGGCCTCATTCGATTACGTTTGCTTACCAGGAATCATCCCTAAAATAGCGAGGGGAAGCGATTTAACATCATTTTTACATCCGCGTTTTCTAGGATCGTTTCGTGTCGTCATTGTTTAATTATGCAATTAAAAATCCATCCGATAAGCAAATACCATCACTCAAAAAGAGAATATGAAGAATTTTGGAGAAAGGCAGAATGATTGCTCCAGCTTTTTACCGCTTTAATTGTCTAGCTGGATTTTCTAGGCCGTTTGCTGAAGTTGTATCTTTTATTTAATATATTTTTAATACCTCCTAAGCATTTATACCCCACATATAAAATCGCTCTTGTTGAAGGAACAAGTGCTGTTTTCGGCCAATAGTCGTAGAAGCTCGAAGAGTTTCCGAAGATTATTATCCAATCAGAAATTGGCGCTGGCATTCACGACTGCTCCGATCGTTCGCAGAGCTGACTCGAACGTGGAAAAGCACAGAAGTCGAATAATTTGAAACTTTCCTACCAGGTCCGGAAAGTGTTGGAATGTACTGAAGGAAATTAAATTCGAAACACTACAGAGATTAGTTCTTATGTTCCTAAATCATCATGGTTTTCTGGGAAACATGCAAATATATTTGACAATCAACTATTTCGACTGAAAATGTGCTTGTTCCTTATCAACTGCTTATGTTTCCGTTAAATTTAGATATGTTCGCATTGTTGCTCGTACGTGATAATATTTAATACAAGCTCTGGTTTTTATTACAACAGACATTTCATAACATTTAAGATGTTTAATTTTAACAAAAGCAACTGTTTTGTACAACTTGGATATACTATTGTTAATATATATTGAAGGAAATAAATAATCATCTCGTTATTTATCCGAAACAGTGTTGGAGTGCTGTGTATTATTCTTTACAAGTACAACTGTACAATTAGAAATGCGTTACTCATGTTTTTTGTGAAGAACTACCAGTGGATGTTTGGGTGAACGAGCAATGCAGTGAGCATTTTTGGCGTCTCTGAAGTGTTTCGGTAACTGAATCGTCGAGCTCTAGTCCATTTAATTAATGTTATTAGCACACACCACACAAGTGAATAGTGCTTTTTTTACATACACCTTACTCGATGATTTCGCTTATAATACGGGCGGATATTTTGTGAGTTGCGTAGTATTTTAAAATACGAGCAATGATCAAAATGCCCGCTCGTATTATGTGTTTAACCATCGAATAAGGGATTTATTATTCCACCAAAAAATAAAGTTTTGTTCGGCCATTTTGTCGCTCCGCTTTCAGTCCATATTTTTGCCCTGTTCTACAGTGTAATAACGTGGCATATTTTGCGCGTTCTTTTCCCCTAATATGGTAAAATGGCGCAACAGTGGAGTAATAAAAGGTACTATTTGGACGGCGACCATGTTGCATGGCAGGAACAGTGAAAATATTTTTCATCAGAATGAACGTTTTCTCCCTTAGGAAAAAAAAAATCTTCACGTTATATTAATTTGACATTTTTGGTCAATGCAAAGCCAAATGGGGCAGAAAAGTCAAACACAATAGGCCATTTCCGAATTGCCTTTTGCCTCAGCCTCAAAGCGAAACCATTCAAATGAAAATGACTTTGATTTCCATGAAAAAGGGCATGAAGGTGATAAAAATTTTCATATGAATGGTTTCACACGAACTCGGAAATAGCCTATTAAACAGGGGCGAAACGGCAGCGAAATCAAAACACCATATGCAGCTCCGCCCCAGGCTACAGCGGATAAGCACGGGTTGCATCGGAGGTCATTTTACGGCGGCCATGTGCGGCAACCAAATTTCCCATAAACGCTGTTATTACAAACAAGAGGATCAGAGCCATTTAGACCTGCAGCTGTACGTAGTGAAATGTTGTTTTCAAATTATGGTGATTTTCAGAGGAAAGACAGGGCTTTGTTAGCTGGTAAGAAGCGGCAAGATCGATCACTGCGCCGACTGATTGGGATGTTGGGAATTCAACGAAAGCTCAAGACAATTCTTATGATTTTGGTTATAACGTATCTGTGCATCAGCATTTATCACACATCACGAAGCATTTTACAAAACGAGACTCAAATAGCGCTTTTAAAGAAGGTACTTAACAAACCTCTTTGCGTAGCGCACCAGAAAACAATTCAACGACTTCGACGACTAGCCAAAGACCTCGCCTATGTAAGAATTTCCGTAGATCGTGATGTCGCCATGGCGAGAATCATCGACGGTCATTACGACAATCTACGGAAACTTCTTCGAGAAATCGAGTTTATTACGAGTACCAACGTGGACGAAGACAAGCGGAAACGATTTAGCGACGACGAGGCGAAAAAATCCCAAGTTGTATGTCCCGAAGTTTACAAAGGATCAATTCATGGCTATCCGTTTTACAGAAAGGGATTTGAAACTGAACAATGTTCAGTGAAACGAGACATAAAAGACCTTGCGACATTAATTTTTGACGATGTTGTTGTAACGACAGCAACAGGTGATCAAAATGTTATTTTTAACCCAGCAGGTCGTGTTGGCAGGTTTTTAACGTTTATAGAAAGTGTTTACCGCTTATATCCTGGAATCAAGGCGCATTTCATCATGGGAAAAAACTGGAATCAGCGAGAGCTTGATGCTATTAAGGATAAGACAGAATTAAATTTACGCAACAAATTTACTATTCATTATCTCAAAAACTACGCGTTTAACAAGGGAGAATTGCTTCAAAGCATAATCGATCGAATAAAAATGGAATATATATTAATTGCGCCTAGTTTAACAACTTTCACAAAAGACATTAACCTCGAAAGGCTCATAAGAATTCTGTCGACTCGAGAAAATACAATTTTTGCGGGTGGCAGTTATAGAAATCTATCCGGTCACTGGTCACATGGCTGCCTCCAAACACAACTCAAGAACTACACTATGTCTTACAAATCAGGCTACTATCATTCCTTCGCCGAATGCTTAGTATGTGACGACCTTCCTGGCCCATTTCTAGCAAAAACAGCCATGTTACGAGATATCGGTTTTCATTTAACTGGAGACCATGGTCTTTTTCGAGATTTATTCTTGAGGGTAAAGGATCGCCATTCTAGCCCACATCCGGGACGTAATCATGGCGGAACCGCTGTAGTCACTTGCCCGGATGTAATGTTTCACATGCAGACTACTCCGGTTCGAGACGACGAACTTGCAAACTTTGCAAACAAGCACAACATTAAAAAGATCGTTGAGGTCGATGGGAAAACTCGATGGTTCGGCTGTCGAAGACGTATTAGACATCGCAATGGAGAAAAATGTCCTTTGAAATCTGGGCTTGTAGTTCCGCCGTGTTGTTTGGAGAACATTGCGGATGCGATCAAATTTGTGATGGAGCAATGCGGCAAGAATAACATAACTTGCGAGTTACAGGAGGGAACATTACTAGGTGCTGTTAAACTGAACAAGGTGCTACCTTGGGAGAGAGATGCTGACATCACATTCTTAACCGCGGACTTTTCAAAACTGGTCAAGATAAAAGACGTATTTACCAGACAAGGATATGTGGTTCATGATATCCGTGAGTATCTCAAAGCGTTGGTGTGTTTATTCTCATATCTGATGTGTTTATTCTCATATCTGATTCTTGTGTAAGTAAGCAAATGAAAAACCCGTCGGCTTTCGATCACCAGAACGCAGGAACGAGTGAATTTTCCATGGTGCAAAATGTCAAACTTAGTGGGTTTCTTCATACAAAAACTAGGCCTTCTTCTGACCTTCAGACAACAGACTTACTTGTTCGCAAGAGTAACAATCGTACGCACGCACTTTCCAAAATGAAGTTATTCTATGAATCAATATTTCAGCCCGAGGGTCCGGAGTCTGTTCTGCGAATTCAGCTGATGCCATTGTAGGGCATTGTGTTGGCAGGAAAGTCGGAATTCCGAGTAACAAAGAGAAAATTTACCAAGCTCGCGATTGTCGTGGTTAGGATTGCTTACAACACAAATATGAGGATTGGTCAAAACCGACTCCAGAATTTCTTCGCCTTATTTGAGAATGTGTAAAGAATGTCGAGTCTATCATGACAAAAGGGGTGGTGAAGCTTGTTGTTACTACTAATGTTTTTTATTATTTCTAGAACAGCCATGGTGCTGTGTTGAAGGCCATAAAGCCGGTGGAAAGATCGAGCTCCTCGCTGACGGATGGTCCATCCAGATGTACGGCCAGCATAGGATGAATCCGAGAGGGGCCCTCAGTAATGAGCACTTGCCAACGACGGTCTTTTTCAGCGGCAGCTGGCTCAACGTGCCCTTCAATCCAGGGCTCTATGTAAGAAATCGCTACGGAAAAGAAGTGTACAAACACGCCGAGCACTGGCTGTCGACCGGAAAGCAATCTGGATGGGATGCTTACGAGACAGGAGTGTTTAGTTCATGTCCCGTCAAGGGATTTCACGGGTGTCTTGATCAATATCAGCCTGATGGGTCCATACAGTTTGAGGACAACTTTTAAACTTCTTATATTAATAAATATGTATTGAATAAAACAGTCAGAATCTCAGCTTTACTATGTTCAATCACTGTTTGAGTCACTGTTAGGCTCAGTTTGGGGACAAATGCCACAAATAAAACCAATGAAAAAACTTGAATAACATTTATTAAAATTTAAAAACCTTTCAAAGCCAAAATGAAAACTTTTTCAAATGCCATAGGAATATCTCAAAACTCTTACTTTAAAACAGTAAACAAGTCAGACCAGTTTGACAAGGACAAACACGCCGTCAATTACGTCACGATTACGTCATGATTAGTGGTAAGCGACAACCGGTTAGCTATTTGAGCATGCTCCAACTTACAGTTTAGTTTCAAGGTAAATAGGAAAACACAGATAAAAATCCAAGATGTAAAATTCAAGGTGCTCATCCTCTATGAAAGAAATTAGTCAGGAAAGATGATTTTCTCCGTTCCTCTGATGACTGTTTCTTCTGTGTAACCGTGCTAATCAGCCTGGCTCCCTCTCGTAACATGGAACCCAACGTGTCTTTGTGCGAGTCAAACACTCTGCCTTGTTCCATCTCCATCAGGTTCGACATCAAGTCGCCGCCTGTTAACTGTGGGGGAGGTGGACGTACAAACACTATTAACCAATGAACTACGCGCAAAAATGCATAGATGATATTGAACTTGTTAGTTTGTTCCAGGATATATTGGTCTCGTTTGTTTTACAAATTTCTGAAGTCGAGTCAAGTGTCGCTGTATGTAGAGCCTATTCATATGACGTCACGACAGCCATATTGGTGTCCCAAAACAAAGAAACGACGGCCATATTGGTGTACCAAGCCATTCCTCCGGGAATTAAACTTGATTATAATGCAAAAATCGTCTTTTGTTTTAGTAAACCAATATGGCCGCTGGTCACGTGAGTGCATACGTTCTTTTGCTTTGTGTTTCAAGTACAATAATGGTCTTTTATTTAATTCCTGAGGTTAAGATGTCGCAAAAAAAAAAATCTTGCAGGGTAGTTCAAATTTCACAAAGAAATATTCGTTGCGTGAAATGTTGCTGTGAATGTTATGGTATCAAACAGATACTGAAATGTTTTTTTTTTTCTGTCCAAGCGACTCGATACATTCAATTGGGATGACGTAGCTCTGCCGTGATCCGTGCACTTACTCTGATTGGTTCCTGGATGCTTGTGAATTTAAGAACCAATCAGAGACAAGACGCGAATCTTCGAATTGCAACATTTGTTCGGTCAAATCTCAGAACGCCTTCTCTTGCAGTAATAAGTAGAGACAGACAACTATTTACACAACCTTAAGGACGTTCGCGCTAATTGTTTTTGCGCATCCTTACTGCGCACGTAATTCATGTCGCAACGTCGCGCCACGTCATGCATCGAGCGCGCGCGCTGAGAAAACTTTCCAAACAAATATAGGGCTGGTAGCTGTTCAGATAACTTCGCTCGCAGTTTACTCTCTCAAATGATCGGTGACCCCCAATTTTTTTTTGATAGACAGCTTTGTTTTGCGATTCTCAACAGATTGTAAAAAAATGAACAAAAAGTCAATGTTGGAAGTCTACAAGTTTCTAATTTTTTTGCCTACGCGGCATCAAATCTTGCCCATCTTTCAACTGCCTGGCGAGTGCAAATGTGATCACTAAACGATTAGATTTTCTAAAGGAACATCACCAGTTGAATCAATTTGCTTAATAGATCCCCTTAAACAATATTTAGACAAGAAAATTGCATTTCATGAATTTATTCGCATTATTTTTGAGCAAACAGACACTGTCGCCATTGTCAGAAACGAAGGCCGATTTATAAGATTTTAAGGTGATCTTTCGGACATCTTATCTCCGAAACGAATTCGGTGACCCCCCAATTTTTTTACATTTCTGACATGAGTAACCCATAAACTCACAGTGGTGAAAGTTTTAGAAAAATGTCAATGTTGGAAGATTTTCGCGCGAACGTCCTTAAGAGTACCATACCATAAAATTGTCTTCGCTCCTTATCTTCGTGACTTCTTCAGCGTCGTTTTGCAGTATGCCTTCCTTTCTGGCTTTTTCTTGTAATTCGGACACCTCACTGAAAATCTTGCAAATGAAAAGAACAGAAATGATTTTAGAACAAAGAACATAGTTCCCACGAGTGGTAGAGCGCCCGACCAGCATCGGTGCGGAGGACAATTTCCCCGAATAGCTTGGGTTACTGACTAACATTTTCACATGAATATTCAAAAATTTATTTCTCCTGTTTTGGCGTTCCTTTATTACAATTGACGTTTTGTCGTGATTTAGGCAGTTTGAGACAATTTGGATCATGTTGGCTTTTTCTGTGTGGAAAAAATATCCACTTATCGCGTTCGCTCTGATTTGGATATTATCGAAACCAGGCCATTTTCAAAGCTACCCAGAGGGAAAAAATACACCTGGATGGAAATAAACACTATTAGAGAAAAGTATCTTGCCTTAAACACAAAACAATGACCCCGGCAAGGGACGATAACTCCAGCGCGCTAACCATTAGGTCATTGCGCCTCCAACCAAAGAAGTGGATCCAGGTGAACCCAAAAGTGAAGGAAAGGGGATCATTCAAATTGTGCTCTTTTTCTTTGTGACCGAACCAAATCTTAACGCATCAAAATGCATCTAATCACGAACTAATACGAATGAGTTATTCCCTGAGAAATATGTAGTGATGCTACTTCACTGTTCCAAGAAACGTAAATGAGAAATGGTTTGGGAGAATATTAATATTTATCATGCCACCAAATGTGATTAGTTATGTCACCTGGATTATCTCTTCTTCAATCTTCTTAGATTCCACCAGATTTTGTTCAATCGCGCTCAGAATCAGTAAATAGTTTTCCAGTTTCTCGTATGAAACGTTTGTCAAGTCCTGTTGAGAGAGCCATGAAATATGAATTACTAAAGTCATTAAAATTTCCGACCAACAAATCTCTTTTATATATAACAAGTGTATCGCGAGAGAGAGAACAGAAAACCCCAAAGAGAACAAAACTACAGCGAACTGAGTCTTCCCAAATGGCGGGAAAGAGGAATAGCTCGAAAAACCATCATTTTAAATCAAATACTTACTTAAGTAGAATTTGCTCTGTCATCATACGTTAGGAAAAACACTTTTAAATGCTAGAATGGCGCTTGTAGGTCAATTTTCAAGCCACATATATAGGCCAAGAAGACTTTTCTCCAATGAAGAACAGTGCAGCGTCTCCTCGCCTTGGCTCGACTGTTTTGCTGTTGCTGTTGTATGTTGTTGTTGTTTTTACCATTTTATCTTCTTAGTAAAGAGCCTTTTAGACAAGAAGCAAAAACTTACCGGTAATTGAAAAGGCATCTGCTTTAGGTAAACAAAACTGGGCACCTCTTCTACTCCACTTGTTTGTACTGTAGTGTCTAAACACAAATGAGTAACAAAAAGGTTTCCACTATTTCCTCTTCTAGTTGGTACAAGGGTAAGATGCCGTATTTATATCCAAAGGGTGGAGCCTGGTTGGAAGCTATCTGACAAGTGCACAATCCAACTGTCTTCAACGCCTCGCGCCTTCGTTTGGCAAGGCTTTTACGTCTACTTGCATTGAATGTTTGTTTAACTGTTAAGGCCTGACCATACAGGATGGCAAGTAGACGCAAGTTTTCAAGTGCTCAACTTGCGACTCAGTTTGACCACAAATTGCGTGCACTTGCGTCGACTTGCGATGACTTAGATTGACGCAAATGTATGCACAACTTACCGTCTTCCTCGAGTTTGGCTTTCAGATCATCTGTTTCTCGCTCTTTGCCTTCAGTCTTCACATCAACCATAGCGAATTCCTGTTTTTTTTTTTTTTTGAAATGATGCGCGTATTCAGAGCAGTACATAGCAATGTAATACAACATCAACAAGCAAAAAGTGCAATATGTCTAACTAAACTTAATATTGTAAATTATGCGTATATTTTATTGCCGATTGTGTATAGTGTGCTATAGTGTAATGTAGTGTGGTAAAGCGTATTGTATTAGGCCTTTATATTGTGTAGTTTTGTTTCTTCAATTTAATAATACTAAAAAAAAAATCAAGAAATAACGTCTGCTTTCCAAATCGCTTCATCTTGCGTTATCCCATCTATGCAAAGATCACTAACCCTTTAATCAAGCCTCGAACGCATTCCATTTGTATGGGATTGGAAAAACCAGTTATTCCGGTGAGAAGTTAAATGGAACAGTCCTTCCACTGGAAAAATTTTGGAAAAAAGGAATACCTCCAGAAGTACTTTTCGATAAAATAGGCGGCTTCCGGCGGAAAATGAAATGGATCGGAACAGTCCTCTCCAGTGGAAAGTTTTTAAATATCACAAACTCGTCCCGTACAATTGTGTTTGTTGAAAAACTTAAGTGTTCCATTTGCCGGAAAAATCTCACCGGTTTTCTACAAAAATGGAAAACGCTCCTTCGGATTGCTATAAAGAGTATTTTTTTTTAAATTTTAATCAGTTATTTTTTCGAGAATCAATGCTAATCACTTACCAGATTTGTAACTACAACAGCAACAACAAGGTTGGCAAATACAAACGCACCGATAGCTATGAAGACGAGAAGAAAGAGCCCTCCACCAACATAATAAGTCTCTCCAACATCCTGCAATCAGAAAACACATCACTTGTTCTCAATTTTAACTTAATTTTAGTCTGAACATGTTCTTTTGTTCGTGTGGTTTCAACTATCAAATAATTGCGATATTGTTCATTTCACAACAAATGAGGAAAAGTTTAAACCCAAATTTCAGTCTCATGAACATTCTTAGGATGTTCTTCAAGTTTTCAGCCCCAACGTTCTCATGTGAAAAACTAAGACGAAATTTGCCTGTTTGTCAAAGCGTCTTTTTGTTACTTTTGTTACTAGTTTCCTGCCTATTTGTTTTTTTCCCCAAATATTTAACTATAAAAAATTGCGATAAAATATTTCGAAGCATATTAAGAAAGTTATTAGGCAGCCGGGACAAAACCTTTACCATTGTCTCATTACTACCTGAAAAGCTTTGAAAATTTCCATCCAGCCATCTTGAGTTAGACAAACAAAGAGATAAAACATAGCTAACAGTAGTCAAGGATTATAATAAACTTATTCAAAAAACTAATCATAACAATTAATTTTTCAATAATTTTTGAATTAAAAAATGTGACATTTCCATACCCAAACTAGCCGTTATGTTGGAAACAATGCACGACTGGTCAAAATAATGTCTAATCTAATGTAATCACTTTTTTAGACACCTTGGGCAATGTTTTCCAAAGCAATTGCTTCAGGGTGAACTCGAAGCAAGGCTTGTCTAAGGCTAAAGTAAAACCCGATAATTTGCATGTGTGGTTGTTGAACCTTTGATTAGCTTAGGGGTTTGGGAAACCAGTTGAAAGAGATCAAGTTTTCAAAACCCTCAGATTGCAACAGCCATCTTTACAAAGCTTGTCGCTGGTGTAGTTTACCAGGAACTGCGATATGACCCAGCGTAATTTTTTTCATCATGATGCCCCTCCCCCCTCCGCCCCACTCGGAATAAGGAAAACAATTGTATGAAAAGATACAGCTGGAGAGATTACCAAAATACATCGGTACAACGTCCCTGAATAGAGTCACACCAATCACAGAAAACACCAACATGATAATCACAAGAAGAAGTACAATGTTGGCCATGTCTGTGGAGAGAAGGAAAAAAAGATCCTTCAGAAGTTGAAAACTAACTAATCTAAACTAATTAAACTAAACAAAACTAAACTCAACTGAACTGAACTAAATAAGATTTTATTTCTCCATTTTCTCCGTAGTTTAAGTTTCAATTGAGAAGATAATTATAATCAAACACTCGAGAGAGTGATTCATAACATTTCCAAACACCTCGAAGTTCGTCAGAAATACTCCGCTGTGTGTCGTATTTTCAACTCTCTTCTTGGTGTTTGGAAATGTGATGAAACACCCTCTCTTGTGTTTGATTGTATCACATAAAGACTCACCGGGGACGGACTGCAGAATTGTCTGTACAACTATTTGTAATCCAGGCAGTGAACTGATACTGTGAATTGAAACAAGAGCAACATCCATTAAAAGAAGAAAAAAAACATGGTTTTGTAATGTAAATAAAGCCACACTAAATCTTTTCTCCAGGTTCTGCCTGCAAACTATCACAGCTTCCTAAGGGTCTATGCAGGCCATGCTGCCATACCCTATCCTATTGGGTAATTTTTTAATGATTGTTGTAAAACCAAAACGTGGGAATACACATAAAACAAGTCGGAATTGATTACAGCTTTACAAGTGACTGGCCAAAACAACGGCATCTTCTAGAAGCTCTCAATGCTAACAACACTTTTTACAATTCTCTAGATCCCAATAGAAATATAATTACGATAGACGCTGGTTTTCTACCTTCTAAGACTGCGGAAAGCTCTCAACACTCTAAGAATTCTCAACACACCTCTGCTTCCTGATCCTGTACTAAGCACTGACAATATAACAATACAGTACATTCAGTAATTACTATAAATACAGCGACACTTTTTTTCTAAAACAAGTTGAATTTATTTTACCCTTTTTGTACTCTGATCTCAACTCGATTTTGAACCTTCTAATGAGTATTTAATTCCGTACTATTTGCTCTTGATTCACATGATTTGCGACAAAATTTGTCTGATGAAAGCTGTTTCTGAATAAATTTCGTAAGCTGGATGATAAATCTTGTTGGGTTGGTTTCTTATCGGTAAGTGTCCAAAATCAAACAAATAAGTGCACACCAAGTGTATTTATTCAAAAAGATCCGCCGCGCTAATTAAATTTTTCGACTTTTTTATGCACATGGCGCTAATTCAAGGGCGTTGTTTCTCAGGGAAACATTTTTTGCTAAATCTTCAAAGTTACTCACACGGTCCAAGAAGAAGAGCCACAACAATGAAGAAATCAAGAACATTCCATCCCATCTTCCAGAACATAAAGAATCCATGATACCATTTGACAAGGATCTCACACACAAAGATTGTCATAAGGCACTGGTCCAGCACTGAGAACAAATGACTGTACTTCTGCTCCTGTTGGATAATAATTTACGGTTATTTAGTAGTATTATTTGTTAATATTAATAGTAATAATATCAATATTAATATTAATATTATTATTAGTAGTAGTATTATTGTTATTAATATTATTATTATCATTATTATTATTATGTCGTTGCTCAATCTTGATTGGCATAATTCACATCCGTATTGTAGCTTCGCGCGCTAGAAATAAAGAGACTGGTCACAGTCTACCCAAAGTGAGACAGACAAGAATCTGTCCTGTTTCTTTCATATGGAAGACCACTGACCCACACTTGAAGTAAAGCATGGGCCAGTTTGGCCCGAGTACAGACCACACTATCTTCCTAACCTTTTGTTAGCAATAATTCTCCAAAAAAAAACCCCAGGTAACTTGATCTAAAACATGTTGTTAGCACTGTACAGCCAGATCAAGCTCACCCCAGTTTCCAACGAATGAAGCAGCTATGAGTATTGCTACTCCTAGCCTGTTTCAGGTTCTCAGTAAGTGGGGCGAGTGTAAGCAAAGCGAGCAAAGAAAAAATGAGGGGGAATGGGGGGAGAAAAAAAAAGGGCCGCCAGTCCCCCTCTTTTTCGCTTTGCTCGTGCTCACCCCACTGACCAAGAACCTGGAACAGGCTATGCTACTCCTGGCCTGCTGCTTAGCCAATTAGGTTACAAGTTTGCTATTTAATATTCAGCCAGTGGGTTATAGCAAAAGTCAATATTAACTTTAATATTAACCTCTAGTATGAATTAACACACCCTTAAACGCGAAGTGTGGACCTAAGTACAGAATCGCACTTACTAGTTCCTGGTCTGTCTCCACAGCAATCAGTATACTATTAAACAGAATAACACACAGAATTCCAGTTCTGAACACTGTGTTGGACAGGAACTGGCCCAGCAGCTCATTAGATGCATACTCCTCAATTGCTTCATCGTCCAAATCAACAATGTCCCACATGTTTTCCTCTTCTTTCTCTTTTGACATCAGTAGTTCTTCTTTCTATGAGTTTTACAATTAATTAGCTACTGTTGCAAACTGCTGCAAATTACTGTCTTAATTCAATCTCAGGGATGAGGTTGGAAAGTCTATGTTCGAGCCTGGTGGCCCATCAGGTCGGAGTTTATCTCAGTTACAGTAACATGAAGCAACTGAGTATTCCTACTCTTCCCTGGATGGGATGCTAGTCCAACGCAGGGTTATCCCCCCCCCCCCCCCCCTCCCCTCCTCCACCTCCATTGCATTAGTTCACTGGTACCCATTTATACACCTGGGTGGAGACATGCAGTTTGATAGTAAAGGCTGTCTTATCCAACAAGACAACACAATGATCACAGCCAGGGCTTGAACCCGGAAAACTCGATCTGGAGTCCAGTGCACTAACCATTAGGCCACCGTACCTCCCACTAACAATCTCAGAACAATGATAAATTCAAGTAAGTGTGAAAAGTTCCAACAATGTGTTGTACCACAAAATATCCACACCCCTCCATTGGATTAGGCTTTCTTTAGTTTGAATTCGCCACATGACCCTCTAGAAATTCTAGTTTTGCTTCTTACTTGTGTCTTGAAACCACCCTCACCCTCTCTCCCTCAGATATTACAATGACTTTCTTTGGGGTGGGTTGTTGGCAATGGATATTTCCTGGAATCATAACAATATAAGCCTAGAGTTTATAAATAATGTACTAAATGATCCATTTCATTAGAATTCTAGTTAGATCTGTGGCATTCACAAATATAACCCACTGGTGTTGTACTGTTGTAAAAAAAAATAATAAAAAAATATAATGTGTAGTTCCAGAAAATATCCACACCTGGCCTCTCACAGAAAGGATTTGCCCTATGACCCTGGTCCCTGCCCCTCTGGAAATTCCAATTAAGCTTCACAGTGCTTTCAATAAGCACCGACGGCCGACGAAAAGTGTAGGCTACTTTGCTCGGAGAAGTCGGCTACTTTTTCCCCTAAATTGAAGAAACTAGAGAAAGATCCTTTCAAACCTTGTTGATGCAGTCGGCTACTCTATTCTAACCTGCTGCCTACTTCAAATTTTATTGAAACCCCTGGCTTCATATGTTGCTTTAAATTTTTGAGTCTTTACGTTGTACGTATACAGCTGCAGGTGGGCTAGTTAAGTATTCCTCCCTTAATCTCATCTCATTTCATAAATTTACAGTCTCCTCGATATATACTGGATTGGAGTCTGTAGTTAAAACTATAAATCACCTCATTTTGTATTGCATGGAACACTGCATGAAATTCTTTTTCCCTGTTAAAAACAAAACAAAGAAATTATTTAACAATGATATCGCATGTTCTTGTCTTTTATCGTTTTATGTGTCTCCTATGGCTATCTGGCTGTTTTAATCTTATTTCTGTAGACTGATACAAGATTGTGTAGTTTCTCTATACCGTAAAATTCCATTTATAAGCCCTGGGCTTATACAACTTCGTAAGGGGTTTTGGGTGGGCTTATAAGCGGAGGGTCTTATATCTGGGGGGGGTTATAAGCGGAATAAAAAAAATGTTTGAAATGAGCCATGGTAGTGATTGAAATATAAATAATGTTCAGTTGTGTCATCCAGCAGAGGGGGACTTATATCCGGTGGGGGGGGGGGGGGGGGGGGGGCCTTATAACTGGAATTTTATGGTACTCCATGGATGGGATATGCTAGTAAATCACAAGTAACTCCCAGGTTATCTGTTTGTCAGGTGACCTTATCTAATAGTTCACTGCTACCCATTTATAGTCCTGGGTAAAAAGAGACTCAAGTAAGGTCTTCGGCACATGCACATGCATGCCAGAGTCAAATGCCTAGCCCACAACCATGGACACAACACAATGATAAGATCCAGGGCTTGAACTTGGACCACTTGTTCCAGAGTCCAGTACGCTAATTACCACAGCAGTTAAAGTTCCTTAAAGCATTTTATATTTTAATATGTTTGGGTCCTTTAGTAAGATTTCAATTTGTACTACTGAAAATAGAAAAATATGATTTCCACTGAACTCAAAACAAAACTTAAGACTGTAATTATATTTATGCATAAAATGAGATTCGGATTGAGGTCTGACCTTAAAAAACTGCATTTCTATTAGCCCATTAACCTGCCAGGTGCAGTACCTGTTTTCTTCATCTTTATCAGGGTCAGATTTACTATCTGTCAACAAGGATGCCACCTGAAGTTTCAGCCGTACTTTGTCAACAGTCTTTAAAAAAAATAATTGATCAGGATAAAGAACTTAATTATCATAATTGCAGCAAAAGTTAAACTCTGTCAAAATATTAATTGGAAAGCAGCAACCCATGTCCTACATACTACATTCTTTCAAAAGCACGAACACTGAGTTAACTTTGTCCAGATAATGTGCCACAAGGGTGAGACCCTATTCAGCAGAATAGCAGAACATGGCACTAGTTTGCATGAGGCTAGATTCACCCCAGCTTGCTTGCAATTATTTTTTATGCGTTGGTTAGGGCAACATAAAGTATTGCCCAAACCAGCAAGTGAAAGCTTGCCGCAAGCAAAGCAGGGTGAAGCTAACCGCATGCAAACCGGGGTGAAAGTTACTTCCATTCTGCCATTCTGTAGAATAGGGTCACCCTGCCACAACATATCTTTTATCTGATTGGTTTTCCCTCATGGTAACACTTTACAACTTTTTTCTAGTTCAGACCTTGCTTTGTTGCACTCAGCTAAAAGACATTCTTACTTACACTTTTAAGAGACTTGGCCATGGATTTTTCTTCTGGTTTTTCACCTGTTTCTTTTGAGTCTCTGTCTTCATTGCTGGAAAATCCACCAGTTAGTTTGTTCAAAACACGGACTTGGTTTACACCCTAAAATGAAAACTGAACTATAAAACTAAAGAAAAAAATCAAATTTTTGTATTAAAAATGCTCAAATTTAACAGAATCAGTGTGTTGTATTTGAAATTATACAATTAAAAAGTCTGAACATGTACAGTACCTTTTTAAATTTTGAATTCATTTTTGTAATCAGATTCTTGATCCTCTTCAACGAGCATTAAATTCAATGTAACTGCAGCAATGGTGTGGAATCTAGATATGGCAAATATCTGCAAATATTAAAAAGATAGGTCTGAACAAAGGCCTGCATGTAAGTCTTAACTTTAACAATGGTTGCAGGTGACTTGATCATATAGGGGGTACATGCATCTTCTGAGTTAGGACTACATATATCTTCTTTAGCATTAAATAACACTTGAAATTTTTTGGTTGAAGTGTCCTATTACTGGTGGTAGAACAATATTTTCAGGTTGAAGCAACTACCAAACATCAACTGTTTCTCGAAACTGTGTTAATATCGCCATTTTCAACTCAGACTAAGCTATTGCATATTATAAAATAACTGGAAGAAAAATGCTTTGACTGAAATCTGAATTAATTTTTCGAATGTGAACAAAGAGCTTTACAAAGATTCTCCCTGTTAGGGATTATTTCTATAAAAGTTTATGATGAGGACGGTGTGCTAAAACTAGCAGAAATATTCAGCTACGTACAGCTAGCTACGCTATGAAATCAAGAATGAACGCTGCGCAATGCCAAAATAAAGACTAAAAGCAAGAAAAATAGTTTTTTTTACCTGAAACCCGTACAACCATGGCATTATTTTCCTAGCAAGAATCCTTGACACGTAATTTTTGTTATCAACCTTACTCATGTAAATTTCAATGCAAATTTCATGATGGCGCCATGTTGTTGATAAGCCAATCAGCGCAGACCTTGGGTTGTGTATGCCTACCTGTGATATCTACGTACGAAACGGCGCGAATATTCAGAGTATTCTCCATGGAGTTGCTTTTTCACTCGCCTTCAAATGCCACTGAACAGAAGTTTAAAATCACTATTTACGATACTACTTCTGTCGAAATGTGAGAATTAAAGAGAATGGCCAGTCAAGTGTTTTGATGTGATTTGATTTGTTTTGCCTGCCACTTTCCAAAATATTCGCAAACAATTTCAGCTGTTTCAGGCCGCAATGGTGTCGAAATAGTGGGTCACGTCATTTTCTCGCGAGCACATCAGTTTCTAAAAATAGCCTACACGCGAAAGACATAGCACGCACGCCAATACCAGATGTAGACTTCTAGTTATGGACTTCTGATTATAGTCATTTTCTGTAATAATTTAGAGGCCTGTCATAATATAACATGGCAAAATTAAAACGAGATATGCATTTGTCTTCATTCTGTTAGTTACCGGAGTTTTGTGTTGTCATTCAAGGGAACGTTAAAAAAAGCTTGCAAATGGAAAAATTTACTGAGTGAGAAGGAAACAAGGCTTAAAATAACAATTGTTTAGGGGGTTCAAAATCCGCGAAGGAGGTCCATATCATTATCTGCTAGCGGATTTGGTCCGGGGGGTCCATATCCGCTAGAGGATTTGGACCGGGGGTCCATATCCGCTAGCGGATTTGGACTGGGGGTTCCAAATCCGCGCGGGGGTCCAAATCCGCTGTGACACCTGTGCGATGGACTCGCTAGCATCCTTTCCAAGAGTAGAAATACTACCACAGCTAGCTGCTACTAGTCGATCGGTTAATGCGATAGAAACCAGGTCAAACCAGGATAACCGTTTTGGAACATTTTGGCCTGCACTGGATACGCACTTGATTGAATTTTACGAGAACGAGAAATACAATACAAGTCGAGTCCTACTCAGCTTCTAGTCAAACGAGCAATCAGATTTTGTACTTTGTTTTGTTGTGTATTTATTTCAATTTAAGCGTCACAAGTCAGGATGGCCGAGCGGTCTAAGGCGCCAGACTCAAGGGGCATTCCTTTCCCAGTGTTCAACGGGGCGAGTGTTCTGGTCTCCAAATGGAGGCGTGGGTTCGAATCCCACTCCTGACAATGTGTCAAAGGAAATTATTTATTTTTAGTTTTCCTGAGAGAAAAACGAACGAAAAAGAAAAAGTTAATTTTTTTAAAAAAGAAATATTTTCCGTTGATGGCTCAAAAATCCAAGTCTGAGCAACTTTTCAAAAGCACATGGGACGCTACCACCAAGATCAATTTTAACTGGCGAATCATGCGTGCACTCCCCCTCCCCCCCTCCCCTGAATCAGCTCAATGTTGCCTTAATAAAATATTTTTATCGCGTAAGCGTTTCGCATTTTGCAGTTAACTCTTTTTTTCAGCATTCTAGGGGAAAAAGGAAGCACTGTCGACCCAACAATAGTGTCTCAGAGTGTAGCTTGGCAGGTGAGAATCAAGACTATTAAGGTGGGGGTACTGAAGCCTGTTTT
The DNA here is from genome assembly GCA_963693305.1 of Meandrina meandrites. Taxonomy (NCBI): domain Eukaryota; kingdom Metazoa; phylum Cnidaria; class Anthozoa; order Scleractinia; family Meandrinidae; genus Meandrina; species Meandrina meandrites. The sequence continues at coordinate 62,512,610 of OY855903.1, forward strand.
CACACCACTTTACTTGGGTTTAATGCAAATATCTCGCTCCCGTTTCAAGCATTCCCAAAACCCTCCGCTCATCCCACTAAGCTATGTTTAGCGGTGTTTTATAAATTTTTGAGTGATTTTTGGAGATGTTTGGGAAGAGATAGTTTTTCTCAAAGGATTAGTAAAATTTGGAGAAATAAGAAATATTAAAGATTTAATGTAAATTTAAAATTAGAATTTGAAGTTAAAAATTAGTATATGGACACCCAAACAGTCCCCTGACAACCTGGGGTGCTCTTGCGTGGGGGTCAACTGTCTGGTGGTGTTCCAAAAATAATTTTCTTTCTTCTATCCCTTCTTTAAACCTCTTAAAATTTCACTCAAATTCACCTCTACCCCCAACTTAATAGTTGCATGACTCTGACTTAAAATAGTCAGTTCTGTTTTGTAATGGACTTGGCTGTCAATTTTCGATTATATTCCTGAACTCCGGAAATACCAACAATTTTCTTTTCTTTTTTGCTAGAAAATCCCCAGTCTTTCAACGCATACTCGCATTTCAATTTAATTAAAACAAGAAGCTTAGTAGCTTATAACCGGGTGGTTAAACATGAACTCTTTTCTTTTGCCAAATCACTGGAACTTGGAAAAATGAATTATGCAACACGAACCACTTGTAAAACCGAACACCTCGACAAATACATTTGAACAAATTTGTAGAAATAATAAACACACTGCGGTGACAAACATAACAAGACAACGCATGTCGAAAAAAAACTGATTTTAAAAACTTGACGTTTCGTATGCTACAACACACATCTTAAAATGTAACAATACTAATAATAACAAACAGATGAGTCTGCGGGAAAAAAATATAAAATGCTAGTAAAGAAAGTTTCTCACTGCCAACGTTTTCATTAAAGGCTGGCTTTAAAATACGAATTAACAATGTTTCCTTAATTTTACAAATCTGACCGACCAGTTGCTAAGATATCAAAATTGTCCCATTCAAAATTTTTTCCTGCAGACTCATCCGTTTTTTATTAATTATTAATTTTGTTAACTATCGTCGTTCATTTAGAACTCAACTAATAGTAACAATAAAAAACTCTAATAATATCGTTTATTTCATTCATATTGTCAGTAATATTATTAATAATCATAAATATTCCATGAATTTTCATTGAATTTCGCAACTGCCGTTATTTGTTCCTCTTAGGACGACTTGTACGCCTGCAAACAAAAGAAAAGTAGACCTTCACCTTCTTAATTGCACTGAAATTACGTAACCGAAAACTCAACGCAATTTTCTAAATGCCTCGAAAGTGGATACCTTATACAGCATTACACCACGTCACACATTAACGTGTAATATTTCACAATCATTATCAAGAGAGCAAAAAGGAACAAGCAATTCTTATGGTGTACTTTTAAATTACTATAGTATAATATGCTGTTACAAAACTAAACGGCATGCAGTGCCTGCGAAAGGGATGACGTCTCACAAGGGGTGTTAGATAATTTTTAGGAAATTGGTCAAAAAATTAACGTAAATAAAGTAGCTGAAAACTTCTGTGTTGATAGCCCGCGAACGCAGTCGTATTTCACAGCCGGAAATACGTCAGCGTTCGCAGGCTACTGCGTTATCTTGTAGCGTGACAACTGATATACCATTACAAGGTCAAATCAAACGCTGTCTCAAATTGTTCACACCGGCTCTTTAAAGATTTCTGTTTACAAAATCTAATAGAATTTGCCAAATATAATTTGTGTCTTTCGTTTATACCTTGTATCAATCCTTTCGAACCGCCTTGGAGTATTTTGCCTTGAGTTTTACACGCTCATTCCATTTTTCTATTTTTACATTTACATGTAGTGTGCAGACCATTGTTGATTTTTTGGAAGATACGGAAAGTTCATCTGCTACATTGTACGATTTTGCCTTTCAATAATGTGGAATTAGCCCTTATGGCGAGTTGTAGCCACCTAGACAGTCACTTTCTTCCAAACCAAAACAAAACCTTTAACAAAAATAAAGCAAACGCTTTTGACTGCTTACTAACAACTATGTACCACAGCAACTAAACACTTTCTACAGTATATGACAGGAAATTAAAACACGCAACATAATTTCTCTTATCAACAAAATGAATTTTGTACGCTATGTATTTCATAAACAAACAACAAATCAGAAATTTACAACATAGCCTAAATTATCACAGTAGCTCACAGTGGCGGACAAAAAAGATGCGTCCCCAACACAACTGGGTGAAAATGATCAAAAACTTTATTTGCCGCGGAAGATCAAAAGCCAAAATGCACCAGTGACGCTATTCTCTGTGAAAGAAAATAAACACAAATCCACTTACCTTCACGTTTGTTGTCCGGAACAGTCCTTGAATTAGTAAATATACTGCTGTAGATTATTAGACTCTTTTCAGCTCAACGCAACTCAAACGGGCAAAAAACACAGCGAACGAAAACATCAGACTGGCATCAACCACGAAACTGCTGCATCGTTAACATCTGTCATAAAGTAATGGTCTTCAAGACAGGTCGCTGTTTCGCACTCGATCGCACGGAGCTATAAATCATATCACGGAGTATTCGTAACTTATAGATCCTCACGTTAAACAAGGAATCAAATATAATTCCTCTTTTTCGATGATACTTCGTTTAACTTGTTAGAATGTAATTCTGTAAATTATTTACAGCACATCGCGACTAAGCTTACAATCTCATTGTGTAAATTATTCATAGCTCCTCGCGAGTAACGTGATTTGAACTCTCGCCAAAAAGACACACATTTCAATCTTCCTTTCAGTGATACCCATTTCTGTTTTTCAGAACCAAAAGAACGAGTCAAATATAATTCCTCTTTTTCGGTGATACGTCGTTTAAGTGGCTGTCCACGTAAGAGCGGCCCGGCGAGTTTGGGGTCGTGAGTAAACCTTCCCTTTATTTTTTGTGAGTGGAAAGGACTTAATGTGAAATGATTAAAATCGAACTATTTTTTTCCAAAATCTTTTTCTGTGCTTCGCTACAGGACAAAACTTATTTTCCTGTCTGAGGGCGGTTTTCAGGCTAATTCGATGGCCGAAATTGGGTACTTTTAAAAGCCGCGCTTGTTCGAAACGGATCAATATCGCTAAATACTACACAGTACATTACAATAAGCTGCATTTGACTTGTGCTATGAAGGAATATGGAACAATTTGACCAAAAATTAAATTAACTTAATAAGATCAAAGACAACCCTGTTTGCGGTATGTTTTATCGCTTGACAAATTCCTCCAAAGTAAAAGCTAAAATCTCCGAAGCGGTACAAAAATCACAAGTAAAATGTACTTCACAGCGAAGATCTAACCTTATTCTGACAGAAAATAAAGTCAAAGGTCCGGGTATCGTTCTGCGTTGGACGCGAAGAAACGTTTTTAAGAGGTCGTTTTGGCAATATTTACATTAGAATTACCCGTTTGACGGTCCATACGCAAATGCGAATGATTAGATAGATATTTTTCCAGCAGCGCAGTATCGTGTCATACATTGTCAGATTAACGGATACTTGTTGCCTTTTAAACCTTGTAAAGTTTGTACAAATAAAAACGGCATAAAATGTCATAAATAGGAATTCTTCATCTACTCGTACAATATGCAAATTATGCTCATTTACAACGAGTTGTCGATTTCAGCCATGTCAAATCTCAAATATTAAAATTCATTTCCTTGCCAACGCACGCTTATTTCTTCTTGAGTCTGGAGACTCAGCAAATGGAGGCCCTCAAATTAAAGATCTAACCTTACTATGACAGAAAATAAAGTCAAAGGTCCGGGAATAGTTCTGCGGTGGACGCAAAGAAACCTTTTTTGTAGAGGTCGTTTTGGCAATATTTACATTAGAATTAGTCGTTTGACGGCTTTATCCCAACGCAATAGCTCAAAATCTTGTTTTGCATCCTCAGAATAACATTTTTGTCGTTTAAGCCTTTTTCAAGTTTGTGTAAAGCCGAAAAAATGCTATAAACAGAAATTCTTGATCTACCCGTCGATATGCAAATTGTTCTTATGCCCAGAGGGTTGTCGATTTCAGCTAGGCTAAAATCTCAAATACCATGTAGGCACGGAAGCATACCGGTTTCCACCGTTTCATGGAAATCGGTCAACATCCTGTCCGAGTGATTCAAAATACCCGAAAGTGTCACTTCGAGGAGTCAAAATCTAATTTTTTTTTCCGGAGGCGTCCTCCTAGAGGCTCGTACTTTTGGCACTCGCTCGTATAATCAGAAAACAGTCACCATGTTTTCTGAATCCGTGCCTGAATACGATTGTTCTCAAATGCAATCCACCTTCAGCTTGGAAACGCAGCAACTGGACGCATTTTGTTTCCACATGTCTGAACACAGATTTACCATCCTGTTTGTGAGGTCGCAGCATGCCGCGTTTGATTATTTTTAACTTCCTAAGTCGGATTTTACCGCTGTGCATTTGCAACAAAATGAATTAGAAATATATATATTCGCAATGTTTAAGTTTGTTTTTATGCAGTTTTTTGGGCGAGTTGAGGCGTGCGAGAGCAGTTCTATGAGTTTAAGTTTTCGACTCGTGTATGGAATACTAATATTTACACAAGGCGTGCAACTTCTACATCCAAGAATCAAGAATCGCCAGCAAAATGTAGCCGAAAAAAAATCTTTTTTCTATTCGCTTTGGTAAGAGCTCCCGGTCCTCGAAAGAACAGTCTTTGGCTATAAACTGGCCTAATTTGAGTCCGATCAGTTCGCGGATAGTTCTTTGAAAGCGCGCTGGATTAACTAATTAGATCGAAAATTTGCCGATTTACTATGATCTGTACCAGTAGTTGTACAATTTATGCAATTTTCGCTGAATTTCGTCAAAATTACTGCCTATGCCCGCCCCGGCCAGAAAGCAGAACGTGCTCCTCTACAAAACCTCATCTGGGGCACCCCAAAGACATACTTCGGAAATCTCGACCGCAAAGCCGAAGACACCGTGAAGTGGGAAATTAATTTGACCTAATTAATACGTACTGAATATAGAAAGCATAGGATGGTAAGCCTGTGGTCTGAAGAGAAAGAAAACATGCAAATTCGCATTTACTAGTATTGTGTTTTTAAATTACATTCTAGCAATACTTGTTGGCTTAACACTAGAGCTTGTAAGTATAAATCTAAGTATAAGTGCACTTGAAACCTACTTTGAGTGTGAAGGGGCAAAATGTACTCACTTGAACTTTGCTTATACCCTGGATACATTCGTAATTCAAATCCCTATCTCGGTTAGCTGAAAGCGCTTTTGCAGACGAGAACAATTCGAAGTCCTACGGCGATTTCTTTGCCGAAAACCGCGTTGTTTAACTATTATACAGAAGAAGATATCGCTTGTTCCTTTGTGTTGCTGCCGCCTACTCGTTAACAACGAGGTACCTATATATTTCTTTGAGTTCAAAGTATATAACGACAAAATAAATAGGAAACTACTAAAAACTATTTTCCTTTGCAAAGGCCTCGTGATTTTACTGGCAAGCAATCGTATTTGTGATATGTATGAGTGATTCTACCGCGATATCGAAGGCTTGTACTTCAAGTAATATAGTTCGTCATAGGGGCGGATCCAGGATTTTTCTTAGGAAGGGGTGCACATATTTTTTTTTTGCAGAATACCAGTTGTATTAGAAAGCCGCCCGGTCATTTCAGAAGGGGGGGGGGGGGGGGGTGCGCACTCCCTGCACCCTCCCCCTAGATCCGCCTTTGTGTCATCAGGTGTGATATCATCCATGATATACATATCGTACATGATTTTCTACCCTTTCCCGCTGTACAAAGTGTCCAAATGGCGTTCAATTTCCGGAATGTGTTTTGATATTGCGGAAGCAAGCTTGTAAGGATGGTTCGAGCTACAGGAAGTATTCTTCGGCTCCTTACTACTTACTACGCTTGTATGAACCCACTAAATGTTGGTACTAGCTATTACTCACGTCATCCAACAGTAATGCCAAAAACTTCCATCACTTCTCGTGCAATTCTCGCAGTCACTACTTGGTCACTTTTTACACCTTTCTACTTGCCTTTGATCTAGACAATGGCATGCTGTTTGGCCAGTTCGCGCGGCGTAATATTTTCTTTCGTTTAGTAATATTGCCTCAAGTGAGCCGTAATATCACTGTTACATTCACTAAGAGGCACCAACTTGCTCTTTCCTTTAAATTCTACACATCCGCATTCATTATTTAAAGACATGAAACAAGAACTTCAAAAAGCCATGTATCATAGTCTGCGGAATGTTGATTGCGTGACGACTCTTAGCATATGACTTATTATTAAAAACTAGCAATGGTATATTGCAATTCCTGAGTTTTGATTGGCTAACAGACAATGGTATATGAGCTCATATACCATTGACCATCAATTTCGTAGTCGATACGCGTCAACGAAAACAGCTGGGAAGCTCAAATATTGCAATTCTTTTTGGGCGTTTTTAATAAAACAATTATTCCACTCGCGCTTGTTGGATATGAGATCGTTATAGCCAACTCGGCGCTACGCGCCTCGTTGGCTATCTACCATCTCATATCCAACGCGCGCTCGTGGAATAATTGTTAATTATAACATTGGGAAGGAAACCTAAAATAAAATCGAGTTGAATTACGTCTTTTAAAAGGACTCCAGTTACTCCAAACTCAAGAGGAAATACGTTTGAAAGGAAATGAATTTTAATATTTGAGATTTTACATGGCTGAAATCGACAACTCGTTGTAAATGAGCATAATTTGCATATTGTACGAGTAGATGAAGAACTGTAAGAATTCCTATTTATGACATTTTATGCCGTTTTTATTTGTACAAACTTTACAAGGTTTAAAAGGCAACAAGTATCCGTTAATCTGACAATGTATGACACGATACTGCGCTGCTGGAAAAATATCTATCTAATCATTCGCATTTGCGTATGGACCGTCAAACGGGTAATTCTAATGTAAATATTGCCAAAACGACCTCTTAAAAACGTTTCTTCGCGTCCAACGCAGAACGATACCCGGACCTTTGACTTTATTTTCTGTCAGAATAAGGTTAGATCTTCGCTGTGAAGTACATTTTACTTGTGATTTTTGTACCGCTTCGGAGATTTTAGCTTTTACTTTGAAGGAATTTGTCAAGCGATAAAACATACCGCAAACAGGGTTGTCTTTGATCTTATTAAGTTAATTTAATTTTTGGTCAAATTGTTCCATATTCCTTCATAGCACAAGTCAAATGCAGCTTATTGTAATGTACTGTGTAGTATTTAGCGATATTGATCCGTTTCGAACAAGCGCGGCTTTTAAAAGTACTCAATTTCGGCCATCGAATTAGCCTGAAAACCGCCCTCAGACAGGAAAATAAGTTTTGTCCTGTAGCGAAGCACAGAAAAAGATTTTGGAAAAAAATAGTTCGATTTTAATCATTTCACATTAAGTCCTTTCCACTCACAAAAAATAAAGGGAAGGTTTACTCACGACCCCAAACTCGCCGGGCCGCTCTTACGTGGACAGCCACTTAACTCATTACAATGTCATTCTGTAAATTATTTAAATCACATCGTGAGTAACGTAAAATCTCATTCTGTAAATTATTCATAACTCCTCGCGAGCAACGTGATTTGAACTCCGGCCAACTGCGTATTTTTAGATCTGCGACGACGAAAACACGCAGCGTGCATTTTAAGAACCGGGTGGGCCCCAGGCCCCACCCAGTTAATAAAGCCAATAAGATTTCAAATCGAAAGCCAATTTGAGCTTTCTGCAATCAGTACTATAAATAGCAGAACATTTTGGCTCGTAAACAGCCCTGACTCGTGATCTCGGTATCACATAACGAGCTGAAGCCATTGATGAACAAATCGAATTGCGGATCGTTGAAATCACCCCGACATGACTGCTCAAAAGCAAACTTTGCCTTCGTTTGCTTCCATCATTTCTGTCTTGTGTATTGCGTTTTATTGTGTTGGATTCTTTCGAGTTGAGCTACAGTTGAACGAGCAGAAGGAGAGAATAAACGCTCTTGAAAGTGGTGCGGAGGCCAAGTTGCCGTCAAACAACCCAAACATGAAGATTGTCAAGAATTTTCCTGGTAAGTCTGGCTTTGGGAATATTGTAAAGTTCCGTAAAATAGAAATGAGAAATTTCGGTTCTAGGAGCCTTCATATTCTATCGCAAGTAACGGAGTGTCGCTAAGACGTGTGCCGTATATGAACGATCCATCTTGCTATATAATCATGCATGTCAAATGTCTGAAATGTGAAAACGTACAAAGCACCAGCACATGAAATGCGAACATAAACCGACATATCTAGTTTTGTTTTATATAGAAAAGTCATAATAATTTTAATTAGAGATAAAAAAGATAGACTATGTGAGACTGAATACGACTGCGTGAATACATTCCTTTGCATCGATCTGTTTAGTAAATTACTGTTTACTGTTATTACTGTTTACTGTTACTGTTTACTGTTATTTCCAAAGTTCTCCAAAAGTCAAATAACATTGGAGTTTGCTACTTTTGAATGGTCGCTACTTTTAATTTGGAGGTTTACTGTACACGAACTTGTTATTACCTACGAGTAGACAGTTTTACGTACATTCATAATGCTGTGACATAAAATTACCGAGAGCTGTGCGTGTTCTTCCCGCTTCCTGTTTGCTGAGGCAAACAAACCGAAGAGTTATCAGGTCAAGTTGTCTGAAAACATATGCAGACAATTTCACAAAAATTTGAAAAAAAATTTCTTTAAATATCACTGATCCTGTGAAAAGGATCAAAAAGCAGCTCGACCAAAGTCACAGGTTGTAACGTTGTCTAAAACAGAAAGTGTCCGAACAGTATAGGATATGCTGTCTGCCGAAGCAACTGCCATTAGATTCCTGTCATTTTTGTCTCGAATGGTTACGTGATTATGTGCAATATACTAAAGAAATAAAAAACGCGCCTGAGTGCATTGTTGAGTTATATAAGCACGCGGGAATTTTTAAGAACACGAGAGAAGTGCATAGAGAAGCACGAGGCGTAGCCGAGTGCTTCTCGCACTTCTCGAGTGTTCTTAAAAATTCCCAAGTGCTTATATAACTCAACAATGCACGAGGACAAGTTCTTTATTTCTTTTATAAAATGTTAAAGAAATTGCGCGCGCTAAAACTTGTGACGTAAGCAGCGTGCATTATAACTCCATAAAACACGCGCGTGACGTAAGCAGCGTGCTTTATGGAGCTATAATGAACTCGAACTGGCCAATCACAGCGCGCGCAATTTCTCGATGATTTTATAATACTTAATAATATGTTCTTTCTGTCCCAGTCTGTCTCATCGTTACAAACAAAGAGCAAATACATTTTCCTCGGCAAGATTGTAATCCAGAATTAAAAGTTACTCGAAGTTTTAATTTCTCTCGTGTAGAAGTATTTTTCACTATAATGTTTACCGCAGTTTGGAAAAGTGAAGGAAAAAATTGTAAACAAAAATCCTCACAGAAGAGTCAAGAGCCGATCCTGGGTTAATTTGATCGTTTAACATTCTGTTAAAATCCAGCAAAGCTCTCTGTTATGATAACAGCTTGTTCCCTCGCCTTTGTACGTAGAAAAATGTCCATTTATTATTTTTCTTTTTGTTTGTAGAAATACAAAATCTTCATCGAAACAGACGTCAAGCTGAACCAACTAAAAACGTGACGGAAGCTAAAAGCACAACAGAAGCAATGATCACAATGAGAAAACTTTTATCGCAACTGTGCACTGAAGTCAAAGCGTGACACGTGCACGTCAGGTCCCCCAGGCCCTCCTGGTCCACCTGGACCAAGAGGACACATAGGAACTCGAGGACGAAGGGGACAGAAAGGAAGAACTGGAAACAAGGGAGATTAAGGCATTATGGGATCGCCAGGAAAGAGCGGCAAGCAAGGCATTATGGGACCTGCGGGATTAAAGGGAGAGACTGGAACCAAAGGCGGAAAAGGAAACATAAGGCCCGCAGGCATGCCGGGAACTAAAGTAGAACCTGGTGAATCGATTTCATCTCCTGCTGTTGTTGTTTCTCCTGTGACGTTGACAGTGAATGAAGGTGGATCAGCCTCGCTTCAGTGTTCAGCCAGCGGTAATCCTGGGCCTGCAGTAGTGTGGAGAAAACTGAATAATCATTCAGAAATCATCCAATCAGCAGTTTCAGAAGTAAAGTTGCATTTGAAGAATGTGACCGGAAATGACTCGGGTGTGTATTAGTCCATCAGCTAGGGAGGTTGTATGGCTCACTTACGGGGAACAAACGAAACTTGTATAATCTTATTCTTTGATTATTAAGCATCATAAAAATGTATGATAGCAATGATAGAACGGTAGCTTTCACTTTGTAAATCGAATTTTAAATTTCCCCTCGCACCCTCCTTTTCGCCGCCATCTTGATGCACATGATGCTTTGCCTAGATGTGTATTTGGAATAATACGTATTTGAGGCATTTTTTTCAGCCGCATTGACGGTTATTCAAGGTATAATGACATCATAAATGACGTCTCAGTGACCGCCATTTTGTTTTCTACTTTGTGTTTTCAACCGCCATGTCAATCATTGAATTACTATTAAGGCGCTTTACATCAAAAAGCTAGAAAAACATGCTTAAAGCTATTGCTCAAGTCTTTTACTATATTTAGTTAAGGATAATGAGTCATGAATCAATAAATCGCAAATACTCGTTTGAGTATACAGAAGCTGCATGATCATATAATGTCCTTCATCACTGCTGTCACTTGCATATGGGGTCTATAACATAAACAAACGTTTTGAAAGATGAAATATTCAGCATGCCGCAAGCGTGGGACAAAGAAAATATCTGAGTCCCCGACGGGAATTGAACCCATGACCTCCCAAACACCGGGCAGGCGCTCTATCCACTGAGCTACGAGAAAAACGTTCCTTCGTACTCGTCAGTGACGAGTTGCAGAAAGCGTTGTACAACTAGTGTCCTGCAAGAAGGATCTTGCTGTATCAAACCTCAAGAAAGACACATAAAAGGTAATAACTTTCTTTCTGAGCTCCCCAACGGGAGGCGAACCCATGACCTTCCAGAATACCGGTTGGACGCTCTAACCACTGAGCTATAGGGGACTCATAGTGAGCGAGGTCTTTCGACATTCTTGATCGATACCTCTCAATACACGTCGAACACTATGTCTACGCGCCTGCTGCCAGTGCTTGTTACCAACTCAAACCCTCCCTCGGCGAGCACATGGATCGTAGCTCCAGAGGGGATCTTTGACTTCTGCAAGGCTGCCATTCCATCGAAAACGCTGGTTACGTTCTCTGAGCATTTCTCAGTGACTATGATGCGTCACTCCAGATGTTGGGAGAGTTTGGCTTTGCTTGTCTTTCAACTTTCAAGGGAGTCCATAAGGATCGGCTAGAAACCAGGAAAGAGAACCGAGAGGATAGGGTGAAAATGTGGTAAAAATGTCTGAGAACTGAGTGTCATCCGAGCAATACATCGCAGTCCATACTAAGAGGAGGTACTAAATCCTGCTGACGGCGAACCTTACCACAGCCTTCAGATCCTTAAACGACTTCAGCGTGGCTTCCTTCAATGTATCAAAGTAACCTGAACAGGGATGGTGCGTCTTGTTTTCATAGATTGGTGAATACATTCTAGCGATCTTGAGCAGATCCTCCAGCTTTCCGTCAGCTTTGATGTCTTCTTTAATGCGTGCGGGAGCCAACTCCTTATGGATGTAAGTCTGGGATGAAGTAATCAATAGGTAATAGGAAAATGCTTGTGAAGAAACTTGTTATACTCACCACGCTTTGTGTCATTGAGCACCCATCTCTGAGTTGAGGCAAAATTAGTGCGAAACCCGATGTAGCCTTCTCCCATATTGCAGTACACTCACGGTCACCCACTGGAAAGGAGAACTACTAGAAGCCTTTGTTGAAGGCTGTGTACACCTCCGGCATTCTGACAGATAGGTGAAACATGTCGTCCAGGAATGGGATGATATAGCGCACGTAGTTTTGGTGATCATACGCAAATGCACGACGGCCAGAACCTTCCTAAGCTTACGCCTCTCTCCTTCATTTCCAGTACACAGAAATGGAACTGCTCTCCTGCAAACTCGCGAACTCATGGTTGTTCATCACTTGCTCAAGCTCTTCTCGGTTCAGTTCTAGTTTCCGTGGTTCCAAGTTCAAGAAGAAATGTCTCTGCACTGCGTTTCATGAATCCGAACAACCGCATATAATGCATTCGTCCCCCTTTGATCGTGGTGGAGAGGAAACACCTTTGAACCGGGGCAGAAAGCTATTGAATGTCTGTGGGACCTCATATTTTGGAAATGTGGGTGGGGGTAGCTAGAAAACAGGCAATTTCTTTTTTGAGGGGGCTGTATTCAGCACACTTGTAATGTGTACATACAACTCATCTACCTGCTCTCTTTTCTGAAATAACTTTGAAAATGTTTTTAGTGAAAGCTGGTCATACTGTGACCAATAATCGGGCGTTGTGATGTCTCATATGACGCCACGTAGTTATAATTCAAGCACCAGAATAAACAGAAATCATGATTGTAGTTCCAGTTCATTCTAAATTTGCGTTTGAAACGTGATTCGTCCACTTTTAAAAGAATACAAGCAATTTTGTAGGCTTCCCCAAAATCCAAGATGGCGGCCAAAAGGAGAGTTTGAAGGGGCAAATTTAAAATTCGATTCACTAAGTGAAAGCTACCGTTCTATCCTTGCTATCATGCATTTTTATGATGCTTAATACTCAAAGATTAAGATGAGACATGTTTCGGCTGTTCCCCTCAAGTGAGCCATAAACCCAAATTTTCGGATCTCAGCTGATGGACTATATCAGTGTTCAGCAACAAACATCCTGGGAAACGCTCGTGCGGTAGCACAGCTAGAAGTAAACGGTACGCATATTTTTAATTCTCTTTTAATTTAACCTCGCTTGATAAATTCTAAAATTTGATATACGATACCTAAGATATCTTCGGTTTATACTTCAGTACAGATGAATTGGGGCAGCAATGCTTTGAATTAAAATAACCTCAGGAAGACTAGTTAACGACTAGTTAGCGGCTAGAAAAATGAACTAAATTCTTTATAATATGACAAATGTTATCTTGTCTTGGACATTCTGTTTACCAATTAATTAAATACAATCCCAAATTCTAACTAAAGAAAGATTGATGAGGAAGAGAGAGTGTCTCAAGAACAACGCTTATTGCACGAGCTAGATAGTGGGAGGAGAGGGAGGATGCTGTTTTTAAAAAGACAGTAGGGAGCTTAAGCAAACTACGACGGCAACGGCAACGAGAACGTCACCAAACAAAAGGTTTAATGAGCAGAACAATAGCTCTGCACGTGCGTTTTGAATCTTGGTACATTTCTTGGCCGTTCTCTGCAAAACAACAACGTGAAATGACCGAGTTCTGCGTATTCCGGACAACGTGAGCCACGACGGTTAATTTTTCTTTTTCTTTTTGGAGTTGAATGCTCTCCTAGTACATATTCAGTTTTCAGCCAGTTCCCAAACCGGTAGATACACTGAATACATTCTGGATAATCGCGAAATTCTCGAGCTAAATATAAATTTATTTTTCACCAGGCGTTTCCTCGGCGTCGCCGTCGTCATTGCTTAAGCTCTCTAGTGTACGAGAACTTTGTCAATCGCAGTTGTTGCAGTAAAAGATTCGGCTTATTATTTTGCTTTCTTGTAGTTCGTCCCCGTGTTTCCCTTCTTTCTGGACCTCTTTACGCTATTGAAGGAAGTGACGTGACTCTCCCCACTTGTCACGTGACAGGCCATCCACAACCTGTGGTTACATGGAGCAAGTCATTTGGTCAGTTACCTTATGGTAGGATGCAGTACAACAACAGTGTCATCAAACTTCTTGACGTCCGTAAAGCTGATTCTGATAACTACATCTGCACTGCGAATAACCTTTTAGGAAGTGTTGTGAAGAAAACTGTCTTAGTTGTGGTGTCCCTGCCGCAGTTCACCGTTAAACCGCCTGTGGAAGTTGTTGCATTTATAAGCGACACTTTGACGTTAAACTGCAGCGCTACTGGTGATCCAAAACCAGTCATCAGCTGGAAAAGACAAGGAGCAAAATTGCCAGTTGGTCGGACCCAGCAGATCAATGGCGCGTTAGTTATTAGAGACGTAACAACAAATGATACAGGAAATTACATTTGTGTTGCCACAAGTGCTGGCGTGTTTGGTGTCGAAGCTGTGACCTACGTTAAAGTCCTTGGAGGTATGTTAGGACACAGACTTAGAAACAGCATGTAATTTAACATAACTATTTACAAGGTTAAAAAAAAGTTCAAAAGTACTTTTAGAAGAAATTGCCGAACGTTTTAGACTCAATATGTCATAATTTGTTTCGCATAAAAGTCATGGGTAACGTTTGAATCTTGTTGAAGATATATTTTGATTGGATTTCATTCTGTCAAAACTGCGAAGATGTCTTTTTTGAAATATTTCATATGTCGTCAGACGCGTTACCTATTAATTTAGTAGATTCACATCTCCACACACAACATTGCCGTGACTGTCCAAGCTCAGTATGCGAGCGATGTTATCACATTCCGAAATAGCGACGGTTTAAAATATAAGAGTACCAGAGTTCGGTATTGATTTTATGGCGTTTAAGGCTTGTCTCATTACAACTCAATCTCACCGATTACTTCTGATTCTTACAATACCTGATTAAATAAAAATGTCAAGCACGTACAGACACCTTTACGACAAAGAGAAATGGAGACCGTTAACCAACTTGTATTACATACAGCAGTTTATGCTCAAGAGAGGTTTCTTTTTCATTTCAGATCGAGATTGTTCAGATTTGTTAAAATCAGGCCACACTCAGAGTGGAGTGTACTCTGTCAACCCAGACGGTAAAGGCCCTTTTACTGTCTACTGTGACATGCGCACTGACGGAGGAGACTGGACTGTGTTTCAGAGACGACAGGATGGCTCGGTAGACTTCTATCGGGGATGGAACGACTACAAAGCAGGCTTTGGTCAGCAGCTGACTGCTGAGTTCTGGTTAGGAAATGACAAGATCCACAGGATGACAGATGGAGCAGTGGTAACTGTGCTGTAACTCATATCGGTGCCTGATGGTACAACAGTTGTCAGCACTCCAATCTTAACGGAAAATACCCGGGAGAAGAGTATAATAGTCATAATAGGCAAGGTGTCCGCTGGTACAACTTCAGAAGTTCTCTTTCACTTAAATTCGCTGAGATGAAACTAAGGCCGTTATAGCAAAGAAAGACTACTGGTAACAGGTTTATCCCTGGTAGTGACGTTATTACCGATCTAGTTTTGCAATCACTTTGTTTCTTCATTAATTTGTACGAATCGTAGTATTTTTAATAAGAACCTTCCCAATATCCTTTGCACCGGAAAAAATTAAAACGTCAAATAACTTTGTTTATTTGAAGTCCGGGAAGATAATACACCACATGGAAATACTGTAACAATTTCCGCAAAATATAAATTTTTGCAAACTCGGCGTGAATACGTCATCAGTCACGTGACTATGGCAAAACGTGCGTTTTAGTTCACTATGAGAACAGGTAATGATAAATTGGAAAACAATCAACAAAGTTGAAAGTTTATTGCTGTAGGGTATTTAGAACTGACCACTTAAATCCTGGCATTTCAAAATTAAGGGCGCTATATACATGGCCGAAAAATTGGGAGACTAGATTCCAGCAGATATCTTCCTTTAGTTGTAGCGTAGAGTATCAAGAAATTGCAGTGGTAGTATTTCATTATGTCCCACCAGGCAGAGGGACAATACAACAAGAACATGAAAAATATTCCCTTTGAGTGATTCTAAACTACAACCAGTTTCAAAAAGGGTTGAGACACTCTTGGTCAAGAATACCATTTAAGATATTTTCACATTGTTAACTTGCATCGCCCCTTTCCCCCTGATCAATGTTGTCCGAATTTCAGGATTATATTTAAAACTTTAGACAGCAAGGTAAAATGGGGAGGGGGTTCAGAATAAGATTTACATGTTTATTTTTGGGCATGTCTTTGAAAGACGAATACAATTTTAGGCTGAGTGTCTCATCAATTTTGAAACTGGTTGTAGCATGTGAGTAAAGAGCGAAAAGGAATCCACGGAAAATCAAACCTGGCTGGTTAACTATAGAACCTTTCCCCCTGAGAGGTAGCATTTTTTACGTCCTACGAGGCAGAGGGATAACACAACAAGAACATGAAAATATTCCTGTTGAAAGATCCCAAACTGGTCTACAAGTGAAGAGGTATGCATGGATCACTGTTATGTGTTAACCAGTGAATTAATTCAAAGTTGGTTGCCTAATTATGTTACCTGTCCCTCTAGATGGTAGTATTTTATTATGTACTACCGGCCATAGGGACAATCAGCAGATTCAATAAAAACTTGAAAATATTTGTGTGGAGTGGTTCTAAAATAAGTGTAAAACTAAAGAGGAATGCGTAGAACATATTATGAATCAAGTTGTGAATGGACTTAAACCGATTGCCTAAATATAAAGATTTATACAGCCTGTCCCCCTAGGTGGTAGTATTTATTACTAAGTCTTGAATACTACTGGGCAGAGGGACAAGGTAATTTGATGGTCTACCGCGATAGAACGAAAGAAATTCTTTTAAACAAGATAGGTATGAATGTAATTTTTATTACAAGCACTTATTAAATGCTTACTTCTTTAATTAACATAATGTCAGTACAGTTTCAAAAGCTGACGGTCTTTGACCTTACAAAAGGTAAAAGGCTTGAAGCATTGGAAACAATTCAATGCATTACTCTATATACGGTATTCTAAGCGCGGAAAGATAAATGATAACATACTTGTCTTGTTACTCACTGCTTGCTCGGGTAAAAGTGATTTATACTCATAGAGAACAATCCGCCATATTTCCGAATACTGCTCGACTCGATCAGAAATCCATTCCCCGTACTCCTCGGCTGTCCTTCTGGACGGTGAATATAAACGATAAACCATCGGTGAATATAAACGATAAACCATCGGTGAATATAAACGATAAACCATCGGTGAATATAAACGATAAACCATCGGTGAATATAAACGATAAACCATCGGTGAATATAAACGTTAAACGATCGGCGATTATAAACGATAAACGATCGGCGAATATAAACGATAAACCATCGGTGAAAATAAACGATAAACGATCGGTGAATATAAACGATAAACGATCGGTGAATATAAACGATAAACGATCGGCGAATATAAACGATAAACGATCGGTGAATATAAACGATAAACGATCGGTGAATAAAAACGATAAACGATCGGTGAATATAAAAACGATAAACGATCGGTGAATATAAACGATAAACGATCGGTGAATATAAAAACGATAAACGATCGGTGAATATAAACGATAAACGATCGGTGATTATAAACGATAAACGATCGGTGATTATAAACGATAAACGATCGGTGAATATAAACGATAAACGATCGGTGAATATAAAAACGATAAACGATCGGTGAATATAAACGATAAACGATCGGTGATTATAAACGATAAACGATCGGTGAATATAAACGATAAACGATCGGTGAATATAAACGATAAACGATCGGTGAATATAAAAACGATAAACGATCGGTGAATATAAACGATAAACGATCGGTGATTATAAACGATAAACGATCGGTGATTATAAACGATAAACGATCGGTGAATATAAACGATAAACGATCGGTGAATATAAAAACGATAAACGATCGGTGAATATAAACGATAAACGATCGGTGATTATAAACGATAAACGATCGGTGAATATAAACGATAAACGATCGGTGAATATAAACGATAAACGATCGGTGAATATAAAAACGATAAACGATCGGTGAATACAGCTATTTCGAGAAACGTTGTCGGAAAAAAGCACAAAACTGCACAAGCCAATCCCTAAAGGTAGTATGGGTAGACGTATTGAGCTACTGCACGTGTTGAATACTAATGAGATATAACAACAAAATAAGCGCGAATTTCAGGTTTTCTTTCTTTTCAGACATGTAGAAACAAGGTACGTTTAGACCCTCTGAAGTTTAGAAGAATTTTTCCTCACTCAAAGACATGCAACAGTAAAAGTAAAGCTATAGATATAGGCCTCCTGAGAGGAAAAACAAATTCTCCACGTGCAAAAATACAAACTTGTAAATTTCCTCTAGGCCAATATGCAAAATTCCACTGAATACCCAGACCACCTTTCGGTCTTGTCGCGTGCACTTTGTTGTTTCTTTTCCGACAACCTTTCTCGAAATAGCTGTATAAACGATAAACGATCGGTGATTATAAACGATAAACGATCGGTGAATATAAACGATAAACGATCGGTGAATATAAACGATAAACGATCGGTGAATATAAACGATAAACGATCGGCGATTATAAACGATAAACGATCGGCGAATATAAACGATAAACGAATACGGCGAATATAAACGATAAACATTGAGCAATTAATCGTCTGGTTACTTTAAACAATAAACTCTGCAAACTGCAGCCTGTAAGCTATACTCTAAGTACAAGTATATAGCAACTTTTGTCGCCTGAGAAAGACGATTTGCAAATATCAGCAGTAAAAAGTGATCTGATCACTGCAAGGTAAACTTTTCGTTATAGACAAAATGTACAATGTTCTGACAAGAGACCTCCTTCCTTCAAAGTTGCCTTTATAATCTTTTTAATCGACTTCGGCTACTTTGCAGTACTCCGGAAATTCACTCGCATTTCTCCGCACTTTTAGTATATAAATACTATAAATAGCAGAACATTGTGGCTCGTAAACAGCCCTGACTCGAGTGATCTCGGTAGCACATAACGAGCTGAATATATTACAGAGCGATCCTCGTGTCTCTATTAGTTTTGCAGATTGTAAAAATCGCCCCAACATGACAGTTCAAAGGCAAATTTTGTCTTGTCTATCGTATTTTATTGCTTCACATCACGGTGCGTACACATTTCAAACAAACTAAAACCTTTCAGCACACTCACGTCAAAAGCTGTCACCCACTAGGCGTTAAACAGGCTATGTCAAAGGATATGCGATCAGACTTTAAGAATAACTTTCACAGACAACATTAAAACCTTCAAAACTTCAAATCCTAAGAAATTGGTGGAAAATATCCTCTCAGAAGTTAACGATGAAGACAGAAAAACAGCTCTAGCACAGAAACAGAGAATGCACTTCTACCCTTTGTGACGCAATTTGAACCATCATTACCATGTGTTTGAAAAGCATACTAATGGCAAATGGCATTTAACACCATTAGGCAGATCCCTTGATCTCTTATAGAAAAGGAAAATCGCTTAAGACATGCTTGTGAAAGCAAAACTTTAAAGGCTTTGGAACAACACGAACACACAGCAGAGTCGTGTACCCCATTTTAATCACGCAAGACCCTATTTCCCGGTAAGTAAAAAAAGGATGATGATGATTACACATTTTTTTAATGTAAGTTTGCGAAAGTGTAATAACGACAGAGGAAATTTTTTTATTGTTGAGCATAATGTACCCTTCCGCTGAGAAAAAGTCTTCCATGATTTTCCACGATAAAAACTTAAACAATGAACGAACACAAAGTTGTAATCAAAATGGCACAGTCTGTAAATATTCCATATCGAATGCCCACGTTTTGCTTAACTAGTATCTTGCGCTTTTTAGAGCCATTTCCGCTTACATCTGTATCAAATTTAGTGTTAAAGTGATTTTTTTAGTGTTAGATGTTAAAAAGCCTAAAATTTAACTGCTTGATGTTAAAGAAGGAAACATTTAGGTATTTAGTGTTGTCGAGGTACCCCCATCTTGACCCTCGAACAAGCTTTTGGTCGCTGGTTCGCAGACGGACTATAGCGGAGTTTACTGAGTTCGTCTGCAATGCAGGCTAGTACAATCAAGATAATATTATTTTACTGAAAGTCGGCATAGAAACAAGTATGAGGTTCGGGAAACCATTAGCGTCCAGTCGATCTCTCTCGGGGATTATGAGCTATCCTTTTTCAACGCCCGAGTTTTGAGTGTTTCGCTTTAACCTCGACGCACTTTCAAAAGTACAGCCAAATTTTTGTGTTTATATGAGAAGTTGTATGCTAAACTTCGATAAACTGTTATCAGAGAAAACCAAACGTAGACAGATTTTTATGTTTTCGAATTCATTTTTTTATTAGTTTCTTTCTTCTGTTACTTTGGGAAATGTCTTTTTGTTTACACAACCAAATAGTCATTCATCATTTTGAAGCAAGTCCTGTCTTTATCTGTCTGTACGTGCTTCAATATTCTTAAGTCCCTCCCATCCTTAAGCTGCAGATGTTGCCGCCTGCTGACTCTCTTTGCAAGTAAACGTTTTAATTATTCTCTTACTTGAGTGTTTTTCGTCAAAAGTCTCTGGTAACCGCCTGGTTTGTTTTGCAAACTTGCTGAAGTAAGTAAAGTTTTGCTTCGAATTTCTGCGTTCAGTCATTTACAAGCGGAGTTTCCCGGTGTTACAATTATTAGCTTTTGTTTGTTTCTAGTTTAGTCCATATTTTACGAGAAACCGAAGAAGAAGAAGAAGAAGAAGAAGAAGAAGAAGAAGAAGAAGAAGAAGAAGAAGAAGAAGAAGAAGAAGAAGAAGAAGAAGAAGAAGAAGAAGCCAGCAGGCCGTTCAAAATTCAAGCACTTTCCCGTTTTTCCGACGTGAGAGGTACTTCAGATTATTTGTTTCTTCAATTGAAACTATTCGTCGTCTGTTACGTTTAAATTCTTGCATTTTCTAGCCCAGTTCTTCTAGCATTAGATGCTGCGGTTGTCGTTGCCTTTTTGTTTCATCTCGCTGGCGCCCGTGAGTTCAGTATTTTCTCTCACTAGTATCTCCATCATTGTTCTTCTTATACCTAATTTATTACTGTGAGTTGATATTCAGTTATTGTTTACTTTATTTAAAGGGCGTTCATATATTTTATTTTCTTGGTCGTTGATAGTGTTTCGTATGTTCTAAAATTATATAGGCATTCAAACTTAACCTATCGCCGTACGCGGTACCCTTGATGTTCTTTATCTCGGTTACTGTTTTGCGAGTCTTATTCTCTTCACATAGGGAAATTGTTCAAGCTTTATTATTATTTTTTTCCTTTGTTTATTCATTTTTTCTGCATCAAATGTTCACCTTTTAGTCTCTCAGTTAATTTTTTTTTTAGGACTCGTGTTTGTCCAGTTTACTTTTCCGTTATATCCTTTTCCGTTATATCCTTTGTTTCCCTTCAAACTGAGGTGCTTTTCAATCAGGTTACTATTTCATCTAACAATCAGCCTGAGAAAAATCTTTTTTTTTTTGCAGAACTTCAGTTGAATGCTCGATATTATCGACTATAAAGATTCAAAGTTTCAAAAGAGAGGTTTCTGTATCTACCGAAAATAGTTATTCAGCATTCATACATTTTTTTCAGATATTAAATGTGTAAATGTTCCAAACTTAGAACGTGCATAATATTGTAAATGAAGATGTCTTGGCAGAGAATTGTCTAATTTTAAGCATGTGGAAAAACTTATGACAAAACTGTGGAATTACAGACCATTACAAGGTTCTTTCTTGCTTCAATAAATTCTTCTCCATCGCGAGGGATGTGCAACTTGAGATAAATGAAATTCATTTTGTTCTTTTCGGTGTTGTAAAAGGCTTTTAACTTAATATTCATGATATGGTAAATTAAACAAATCCGTTGTTCAACATCCTGCACGGAAATTTAATTGGGGCGCTCTCATTCATTCGTGTTAATTGTTAAATGCGAAGATGTCTTTTCCTGATATTTTCATTCTTCTTTCTTTCGTTATAAAAACAACAATTTCTTTTAAGTGAAGCTGAGGGCATAAGGTAAGTTAATTTTTATTCTAGTTAGAAACCAATTTATAGCGCGCACCATCAAAACCGGATCTAGAATCAATAAACCGGGAATACTTCTATTTTACATACTTTTAATTCTCTTTTCGGATTTCTGCAGATCGTTGACGCCAATAGCTTGCTCTAGTTAGCACTGATCGGTCTGCTCCAGTGCGGAAATCAATAACCGTAGAAGAAAAACGTAGTTTTATTTCAACAGCTGTGTACAGTGATATTGTTACTATTGCTAGATTTCGTCTTCATCCGAAGGATGTGAGATATAACTTTTGATCAGTTTTAACCTGAAGATTTTTTAAGAAACACAAATGTAAGAAAGTTGAGAAACGAAAATTTAAATATGTTAATCATTATGGTACTGTATAAGTAATTTGCAGTTTTCTGTCAACAAAAAAAGAAAAATGTCTCTTATTTTCGTGTTTAGCTGCTCCGAATGGCATTCGCTCAAAGTAACTTGTTCACTGAGCATTTTGTATAAAAATCTGTAGCTTTTCCATCAGCAATTATAGAAGCCAGCCAGTGATGCTGCCAATATTTTATTTCTCACATGCAGGCGTTACATATAAATAGAACGATTTCGCATAACTCGACTTTTATATGCTAACGAGTCCCGTTTAATGATCATGAGGAAGAACAATAGAGAATAACGTGCGATGAAATAAGTGTACGGCTGTTTACAAATTCTGTACTGCTGTAATATTGTAGGCATGCATGTCCTACACACACACCGTGGATAGCCGATACTTAAAACCGAGCATTCGAAGCACAGCTTTCAAAAATGTCTTTTTTCCCCTTTTTAAGCACTTGTTATATGTTTTTTTTGTTCTTTTAAGTTCTACAAGTATATTTTGGTTTTCTCTCCAGATTGGACTGTTAGACAGACAGATTGTTCTCTCACCCAGTTCAGCAATAATAATATTAAAATAAAGAGTTCAAGAACGGCATCTTTTGTCTGGTGTTGTTTGGCATATTTTGGACATTAATAAGCACGTTGGTATGAACGCAAACCGAATATCTCTATTGTTCTTCCTGATTAGCATTTAATGGTACTCATTAGCATATAAAAAACGACTTATATGCGAAATCGTTCTAATATTAAAGAGTTTTACATTTATCTGTTTAAAAATAACTGACTACCGTGGTATTAAACATTCATTGTTTTGTTTAGATAAACAGGTGTGAGCGTCAAAGATCACTGACAACTCACGCCTTCAAGTAGAGTTGTGCTTTAAATTCGTCTTCCAAAGGCCATTCACAGTAATTTATGAGAGACTTTGCTGTGCTGAAGGGGCTTCAAGAAATGAAAGGCTCTCAGTCTTTGCTTTTGATAGTTGTTCTTTGGGAAGGCTGGCTTCCCTGCTCCACGGTTGCTGACAACCATGGTGAGTAAAATGTCTGTGCTGACTAATTTTAAAAAAAGTTTCTGTGTGACGACTCTTCTTCTCAGCAAAGAGCAAAAAACAAACATTTTTTCGATTAAGGTTTAGCATGATTTGCTTTCGAAGTCCATCTCCGAACGGCTGTTTTGTTCTGTCTTTTCTATGCGTCTCTCACTCGCTCTTTTTTTTCTCTTTTTAAAATTAGCGCACCGGGTGCACAGGAAAAACAAACGATGCAAACAGGGAAGAAACGTCAACTAACTCTGTCCTGAATTCAAGCAGTCGGTAATAAAATAATTTCGAACAATGGCTAAACTGAAAAGGGCGCCTAATATATTTATTACATGCTAGACAATTTAACACAAAGTTTCGATAATTTCTTTAGAACAAGTAAAATTCTGAATAACCGCCAAAAAATGTATTTTCCAGAAATGACATGTACCTAACGTTTTGTAACTTGGGACCAATTTTGGCGAAGTTCTTGCCTGTGCGATTCGACTTATACGCTTCTACAGAATTTCTAAATTCTTTTTTTTTTTCTTTGTTCGAATGTCTTTATGTTTCGTATTATTAGAAAGTCAAACTAAAATTTTTAATTGTTTAAAGAATTCAGCAACGAAAGCTTACGAGGATAAAACAGTAGACAATATTCGACATTCATGCCCTTGTTTAATTGGTTTTACCGTGTAAAGCTAACAGGAGAAAGCCTGTATCATCGCTGCAATTTTGATGGTTCATGAGCCATCTGAGACGGCTGTAAGCTTAGATGTTAAGATAAAACGAATCCAAATTAATTACAAAGGTTATATTTCGAAAAGAAAGAAGATTCACCGCTTCCAACTTGTGATTTTGTATACTAGTCCAAGTATACTTTAAGTCTGAATATTTAAGTTTCCCAACGTTCTGTTTGAGCAGGTCTCGATCATGACTGAAATTAATGGCCTTTTAGTCCCTAATTTGACTATGAATTTTTAATACGGTTTTGGGCAGTCTATTTCAAGTACGGCTTCGATTCTCTCCCTTACCTAGCACAAACGTTAGCCTCGGATAAACAAGAGAATTTTTATGCAAAGTACTATTATGAAAAGAAGGATGAAAATTCAGATGGCACGTGTGTCGAACTCAAGAGAAATTCCGAGTCCCCGACGCCGGGGAGCACTGAACTACGGTGAGACTCGTGGCGGGCTAGGCATTTTACAAGGTTCGTATCCGACACACGTGCTGCATAACGCTGGGATCTGCGGCCCATGAAGATTAAAAAGATATATGGTATTATTAACCCTTGAATGTACAAGAGAGGGGAAAATTTTGGCTGTGTAAAATGTGTTTATCCCATATAAAAACCCAAATTAGAAGTTTAGAAAATCGAGAGCTACAAATTCACAGAAATCTTCCATTTCTTCCACTTGATATTTGCCTGTTATATTCCGAACCACGAACCAGGTTGACGAGTCTGCCGAACAACAGCCAATGTATCGCACAGTTAGACAAGCCACTGGTTGCGACACTTCTAATCGGTCCAAACAATAATTTCCCAGTGCAGCTTGAATCATCGCATTTCTAAGATCCGAAATGATTTCCCGACTATTTTCGGCTCTCTGGTGTAAATTAAAATCAAATTATAGCTGATAAAACAAACGCCGTGTAAGAACACACAAAAGCGACTCTAAGTTACTGCTCGTGGATTGGACAGAACAATACAAAGGACTTTTTTCTGCTCAATCAGGAGCCAGTATTCGCAGAGCCGTTTGGAAATGGTCTGGAGAGGCTCGTTTCCCAGGGGCTCTTTCCGATTTTCCTGAAAACTTTCGTCGCTAAAATTTCTGCCCTGTTTACTTCGTTTCTCCCCGACTAACAACTGCCCCTGGGCATTCGAGGATGAGATTCCCTGTGTCATCTGTCCGAATAATGAATTTCCTTGTCATCGTTTTATCGATACTTTATATGCCTGCTGACCAAAACAGAAAAAAAGGAATTCTTGTTTTCGTCCAATTTCGGTGTATTCCCCCAGCACAAAGCAACGACACAATATCATGAACAACTGAAAAATGCAACTGGAATAAACAGCTAGATTGGTTACAAACTAGTTAAAAAGTGAGAACTTTAAATGTGTTTAAACATACCTCGATCTCATGAGGGGTCTTGTTAATATTGATGTCGTTATGGACTGGTATATCCACGTTCATTATTTACAGGT
The DNA here is from genome assembly GCA_963693305.1 of Meandrina meandrites. Classification (NCBI taxonomy): domain Eukaryota; kingdom Metazoa; phylum Cnidaria; class Anthozoa; order Scleractinia; family Meandrinidae; genus Meandrina; species Meandrina meandrites. The sequence continues at coordinate 62,538,121 of OY855903.1, forward strand.
CTTGGCTGCCGCACTCTCAGGTTTGCCAAACCAGTTGATGGAATTGCACTGCACGGTCACGTGATAGAAAACATCTCTATAAACATGGAAAATGATGAAGTACTTTTGGAGTGTAGAGTCTTGTGCCTCTACGAGAGTACATGTGTTTCTATCAACATCGGCCCGCCAGCAAGCGACGGTGCCAGGTTATGCCAACTAAGCAATTCTGACCACATACGTCACCCCGAAGATCTTAAACCACAAGAAGGATTTCTTTATTGGGTCAGTAAGGTAAGAAATGACAGTCGATGGCATCTTGATTGTTGGTTTTAATTTTGATTTTAACAAGTTAAGTAAAAAGAATGTGCTGAAAAGAAATTCTTTCTTCTCGTCAGGACCCATGCACCAGTTACCCATGCCTTCATAATGCCACATGTCTGAACGGATTCACAGACAAGAGATACATTTGCCTGTGCCAGGTTGGTTATACAGGAGAACACTGCGAAACAGGTGAGAGTAACGCAAATTTATTTTGTTTCTGTTTCACACTTCAACTGGACTATCGTAAGTGTCAAATTCTCTTACCAGCAACTGGCAGCAATGGTTGTCCAAGTTTGTAAAATCAGCTTTGATGTACTTGATACTTTAACTTCAATGTTTTAATGCCATTGTCCACAGGTGGAGCTAAGCTTTGTACTTTTTAGAGTGCTAGCCAAGAACTTTTCTCGCAGTAAATGTTATCAGTTTCTTTAAGAAACTCAGTTGGTGGAGAGAAACGTTTCCCGCGTAGCCATTATGGCTATAGGCATGCCAGCTATTGAACAGTTCGGTTAAGTAGCATTTCATTGGTAAGTAATATAAATGGTGGCTTTTACTCAGAATAAGCACAAGAATAAGCACAGCTAAGAAGCTGAAGGAACACTTTTGTTTCCTTGTGCTTATGCAAAGTCCTGGTTTGAACAGCATATGAAGAATGAGTTTGTTCGTTCTTCTAATACGGTTATGGTGTTGCTTCTGTTTGTGCTGATCTGCACAGACATGTTTGTTGCTTATGTCCAGTAAAATAAAAAGCAGCCAACGTACACACTCATTCTTCTTAATATTCTCTCCTCACTAGGAAAGCATAAGAATAAGCACAAGCAGAACGAACAATTTCTTTTTCTTGTGCTTATCCTAATGCTTATTCCTAATAAGGATAGCATAAGAAAAACTGAGTACACTCTGTTTTCCGTACGTTTTTGCCTTTGTTTTTGTTGCTGCTTGTGCTTGTGTCCAGTAAAGCCAGTCTTTTGAGACTATTCTTCCTTTATTGCTTTAGAAATAGACGCGTGTACTATGAAGGGTCACACATGTGATGGCAATGCTCTGTGTATCAGCAACGGGGGAATGTATAAATGCATTTGCAAAGATGGATTTCAGGGCGACGGGAATACCTGCACTGGTACGTATCGAAAATTTGAAGTCATGATTACCATTTTTGTACATTGATTTCACACCGCATACTTTCTTGTCTTTTGTATTTTGTCAGAATATGTTTGTTTTGTTTTAGTGTAGTGACACGCCTGACTTTTGTCTGATTTTCTGTCGCGTGCATAGTGTCTCGGTGTTGTCTTCTCAGCGTCTCCTGTCTTGTCTTCCATCACGTGTCTTGACACGTGCCTCGTGTCTTGTCTTGTCTCGTGTCTAGTGTCACATGTCTCGTGTCTCGTGTCTTGACTCGTGTTTCGTGTCTCGTGACTTGTCTCGTGTTTTGTCTCATGTTTTGTGTTCTCTAGTGTCTTTTCCCGCGTCTCGTGTCTCCTATCCCATCTCTTGTCTTTGCCAGTGCCTCGTGCTTTGTTTTATCTCGCGTCTGATGTATTGTGTCTCGTGTCTCGTGCCTTGTGTTGTGTTTTTTGTCCCATGTTTTGTCTCGTCTCGTGTCTTGTCTCCCATCTCATGTCTTGTTCGTCTTGTGTTTCGTGTCTCATGTCTTGTCTTATGTTTTGTCTCGTCTCGTGCCTTGTCTCCCATCTCATGTCTTGTTCGTCTTGTGTTTCGTGTCTCATGTCTTGTCTTATGTTTTGTCTCGTCTCGTGTCTTGTCTCCCATCTCATGGCTTGTTCGTCTTGTGTTTCTTGTCTCGTGTCTTGTCTCCCAGCTCATGTCTTGTCTTATGTTTCGTGTCTCATGTGTTATGTTTTGTCTTGTCTCGTGTCGTGTGCCGCGTGTCTCGTGTCTCGTATTGCGTGTGTCGTGTCTTGTATTTTCTCCCACCAGTTATCTCGTGTCTTACTGTTTTATTATGGTATTCTTGTGGCATGTTTATTGCGACTTTTGTGTCTTTATGTGCGTTTGTTCATTTTGATGTGTTCCGTTTTCAGTCTTTTCGCAGGGTTTGTTTTTTTGGGGTTTGTTTCGTGTTGTATTCATCGTTTGTTCAAATGAAACTTGGGGTTACTAAAATACAATCCACTTTTTTTTACTTAAGATATAGACGAGTGTACCATGAACATCCACAGCTGTGATGCAAAAGCTCTTTGCACTAACACTGAAGGATCCTATGAATGTACATGCACAGACGGATTTGCTAAAAATGGAAAACTCTGCATCGGTAATCATAACATTTTTTTGGCTCAGAGCTTCGGTGAACTAATAACAGCAACTTTATTTGGAAACATAACGTGCCTCATTCTTAAAAACTCATATAATTTTTATTATTTTTATGACAATGATAACAATAGTGATAACAAAAGTGAAACCGTGTAACAAAACAGTCAAATCTGACAATTGCATAGAAAATAACGATGATTTTGCAAATAACAAACCAGTGAATAATAGAAGATCGGACGGGTGGCGCGGGCAGGAGTGATAATTATAGAAAATTCCGATATTCCGTTCATAATTTAAATAATGAGGGAATTGATAACGAATATGAATATTGTATGAGAACAAGTACAAATTAAACCCATTTATCTGTAAATTATTATCTCTATTTAGATATCGACGAGTGTGCCTTGAAAACAGACAACTGTAGTGTCGATGCCACATGCAAAAACATCGAAGGATCATTCAATTGTTCTTGCAAGGATGGGTTTGTCGGAAATGGAACCAGTTGCGCTGGTAAATATAACATACTTGAATGAAATGTCACGCTCTATTTTCTTCGATTTCACTTTTTTTTTTAAATTCTAGAGCAGCATCTAAAAAAATTTAAGCTTAGCCTCTTGATTTAGCGGCTACTCAATGGAGCATTTTTTTACTATTCAATTGACATATAAAAGTTAAAGGAATTTTCAGAGTATATTTCTGATTTGGACAATTACGAAACTCGACCAGCCCGGTCTCAAAAGTATGGAACAAACACCAGTGAACAATACCATTCGAGCCTGTACGGTCTGGGGTAGAAACACCTGATAGTAACAGTCTAATAGCTTGCGAAAATATTGCTTTAATCAATCCTGTACTGTCTGGGGTAGCAATACCTGATAGTAACAGTTGACCTCAAGAACCAATTGCTTTGAATATCAATCTTGCCCAACTCCCGTAATAAAAAATAATCCAGCCGCTAAACCGTTGCACTAGGCAGACGAGTGCAAAGATATTTTAACTGCACCTCAACTGCACCGGATTTGATGGTGGGACCAGGAAACCATCTACAAGAAGTGATATCTGTGCATGCGATGGCATTATTTCTGGTTAAAACGGTATATTTTTTAAGACGTTGTATATTGATGTGAAGAGCGCTTTAGTGGCATTGGCTGGAAAACATAGACAATTTGACAATTTGAAGTTTTTTTAGTGCAGACGCTGGATAAAAAGTGTACTTTGTTGTCAAGCAGTGAAGGCAGCTAAATTTTTCTTCGTTTCTATTTATTAGTGTTTGTTTTATACTTTTAGCCGGGAAAAATTAACACGAGTTCTGTCACTAAAACATTTAGCTTTCTAATGCGTTTAGCTAAGCTTGCTACAGCAGTGGAAAGCAATCGAGCGATAATATAAATTCACGGTATATCGTTTTTCCTTGCCTAAGCCTTAGCTTAAAGTGTTTTGGTGCTGGAGAAAGGAGTTCATGATATTACCCGCCCCAAAAAATCATTTGCTGTTGTGCGAAAAAAGGAAGAAGCCCAGAATAGGTTTAGTTGTTGGAAAGCGTATGCTTTGTTGCCGTAGAAGCGCATATAAAATTAGTTTGCGTTTTGTGGCTACGGAGATTTATAAAGTGGACGGCTTTATGGGTTTAAATTCCTTGCACTTGTGATGTTTCGTTAGAACGTTTAAAAGCGTCGATGTACGGTTTGTTTTCAAGCTTTCGCCCTTCAAACTATATCCTCCCGCGAAAAAATACCGCCAGCTGTATTGGCAGTCAAATAAAAATTATTTCATCGTCTGTTCACTTATTGAAGAGCTAAAATTACTCTCTAAAGTTTAAATAAAGTTAAGAGTAATTATGACATTGTCGTAGTTGTTTCTTTCAGTTTAGCTTGTTAAATTAGAAAGCGTAGGCGCGATAATGTTCGGCAGTATCGTTCGCGCTAGTTCTTACGGCTCCGCCCCCTCGAAATTTCCCTTCGCGCAAAAAAAAAAGTACATAGCTCGAAGGCAAGCGCAAATTATTTTTATCCGCAATGAATTGTAATCATCTCTCAACAGTGTCATCTTTTACCGCATGAAACTAATTAAAATAACACCTCAACCCTACTTCATGAAGCTACAAGGTGTCAACCATGGCATCAAGTTGCGTATGCAAATTAGCTGAGGGGACTTTGAAAGCCCCCTAAGCTAATTTGCATATTTTTTTTAGCGGCTCAAAGCTCGTCATGTGATATACGCGATATACTGTAAACTGCGCCATTTCGTGTCAAACGTTTTTTGCGTGGTTTACAGGATATTGCGCTGCGTTGCGCAGTTTGCAACAAGCCGTATAAATCGATCTTGCTGCTCCAAGACGCTATTGGCTTCATACCAGCTTAGCGATAAATTGTTTATACCCATACAAAAAATTAAACGGTCTCAGTATTTTGAACCAATTTTCGTGCCATGAATAGACTGATTCATCACCGTATAGTACCAATTGCCATCTAGGTCAATGTCTAACCCAATGAAAATAACCGGATGTTAACCGGAATAGTAATTTTTTTTCAATGTGCCAAATTGCATGATACATGTTAAATTGCTGTTGTCCCAGTTTTCTACAACAACTGGTTATAAGAATGCGAAGCACGCACAAACAATTCTTGGATAAGGAGAAAAAAGACAAATCTAATAACAAGTTCAGTCGTGATTCTGTCGTTAATGAGAACTCTCTGTTTCATTTCAGGTCGAGATTGTTCAGATCTGTTAAAATCAGGTCACACTCAAAGTGGAGTGTACTCTGTCGACCCAGACGGTAAAGGTTCCTTCACTGTCTACTGTGACATGCGCAAAGAAGGAGGAGGCTGGACTGTGTTTCAGAGACGACAGGATGGCTCGGAAGACTTCTATCGGGGATGGAACGACTACAAAGCAGGCTTTGGTCAGCTGAATGCCGAGTTCTGGTTAGGAAATGACAAGATCCACCGACTGACGGCATCTAGACCCAGCTCTCTACGAGTGGAGTTGGAGGACTGGAGCGGAGGTAAAGCGTATGCCAAATATGGTAAGTTCAACATCGGTGATGAGCAGGCGCTGTATCGACTTGAAGTGGGTTCATATTCAGGTACAGCGGGAGATTCGATAACAGGTTCTCATAATCTTAATAACATGGCGTTTACTACTAAAGACAGAGATAATGACAGACATGGTGGTACTAACTGTGCTGTAGTATATGCCGGCGCCTGGTGGTACAACAGTTGTCATCAATCCAATCTTAACGGAAAATACCTGGGAGAGAAACATGGTGGCCAAGGTGTCGTCTGGCACAACTTCAGAAGTTCTCTTTCACTCAAATTCGCTGAGATGAAACTAAGGCCGTTATAGTAATGAAACACTACCAGCAACAGGTTTAACCGTGGTAGTGACGTAATCAACGATCAGAGGTCATCGCGTTTTTGAATAATTTTGTTACTTTTTTTAAGTTGTAAGAACTCCTCGTCTTTGTGGAATCTCTTCACACGCTGGTGGCAAAAAACCTTTGGCCATCACATATCTTTAACAGAAACTATTATTCTTTACGACTGGCACCAAGAACCTGGCTCTAACACCTGGATAGCCCTCAACTACTCCCTAATAATTGCTAAATACCATATATTCGCTACAAGTGTACGCGGCGGCATTCTTGACTTCGAAAACTTTCTCTTTCGCCTAAAAGACAAACTTTCCACCCTTCAAGCTGTTGCAACTAAAAATAATAAGTTAGATAAATTCAAGGAAACGTGGTCCGCTCTGGTATAAGTATTTTGTTGTACTGTTTCTTTCCTTTTGTTAATGTAACAATACTGTTCATGCGTTTCTGTATACTGTATATACTTGGCTGTAAAAAGTATAGATAAGTTGTAAGCAAGAATTGTAAATAGTGTAAGTAAATAGTTAGTACTTTATCGTGTGTTGTAACGTGTAACGGTCAATTAAAAAAAAAAAAAAAAAAAAAAAAAAAAAGAACTGTGGTAACAATATTTAATCGAACAGCTTAAAGGAACATTACACCATACAGTTACTTGTTATGCTAGAAGTTGTAACTTTAAACAGGAATCCATAATATCCTTAGGTTTTCTTCAGTATTACAGATAGATCACGGACGAAGCTAGGGGTTTTCAAAGGTCCGGGGGCGGGAGGGGAGGGGGGGGGGGGGGGGGGTCACGCTGTGTCACAACCAGGGTCTTTACATGGTCTACTGCAGATGTTCGGTCCCAAAAGTGGAGTATGTAACTACCTAGCACTAGTAAATATTTATGGCATGTTGATTCTTCGGATTAACGCTTTTCGCCACTTGAATTATAAGGCTTGTATCATATAAACTCTTGTTTTAGGCCGTCGTAACTTGACTAATAATATTCCAAAATAACGCATATTTATTCGACTTGACGTTTCGTATGCTAGACTTCATACATTTTCAAAAGCAACGGTAAAAAAAAAAAAATTAATAGCTATTTATACATAATGCGTTGCCGTTATTTTTGGAATGTTTATCACCGCGGTTTGTTTACTATTATTAGTCAAGTCCGAGAAGCTATTGTTGTTATAGTAGATTACTGCTGAAGATCATCTTTTGTTCTCAGTCTAGGTTCCAGACCCCGGTTTTGTGTATAAATAGTTGTCAAATATGTTTTACCGTTGCTTTTGAAAATCTTCATTGCCCTTGGCTGGTCACATCAGACTTCTAACAAACATTACTTTACAAGCGCTCGGATTGTCTGAAGGCCGTGTTTACAGATTTAATGCTATTTCTAGTATGCACAAATCAGGATGGCCGAGCGGTCGGGCTTTCCCTTCCCAGTATTCAACTGGGCGAGTGTTCTAGTTTCCAAATGGAGGCGTGGGTTCGAATGCCAATCCTGACAAACATTACTGTTGACATAAAAATAGTTAATTGATATCGATTAGGATCGGCCAATCGATGAACAATCGATAGTCACAAAAATTTTTCATCGATTGATATCGATTGGCAATTCTTTTCATGACAGACGTTCCAAGTGGAAGATTGAGCCGCGAAGCGGCGAGTTTTCGCTGATTCATGCGTGTCTCACTTCTAGCCTCTTCGCAACTCACTTTCACTTGCGTTTAGAAGAAGGAACTGAGAAAACGCCCATGGCGAGTAAATCATTTATGCATCGTAACTTCTTTCTGACCAAATGACACGTTCCCGGCATGTTTGATGTATGTTTTGTTAATTTACTCCTAATTCTCTTTTACATTGACGCCCGTGACAATCGATAGCAATCGATGGCAATCGATAACAATCGATGCCAATCGATAAGGTCACAAAAATCGAGTATTATAATATTGCTCATCTTTGAAGGTAAAGTTATTGGCTTTTCTCGACAGCGGGTCTCTCGATCACAGAACATCTTTTGATTGAAAAGAAAAGTCAAGGTGAAAATTTGACGTTTTCCAATGACACCTTTGATTCAATGGTTATCAAATATTTGTTGATCACAAAAACGTATTTATCTTTAGTGGTCTAGTTAACAATTAGACCCGTAGCCCGAAAGGGCTACGGGTCAATAGCCCATGAGGCGAAGCCGAATGGGCTATTGACCCGTGGCCCTTGAGGGCGAAGGGTCTAATTGTTTTAGTATCACCCAACTAGTCGGACAGAAAAAGCAATAATATAGTTAGCAAATGCAAGTTGAAGAAAAATTTATTTGCGAATAAAACGAAAGAAAGCATCACGAATTTCGCTACTCGATGACTATTGCTAATAGTCATCTAGTAGCGTAGCCAATCAAAATGCAGGATTTGCATTAGTCCACTAGTTGGGTGATACTAATATAAGATAGTTAATAGGTTAAAAACTATTTGTGGAGGAATAAATGGAAATTTTATTAAGTCCATTAGCTGGGATATCGATAGACTACGAGCAGTTCATTGTTTTTTCTTAGTCTATCCAGCGTGTACCAAAAAAATGAAAAATTATTCATGGCCATTTTTACTCTCGAGCTTCACGCTCGACTGACAAAGAAAACAGAGGGCCTTTCGTAGTCTAGCAAATCGATGTAAACTGGGGACTTTTCCCAGAAGATAAGCTAAATGGTAGGCCCCGGTGAGCAAGAATGCTCTGGTGTAATAGGCTATATAAATCTCGATATTTATCGTCCTTTGATTACCGTAGTTTTACGTACTTCTAGCATGTGTCTAGAGTTATTAGCGGAGCTCCAGCGCGCGAAGCGCACCAGCGGAGCACAAAGGGTAAGAAAATTTGGTAAACCATCAAGCCCAGAAAATTTGGTAATCACGTGACCGTACGAGCGTCCGAGCGTCCGAGCGTCCGTCCGTACAGACTCTGGGGGAGGGGGAGGGGAGTCACAGGACAATTACCGCCTTGGTTACAGTTAAATCTTTGATATTGAACTTCCATGTCATGGTCAATTGACAGCTGTCAAAACAAGGTATCCGCTGACCAGTATCACATGACCATATCGCGGGCTCAGGCGTAGAGCTAATCAAGGTGACGTCTTTTTTGGAAGTTGACCGCTGACCAGGTAATGGTTTTCCAGTTGATCGCGGGCTCAAGTACTCAGTTTTTTACTTAGCCTGATAATTTTATCATCGCGTAAATTCAGATTTAAATAAAGGGCAAGGTAAATAACCGACAAGCTCTGCTTTTAGGCTTGGCTTAATCTATTTTAGAAATAATTAGTTTAGTTTTTTCGCATGTTAAATGAATGATCTGGACATTTCATTTCAACTTAAGGACGTTCGCGCTAATTGTTTATGCGCATCCTTACTGCGCACGTAATTCCTGTCGCAACGTTACGCCACGTCATGCATCGAGCGCGCGCGCTGAGGAAACTTTCCAATCACATATAGGGTGAGTAGCCGTTGCGATAACTTCGCTTGCAGTTTGCTAGCTTAAATGGTCGGTGACCCCTACTTTTTTCTTAACAGATCACTTTTGTTAACGATTATCTACGTTTTGTGAGAAAATGAAAAAAATCTATCGATTAAAAGGTTGATTTTTTTTGCCCCACGCAAGTACGAATTATGCTTTTTGACCTTTTCGTTTTGCCGTACGACGGGTTCAAATGCCTCTTCCAGGGCTAAGTTTTGCATAAAAGATGGCAACACTTAAATTACTTACGCAACAGACGCACTTCTTCAAAATATCACCAAGATCGTTTGCCTCCGTTTTCTCATCATCGATAATTTAAACTACAAACCTTGAAAGCCGTGCGAAATTACGTGCGCCAATTTTTCAAAATCAGGGTAGTTTTCTACAGACTTTATCTCTGAAACGAAGTCGGTGACCCCCACTTTTTTTTGGTATTTCTGACACAAGTAACTCATTATCTGTCCTCAGTAAAAATTTTAGAAAAATCTATCGACTAGAAAATTTTCGCGCGAACGTCCTTAAACGAAGCAATTGTACGAAAAGGCGGCAAATCTTTGGTACGCTGTTCACCTTTAAAGCTGAATGAAAGACACGAAGAAAGCTGCTGGCAAACATCGATTTTCGTGAATATTTCTCGCTTTATTTACTCATCTACATCATGGAAACTTATGCCAAATGATTTAGGACAACCTCTTAACGGGAAGATCCGAAATAATTGCCGATTTGAATATGATATACTGGATAACAAGTCAAAAAGAGCGCGATGTGCAGGGTTCGACCTACGGCTGAGCAAGGCTGAATATCACTGAATTGAGCTCAAACAAAAGTGAATTTAGAGCCGATCAAGTTCATTGAAGTAAAGGATAAAAGACTGTTAAAGGCTACACCGATGGAAAGAGAGAAATTGATGTTCGGTGATAATTTATATAATGTATATGTCGGTTGTGTTGGATAAGCTTGCAACGAATTTGCCGTGTTCGTCTCCGACATTATTGGGCTGGTTTGAAAGCTTATCCCTGCAGAATTTATAAACCGTCTTCAATAATGAGGTAACAAACGTAAATGTATGCACTAAGCATAAGCCTAATTTTATATTGAGAGAATTATACTTCATTTATGAATGAATTTGAAGTTGTGTCGGTTTTCAGATCTTCACGTAAATATTTATCAAGCCTGTTCATGTTTGTACATTTTACACATTTGTTTAGTAAATATTTTGTTTAGACTAATTATTTTCAGTTTTAGTTATTGGAGTTAACTGTGATGTTCATTATTGGATTTTGAAAACAAATTATTTAGCTTCACGGATCAAAATCGCGATTTCGGCTCGCTTGCATTTGTTTTGTTTCTCTTTATAATATCACTGCTTGTTAGTGAGTGTGTTGAATTTGCCGGTTTCGTTGCGAGTTACCTGCGCTAGGCTGAGTGGGTTCAGACTTAACCTACCGCATATTTACTTACCAGAAATGAAGAAAATTCATTCAGTTCTCTACATAAAATTCTCTTAGGTATTTAGCAACGCGTACGATAAAACAGAATTAGTAAATCGTGCAACCAAACCGCAACGAAAAGAAGACGGTTCAAAACAGTCAAAACATCATTGTAAGCTTATTCTAAGTTAGCGTGCACCACTTTCCAAATCACAAACTGCCACAATTCTTACACAAACACTGCTTTAAAATGACCTACATAACCGGCACCATCAATTTGCAGTGTTTGTTTTGCCGCCGTGATTTTTTCAGTTTGCCGTGGCGTGAGTTCATTTAGTTTACTGTGTTTAGCAGCGAGTTCACTTTATTTTTCTGTACGTGTTGAGACCTTTATGACTTTAATGTTGTGACTTTATTAACGCACGAGAACTTTACACTTGGCAATTTTACGCCTTTTCGCGCGCGCGCTGATTTAGTATGTTGTTTTCATTGGTAACATTTAAGCGCGCGCATATTATTCAAATTTAAATTTTGTCACGCGTAAATGTTTGCGGCGCAAGCAATAAAGGTGGATTTTGGATTTTGCATTGAATCGGTTGTTGGTTTTATTTGTGGACCATTTAATCGTTTTATTTCGGAATTTCGGAAAACGGATCGGACTTTTGTTGTGTGTTCGGAAATCGCCTGAACATTTGGTCCTTCGAGCCGGATAAGAGAGGTTTTCGACGAAGTTTACATGGTTTTGGGTTGAAGAGACGAATCGGCCGCCGGCATTACGAAGTGTATCCCAACGGAGTTGAGGCGAAATGAGCAACGAAGAGAGCGAAGACGGACAAGAAAGGTACGAAAACGAAATTAGTCAACTGCATACGGTAGTGGGAGTGTTGAAAAGAGAAAAAAAGAATGCTAAGTCAAACTTAACTCGGATGCTAAATCAGTTTGTTGTATTGATTACGGATGAGAAATACGATAGGCACAAGATAGTGGAGGGAATGGAACGCTTAGTGAGATTGAGAGAGGAAGCGATGAAGATTTTGGAAGAATTAGAAACGGTTTATTCTAAGCTACAAGACAAAGACAATGAAAGAAAAACGAGTAATGAAATAGATGAAGTTAACGAGCAAGTAGATCGAGAGCTTAGTGAAGCTCGCGTCATCATGTTAGCCCAAGTCAGTAATATGTGTAGAGCGCGCAATGTGATTTCTGAAGAAAAGGAGAAAGTTCAGCGTACAAGTGGAACCGAAGAAGTTGAAGAAGACACGCGACTGGATAATCGAGTCCCAAGTGAAGAAAGAAGACCCATAACTATTGATTCACCGGCGCATTCGCATCCACACACACCGAAAAGCCATACAAGTAATCTTCACGGCGGTGATTTGTTTGGCTCTAGCAACGCGGTGAATGGGCAGCTAGAACGGATCAAGATACCTGTATTCGGCGGGAACAAGTTAGAATTTCCCAGATGGCATGCTGCATTTTCAAGCTGTGTAGATTCGTCTTCCCTTTCTTCTCAGTTTAAAATGTTGAGGTTGGAAGGATGTCTGACTGGTGAGGCGGCGGAGACGGTCAAGGGACTGGGCTACTCTGAAGCGGCCTACGAGACGGCGAAAGCAAGGCTACTAAGGAAATACGGAGGAAATCGACGCCAAGTGCAAGGACATTTAGAAGAGTTAAAGAAGATGAAGATACTTCGAGAGGACGATGCTAAAGCGCTAGAAAAATTTGCGGATGCTTTGGAAAGAGCTGTTGTTACCCTGAAAGAGAACGACCGCCAATCAGAATTGCAAGACGGAACTTTGTACACTATCATACTCGAGAAAATACCAGAGAAATTACTGGCCCAATATTACAGATGGATAAATGAAAATCAGGAACGCGAGTCGCTCGAGAAGCTGAAAGATTGGATTGCAGAAGAAGCTGAATATCGGGTACAAGCTGCCGAGATTAGAAACGGAATCGGATCCGATGAAAAGACGAGAGAGAGAACGGTGCCCTGGAAACGAAGCGAAAACTACGCTAAATCGTTTGTCTCAAGTCGGGAAGGCGTGGAACCGAAGGTTCAAATTTGCAAACTGTGTGGTCACAGTCATCCGATTTGGCACTGCGAGGTGTTTAAAGAGAAACCAATAGAGAGAAGATGGGAAACGGCTAAGCGGCTGGGGCTCTGTTATAGATGTCTGAGTAACGATCATCTTGGAAGCTCGTGTCCAAATTACAGAGAGTGCAAAATCGACGGGTGCAAAGATACTCATCACCGACTACTTCATGCAGAAAGAGCAACCCCGCATAGAGAAACGGAATACCGAAGTGTAAACGGAACAAACCCTTCACCTCAAGTGCCGGGTCATGAAACTAAAACAGCCATCCAGGAAAGCAAAGAGGGCGCCAGCAATGCTAATCAGACCCATTTGTCCCAAGAAAGTGTAACTTCCCAGACCACGGAGGGGGATGCAAGTACGCATACAGCAACAATGGAAACAGCACAAAAACGTGAAAAGGTTGTAGCGCTTCAGACTGTCCCGCTAATCCTGAAGAATGGGAACAAGAGACTCCTAGTGAATTGTTTCCTTGACGAGGGAAGTGATACAACGTATATTAACGAAGATGTAGTAGAAGAACTGGGTGTAAGAGGCCGAAAGGAACCAATCACCGTTAACGTCGCGAATGATAAGCAAGTAAAGTTTATGTCAATGACTTTTCAAGTTGGAGTGGAGAGTATCGATGGCAAACTGAAGCGAACTATTTCAGCGAAGACGTCACAGAAGATCTGTGGAGGAATGAAACCTGTCAATTGGCTGAAGATAAAACACAAATGGTTTCATCTGAGCGACATACCTTTCCCGGAGCTTGCCCAAAGGGGAACGATTGATGTCCTTCTTGGAGCAGACAACCACGAATTGATGGCCATAATAAAAGAAGTTCCAGGCGACGTCAACGAGCCGAGTGCAAGACTCTGTCCACTGGGATGGACGGCGATCGGACGGATAGATAAAGAGGACTTGGGAGAAGGGAACCACACGGGACTTATCAGAACCTTCCGCATTCAGCAGTCTGAAGAAACTTCGGCCACACAAGATGATGACTTAAACGTCACACTACGAAAATTCTGGGAGCTAGAGCACATTGGAATCCTATCTTCTAAGAAGCAGTTCACTCAAGACGAGCAAGCAGCATGGGAAAAGGTTAGCGAATCGAGAACCTTTGACGGGAAACGATACCAAGTAGCAGTTCCTTGGAAAGAAGAAGGACCTTGTCTAGTCAGCAATAGACCACTAGCTGAAAGAAGGCTACAACAAGTCGAACGCAAACTGGCCAAAGATGAAAAGATAGCAACTGCTTACCAGCAAGTTATTGATGAATACTTACAGAAGAACTACATTCGACGCGTACTGCCCACTGAAGAAAAGAACGAAGTTGAATGGCTATTACCCCATTTTCCAGTTATTCGACCAGACAGAGCAACGACAAAGGTCAGGATCGTGTTTGACGCCTCGGCCACGTATCAAGGAAAAAGTCTTAACACAGAGACTTTACCAGGTCCCAAGTTACAAAGTAACATCTTTGACATACTAGTGAGATTCAGGAAAGAGTTAGTGGCACTCGCAGGTGACGTCAGCCAGATGTATCATCAGTTGGTATTACAGCCCGTGGATCGACCGTTCCACAGATTTCTGTGGCGAGATCTCGACCCAAGGAGGGAGCCAGAAACGTATGAGTTTCAGCGATTTGTATTTGGTGGATGCTACTGCCCGTTTTGCGCCCAGTACGTTTGGCAGCAACATGCACGTGATCACAAAGACCAGTATCCTTTAGCGGCGGAAGCGGTTGAAAAGAATTGCTACATGGATGACCTGATGCCTTCCGTTAAGAATGTAGAAGAAGCAAAAACGATGAGGAAGCAGATTACTGAGCTAGGAGACAAGGCTGGATTCCATGTTCGAAAGTGGATTTCACATCGACCTGAAGTACTCGAAGACATCCCAGAGCAAGACCGGGCTGCTGAAATCGACTTGAGCAAAACAGAGTTCCCAGTAACAAAGACACTGGGTGTTTTGTGGATCGCGCAAGAAGACAAGTTTTCGTTCCGGTATTCAGCCCCAGCAGAAGAGTTCGTATTTACGAAAAGAAGCGTATTAAAGAAAACAGCTACGATCTTTGATCCCCTCGGATTTCTCATACCTTTCACCGTAAGAGGGAAATTGTTGATGCAGGAGGCGTGGACAGAAGCTGTAACATGGGATGAAGTTCTGCCGTTTCAGCTGGCAAAGAAATGGAAGGCGTGGTTTGGAGAGTTACCCAGTCTCGCAAAAATAAAGATTCCGCGATGTCTCAAGGATTCCCACAGCACAGAAAAACAGTTAACAATTCACACGTTCACAGACGCCTCAGAAAAAGCCTATGCAGCAGCTGTTTATGCCCGGTACGAGTTTGAGGACGGGTCCATTGGCACACGTTTGATCACGGCAAAAACAAGGTTGGCTCCACTCAAGGCGATAAGTATTCCTCGATTGGAGCTTATGGGAGCAGTCATTGGTGTACGATTAACTAAACAAGTGTGTGAGGCTCTTGGAGTTCAACGAAGTAAAGTAATCTACTGGGTTGATAGCTGTAATGTCGGTTACTGGATTCATGGTCAAAGTCGAAACTTTAAGCCTTTCGTTGCACATCGAGTAGGAGAGATACACGAAGATTCCAACCCTGACCAATGGCGTTACATTCCTGGAAAGTTAAACCCAGCTGACCATGGTACGCGAGGATTAACGGTTGAGGAGCTAATCGATAACGAATGCTGGTGGCGTGGACCAGCGTTTCTTCGTGAAACAAATGAGAACTGGCCTCAGCGAGGGTTCACAGGAGCTACTGCAGAAACACTTGAGGAGCTGAAAGCTGAAGTTCGCGAACGAACAGATCGTCCCCAAGAAAACAACCTAAAGAGTTTTGTGACCAGCAATCAAACAGAAAATCAATGGAGGCTGGAACCTAACCGTTTTTCCAAATGGTACAGGAGAAAGCCATCCGTCAAACTCGAAATTGGAGTTTCACTGGTGCGAGTACGAAGTTGGGTTCAAAGATTCATCAACAATTGTCGTAAGCCAGTGGAACAGCGAGCCACGGGGGAGCTAACACCTGATGAATTAAAGAGAACCGAACAACGGATCATCATTGAAGCACAGCATAACATATTTACACCAGAAATCAAGGCATTAGACAGCGGAAAAGAGCTTCCCAAGAAGAGTTCTATTCTGACATTTACACCGATGGTCACTGATGGTATCCTACGATCAAATACAAGACTCCGATATTCAAATGATCTACCTGATGAAACTAAGTATCCGATCATTCTACCAAAGAAACATCCTGTAACGGAACTGATTGTAAAATATCATCACGAGACAGAAGGGCATGAAATGGGCTTGAATTACACACTGAATCATCTTCGCGAGAAGTACGTGGTTGTACATGCTAGAGAAACAGTCAAGAAAGTTATCAAAGGATGCGCTGAGTGTCGGATACGATTCAGAGGAAAACCAGCTACACAGCAAATGGCCCCACTTCCTACCATACGATTAGAAGCTACCATGAAACCATTCACCAATTGTGCAGTAGATTTCGCTGGGCCATACTTGACTGTACAAGGCCGTGGGAAGGTTAGAACCAAACGCTACATGTGTTTGTTCCTGTGTCTTCAAACACACTGTTGTCATGTGGAAATGGCGTGGTCATTAGACACGGATGGCTTTCTGAATGCCTTAACTCGCATGGCAGCAAGAAGAGGCTAGCCTCGTGATATGCTAAGTGACAATGGTACCAACTTCACAGGTGGATGCAATGAAATTAACCAGTTAGTCAAACAAATTGACACAGACAAGATGCAAAGAATGACTTCTAATAACGGACTCACCTGGCATTGGAACCCACCGGCAGCTCCACACTTTGGTGGAGTGTTTGAACGAATGATCAGATCAGCGAAACGAGCTGTAAACGCGGTCTTAGGAAACGCAGATGTGAAAGACGATGAGCTGTTGACAGTCTTTACCGGTGTCGAGAGCCTAATGAATTCCAGACCACTGACTCAGTTAAGTAGTGACCCCAACGATGAACCTGTATTAACGCCAAATCATTTTCTCGTGGGACACATGGGCGGAGAATTGGCCCCAGAGAACGTGGACACTACAAAATTCAATCCACGGAGGCGATGGAGACGAGTCCAAGAATTAATCCGTCACGTTTGGAAACGTTGGATGAAGGAATATCTCACAAGCATCGGTGCAAGAAAAAAAGTGGTATGAACGAGAAAGAAACGTAAACAAAGGAGAGGTAGTCTTGGTTATAGACACAGACATGCCGAGAAGACAGTGGACGATTGGGCGCATTGTGGAGACCTATCCAGGAGCAGATGGATTTGTTCGAGTCGTTGATGTCAAGACTGCTGACGGTACATACAGAAGACCAATTTCGCGGATTTCTCCGCTTGAATTCCAAGACTAAAGAAGACTTTGGCATTGAAATCCCCACGGAAAATCCGGGAGGGGGAAAATGTTGAGACCTTTATGACTTTAATGTTGTGACTTTATTAATGCACGAGAACTTTACACTTGGCAATTTTACGCCTTTTCGCGCGCGCGCTGATTTAGTATGTTGTTTTCATTGGTAACATTTAAGCGCGCGCATATTATTCAAATTTAAATTTTGTCACGCGTAAATGTTTGTGGCGCAAGCAATAAAGGTGAATTTTGGATTTGCATTGAATCGGTTGTTGGTTTTATTTGTGGACCATTTAATCGTTTTATTTCGGAATTTCGGAAAACGGATCGGACTTTTGTTGTGTGTTCGGAAATCGCCTGAACAGTACGTACTTTGTTTTTGCCTTGAGTTGATTTTCTTGCCCTAACAGTTTTGTAGTAATCAAAACAACGTCAAGGTTCTTTTTACCTTGAATAACTCATAGAGATCTTAGAGGTGTATTACGAATTAGTGTACAGTAAACGTTGTAAAAGGTTTTACTAATAGATTTGTTTTGCGCCTACGTGCGTACGTGAGAAACCCAATAAAGTGCACTCGTCAATTTCAATTTTAGAACCTGTCACTAAAGGCAGGAAAATTCAGACGGGTTAATCACGAAATATATTGACGTCGCTTTGGTCAACAAAATCATGAGAGGTTTTTTGTAACTACATGGGCCACCGTATAAGCCTAGAAATATAGTGTGGTTTCTTATTTGGTAATACTGTAATTTACTCGAGCAAAAAAAAGAAATGATAAATGGGAGCTCCGCTTTTAGGCCTGCCTAAATCTATATATTAGATTTTCAATTGTATATAAACAGCTAAGCATAACGCTTCGTAGAGAATAATCGAATAAAAGAATCAAACACTTCTAGTCAGTTAATTAATGCTCTAACAATGTTATTTCCGGTTTTTTCTTGGAAAAAACACCCAAGAAAAAATAATTATATTTATTTACATAATGTAAATAATTCTTCGGACGAAACCTCAAAATTCTCCTTCCAAGGAGAAAACACTAAAATGGGGATTGACAGAGCTACGCAACTCCTGCTGTGTGTCCATTGTGTTGTTCCACAGCCTTTAAAGTTTTGCTTTTACAAGCATGTCTTTAAGCGATTTTCCTTTTCTATAAGAAATCAAGGGAGGCTCCTTGAATATCTCTCTGAGTAATGGTTTCTCTTGTATTAAATGCCATTTGCCCATTAGTATGCTCTCCAAACATTGTAATGATGGTTATAATTGCGTCACAAAGGGTAGAAGCTTTTTGTGCGTTCTGTTTCTGTGTTAGAGCTATTTTTCTGTCTGCATAGTTACCTTCTGAGAGGATCTTTTCCACCAATTTCTTAGGATAACCCCCCTAGAAATAAGGCACGTTTTAAAGGTTTTAATGTTGTCTGTAAAAGTAACTCTTGAAGAGTTTGTTATTAGAAGTGTGAGAGCTTCTCCTTTGAAAAAGCCTTTTTTTAACGCCTGGTGGGTGACAGCTGTTGAAGTGAGTGCACTGAAAGGTTTCAGTTGGTTTGAAATGTGAACGCGCATTAAGAATGCTTTCATTCTCGAATCGCTCTCCGTTATAGACTGTTGTGTCCAAGAATGTTGTTTCATTTTCGGAGACTTCATCGGTGAACTTGATTGTAGGGTGATAAGAATTTGATTTCTCAATGAAAACCTGAATGTATTCTTTGTTTGTGTCCCACAAATTAAAGATATCGCCAATAAACCTTTCCCACAGTAGTGGTTGCTTAGCGCTTTGCCTCAAGCTTCCCTTTTTTAATTGCCATAAAAATATTGGCAAAGGCTATTTAAGTGCCCATGGCTGTTTCGTGTGTTTTAAAATGGAACGAATTTTCTTTTAGCATTAGGCTCAGCATTTGTCTAAGCTAATGTGTAGCTATAGGAGGGTTTTTGTCATTAAAGGTTTCACATGCTTGACATACTACAGTAATTCCTTCCTCCCGCGGGATGTTTGTGTAAAGGCCAAACATCCATTGAGGCTAGAATTGCGTTACTTGGAACCTTAATGTTCTCAATTTTAAAAGGTAATGAAATCTATTTGCGAATATTATAATTAACAAGTGATTTGATCACTGCAAGGTAAACTGTTCGATATAGACAAAATGTACAAAGTTCTGTCGAGAGAATTTCAAACGTGATCAGAGTACAAAAAGCTGATTTAAGTCCTTTGTTCCCCTAGGAACGTGGCGATTCTTCTGCAGATTGCAGTGTCGATATATTCTGGAAACAAAAGCTTTTCGTTTTCTGTTGAACTCACTGCTTTGTATATTAGCATTTTTTGTTCGTACGTGATAATATTTAAATACAAGCTATGGTTTTTATTACAACAAAAAGAAACTGTTTTGTACAACTTGCATATACTATTCTTAATATATATTGAAGGAAATAAATAATCATCTCGTCATTTATCCGAAACAGTGTTGGAGTCCTGTGCATATTATTTACAAGTAGAAACTGAATGTGTCACGCGCTCTTTTCCCCAATCTTCTCACGACCATTATTTTGCCATTCGCATTGTGTGTCATTCTCATCCCCATAGCCCTTTTTCGCTTCTCTTAGCCGGCTTGGGCCTTGGAACGAGAACCGAAGGGCTCCGGGGGTATAGCATTTTTGAACTAATTCGAATTTTTTTTATTGGCTGTTGAAAACAAAGAAATCTTGAACGGAAGTAAAAAACGCCAAGACTGTCCCACACAGTCTTTAGAAACATCACGACTGCATACATGAAGACCGGAAGTCCTAGAATCTAGGACCGGAAATCCTGCGTCTCCAGAGCCCTTCGTTTCTCGTGCGAAGGCTCCACCGGCTTAGAGAAGCGGAAAGGGAGCGATCTGACCATGGAGCGAAGTCACCGCAATTCACTGTATCTTGCGACTAGACAAAGTTCACATTTTATTTGACGTTTGGTCAATCCAAAGCCAAGTTGGGGGCAAAACAGCAGCGAAATCACAACACTTTTTGCTGCTAAGTCCCAGGCTAGAGCGGATAAGCACTGGTTTGCATCGGAGGCCATTTAATGACGGCCATATGCGGCAATCAAAAATTGCCTCAAGTTAATTGCCCCAAAGAGTCATTCAGCTGCACGCAGTAAAATGTTGTTTTCAAATTATAGTGATTTTCAGAGGAAAGACAGGGCTTTGTTAGCTGGTAAGAAGCGGCAAGATAGATCATTGCGCCGACTGATTGGGATGTTGGGAATTCAACGAAAGCTCAAGATAATTCGTATGATTTTGGTTATAATGTATCTGTGCATCAGCATTTATCACACATCACGAAGTATTTTACAAAACGAGACTCAAATAGCGCTTTTAAAGAAGGTACTTAACAAACCTCTTTGCGTAGCGCACCAGAAAACAATTCAACGACTTCGACGACTAACCAAAGACCTCGCCTATGTTAGGATGTCCGTAGATCGTGATGTCGCCATCAGGCGAGAATCATCGACGGTCATTACGACAATCTACGGAAACTTCTTCGAGAAATCGAGTTTATTACGAGCACCAACGTGGACGAAGACAGGCGGAAACGATTTAGCGACGACGAGGCGAAAAAATCGCAAGTTGTATGCCATGAAGTTTACAAAGGATCAATTCATGGCTATCCGTTTTACAGAAAGGGATTTGAAACTGAACAATGTTCAGTCAAACGAAACATAAAAGACCTTGTGACATTAATTTTTGACGAAGTTGTTGTAACGACAGCAACAGGTGATCAAAATGTTATGTTTAACCCAACAGATCGTGTTGGCAGGTTTTTAATGTTTATGGAAAGCGTTTACCGTTTATATCCTGGAATCAAGGCGCATTTCATCATGGGAAAAAACTGGAATCAACGACAGCTTGATGGGATAAAGGATAAGACAGAATTAAATTTACGCAACAAATTTACTATTCATTATCTCAAAAACTACGCGTTTAACAAGGGAGAATTGCTTCAAAGCATAATCGATCGAATAAAAACGGAATATATATTAATTGCTCCTAGTTTAACAACTTTCACAAAAGACATCAACCTCGAAAGGCTCATAAGAGTTCTGTCAACGCGACAAAATACAATTTTTGCAGGTGGCAGTTATAGAAATCTAACAGGTCACTGGTCACATGGCTGCCTTCAAACACAACTCAAAAACTACACTTTGTCTTATAAATCAGGCTACTATCATTCCTTCGCCGAATGCTTAGTATGTGACGACCTTCCTGGCCCATTTCTAGCAAAAGCAACCACGTTACGAGATATCGGTTTTCATTTAAGTGGAGGTCATGGCCTTTTTCGAGATTTTTTCTTGAGGGTAAAGGATCGACATTCTAGCTCACATCCGGGACTTAATCACGGCGGAACGGCAGTAGTCACTTGCCCGGATGTAATGTTTCACCTGCAGACTCCTCCAGTTCGAGACGACGAACTTGCAAACTTTGCAAACAAGCACAACTTTAAAAAGATCGTTGAGGTCGATGGGAAAACTCGATGGTTTGGCTGTCGAAGACGTATTAGACATCGCAATGGAGAAAAATGTCCTTTGAAATCTGGGCTTGTAGTTCCGCCGTGTTGTTTGGAGAATATTGCAGATGCGATCAAGTTTGTGATGGAGCAATGCGGCAAGAATAACATAACTTGCGAGTTACAGGAGGGAACATTACTAGGTGCTGTAAAACTGAACAAGGTGCTACCTTGGTAGAGAGATCCTGACATCACATTTTTAACCGCGGACTTTTCAAAACTGGTCAAGATAAAAGACGTATTTACCAGACAAGGATATGTGGTTCATGATATCCGTGAGTATCTCAAAGCGCTTTAGTGTGTTTATTCTCATATCTGATTCTTGTGTAAGAAAGCAAATTACATAAAAAACCCATAGACTTTCGATCACCAGAACTCAGGAAAGAGTGAATTTTCCTTAGTGCAAAAATGTTGAATTCAGCGAGTTTCTTCATACAAAAACTAGGCCTTTTTTGACCTTCAGACAACAGACTTACTCGTTTGCACGAGTAACAATCATACGCACGCACTTTCCAAAAAGTTGTCGCATGGAATTTTTTCTATGAATCATTATTTCAGCCCGAGGGTCCGGAGTCTGTTCTGCGAATTCAGCTGATGCCATTCAAGGGCGTTGTGTTGCAAGGAGAGTCGGAATTCCGAGTGACAAAGAGAAAATTCACCAAGCGCGCGATTGTCGTGGCTAGGGTTGCTTACAACATAAATATGAGAATTGGTCAAAACCGGCATCCAGAATTTCTTCGCCTTATTTGAGAATGCGTAAAGAATGTCGAGTCTATTATGACAAAAGGAGTGGTCAAACTTGTTTGTTACTACTAAAAGAAACACAGAAAAAATGCCGCGCTTCCTGATGGTCAAATTGCTTTGAATTTCCAAGTCATTACCGAACTTTTTTTATCATTATTTCTAGAACAGCCATGGTGCTGTGTTGAAGGCCGTAAAGCCGGTGGAAAGATCGAGCTCCTCGCTGACGGATGGTCCATCCAGATGTACGGCCAGCATAGGATGAGCCCGAGAGAAGCCCTCAGTAATGAGCACTTGCCAACGAAGGTCTTTTTCAGCGGCAGCTGGCTCAACGTGCCCTTCAATCCAGGGCTCTAAGGAATCGCTACGGAAAAGAAGTGTACAAACACGCCGAGCACTGGCTATCGACCGGAAAGCAATCTGGATGGGATGCTTACGAGACAGGAGTGTTTAGTTCATGTCCCGTCAAGGGATTTCACGGGTGCCTTGATCAATATCAGCCTGATGGGTCCATACAGTTTGAGAACAACTTTTAAACTTCTTGTATTATTAAATATGGATTGAATATAACAGCCAGAATCCCAGTTTTACTGTGTTCAATCACTACGTTTCGGTTTGTTTCACTGTTAGGGTCAGTCTGGGGAAAAATGCTAGACATAAAACCTATTAAACACTTGACGTAACATTTATTGAAATTAAAAAGCTAAGCCTTTCAGAAGGCAAAATGAAAACTTTTTAAAATGTCATAAGAATACCTCAAGCTGTTTCTTTAAAACAGTAAACAAGTCAGACCAGTTTGACAAGCATAAACACGTGGTCAATTACGTCCTGATTGTTGCTAAGCAACTATCAGTTAGCTATTTGAGTATTCTCCAACTTACAGTTTAGTTTCAAGGTAAATAGGAAAACACAGATAAAAATCCAAGATGTAAAATTCAAGGTGCTCATCCTCTATGAAAGAAATTAGTCAGGAAAGATGATTTTCTCCGTTCCTCTGATGACTGTTTCTTCTGTGTAACCGTGCTAATCAGCCTGGCTCCCTCTCGTAACATGGAACCCAACGTGTCTTTGTGCGAGTCAAACACTCTGCCTTGTTCCATCTCCATCAGGTTCGACATCAAGTCGCCGCCTGTTAACTGTGGGGGAGGTGGACGTACAAACACTATTAACCAATGAACTACGCGCAAAAATACGTGATGATATTGAACTGGTTAGTTTGTTCCAGGATATATTGGTCTCGTTTGTTTTAAAATTTCTAAAGTCGTGTCAGGTGTTGCTGTATGTAGAGCCTATTCATATGACGTCACGGCGGCCATATTGGTGTTCCAAAACAAACAAACGGTGGCCATGTTGGTGTACCAAGCCATTCCTCCGGGAATTAAACTTGATTATAATGCAAAAATCGTCTTTTGTTTTAGTAAACCAATATGGCCGCTGGTCACGTGAGTGCATACGCTCTTTTGCTTTGTGTTTCAAGTACAATAATGGTCTTTTATTTAATTCCAGAGGTTAAGATGTCGCAAAAAAAAAAAAAAAAAGAAATCTTGCAGGGTAGTTCAAATTTCACGAAGAAATATTCGTTGCATGAAATGATGACGGTACATTTGTTGCTGTGAATGTTATGTTATGAAACAGATACTAAAATGTTTTTTTTCTGTCCAAGCGACTCGATACATTCCATTGTGATGACGTAGCTCTACAGTGATCCGTGCACTTACTCTGATTGGTTCTTGGATGCTTTTGAATTTTCGCGCGCAATTAAGAACCAATCAGAGACAAGACACGTATCTTGGAATTGTAATTTTTTTCGATCAAATCTTAGAACGCCTTGTCTTGCAGGGATAAGTAGAGACAGACAACTGTTTCCACAAGCTTAAGAGTTCCATACCATAAAATTGTCTTCGCTCCTTATCTTCGTGACTTCTTCGGCGTCATTTTGCAGTATGCCTTCCTTTTTGGCTTTTTCTTGTAATTCGGACACCTCACTGAAAATCTTGCAAATTAAAAAAAAAATGATTTTGGAACAAGGAACACAGTTCCCACGAGTGGTAGAGCGCCCGACCGTCATCAGTGCAGAGGACAATTTCCCCGAATAGCTTGGGTTACTGACTAACACTTTTCAATGAATAATCACAAATTAATTTCTTCTTTTTGTCTTACTTTCTGGTTTGCTTTAGGGATGTTTTAGCCAAATTTGGATCATTTTTTTTTTTCAGAATAAAAAATATCAATCCCCTTATCGAGTTCCCTATGCGTTGGGTATTATGGAGATCGGGCCATTTTCCCAGACGGGAAAAAATACACCTGGGTGGAACGAAGCACTATTAGAGGGAAGTATCTTACTTTAAGCACAAAACAATGACCCGGCAGGGGCTTGAGTGGACAACTCCAGCGCGCTACCATTAGGGCATTGCGCCTCCCACCAAAGAAGTGGATCCAGGTGAACCCAAAAGTGAAGGAAAGGGGATCATTCAAATTATGCTCTTTTTCTTTGTGACCGAACCAAACCTTAACGCATCAAAATTTATTTGGTCACGAACTAATACGAATGAGTTATTCCCGTAGAAATATGCAGTGATGCTACTTCACTGTTCCAAGAAACGTAAATGAGAAATGCTTTGGGAGAATATTTATTTAATATTTATCATGCCACCAAATGTGATTAGTTATCTCACCTGGATTATCTCTTCTTCGATCTTCTTAGATTCCACCAGATTTTGTTCAATCGCGCTCAGAATCAGTAAATAGTTTTCCAGTTTCTCGCATGAAACTTTCGTCAAGTCCTGTCGAGCGAGCCATAAAATATGAATTACTAAAGTAAATAAAATTTCCGACCAACAAATCTCTTTTATATATACGTGTAACGTGAGAGAGAACAGAAAACTCCAACTAGAACAAAACTACAGCGAACTGATTTTTTGTCATAAACTCTTGCTTTCACTTCAACATCCCTCAGTAAGGTAGCATTAAAACGTTTATATAAACACTTCTCAAAGGGCGGGAAAGAGGAGTAGCTCGAAAAACCATCGTTTGAAATCAAATATTTATTTTAGTAGAATTTGCTCTGTCATCATACGTTAGGTAAAGCATTTAAAAATGCTAGAATGGCTCTTATAGGTCAATTTTCAATTCACATATATAGCCCAAGAAGACTTTTCTCTAAGCAAGAACTGTGCAACGGCTGCTCGGCTTGGCTCGACTGTTTTGCTGTTGTTGTTTTTACCCTTTTATCTTCTTAGTAAAGAGCGTTTTAGACAAGAAGCTAAAACTTACCGGTAATTGAAAAGGCATCTGTTTCAGGTAAACAAAACTGGGCACCTCTTCTACTCCACTTGTTTGTACTGTAGTGTCTAAACACAAATGAGTAACAAAAAGGTTTCCACTATTTCCTCTACAAGGAAAAGATGCCGTATTTATTTCCAAAGCGTGGAGCCTGGTTGCAAGCTATACAAGTTCACAATCCAACTTTCTTCATGGCCTCGCGCCTTCGTTTGGCAAGGCTTTTACAACTACCTGGATTTTTGTTTAACTGTAAAGGCCTGACCATTCAGAATGACAAGTAGGCGCAAGTTTTCAAGTCCTCAACTTGCGACTCAGTTTGGCCACAAATTGCGTGCACTTGCGACGACTTGCGATGATTTAGATTCACGCAAATGTATGCACAACTTACCGTCTTCCTCGAGTTTGGCTTTCAGATCATCTGTTTCTCGCTCTTTGCCTTCAGTCTTCACATCAACCATAGCGAATTCCTGTTCATATGAAATGATGCGCGTGTTCAGAGCAGACCATAGCAATGGAATTTAACATCATCAAAAATGAAGTCTGATTTTTAAATCGCTTCATCTTGCGTTACCCTATCTATGCACAGATTACTAACCCTTTAATCAAGCCTTAAGCGCTTTTAATTTGGACGGATAAACCAGTTCTTCCGGTGAGAAGTCAAATGGAACGATCCTTCCACTGGAAAATTTTCGGAAAAAAAGAATACCTTTAGAAGTACTCTTCGATAAAATAGGCGGCTTCTTTTGGGAAATGAAATGGATCGGAACGGTCCTTTTCACTGGAAAGTCTTCAAATAGCACAAACTCGTCCCGTACAATTGTGTTTATTGAAAAACTTAAGTGTTCCACTTGCCGGAAAAATCTCACTGGTTTTCTACACAAATAGAAAACTATCCTTCGTATTACTGTAAAAAGTATTTTTTTTTTAATTTTAATCAGTTACTTTTTCGGGAATCAATGCTAATCACTTACCAGATTTGTAACTACAACAGCAACAACAAGGTTGGCAAATACAAACGCACCGATAGCTATGAAGACGAGAAGAAAGAGCCCGCCACCAACATAATAAGTCTCTCCAACATCCTGCAATGAGAAAACACATCACTTGTCCTCAATTTTTACTTAATTTTAGCCTGAACATGTTCTTTTGTTCGAGTGGTTTCCACTTTGAAATCATTGCGATATTTTTCAAATGAGGGAAAGTTTAAACCCAAATTTCAGTGTCATGCACATTCTTAGGATGTTCTTCAAGTTTTCAGCCCCAACTTTCTCATGTGAAAAACTATGTTTAATGAGTGTATTTGAAACCAACAAGTTGAAATTTGCTTATTTCTCAAAGCGTCTTTTTGTTACTTTTGTTTCTAGTCTCCTGCCTATTTGTTTTTTTTTCCAAATATCTGCCGTGACTATTCATAACAGCCCTATTGCATACTTCAAGGTAGCCTGGACTAAACCTTTACCATTTTCTCATTACTACCTGAAAAGCTTTGAATATTTCCATCCAGCCATCTTGGGTGAGACAAACAAAGAGATAAAACATAGCTAACAGTAGTCAAGGATTATAATAAACTTATTCTTTTATTTAAGAAAATGAATTTAAAAAAATGTGACGTTTTCATACCCAAACTAGCCGTTATGTTGGAAACAATGCGCGACTGGTCAAAATAATGTCTAATCTAATGTAATCAATTTTCAGACACCTTGGGCAATGTTTTCTAAAGCAACTGCTTCAGGGTGAATTCGAAGCAAGGCTAGTCTAGAGCTAAAGTAAAACCCGATAATTTTCACGTGTGGTTGTCGAACCTTTGATTAGCTAACCAGTTGAAAGAGATCAAGTTTTCAAAACCCTCAGATTGCAACAGCTAGCAGTACAAAGCTTGTCGCTGGTGTAGTTTACCAGGAACTGCGATATAGCCCAGCGTATTTTTTTTTCATCATGATGATCCCCCCCCCCCCCCCGGCCCCCCTCGGAATAAGGAAAAAAATTGGATGAAAAGATACAGCTGGAGAGATTACCAAAATACATCGGTACAACGTCCCTGAATAGAGTCACACCAATCACAGAAAACACCAACATGATAATGACAAGAAGAAGTACAATGTTGGCCATGTCTGTGGAGAGAAGAAAAAAAAGACAATCCTTTAGAAGTTGAAAACTAACTAAACTAAACTAAACTAAACTGATTTTTACGATTGTACTTCTCCGTTTTCTTCGTTGTTTTAGTTTCGATCGAGAAGATCATATCAAACACTCAAGAGAGCGTTTCATCACATTTCCAAACATCTCGAAGTTTGTCAAAATACTCCTCCGTCGTATTTTCAACTCTCTTCTCGGTGTTTAGAAATGTGATGAAACACTCTCTGTTGTGCTTCATCAAGACTCACCGGGGACGGACTGCAGAATTGTCTGTACAACTATCTGTAATCCAGGCAGTGAACTGATACTGTGAATCGAAACAAGAGCAACATCCATAAAAAGAAGAAAAAAAACCACGGTTTTGAATGCAAATAAAGCCACACTGAATCTTTTCTCCAGGTGCTGCCTGCAAACTGTCATAGCTTCCTAAGGGTCTATGCAGGCCATGCTGTCATACCCTTTCCTACTGGGCAATTTTTAACGATTCAGTGTTGCAAAACCAAAACTCAAACGCGGGAATACACATAAACCAAGTCGGAATTCAATACTGTAACAGCTTTAAAAGTGACTGGCCAAAACAATGACATCTTCTAGAAGCTCTCGATGCTAACAACACTTTTTACAATTCTCTAGATCTCAATAGAAATATATTTATGATAGACGCTGGTTTTCTACCTTCTAAGACTGCGGAAAGCTCTCAACACTCTAAGAATTCTCAACACACCTCTGCTTCCTGATCCTGTACTAAGCACTGATAATATAACAATACAGTATGTTCAGTAATTACAATAAATACAGTGACACTTTTTTTCTTTTTTCGATAACCAGCTTAATTTAATTCACCTTTTTGTTCTCTGGTCTCTTCTCGATTTTGAACCTTTTTATAGTATTTAATCCTATATTACGTAATCTTGATTCACATGATTTGAGACAAAAGTTTTACTTCAAAATTGCCTCATGAAAGCTGTTTTCTATATTTTGCAAACTGGATGATAAATCTTGTTGGGATGGTTTCTTACCGGTAAATGATCCAAATCAAACAAACAAGTGCTGCACACTAAGCATATTTATTCAAAAAGCGCCACCGCCCTCATAAAATTTTCGACTCTTTGATGCAGCGCTAATTCAAGGGCGGCATGCATTTCTCAGGGAAACATTTTTTGCTAAATCTTCAAAGTTACTTACACGGTCCAAGAAGAAGGGCCACTACAATGAAGAAATCAAGAACATTCCATCCCATTTTCCAGAACATAAAGAATCCATGATACCATTTGACAAGGATCTCACAAACAAAGATTGTCATAAGGCACTGGTCCAGCACTGAAAACAAATGACTGTACTTCTGCTCCTGTTGAATAATGATGAACAGTTATTATTATTATTATAATCGTATCCATGACAGAATTGTTGATTTTGATTGGTTCTGCACACGCCTATTTGTCGCGTAATTGGCGCGCAATCACATGGGTGTCCTAGTACAGCTGTTCAATTACAACTTCTTGTAATTGGAAACCTGTAATTGGACACCTCACTATTTGCACGTCAATTATATGCACTTAAATGGATTGTTTTCCTGCTGTTTTTGTACTGTTTGTAAAACCGATTGAACATATCCTTGACTTTTATCACATTAAAGAGGGTCTGAAAGACCACCTTACTGCTCGATCTCAATTGGCATAATTCACATCCATATTGTTGCATCGCACGTTAGGAAAAGAAAGAGACTGCTCACAGTCTACCCAAAGTGAGACCAAAATCCGTAATCTACACGCCTGAGTGAGACGAGGAGCAACCCTGTTTCTTTCATATGGGAGTCCACTGGCCCACACTTGAAGTAATATAAAAAGATATGCATGGACCAGTTTGGCCCAAGTATGGATCACCCTATTCTCCTAACCTTTTGTTAGTAATAACTGAAACAATTATCGCTGCCTCCACAATCAGTAGCAGGTACCTGCAGTGCGTAGCCAATCAGATTACGAGTTTTCCATAATATTCAGCCACTGGGTCATACCAAAATTCAATAGCAATTTTAATAACCTCTTGTATGAATTAACACGCCTTACGGACCTTAGCACAGAATCGCACTTACTAGTTCCTGGTCTGTCTCCACAGCAATCAGTATACTATTAAACAGAATAACACACAGAATTCCAGTTCTGAACACTGTGTTGGACAGGAATTGGCCCAGCAGCTCATTAGATGCATACTCCTCAATTGCTTCATCATCCAAATCAACGATGTCCCACATGTTTTCCTCTTCTTTCTCTTTTGACATCAGTAGTTCTTCTTTCTATGAGTTTTACAATTAATTAGCTACTGTTGCAAACTGCTGCTGCTGCTACTGTGTCTTCAATCTCAGGGATGAGGTTGATGAAGTCTGTGTTGAAGCCTGGTGGTCCATCAGGTCGGAGTTCTTGTTTACAGTAACATAAAGCAACTGAGGTATTTCTACTTTTCCCGGGATGGAATGCTAGTCCAACACAGGGTTATCCCCCCCTCACCACCATTGTGCATTAGTTCACTGGTACCCATTTATACACCTGGGTGGAGACTGATACACTTTGATAGTAAAGGCTGTATTACTCAAGAAGACAACACAATAATCACAGCCAGGGCTCAAAACCGGACAACTCGATCTGGAGTCCAGTTCACTGACCATTAGGCCACCGCACCTCCCACTAACAATCTTAGAACAATAATATATTGAAGTAAATGTGAAAAGTACCAACAATATGTTGCAGCACAAAATATTCACACCCCTCCATTAGATTATAGGCTTTCTTTAGTTTGAATTCGCCAAATACCCCTCTAGAAATTAATTCCAGTTTCGCTTCTTACTTGTGTCTTGAAACCACCCTCACCCTCTCTCCCTCAGATGCTACTAACAATGACTTTCTTTGGGGTGGGTTGTCAGTAATGGATATTTCCTGGAATCATAACTACAATATCAGCCCACAGCTAGTTCATAATGTAATGTAAATGAATCATTCATTAGAATAGTCTGGGGAATTTCTAAATACAACCCACTGGTGTTGTACTGTTGTTAAATGTAGTTCCAGAAGATATCCTCACCCGGCCCCTCACAGAAGGGAGTTGCCCTATGATGCTATGACCCTGACCCCGCCCCTCTCGAAATTCCAATTTAGCTTCATATGTTGCTTTAAATTTTTGAGTGTTTATGTTGTATGTATACAGCTGCAGGCAGGCTAATTTAGTATTCCTCCCTCAAAATCACATCTCATTTCATAAATGTACAGTCTCCTCAATACTGGATTGGAAAATGTAGTAAAAACTATAAATCACCTCATTTTGTATTGCATGGAACACTGCATGGAATTCTTTTTCCCTGTTAAAAACAAAACAAAGAAATTATTTAACAATGATATCGCATGTTCTTGTCTATTATCCTTTCATGTGTAATGTAGGTGTTAAACCTGTAACCTGAAACAGATGTAGATGCTAGTAAATCACAAGTAACTCCCAGGTTATAGGTTGTGGCTACTCATTTGGTAACACTCTAATTAACTCAAGCAAAATAAACAAATAAATGGGAGCTCCACTTTTAGGCCTGTCTAAATCTATATATTATTACCACTTGTTTCAGAGTCCAGTATGCTTATTGCCAAGGCATTTAAAGTTCCTTAATGCATTTTATATTTTAATATGTATGGATCCTTAAGTTAGATTTCAATTTGTACTATTGAATATATAGACAAGTATGATTTCCACTGAACTCAAAACAAAACATAAAACTGGCATCAACTGTGATTATATTTATACATAACATGAGATTCAGATCTATTGTAGGTCTAAGAGCTTAAAAAAACGCATTTCTATTACCCATTAACCTGCCAGGTGCAGTACCTGTTTTCTTCATCTTTATCAGGGTCAGATTTACTATCTGTCAACAAGGATGCCACCTTAAGTCTCAGCCGTACTTTGTCGACAGTCTGTTAAAATATTGATCAGAATAAAGAACTTAACTATCATTAAAGCAAAGCTAAAATTGGCAACCCACTGTTCTAGCATATATTATTTTAAAAGCATGAACACTTTGAGTTGACTTTGGCGAGATAACGCACCACAAGGGTGAGACCCAATTCAGCAGAATGACAGAATGGCACTAGTTTGCTTGAGGCTAGCTTCACCCCAGCTTGCTTGCAGTTATTTGTTATGTGTTGGTTAGGGAAACATAAAGTATTGCCCTAACCAACAAATGAAAGCTTACCACAAGCAAAGCAGGGTGAAGCTAACCACATGCAAACCGGGGTGAATGTTAGTTCCATTCTGCCACTCTGCAGAATAAGGTCACCCTGCCACAACATATCTTTCATCTGATTGGTTTTCCCTCATGGTAACACTTTACAAAATTTTTCTAGTTCAGACCTTTCTTTGTTGCACTCAGCTAAAGGACTTTCTTACTTACACTTTTAAGAGACTTGGCCATGGATTTTTCTTCTGGTTTTTCACCTGTTTCTTTTGAGTCTTTGTCTTCATTGCTGAAAAATCCACCAGTTAGTTTGTTCAAAACACGGACTTGGTTTACACCCTAAAATGAAAACGAGCTATAAAACTAAATAAAAATATCAAACTTTTGCATTAAAAATACTCAAATTTAACAGAATCAGTGTGTTGTATTTGAAATTGTACAATTGAAAAGTCTGAAAAAGTACAGTACCTTTTTAAATTTTGAATTCATTTTTGTAATCAGATTCTTGATCCTCTTCAACGAGCATTAAGTTCAATGTAACTGCAGCAATGGCGTGGAATCTAGATGTGGCAAATATTAAAAAGATAGGTCTGAACAAAGGCCTGCATGGAAGTGTTAACTTTAACAATGGTTGCAGGTGACTTGACCATATAGGGGGGTATATGCATGTTCTGAGTTAGGACTACATATAACTTCTTTAGCATTAAATAACACTTGAAATTTTTTGGTTGAAGTGTCCTATTACTGGTGGTAGAACAATATTTTCAGGTTGAAGCAGCTACCAAACATCAGCTGTTTCTCGAAACTGTGTTAATAACGCCATTTCAACTCAGACTAAGCTATTGCTTATTATAAAATAGCTGGAAGAAAAATGCTTTGACTGAAATCTGAATTAATTTTTGGAATGTGAACAAAGAGCTTTACAAAGAATTCTCCCTGTTAGGGATTATTTCTATAAAAGTTTATGATGGGGACGGTGTGCTTAAAAACTGGCAGAAATATTCAGCTACCTACAGATAGCTATTCAATTAGACGCTATGAAATCAAGAATGAACGCTGCGCAATGCCAAAATAAAGACTAAAAGCAAGAAAAAATAGTTTTTTACCTGAAACCCGTACAACCATGGCATTATTTTCATAGCAAGAATTCTTGACACGTAATTTTTGCGATCAACCTTTCGCATGTAGATTTCAATGCAAATTTCATGAAAACATCTCAATATGGCGCCATGTTGTTGATTTGATAAGCCAATCAGCGCAGACCTTGCGTTGTGTATGCCTACCTGTGATATCTACGTACGAAACGGCGCGAATATTCAGTCGTTACAACTCGACATACTCCAGTTCTGGACCCAGTTGTTCAAAAGGTGTATAACGCTATCCACCGGATAAATCACTATTCAGTGGATAAGTGTTGGCAAAACATACCACTACTACTACTACGATTATAAAGCATTCTAGCCTCTTTGACGAACTACTTCTGGTCGTCCACCCTTTCCTCCAGTAACTTCTTCACAACCACTGTATCCGAGAAGAAACCTTGTACGAGATGTTTAGCGTTGACAACAACTCAGAACGAACCACGTCCAACGATACCATTTTCCTCAAGATCTTCATACCAAAACTGCGGTAAATCAGTTACCTTATCAGAAGTCCATAACTAGAAGTCTACATCTGGTATTGGGGCGCGTGCTATGTCTTTCGCGTGTAGGCTATTTTTAGAAACTGATGTCTCGCGAGAAAATGACGTAACCCACTATTTCGACACGATTGGAGTTCTAAGTTGCGGCCGAATATTTTGGAAAGTGGCAGGTGAAATAAATCAAATCACATCAAAACACTTGACAGGCCATTCTCTTTAATTCTCACATTTCGACAGAAGTAGTATCGTAGATAGTGATTTCAAACGTCTGTTCAGTGGCATTTGAAGGCGAGTGAAATAGCAACCCGTCGCTGGGTTTCCGTAGACAAACTCACAAAACAAACAGGTCAACTTTTTATAATTTACGAGAGAATTTATGAACAGAAGTTCCCCAAACTTTTAGTAGTTAAGTGTGTCTTTATTTTGTACAGCATATCCTCGTGTTAAAATACTGAACAACATACACAACACAATAGCTGCACACTGCGAACTGCCCGAGAAGCACAACTTGAATTAAACTTTTGACGGATGTGAATGAAATCATCATTGTTCGATGTATTAAACTCGTATTTCTATTCATATTAAAACATGTACATTACCTTAGTCAGTCTTTTGTTTTCATGCCGTCCTTATAATTCCAAAAACATGCGAAACTCGCCAAACTTGTCGTTTTCTCTGAATGTTGTTCTCAAACGAATCAAACTTCATTCTGTTCATTCCGCGCTCGATGTTGAGCGCTTCAGGGACCACGGTTTTGTTTTTCAAAATAGCAACGAACCTGTGCCAAAATGCACTTGCTCTCTTAACGCCTGTCTTCATCTTGAGAGTACCATTAATCTTTAGTATCTTCGCATTTTGAATTTGACTCGGAATTAGTCTATCTTGCCCGCTGCCATTTCGTATTCTGACTCCAAAACACTGAGGTCCTCTCGCTTATTTGGATGCTCCGAATTTTTACAACTTCGATGCTATCGTCATCGATGAAAGATGGCCTGATGATTCTTGTCCGGATGATTTAATCCTCACAAAACGGAAATTACGATGACCAACAAACAGAAATTTCGTAATGCCGTTCGCTCGAGTTCACTCGTCCTCTGCAGTTCTGCTTTTCTTCAAATATTTGTTCAACCAATCAAAGGCGCGAATTAAAAAATACTTCAATGTGATTGGCTACTTGTTCGCGGCAAAGCTGTTCTAAAAATAGCCTACACGCGAGGAGCGCGAGGTACACGCGAAAGACATATCTCAAAGCCTATTACCAGAGATGTAGACTTCTAGTTATGGACTTCTGACCTTATTTAAAATTTCCATTCTGAATTATTTACTTCAAGCATTTGGCATACTTGAACGACACACATATAAAGTACCAGTGAAGTACTGGTTCTGGCCCACTTTTATGTGTTAACATTTTAAAATAAAAAAATTCGGCCCTAAAGGGCCTCATTTTTGTGTGTAAAGTTTAGTACATAAAAGTGGGCCATAACGCAGTACTTTATATGTGTGTGGTGGTATTTGAGAGAAAATTAACTCTAACATAGAAGTTATGCGCAGACACAGCAGCAAACAAACCTGCAGAAGCGAGAACACAGCAAACACAGCGACAAAACAAACTTTTCGAGACATGGTCCTACGGTGCGAAATCGGATGTGACACAAAAAAAATTATTTTCTATTGAAGAAATGTATGCACTGTCTATATACAAAAGTGGTCCAGAATTATTTTCCATTTGAACAATTATCTGCACTAGTATATACGTCGAGATGGCAGCCGCGAAATTTTCGTCAGATGTTCTGCAAAATTTTTACAGTCCATTATCAAGGGGGCAAAACAGAAACCTACCTGAACCATTACAACCTGAACTAGTTCCTGTACGTGACGTGTTTAAAATAAGCCAAAGTAATTTCCAGGAATGGCTTCGTGTTTGGATAATGAATGTGTCCAAAACAAATCCAAACAATAAAGATATTTTTATGTTTAAAAGAGAAAATAAAGAAAAGTACACTAATTTGATTGAACAGGAAATCCTTAAGTTGGGCAGCGTAAAGGTGAGCTTCGGGCTAAAAGTAAATTTTGAAATAGAAAGAAATGGCGAAACGCAAGAAATGTCGCACTATTTTAAAGAGGACCAGCCGCACGTTTTTAACAGGGATAACAAAGAACTGATAGAACAAAAATATGAAGAATTCATGGGAAGAATAAAGGGAGAAATAGAAAACTGGTCATTGAAAGGATCAGGATGGGAAGTTGAAAGTATAGAGATAGCATACGTGAATGTCGCAAAATATCAGCCACTGCGCGGAGGAACCTATTTGCCACTTCCAGCCGATCTTGCAAAAAAGAAGGCAATAATAAATGTGAAAAACAAAGACAACCAGTGCCTGAAGTGGGCACTCAGAGCAGCATTATTTCCTCCAAAAGATGGAAGGCACGCACAAAGACCAAGCAAATATCCGGTTAACGATGGTATAAACTATGAAGGAATTGACTTTCCAACACCGGTAAAACAAATCGACAAGCTTGAAAAACAAAATCCAAACCTGGCAATAAACGTGTTCGGATGGGAAAAAGACACCGTAATTGTGTACAGAATAAGCAGTAAAGAAAAAAGCGTGGAAAGAATAAACCTTATGTTGATTGAGTCAAGGGATATACAGCATTACTGTTGGGTAAAAAGAGAAAGCGCTTTGCTGTTCGATAAGGCAATAAACAATAAAACTTTCTACTGTATGAGGTGCTTAACACGTTTCACAAGAGCGCACATGCTTGTGGAACACGAAAAGTACTGCAACGGAGTGAATGGCAGACCAACAAAAATAGATATGCCGGAAGAGGGGGAAAACATACTAGCTTTTCAAAATCATCAGAAACAGATGAAAGCGCCCTACGTGATATATGCGGACTTTGAGTCTCTGGTACAAAAAATACAAGGCTGTGAGAGAGACCCGGAAAAAAAATACAAAAGTTACACAGAAAAGACCGAGTGGCATGAAGCGTGCGGGTATTGCGGCGACCTGTCGACTCTTCTGCCGCCAACAGACAAAATTGTGTGGGAATGGCGGGACAAAAAATGCCAAACAATCGGCAAAGCTTCTTCGAAGTACAAACTCCAAGAAATACAAGAAATCGCAGAACAGCGCAAAATATCCGCACTTTCGACAAGAAAAAGAGAAAAAGCTCTTGCAGAGATCTGGTACGCCGGCACAGTCGAGGAGTGGAAACGAGAAAAAAGGCAAATAGAAGAAAAACAGCGAAAAAAAGTAGAGGAAACGGCAAAAGCAAGAGAAGCGGAAATTGCCAACCTGCGAAAGCACGCCGAGACGAAGAAAAAAATAGCACAAAAAAGCATGTTGGTTCGTGCAACAGTGGTTGGCACTCTATCTAGAAAGGAGACACAAAAAGTTTCGGAATTGCCGGCAAACAAAAAATGGGATGTCCTCGGTTTTCGAGGCAAAGAAGGAAAAGTCCGGGTTGTATTGCGGCACGGAGAAGAAGAAGCAGTTGCTGTTTGGGCGACAAAAGGTTTGCAAAAAATCCTGCAAGAGTGTCTGGACTTCTTCCGTTCGGACGAGAAAGACAATACTGGTCGAAAGCTTTCCTGGCTAGTATCCGACTCCGCTTTCGAAAAACTTGGAGGGTTGCAGTTGCACATAGAACCTTTGAAAAGTTTTTCGAATAGGGAAGGAAAAACCATCGTGTGGAACCCCATCCGAGTGGAAACCGCGCCAGACAACGGAAGACTTGCATTCTTGCAGGATCTGGGTTCCAAATGCGAGGAGTACGAAACCCTTTGTGCGGATTTGCGAAAAAACTGTATGCAGAGAATTTGCGCACCTCCAAACAAACAGACGAAAAAAAACAACAGACTTGCCGGAAGGGGAGTACATATGCAAACGTTTCGCCGATACAAGGTATCGAAATGCCCCGCGGACCATTCTGTTCTTGCTCCCGGTCGGAAAAGATGGGAAACCGACAACAGACGAAGAAACTCCGACACATGGTGTCTTTCTGGAAAAAGAGATAGCGGCGGTGGGCGGCATCGAAGCGCTAGAAAAAAGAAAAACCCCATTGTTTTGCTTGCTTGGCGAGGAGAAGACAACACCGAGCAAGAGAAAGTGCCGCAGAGTTGCCCTACTGTAGCCTTCTACACGGGAACAATAGTTCCACCTTCGTAGCAGAAAACAAAGTCTCCATCGCAATCAACAACAAAGAGTTCTCCAAGATCCCAGTCCAACCATTCTTTCGCTGTATCCGAGTCGATATGGCCTACAATGTGTGCCGATTTGTTTTCCAACGAAGAGACAAACTCGCAAAGAGTGGACCAATCCTTCCAGCAAACCTTTTCTTCTAGCTGCTGGTATTTTTTCTCACATGCACGGAATTGTTCGAATCGGAAACGTGGAAGCTGTCCTTCTTTTCGCACAAGTTCCATTGTATATATCTTGTGTTGCTTTTCTCCAAGCGTGCGACACTTTCTATTCTAGGGCACGAACTCCTTTGTGCACAGCCAACGGTGGTGTGTCCAACTGCTCCTTTTCGGGTAGCGTGTCGCTCTGTGCAGCCTTCCACTGTTGCAGTTTTCGAGATCCACATGCCCACAGAAGAAGGGCAACACCACCAAGCCCCAAAACAAGTCCAACCGCTTCCACAACACCAACAGCAGCAGATATTGTCGCATTGGCTGCACCAACAATTCTATCGGTTTTTTCGCGCACAGCGTTGCTATTTTTCTCTATGCTCTGCAGGATTCCATCTTTCGTTTCTTCCACTCCCACTTCCAACCCATGCAAATCTACAGCGATGTCTTCCACATCTTCGAAATGGCTTTCTTGCACCCCCAACAAAAGATCCATATTTTTTTGCAAGTCGTGCACATTGTCCAAGATCTGGTACAAAAGCTCGCTAGTTTGTTCTGTTTTTGTTTCGGCAGCTTGTTTCGGTTCGACAGCTTTTTTCGGCTTGTTTTGGGTTGGTTCGATAGCAGCGGCATCTTTCCAAATTCTGTATAGCCTTGTTGTGCCAATCCCAAAGCGCTCCCGGATCGATGCGGGTGACTCCTTTCCCCGCACGGCAACAATTTCTCGACTTTCTTCGGCAGAAAGCTTTTTTGCAGGAGGCATGTTTGCAAATATACCATATGTGCAGAATTCCAAATGGAAACAACTGGTGTCTTGTTTGTGCACTGGGTTTGTACAGCAATTCCCCCGATTTTTTCTTAGCATTGTACAGTATTTGCATATTATTTTCTTAGCATTGCACAGTATTTGCATAGTAGAAGGGGAATTGCTGTACAAACCCAGTGCACAAACAAGACACCAGTTGTTTCCATTTGGAATTCTGCACATATGGTATATTTGCAAACATGCCTCCTGCAAAAAAGCTTTCTGCCGAAGAAATTCGAGAAATTGTTGCCGTGCGGGGAAAGGAGTCGCCCGCATCGATCCGGGAGCGCTTTGGGATTGGCACAACAAGGCTATACAGAATTTGGAAAGATGCCGCTGCTATCGAACCAACCCAAAACAAGCCGAAAAAAGCTGTCGAACCGAAACAAGCTGCCGAAACAAAAACAGAACAAACTAGCGAGCTTTTGTACCAGATCTTGGACAATGTGCACGACTTGCAAAAAAATATGGATCTTTTGTTGGGGATGCAAGAAAGCCATTTCGAAGATGTGGAAGACATCGCTGTAGATTTGCATGGGTTGGAAGTGGGAGTGGAAGAAACGAAAGATGGAATCCTGCAGAGCATAGAGAAAAATAGCAACGCTGTGCGCGAAAAAACCGATAGAATTGTTGGTGCAGCCAATG